>CM040430.1:882632-2082632 GCA_022702705.1 Papilionanthe hookeriana x Papilionanthe teres | reverse complement strand
ACTCCGTGATGGCGATTTGCATAGTTGTGGCTTGTGGTGTTATTCATAGTGGTATTCTTGTTATTTTTCGTGGCATCTGTTGGTATTCCGGGTGGTGATTGTTTCATGGTGTTATTGTTGTTTACAGGGTTTTAGTGTTAGATTTTTTTCATTTCATTTACTCTCTCATTACCTGTTTTTCCTCCTCCCTGAAACAAAGTGTCCTTTGTTGATATGTTTGGAAAGATTCTGGATTCTGTGGAGTTTACCCAAAATATGGTATTTCCTCAATTTTATCATGATTCTCTTGAAGGGAAAGGTAACTGTCCCTTTGTTAAGAAGGCCAATAGGAAGGGTGGTAAAGCAGCTCTCCTATTCTCATAGCCTGAAGTCTCTACTGTTGCTGAAAAATATAAATTCACACTCATTAGGAAATTTCAGTTGAGACATCCCAAAATTGAGGTTATTAGAAAAGCTTTTAAGGACCTCAAACTAGTAGAACAATTGGAAGTGGGTCTCTTTGATAGGCGACATGTGATGATACAATTGACCTATGATAAAGACTATGCTAGGATTTTCTTAAAGAAATATCTCAACATTGAAGGCAAAACTATGAAGTTGCTCATGTGGTCTCCTGAATTTCATACAAACCAAGAACCACCGAGTACTAATCTGGTTTAAGCTACATGGTCTTAAGTTGCACCTTTTCAACCATCAGGTTATCTACTTCATTGGGGCTATACATGGGAGACCAATAAAATTAGACATACCCACTTTCAATCTCACCATGCCTTTTGTTGTTAGGATCCTTATGGAAAGAGATATCATTTTACCTGAAGTTCAAGGAATTTAGCTTGGCACTGCCCATAATGGGTATTTGCAACAAATTTTCATGGAACAAATATCATATTATTGCACCCACTGTAAGATGTTTGGACACACACTTAGCCAATGTTTCAGGCTCCACCCCAATTTGAGATCCAACCCTCACGTGCCTCACTACACTACTCAAGAACCATCTGTTCCACCTGTTAATATGATGGAAACTGCAAATAGAGAGGATATTAGTACTGATATAATTGTCCATGAGGGATATTCCTCTCTACTTCAACCCCCACTAGAACCTATTGCTAAAGAATAAGATACCCTAATTTGGAGACAAATGATACCCCTGCTGCCCCTAACAGTAACAACCTCATTTAAGTGGAGGAAAATGTAGCTGCATTAGAAGATGTTCCAAAAATGGTATGCTACTCTATATCATCAGTTTTTTTCTCACCAACCATTTCAGTTAAATCTTCCTCACACTACTATTAATCATTTGGTTGTTGCTGATGATTCCCTAATTTATGTGGAACTCCTTATTGATAGAGAAGAGAGTACTCAAGTCCTGGAGAAATGTCAAGTGGATCACTATACCCCCAAGGTGAGCTCTCCATGGATGTTGCCCAGATGGGACCAACAATGGAAGATGACTAGCAGGTTCAAAAAACTAAGAAAACAAAAAATAAATGTTATAACTCAGACATTCACGGGATGACTGTTTGACAGTATTGAGTGGAAGCCCACATAATAGTTGTTGCTGGACTTACTCCCTGGACCCAGCCACCATGATTAACCCCTCTTCTCTTTGCTCTATGCTGGTGTTATTTGTTTTATTCACAGCTCTCAAATTTATTCCCAAGGCACACTTTAGTGTTATCGGTGGTGGTATTTTTGGTTTATTCCGCTTCTTGGTGTTATCAATGGATGTATCCCAACTTTATTGATGGGTTCATTCTTGAGAGATATCAGATAATAGTAGAGACTTTAGGAGTTATTTTAGGTGTTATTGATGGGTTTATTCTTGAGAGATATCGGATGTTATCGCATTTCATTGGTGTTATTTGTGGTGGTATTCCCAACTTTACTCTCTCGATTCATCTATTTTGGTGTTATCGTTTCCGTAGTTGTTATTCACAGGAGCTTTATTGTGTTATCAGCTTACTGATAGGTGTTAGTGAGTTCCATGGGGGTTATTCGCGATGCTATTCTTATTTGTATCATGCATTCACATGGTGTTATCCATGGTCTCAGCGTGCAGCACATTTTGGTTTTATTAGAGGTGTTATATGCGGTAGTATATGTTGTGGTATTCAAGAGTTTTTCTCAAAACACACTCGGGTGGTATTCCGCGCGTTAGGCATTATTTACTTTGTGTTATTCCTCGATGATTTTCTCTCCTGCTCCGTGTTATTCTTGTGGTAGTATCCTGCAGTCTTTGCTTCGTGTTATTCCTCAGCGCGTTTCTGATGGTTCGTGTTACCCCTGGTGATTTTGACATAGTCGTGGTGTTATTGCGACCTTAACGCTGCAGGATTTGGTGTTATTCAGTGTTTTCTTTTGTTATTGAAAACTCGCTACTTTTTAAGGACGATTTTCAAATGAGTTTTTTTTTTTTTTGTCTACTTGTATATTTTTTATCTTTTTGACATGTCTTGTATATCTTGTGAGTGGGTACCGCCACCCACTCACTAAAAACTTTAATATGAATGAATTTGCCTTAGGGCCTCCAATATATATATATATTGGTCCATCTGTTTTTGAGAGGATGTATTCCTAATACTTATCTTAATACATTCTATCAACATTTTGGAGATTTTATCTTGCGTGTGTTGTATCGTGGGAGGCGGGACCCCTAGGAGTGCGTGGGAATGTATTTTTTTGGGTTTTGATAGTTGGGGACCTGCCACCCCCCTTTTTTGTAACCTTTTTTGATTATTAACACGTAGGGAGCCCAAAGTGCTCTTTCCCAAAAAAAAAATTATATATATATATATATATTTCTTTTTTTATAAAAAACCTTAAGGCTGATTATATTGAAATAAAAAAAAAGATACAAAAAGTTATAAGAGAGGGTCAATAGAGGTGCCCTACCCATACGATACATAGAACAGTGATACCCCAACAAAAAGAAACAAAAACCTCAAAAAATACAAACATGCAGATAACAAGTGTCTATGGACGAGGCAATTTAGGTTTGCCTCTTCCTCTAGTTCTTGTAGCGGATCAAGATAACAGACTCTGAAGTGTCGTATCATTCCTAGGAGTGACCAGGGTATCATCCATTAATTCTCCAAGCAGAATAGCCCCCAACCTTCTTCCTTCGTCAAGAAGTGTAGACTTGTCATTCTTCTTCTAAAGACTGGTTTATGATATCATTAGATAGTGAAGCATCAGTAGAGGGAAAGGAAATTGCAGCAATGGGTTCTGGTGTTTGTGAAGGATATTTTTCCAATACTTGGAAATCTTCAGCACTCTCAACGGGTAGTTCTACAACAATTAAGGAGTCGTCAAGTACGTCCAAATGATTAATAGCAGCAAGTTTGTTTGTGTTTGGCTCTAAAACTTCCTCATTAGCATTAGGAGACACATGTTCCATCACCTGGGCGTGAATGTTAGCATCATCCTGGTCTTCAATCACCTCATGGAGGGGGACCTGAGCACCCTCCACGGTAGTTAGGGCCTGACAAGATAGTGTGTCTGGTCCAAAAGAAGAAGAGGTAGTGACTGCATCCTGTTTCCCAGAGGCAATCACCTGGCACCCCCCCCCCCCAACAAACGGCCCTTATCAACAAACCCAACATTTTCAGAAACCATCTTTGTAGACAAACCACTTTGTATCGTATCCGCAATAAGCATAGCAGTAAGTATTACAGGCAATGATGAAGAGGGTATAACATCCGCAAGAATGTGCTGAGTAACAGGAGGTGGGTCTACAACGGGCTGTAGATGTGGATGTAACCGATAACATGATGGAGAGTTATGACCAAACATTCCACACTGAGGGCAATATGGGGGATGGGGTCCTATCACAATCTTTTGTCAATAACCCTAAAGAGGGGAGCCAATCTAAATCTCCCCTGAAAAAGGTTGAGTGATGTTGTGCTCTACAAGCACACAAGCTTCAGATTGTCTAGTTATATCAAGCGTGGGAGTATCGACCTTTAGCGGTTTCCCAAAAGCAGTTACCAACATATAAAGGGTTTCATAATTAAAGATATGCACCTTGAGCCCCGTAAAATTAACCCAAACCGGGATAATAGGAGTTTTCGATTTATGATCAAAATCCATAGTCCATTTCAGAATTTTCATAAAGCGATTATAAATTTTGAGAACTTTTTGAGCAAAAATTTAGGTATAATTGCATCATTTGAGAGTTGAATGAGAACGTGGCAGCCATCTAGTGAACTAACTTTCCAACTCCCTGTGAGCTTAAGAGAATCAAAGTGCTTTCTAATAATCTCAAGCTTGGGATTTCCATACAAAAATTTTCCGACAAGAGTATATATGAGTGTTGAAGCCAAAATACTTGTTTCGTCTTCAATGAGAAACAAAGCGGGTTTGCCATTCTTTCTTCCCAGCTTCTTAATAAAGCTAAATCCACCTCCCGACTCATAAGCATCATGAAAAGCTTGAGGAAAAAAACAACTCTGATCACCTACCCCGGAGGTGGAAACCCCGGAGATAGTCGCCGCATAGAAAGGGGCCATACCCCAAAATCACGAAAATCAGCCACAGAGAGCGAAAATCCCCAAATCTAGAGCAAACTCAACAAAAATAAAAAACAGAGGTAGTAGTTGCGAAAAAACCCCAAATCGCGAGCAAAGAAACCCTAACTCGCAAGAATCTCAAACCCAGGAGGAGAAGCCACAACAATACTGAACCGTAGTAAGAAGAAGATGAGAGTGTGTTAAGAAGATTTCACCAGCCACGTAGATTAGATGTGAAGCTCCATGGCTGAAGACCTAGTTGTCTGCCCCCATTCACCTCTGATATCGTCCGTCCGCCCCATGTCTTCAACCAAGAGGAAGAAGAGAAGGAGGAGCAGTAGTTCAGCTAGCATTTGGAAGGTGTCGCCAGACAACGTCGTCGGCAAGCGCGCTGGTGGCAGCGCCGGCGTGGATTTGGGTCGGGATCGCGTCGGGGAGCTACGGATATATATATATATATATATATATATATATATATATATATATATATATATATATATATATATATATAATCAATTAAGATAAATAACGCTTAATGAATTTCATCAATTTTAATTAAAACCAACATACGAATATAACCCTAATTAATTAATTAGCTCAATTAAAGCTCGAATTTGATTTATATAAAAAAAAGATAAACTTGAACAAGATTTTAAAATATGGATCAGAATCAAATATTATTAGAATTTGATGAAGAAAGGAATAATCAATTTATCTATAACTTTGGTTTGTAATGATAGGTGTTGAGAAACAGAAAGATGGGGATATGAAATAAATATTTTTTTTGATAAAATTTTAATTGCCATATTGTATGTCAAGATATTTATAATGGCATAGGTGGAGTTTATGATTATAATATTACACATAAATTTTATAAACACATATATATGACCCATAACATATAAGAGACATTATTTTTATCATTAAAAACAAGAAAAAAAAAGACCATGATTTTACATAGGATTATTCGACCTATGGCTTTTTGGGCTATTGAACTAAATAATTTTTGGGCTCTCGATGTTTATTGCCATCTTAGGGTCCGTTTGGGACAGCTTATTTAGTGCGGTAGCGTTTTAAGAATGCACCTGGCCTGTTTAGGTAAACCGCATTTTGGCAACTTATGCGCTTTCAAAATGCTGAAAATAGCGTTTTCACACTGCACCTACCTAGGTGTGCTGAGAGCTTTCTGTCTGCGGTCTGACTTTTCCAAGAAAAATAAAAAATTGTAATAGCTACCACACCTAGCATATCAACATATTATTTTTTATTAGCTTATCAGCAGAGTATTCAATAAGCTGCAGCTGCCCCAAACAAACCCTTAGAATTTTTCCAATGGAATGATTTTTGTGAGAAAACCATCGGAATGGCATCTTTTTGATGGATTTCTTGCTACTTTCAACAAAAAAATGTTGGAAATATCTTATTTTCATGTAGTGATTGTAGCAAATATTGATGTGTGCTAAAAAGTTTATGATTGTAGAGTAATGAATTAATATCTTAGTGTTGGTGTTGCACGGAAACTCAGCACACATTTAGATAGAAGTAAGAAACCAGTAGCGACACTAAAAGAATTTATGTGGAAAACCAGAAAAGGGAAAAAAACCACGGTGTCTTACCCTGTTGAAATATTCTATTATCAGTTAGTGGTTACAGCTACAACCCCTTGTCCCACAGATGGGAGGGGGTTACACAATTACTTGGGTTACAATGCTTGCGGTAGGGAGCGGATGGCGACAGTAGCCAGAGACGGTTACAGCGGGAAGAGTCAGATGTGAAAGCAGCCCAAGTTAGCGGTGACTGGAGTTTGTCCAAAGGTGGTGGAGGTCGGAAGCAACGGTGGAAAAAAGTGGTGGCGTTGGAGGCTAGAAGAGGCGGCGGTGAAGGAGTTCCGAGGTGAAGGCAGCGGCCATAAAAGATGGCGGCTGGAAGAGGCAGCAGTGAAGGAGGCCCAAGCCAGCGATTACTGGAGTTGGCTGGAGGCTGAGGCGGCCAAAAGCCATGGTGGTCGAAAGCTGCGACAAGCAAGCTCGGAAGAGGGGGGCAGAGGAGGCAACCTGAGGAGGAGGCGTTGGCAAAATAGATGATGATCGAAAGAGGCGGTAGCAAAGGTGGCCTGAGGTGGCAGCGGCAGCCAGAAGAGGCAGTGGTCGGAAGAGTCGGCGACCGATGACGACAGCCAGAAAAGGTGGTGGCCCGAGGCTGTAGCGATTTGAGGCGGAAGTGGTCGAAAGCGACGGTGAGTACTGGATGAGGCTATGGCCTGAGGCGGTAGTGACCGGATTTGCAGTGCATGATGCAAGGCTGCAGCTCCGTCTTCTGTAAGCTTCGGACTTGCACATGCCCCAAGATCTTGGTCCCCTTCATGAGGGTTTTGGGGCTTTATTTATAGAGTCCAAATTACAAATAAAGCAGGAATCCCCTTGATCAGTCGGCCTGGAGAGATCCCCTTGATTGGACAATGTTCGATGAAATTTTGACTGCCTTAATGATGTCAGAATTGAGCAATCTTGAGTTCAGTGTATTATTCTTCTCACCAAGACACTCAATTTTACTATAAGCATATCATATTTGACATATGCTTAACTGTTAAATTATGCCCAAAAACCTTCTAAAAGTGCTTTATTGGCTTGATTCAGATCGGATTCGATTGATTCTGGAAAGATTGGTTCATCTCATTGAGTCGGTCAGTTTGACTATAAGTTTGCTACGATCTGACTTATTGTTGACTTTTTATCAAATTTTAAATTTTTCTTACAAAAAAAATTACCGTGAGATACATGTCGTGTCTCAACATTAGAGTTGAATATTGAAAAACTTATTTGTGGCCTATCAAAAATGATTCTCTCAAGAAAGATCAAATGAGTTCAAATAATTGACTAATGTCTCTAATATAAACCTCAGGAAGGCACATTCATTAAAAAGCCAACGCCAAATGAGATTCTAATAATAAGCACACAATTAGTAAAAGTTTATAAGAGCTAGTAGTTGATAGAATCTTCACTCCTCAAAATCTTAAAAGGCCAAAATTTTTAGAAGGTGTATCATATATATACATTAAGATCTCTAAAGGGTATAAATACCATAATATATACGTACACTCACAAATTTTAAAAGACTAAGGGTTTGTGTGTGTGTCTATACGTGTAATATTAGAAGACTGTAAGACTAACAAGATACAAATATATTAAAAAATCTCAAAGGACTAAAAACCTTAAAAAACATTAGTACTTTTAAAAGACTAAGGGTTTGTCTGTGTGTCTGACGCAAAGTTTGCTTCGAATTTACCTTAGAAATTCTAGCAAAGCTTACTATGGACAGTTTAGCGATAGTAATATTCTGACACAAATCATTTGCTTGATGTTTGTGTCAAACTTGTTTGACTCATTAATTATTACTTAATAGCATAGAATTATCAAATGTTATGCCTACCCTAATGTTTTTATTCAAAAAAATGTTGACACATAAGCCAATGCACAAGACCTAAAATTCTTTACTCGCACCTACTAGCTTCATTCACGCTTCTACTGTTTGATTGGTCTCTTAGGTCAAGGCTCTCACAACGACTCCTCTTCACCAAGCGTCTGGTGACTTTGAAGGCATTTGCACCGACAATTTAGCTGCTTCGATGGGTATTCCTCCTCTATGTTGTGAAATTTATGCTAGATATGTAATACATAAGAATTGAGTTGTTTGATTGCAAAAATTTAAGTCTGGGTGTTACCTATGTGAGACATATAAGAATCGAGTGGAATGTATGTAAACATTGAAGGTTAGGTGTTAGATATGTAATACATATATAAGAGTTGTGTGGTTTGTATAAAAAAAATTGAAGTTTAGGTGTTAGATATGAAATACATAAGCATTTAGGTTACATATAAATAATGAAGGTCAGAGATATGTTGCACGTAACAATTGAGTGGTATGTACGTAAAAATTGAAGGTTAGGTGTTAGATATGGATACATAATAATTCAGTGATATGTACATAAAAAATTAGACTTTAGGTGTTTGATTTGTAATACATAAGAATTGAGTGATGCAGGTAAAAAATTTAAGGTTGGGTGTTTGATATATAATATATAGGGGATGAGTGGTTTGCATGCAAAAAATTAATGAAGTTTAAGATGACATATATATATAATTTGATCAAGGTTAGTGTTATATATGTAATACATATATAAGAATTGAGTGGTATATCAATATTACGAATAACAGTATTTTGATTTTGTAATTGATTATTCATTTGTAAAATTAATTCTTCTATTAATAATTTTTTCTGTTGATTATTAAATTCAGGAGGTTTATAATTTGGATTAAGCTTGATTATTCCGATTTCAGGTGGAATGAGATTGATTATTACCGATTGTTGTTGTGAATTATTCGAGTTAAAATTAGGATGATTTTTCCACCCAGGATTATAATAATTTGAATAAGGATTATTTTTACTTGCAATAGCTTGTAAAGTTTCAATAGTCCGAGAATCTTCAATATTAGCAGAGTTATTATGTGAAATATTAATTGCAAAATTATCTAATTTCTTAGATATTGCTGCTACTTGTGAAGCTAAGATAGAAAATGTTTCATTGTCGTGAATACTTGTCATCTTTTTAGGATTAATCCTTTCGGAAGGCCATTGAAAATTGTTATTAGTCATTTCTTCAATTAAAGTATAAGCTTCTTCAAATAATTTAGATATTAAAGAACCTCCAAGTAGCAACGATCAATAATTGATTTTAAAGATCCGATTAATCCATTATAAAATGTTTGAATAATTAACCAATCGAGTAAAGCGTGATTAGGACATTTTCTTAATAGTTCTTTAAATCTTCCCAAGTTTCATATATTGTCTCCCCGTCAAATTGACTAAACGAAGTAATATCATTTCTTAATTTAACAGTTTTAGAATGAGGAAAATATTTAGCAAGGAATTTTTGTGTCATTTTAGCCCATGTTTTAATAAAACCAGTTTCTAATGAGTTTAACCACATCTTTGTTTTATCTCTTAAAGAAAAAAGAAAGAGTCTAAGTCTAATAGCATCATGAGAAACATTGTTATATTTAAAGGTAGCACAAAGTTCTAAAAAACTAACAAGGTGTAAATTTGGATCCTCATTTGGTGTTCCACCAAATTGATTGTTTTTGCACCATTTGAATAATAGACGGTTTAAATTCGAAAGAATTAGCATCTACGGTGGGTATTTGAATACTACTTATGACGTTCATCAGTCGTAGGGTTAGCATAATCCTTTAATGGTTTATAAACATTTTGATCATTAAGTTCAATTGGATTTTGTAAAGTATTCACAATAATGAAACCTTTTCTTAGTGAACCGAACTATTGTAACTCCTCTGAAATAGTGAAATTTGTCGCTCTGCTCCCGAGGACGTAGGCATGTATATGCCGAACCTCGTTAAATCTTTGTGTGTTCTTCTGATTTGTGTGGATTTCTGTTTTCTCCAACGATTATTCATAACAATTGGTATCAGAGCCTCGTTCGAGGGCACAGGAGAAGATCGATGCTGGAAGATCAAAGAATAAAAGAAGATTTGGCTGCGAGGTTTGAAGAATTGTGGTGTTCTCAGCATTTCTCCGTTCGCAAGTCAGACGCGTTTACGGGAAAGAAAAAAGTGGAGTTTTGCGACAGAGCGGTGTAGCGAGGAGTTCCGAAGCATCGAATTTGTTCAAGTTTCGCACGGATTCGATTTTGCGGAGGCCGGGAGCAGTTCGCAGAGGGAAGGAATAAAATTCCCCATTCTGTTCGGCGGTTGAGCAGCGTAGGTCGGGAAGGAGAGCTCGGTTATTCCAGCCAGAGAAGTTCGCGGCAACAGCGCGGAGCAGGCCGTTGAGGTTTGCGGCGCGAAGCAGACGGAGGACCGAAGTCCGACTCACCGGATGCAGGTCGGGGCTGGGGAAGGGCGACAAAACAGTTGGCGCGGTTGGGCGGTTCGCGGGCATGGAGACGTAGGCCTGGGAGTTCGCAGGCAAGGGAGCAGTTCGCGACACTTGGGCTGGTTCGTGATTAGGGAAGTTTTGAGAGGGAATCAAGAATCTTAGGAGGAATATTCCATTCCTTTTCTATCCCTCACACGGTTGGCTGAAGAAGGAAATTTTTCTTTTTCTTTTCCTGAATTGAGGCTAAGCTTGATTAATTAGGATTAATCAGGAAAGCTAAGCTTCATTTGCTGGACGATGCAAGTATCTTTTACGGCAAGGATTAATTTTGCTGGATAAGGAAGGAAGGAAACAAAATCTTAGCAGTTGCCGCAACAGACAGGCGGGACGTTTCGGCGCAGGCAGTGCGGCTCGCGAGAACGAACAGGTGAAGCAGTTCGGATACAGGGTTGCGGTTCGACCAGCATCTGCGACCAGGTGGAGTTCGCAGGTTTGTTATAGGAGTAGTTGCAACAGGTGGAATTCGGCTGAGGTGTTTCAGGCGAATAGTAGTTCACTACAGGCGCAGCGGACAGTTACCGTCAGCGACAGGAATGCGGCTATGCAGGTGGAACGATCCGCGAACAGTTGGTTCGGCGGAGGACTTGCGGGAAGAGTCGAGGTGCAGGTGACAGGAAGGACTTTGCGGATTTAGCGGAGTAGGTCGGGTTCACGGCCAGAGATTTTTGCAGTTACTGCCAGTTTGGGCAGCAGACTTGTCGACAGGCGGTTGGCGCTATAGCCTTAGTGGAGGGTGCGCGTCGGAATTTCGCGAAGGTGTTTCACGAGGTGGAGTTCGCTACCAGGCGGACTAGGCGTCGATTTTGTGAAGGGTTTTGCGGAGGTATTCTGCGAACAAGGTGCGAAGGGTTTTGGCGCGGCGATTTGCGATCAGCGAGGGATTCAGGATTCGTGGGACAGTGGTTCGGCCTAGGAGTTGGCACGAACAGTCGGACGAAAATTCTGATTTGCAGATCATAAGAAAAATCGCGGGAAATTGCTGCATTGACAGATCAAATTTCAGGTTTCTTTGAATTTATTTGCGGAGTATTTTCTTTTGTTTTTCGAAACAAGGCATGAAAATACGATGCATGATTAAATTTGGATGTCAATGTCTTGTGCAAAATTTGAGATATTGAAGTTCGGTGGAACCATGAACTTCAGATTGTGGCCAACAAGGGTGAAAAGATTTGTTGGCACGATAAGGAATTTTGAAGGCATTGCGGGCTACGAAACCTGATGATATTATCTATCAACTGTTGGGGAGTACAGTTGTAGGTGGAGTACACTCTGTCGGATCATATGATGGAATTGCAGCAAGAACTTTGACCAAGCCAGGTTAGATGGTTTGGTTGCCCAACCCACTTTGGTGTCAGAAACTCCATAATCAATTTCTCCTAAAGGGTTGGATATTTGCAATGTGGAGATTTTCTCCTAAGGGACTGGATATTCACAAAGGTGGAGATTGTTAGATGTATTTTCTCCTAAGGGGCTGAATATTTGCCAAGGTGGAGATTTGTTTGGTAGACACATATACCGGGTGAAGCATTTCTTCTAAGGTGCTGGATATTCGCCAAGGTGGAAAATTGTTAGGTATGACTCATATCTAGGGAGTTGGAGTTTCTTGGTGAAGAGGTGTGGCTCCTGGTGAAAAAGGAGTGTCTCTTGGAAGTTAGTAGGTTAGGGGGAGCGAGGGCGTGACTGTAATTTTACATGTGGGTTTAATATATGTCTATATATATGTGTAACCTATGAGATGTAAAATTGAACTCCTCTGAAATAATGCATTCGCCGGCTTGCTCCCGAGGACTTAGGCAATTCTTTGCCGAATCTCGTTAAATCTTTGTGTGTTCTTCTGATTTGTGTCGATTTTTGTTTTCTCCGATAATTATTCATAACATATATATATATATATATATATATATATATATATATATATATATATATATATATATATATATATAAGAATGCTGAGGAGACTTCTCCACACCTCTTCTTTAACTGCTCCTACTCTAAACACATCTGGACTAGGCTGGCCAATGTTTTTGGTACTACTTGGAACAATTGCTGCTCTATTAATGTTTATTTGAAAGTCTGGAAAGATATAAATCAGGCTGGGAAATGTTTGAATCTGTTCCCTTATGTAGTGTTGTGGTTCATTTGGAGTGCTAGGAATTCTTTTAAGCACTCGGATTGTTATCCTTCATTGATGCTACTTTCTCTAAAATTATGGCCTACTACAATAGGTCGGCCAGGATGTTACATACGGCTCCTAATTTTTCTAAAAGACCTGTTATTGTTAAGTGGATGCCTCCTGTGTTGGGTTCCATAAAAGCTAATATTGATGGTAGCTGGTCCCGGTCTCACTCTGCTTGCGGGTGGTACGTTCGGGGACCATTAGGGGAGCTGTTAGCCTTTTTTAGCTCCCCTGTGTTGGCTGATTGTCCTCTCTCGGTTGAGGTCTGGGCCCTTTTACTAACTCTAAAATCTGCTATTATTTTCAATTTTAAATTTTTACATGTAGAAACTGATTCCAGAAAGCTGATTGATCTATATCTTAAACTGACTGATACTCCATGGAATTTGATGTTTCTGTTTAGAAAAATTTGGAGCATTATTGCAACATCAAATTTGCATGTCAATTTAACTTTTATTCATAGGGAGGGAAATAGGCCTGCGGACTGGTTAGCAAAAAATGCGGGTATCTCTCCTTCGGTTGGCAATATACCATCTCAACAGACTAGCTCTCTTCTTGCATGGGGACCGGATAAATTTGCCTTACATCAGATATAACTAGCTTTACTGTTTCCTGCATTGGATGTTTGTTATATTTTATTTTCTGTTACTGTTTCAATCCTTCTAACACAAAGAATATATGTACACTGGTGTGGATGATTTCATTAGTAGGCCTGTATTTCTCTGGGGTGGCATTGGTTTTTACGGTTTTGCGGGTGCGTCGGGATTAAACTGCCATTGTTATACGTATACGATGGTGCCTCGGCATGTTAGCTGCCGGTCCGGTGGTCGTCTCGAATATCGTGGATCTTACTTGTCTCCATTATCTGCTGATGATTTTGGGCTTCTCTGATGAATTTTTCTTCTTGAATTACAACACTTTTTTGCTTAATCTAGTCCTCTTTTTTTCTATTTTGTTGTTGGCTACCCTTTGTAGTCCATCAATTTTTGGACATTTCAATTTCCTGCACAATAGCTATATTTTTGGAGCTTTAGTTTGCGTGTGTTGTACCGTGGGAGGGGGGAGGTGGGAGACGGGACCTCTAGGTGTGCGTGTGAAATGTATTTTTTTGGGTTTTGTAGTGGGGACCTGCCTCCCAAACCCCCTCTTTTTTGTAACACTTTTTGAGTATTAACACGTAGGGAGCCACTGTGCTCTTTCCCCAATATATATATATATATATATATATATATATATATATATATATATATATATATATATATTGGGGAAAGAGCACGAGACTCTACGTGTTAATACTCAAAAAGTATATATATATATATATATATATTGGGAAAGAGCACTTGTGGCTCCTTACGTGTTAATATAAAAATGTTCGATACAAAAGGGGGGGAGGCCGATCCCGAGCTAAGTAAACCCAAAAAAATACAAATTCCACGCACCCATAAGGGTTCAGCCTCCCACGTTACAACTCACTCTGAAAAATAACTCCAAAAAAAGGCTCCAGTGAGGGAGTAAACAAAACAGAGTATAAACCAAAACGACATTAAAAGAACAAAGGAAATCAAATAGAACAAAGGAGATCAATAAAATGATATGCATTAGTAGCATGATCCTCCGATCCGGAAGATAAAGGTTTGCATAATGGCCGATCCGGAAGTATAGAGGTGCGGCATCCGAGAAAAGTCCCGACGTATTGCGACCCGGAGAGAAATAGCAATCCATTGAGCAGTGTTGTTCAAAGCAGATGTGCCCTTATGTCTCAGTAATCGAATGTGTGGAAAACAAAACTTCAAAAATGAAATGTTGTAAAGCCATCAAGTGAATTTGTAGCCTATAGTAGTGAGAGAAGATGCTAAAGCTAGATAGCATAGAGGATAAAGAAACCAGAAAACAGAAATCAACATAATGAATCGGCATCTAATGTAAGGTAAATTTAAAAGATCAACGCGAAGCAAACGTGCAAGTTGCCTGGAGGGTTTTGTGCCCACAACTGGTGTATCGAAAGCATGCTTGGCAAGCCAGTCAGCAGGGGGAGTTGTCTTCTCTGTAGATAAAGGTTAGATTCACCTGCATAGAAGAGGTGGTGATGATGCTCCATATACGTCTAAACAGGTAAATAAGTGACCAAGGGAGAGGGGTAGATTTATGAAATAGTTTAAAAAGCATCTCTGAGTCTGTTTCAATGTGCAGATGAGTTAAATTAAAGCATACAGCTGTTTTGAGAGCAAGCAAAAGTGCCCAGACTTCAGCACACAAAGGTGTATCAGCCTCTATAGGTGAAGAGAAAAAAAATAAAACTTTTCCAGAATGATCTCTAAATAGGCCACCAGCACCAGAACAATTGGTGGTCCAGCAGCCATCAATGTTGGCTTTGATCCATCCAGGTATAGGGGGCAACCATCTAACCAGTACAGGCATGCGAGTACTGGGAAATCCAGATTTATGAGGGCATAATTTTATGGCTTTTTGATAGTAAGCCCAAATATTAGAGAAAGTAACACTCGGTGTGGGGTTTTGATCAGAATGTTTAAAACTGTTCCTGGCCATCCACACAAACCAGAGAACCACCAAAAGGAAAATGAAATAAAGTTTTATCAGCATTCGTGGCAATCTTCCAGACTTTCAAAAAAATTCCAATAGAAGTGCAGTTAGGCCAATTCAAATTGAAAACAGTGGACAACATGTTCCAAATAACCTTAGTGTAAATGCATTTGAAAAAAAATTGATGTTTAGGTGTTAGATTCTTGTGTGAGTTTGGGTGTATTTGTTTATTTATTTGTGCAAGTGTGTGTACATGCATCAAAACATGCAAAGGTTCTTTAATTGGCTGTCGGATCATCACCAGCAGATTCAATATATTTTTTAGGTTTGCGCAGGCATCAACAATGTGATAAATTCACAATGGCCCGTAAGAAAGGGGAGTGACTGATCTATGTTGGGGAGGAGATTTGGGCAGAGGAAGAGGGATGCGAAATAGCAGAACTAAAGAATTGAGAGAGTCATGAGTGCCGCACTCCATATTGAAGGATCGGTACCGCACACAGAGCACTGCTGCAAGTTTGTAAGGTTTACACAATACTTAACAATTCAATGATGCAATTATTCAATACTTGCTTTTTTTTCATGGTCAGCTGCCCGAGCACCACTGTGGAGTTGCATGTCTGGACATATTGGCATATGGGGATGTAAGTGGGTCTCTGATCTCTCTCAGCATGTCAATATAAGTAAGAAAGTTTTATTTTCTATAAATTTCTCATATCATTAATGAAAAATATTAATTTAAAATTGATTATAATTATGTAGGAGGACTACAAGCATATTTAGACACATATATGGAGCTAGAGCCCAGTAGCCACTGGTAATAGTGGTTGTTAGTCTACCACCGAGCAATATGACTATGAGATGTGGAGGACATGCAATAGGGAAGAAGAATGGGACAATATACGACCTATGCACAATTGTATTTTGAGGTTGAGAACTTCCGAGCTACTTAGGGTTTAATGTAATCGTCATCGGAGAATGACGAACTTGTCTATTGTATCGCCGCATTGATTGAAGATATCCATGAGCTACGTGAAGGGCATCAGAGAAAGGTCATGCCATAGTCAAGCGGCTGGAGCAAGTTGTGGATTGCCGTGACAAACAACCTCTTATTTTAGTGGATGATGAGGAAGAGGGAGAGGAGAAGTTGAGGACGAGTTTGCTTACGATGCCTCCTAGGGGTCTATGTATATATATATTTTTTCATAAGTATTTGGACATGATTCTCTATATATATTTTTTCTGTTTAAATTTTATAAAATATTGGTGGATGAATCCTTTAGCAGTTTTTGTGTAAACTTTATTATTTCTAGTTATTTATTTTCATTGTCGGTACATGTTTATGTAATATATTATATTTTGTGTTGATGATGAGTAACTATTTGTGTATTTTTCTCGTAGGATTATTATTTTAACAATGTTAATTAAAACTAATATTTGTCTGTACTATTATAATAATTGAACGACAAATAAATGTTCGTATATACTTATGTAGTCTGATATTGTTTACTTGAATAGACGAATGAAGCTTTATACCTTCAAATACATTGTGAATATTTTTTACTAGACTAGACCAAGTAGATTTTCCATCATCAAGTTTTCAATGAAATATTTTATCATGTTATCAAGCAAAATTAATACATGAAATTCCCACATTATCTTTGAGAGTGAGCACGCAACACTAGTTATTTAAATTGTTAAATTCAAAATTGTCTTATGAATCACATCTAAGGAATAGAGCGCAGCGTACCGAGAGAAAGCAATAGGTTAAAACTCTAGAGTATTTACCACTGATTCATTAGATATTTATTGTAGAAATGACTCATTTATTTATAGGAAAAGAGGGATACAAGAAGTACAATTACCTGTTTGATTTTCTCTTAATAGAGGTGCTACAAGGTAATCTAGTAAAAATAAATAGATAAAGACTTAAATACTCGTGGAAATGGATAAATAAATAAATAGGTCTTTAGCTAATCCCAACTCTTCCTTCTGATCGGTCACATGTGGCTGATAATCTTTGGATTCACAAGATGCAGTTTGACATACTACACTGACTTCAAGTGGCTGTCCGACTGATGTTATCTGACGGTCGATATAATCTTTAACTGGTTGGCTCTCATTGACCGTTAAGTTTCTATGGCCTATCAATCGCCTTTGAATTCAGCTTCGATGGGATGATTATTTCTAGCCCACATGTTATATGTTTGAATCTTTGGTAGATCTTCTTTAAGTACACCTCAAATTTTCTCAAGATTCGTCCCGACGTATGCATCCATAAATTATTGTAAAAAAAATTAATTCAAATTTATTTTATATTATTCAAATAATATCTTGATACTTAATAATAAAATCAAAACTTAAAAAAAAAAAAAAAGTTTTAAAATGCTCGACGGCTGTGCGATTTTTATGATGGATGGATGGATGAGATCATGCATGATGACATCGTACATTCGCTCCGACACCCGTAAGTGCGGGCGGTGGGTCCCGCACGACAGCGCATTTCGCCGTCGACTCTGATCTGAATTTTTTACATATCTGAGACTTGACGGTCAGGATTCGTTGCGTCATCATCGGACGGTAGAGACGGCGACACAATGGTCCCCGGCGGTGGGGCCCACGACGGAGGCGCACGTGATTCCGCTGGGTGCTGCGGTACCATGAATGGATAGCACAGCACGTTACGGTACCACCGGCGACTCGTTTCTCGAGAGTTTTATAATTAGGCTCTGTCATAATTTATTTTAGCAGCTAATTGCTCTTAATTAATTTTATTTATCCAATTTTAGTGGAGGTGGGCCCACCTATGCCCAAAGTACTATATTTTTTTTCTTGAATATTTTGAAATTATTATTTTGTTTAATAGCGATCAGTTAAATAACTCACTCTTTGACAAGACGATCATTGAGAATGTTTAATGTGAATATACTTTTGGCACTGAATGAGGAATTGTAAGATGGCTGATAATGTTGAATTCTTCTGTTTGAGTCAGGTTGTGGCAACAGACAGGTTGATGTCATTTGCTCGACTTGATTTGCCTAAGTCATTGGTTCGGATGGTCTGCATTTGGTCGGCCTCTTGCCCCGGTTTAGAGAGTTGCACCTGGTTAGGCAGGTCTATTAGTATTTTGCTAGTGCACCCTTATTCTCTCGCTAGTGGACTCGTAGCCTTCCACCTGTGAGGCAGTTGTTCTTTTGTCTATGAGCCTTCTTAGCTGCACTCATTTGGACTTAATTGTTCCATTATATTTTCTTTTGATTTGTGCAGAGCCATGTATTTGATTTACATATTTGAGTCCTCCAATCATCTTAATTTTTGAAAGTGTCAATTACGATAAGAATAAAAGAGTTAAATGCAAAAGTATATTAATTTATTTTGTAATAAGAGCTTTTATTTATTGCACTCTCTGGATTTTTATGCCCATGAATTATAAATAAATCATGATTGAAGCCATTGCCTAGTACATTTGTTATTGTGTTTGTGTCTGAGTCGATCGATTCTTAAAACTTCTCCATGATGAGTACTCATAAACGTTTGAATGATGCTATCGATCGATTCTTAAAACTTCTCCATGATGAGTACTCATAAACGTTTGAATGATGCTCCTAGCAGAAGAAGAATAAGAGTGTTTTGCACTCTAGTTCTGAGGAGAAAAAGAAGCTGGAAGGACATATGAAGTGGGGTCAACTGACTCGTTTCAAGGTCTTCGACGGGAGAAGGATCGAGTGAAGGACAAGAGTGGCCAGGTTGCAAGCACGTCGATCCAACCTCCTCTAGCAGTCGATGACCAGTCAACTGATATTCTTCTTGCAGGGAAAGCTGCTGGAGCACCATGCAAGAAGCTTTTGGGTGCTCTATCGCTAGTTGAGGGGCGAAGGACTGCGACCTCTCCACCTCTGCCTGGTGTGAGCAATTTTTTGCTTCAATGGATTGATGTAGACCAGCTTTCTAGTATAAGGAGACTCAATCTTTTGTGATTATAAAAATTTTATTCAAGTTTGTTTAGGCTTGCTCATTGATGCAGAAGATGTGATCCATATTATCAACTCGCTACTAGAGGAAGATGGTCAGGGTTCAACTCTAGGACCGGTTCAAACTACTCTGATGCTATCTCAGAGCGAGGAGAATGTGTCCAACCACCCGACCAGTCTCCTTGCAACCTAAGGAAAGTTGACCGATTGGTGGAGGCTGTCTTCTGGGTCTCTAGCTCATCGCCTAAAGGGGATGGAGGACTCCTATCCTAGATTGCATGGATATAGGGGGGAAGAAATAAAAGAATTGAGAGAGGAGCTGGTAGCACTTCAGTCAGAGCTGGCTGAAATTCGTGAAATTTGATAAATGCTCTAGTTCCAGGACAAATGCGACCCCAAAAATATGTTTAAATTTGGTTGTGAAGTGTTGTACAAGAATTTGCTTCGTTGATGGCTTGTCTCGATCAAGGTGACAAATGAGTCACTTATAAAATATTCTCTTGAATAAAATTTTAAGTTTGATTGTTACTCATTGATGTTTGTATGATTCATTATACAATATGACAATCATTGTTATAGAATAAAATGATTTATACAATCAATGTTATATCAGCAGCATTACCCAATTATTTTAGGCTGCTTAAAAAAATGACTACCATGAAAGTAGTAAACATATTCATATTGATTTGTAGCTTTAATGATGAGGTTGTTTACTCTATTATTTTTTTATATGAAGCTTTCTTGAGATGCATACTAAACTCAAGTTGTTTTATTACACTTCTTTGAATTTTAGAAAAAAAAAAACATTAATTTTATTAAAATAATTAAGATCATATGATTATTTCATATTCTTATCACTAATTAGTGAGTAAATTATTTATCATTTAAATTTTTTTATCGATATTTTTCTCTATCTATATATAACCATGTATATATCATGCAAAATAAGTTTTTTGCTCTCATATATTATTATTATATCTTAGTTATAGATAAAATACTTCAAATTTGATGTCACAACAAATTGTTATCGAACACCGTCTCGATGCATTTTTTAGTAAAGATTTTTCAATATCAATTTTAAAATCTAAGCCTCAATTTCAGCAAGTCTATAGTCAAACCAGCCTTCCCGATAAGAAGAACCGAATGATATCAAAGTTGGTTCAATCCAGATCCAATTAAGCCGATATTAAGCTACTGAAGTATATTTGGAGGTGTTGAATCATCAATTGTATGGTTGAATGAACTCTAAATTTGACATATTTATACTCAAATTGAGCATCTGGACGAGAGAAATCCAAACATTCTAAGATCTCTCAATTCTAAGAGAATTAAGATACTCAAATTGTTAGAAAAAGCCATTTGATCAAGTGATATCAATAAGAGTTGTCTGATCAAGCGGTTGGAGAAGTTATGCACCAAAAAACTAAAATTTCTCTCCCTCAGAGGCAATAAATAGACCCACTCTCTTCACTTGAGGAGTTGCGAAGAAGAAGAGGAATTACAAAACTAGTTATAAACTGAAGACCCGATAATGAATCCCAACCTCCATAGACGCTGACCATCATCCACCACTGTCTATTGCCCATCTGATCACCATTAATAATCCATGTTTAATAAACATCGTATCACATAATTTTTGTAATAGATAACAACTTCATTGAAGACCAATGATAACTTCCGTCATCTGTAGATGTCGAAAATCATTGACAACTACCTATTGACCACCTTTCGTAGTTATTGCCTACTCCCACCAACCTCTGGCCACAGGTGACCACTACTTCATACCATCGTAGCAAGAATAAGATGATTGGTCCTAAAACCACTTATGTTTTTTAGCGCAATGTTCAGTGCAAATTATAACCTCGTTCTCTCTGTAAGAAGAAGACCAGTCACCGATTATGACCAACTAACAATATTTTGGCCACTAACTATGACATATGTGGCCAACAACTACTACTACAGTTCTCAACTATGACATATATGACCAGCTAATGCTATTATGACCACCAATTATAGAGTTTTTAGCCAACTAAAGTTATTACCTGTTGAGAAATTTAGGGCAAAGTAAAAAAGAAAGTCGCCGCTCTGCTCCCGAGGACGTAGGGAATCTTTGTCGAACCTCGTTAAATCTCTTGTGTTCTTCTGGATTGCGTTGATTCTTTCTTAAATTCGGATTGTGACAAACAAGGATAAAAGATTTGTTGGCACAACATGAAATTTTGAAGGCTTTGCGGGCTACGAAACCTGATAATATGAAAGATGAAGATTGGGAAGAGTTACAATTTCGAGCGGCAAGTACCATACGTTTATGTCTGGCAGATGAGATTATGTATCATGTTATGAATCTGAAATCTCCAGGAGAAGTATGGAAGAAATTGGAATATCAGTTTATGTCCAAATCTCTGACGAATAAATTGTATTTGAAGTAAAGGCTGTATGGGCTGAAGATGCAGGCAGGTTCTGATCTGGCGCAACACGTTAATGGCTTTAATCAAATAATCACGGATTTATCAAGGCTTGATGTGAATATTGAGGATGAAGATCGAGCGATGATTTTGTTGTGTTCGTTGCCTTCTTCCTATGAACACCTGGTGACTACTCTGACATATGGTAAAGAAACTATCAAAGTTGATGAGATTGGTGCAGCGTTGTTTGCTCACAACCAGCGGAAGCAGAATACAGAGGAGTTCGACCAACAAAATTTACCAGTTCGTCGCATGAGGATTTGTGACAGGTGGAATTTTGTAGGATGCAGGAAGCTAGCAGCCGTGAGTATTCGCGAACAGGTGCGGAGCTATTCAACGAATAGGCTCGAAGGTATTCGAAGCTCGCGAGACAGCAGTCGTCCGAGGTGTTGGTTCGAACATGATAAGAGTTGTAATTGGCATGGTTGCCCAACCTACTATGGTGTAAGAAACTTCATGAAGCATTTCTCCTAAGAGGCTGGATATTCGCCAAGGTGGAGATTTGTTAGGTCTCATATACCAGGTGATGCATTTCTCTTAAGGGGCTACTGTCGGCATATTTTTAGGTTATGTGTTTTATTTTTGAAAAGAGGTCGCCTACAGAAATTGTCGGCGAATTTTTAATTTAATTTAAATAAATAATTTGAAAAGTAGTATTTGATTTTGAAAATAATTTTTAAATTTGAAGATTTTGAGATATGAAATCAAACTGATCCCACATCCCGAATAGTTTATATAAACGAGCACCGCACCACGAAACGTGTGTCCATTCCGAAGAATAGGCACTGCTTGTTTGATGGTGAGGCTCGATTAAATAAACTATAAGGTTTGTGACATCCGTTTGGTCGCGAAACCATTTTATTTGCCAACGAAGTTCCCATTTAATATGAAAACATTAAACGGGGTTTATATTACTCAGGTTCTTAAAATTCCCTATAAGGGCGACCCACTATAGTTAATTACATCTTAAGTGACGGGAATCACACTAAGAAAACTTGATAATAATCAATAGTTACGCTCTCGAGAATTTCAAAGTTTAAGTTTTCAAGGGATTGAGTTTTGAAATTTCAATAGGGAATGGATCGAATTTGGAACATTTTATTTTGAGAATTCAAAGGAAGAAAGGTAGGAGAAATCACAGATTCGAAGCGAACTTCGGTAATTTCCCGACTATCCTATTGTTTGGCTTGGATTTAGGAAAGTCCTAATGTTTATTTAATGTTTTGATCTTGCCAATTTTAATTAATTAGGACTTATATTTGTATGATAAAATCATACAAATAGCCTTGAAGATGTGAGGGTTTAGGTCGTATCGGACGACTACCTCGGAATCCTAAGATTGGTTAGGGCTTAATTTGCAATGCAAATGCCTAACAAAAGGTTGAGGATTTAGGTTGCACTAGGCAAACTACCTCGAAGTCCTATGGCTTGGTTATTTAATTCTAAGAAAGTTTTTTTGAAGTAGACTCGGGTTTTCGCGATGACGATGGTCGTGCTTGCCCACCATGCTCAGAGCTCCTTGTTGCGAGAGGTTTAGTTTTAGAAGTCATAAATCGGGAGATGAGAGAAGTGTTTTGGTTTAGAGAAGGTCTTAATTTCCAGTATTTTTTATGTTTTAATTAAAACAAATCTTAAAGTTGATTATAACAACACCTAGGTTAAGATCCTGCGGTTCCATCCTTCGGCATCGTTATTTTTATCGGATTCACTTAGTCCGGATGAATTTGTTAAGCTCAACTAAATGAGTTCCACACTTTCATTTAGACCGTGGGAAATCCCGTTAGCAACACGTAGGTTACATCATCAGAGGTATTCCGATCATCCAACAAGACGTTTTAATTTAGTTGTAGTTGTAGTTTTGTTGTTACGTTTGTGATTAAATTTTGAGTTGTTTTATATTTTGAAATGTTGTGGCGGTGAATTTTATCTTGTAATGACTTTTAATTTAGTTTTGGTTTCAGTTTTAGAGACTACCCTAAATGTTTTGGTTTTCATTCAACAGTTGTTTATCATGCAAGAAAAGTAAGTGCGATGCGATTAAGTAAATTGCAATAAGTAAATTGCAATAAAACAAAAGCGTACCTGGAGGGTCTTCCCGTCATCCCAAGCTGCACTTAAACACAATTTAGAATATTTAAGCATTTAAAGCGAGTTCCTAAGTAAAGGCTAAGGGAAGGGTTATGGTTTTCTACCAGAGTTCCTAATCCTATAACTAGTCATCTCTTATGACGTACGGGTTCTTGTGTTTTGGGTTTGAGGACGATTTTCTTCATCGAAGAACAATTAAGTTCGATTGTTCTTATAAACATCCTATCGTATCGAGGAAGTGCTTAAGACGGATCTTAAACATCTTTTCGATATTTACAGGATTATTTTAAGTCCAAGAGAATTTAATTATACAAATGAATTAATCGTCCGGGAGTTCAGGTTTTGTTATCTTGCTCGGTGAACTAGGACATTTGAATATCCTATAAGTGAAGTAACACTTCACTTAACGCTTCGTTTAGGAGTTATGACAACAAAAGCTTTCGAGGGCACATAGATGTTCAAGTGATTTGTGGTTTAATTTAATTTCAATTAATAGGTTTAAGTTTGGAATAGTGTTCAAGTTGTTTTAGATTTATTTTTGAATTCTTTATGTCTTAGGTGATGTTATTTTTAATTCAATTTAATTTAACTTTAATTTAATTTAATTTGGTTTAGTTTTAATTTTAATTTAATTTATCTAATTTAATCTAATTTTAATTTTAACTTGATTTTATTTTTTTAATTTAATTTAATTTAATTTAATTTAATATGTTTTAATTTAATTTAATTTAATTTAATTTAATTTAATGTGATTTAATTTAATTTAATTTAATTTAAACTTTAATTTAATTTAATTTAATTTAAACTTTAATTAAATTTTAATTAAATTTTAATTTAATTTTATTTTAGATTTTAATTTAATTTTAATTTTAATTTAATTTTATTTTTAATTTTAATTTAATATTTTATTTTTTATGTTTTAAAGATGATTTAATTTTAATTGTTAAAGTATTAATTTAATTGAAATTTTAAAAGGATTTAATTTAAATAATTTAACTTTAATTTAATTTAATGATCAAGTCTTTTAAGCATTTTAAATTTTAAATTTGGATTATCATTTTAATTAGGAATTAAATATTATTGAGGTGATTAATTTAGGGATTCTTAAATTAAAGAACAAATCTCTTCCTAATGACATCCCTATTTTAATAGTAATTCCAATTTTTTATTATTCTTCCAAATTTAACTAATTATTTAATTAAGGTTTTATTTTAATTATTTTTTAAATTATTTGGTAAGTTTCCACCCTTTAAATTTCAATCATCCAAATCAGATTAAGATCAAATATTTTACTCTTTCATTTTATTAAGCCTAAAGTTTTAATTAAGGGTTAAAATTTTAATTACCATTTTGCCCTTCAAGCTTATTAATTTCATAACTCACTAAATGGAGCTTAAATGAATTTGAAATTTTTTATGTGACTTCACTCATATGTCAATAAAGACATTAGAGGAGAAAATGTGATTTTTCTGTATTTAATTTATTTATGTAATTATTTTTGGTGGAAAATAGGGATTTCCCAGGAAAATTTAATAACATGACCAAGGGAAAGTTTCTGTCCTTAAGAAAATTATGGGACATTCCTAATGACCAGAGAACCACTTGGACCAATTTTGGTGATTTTTTGAATTATATTCTTTTTATTATAATTATTTTGAGTTTTGGAGTATTAATTAATTTAAAAATAAAATAAAGGTTGAAAAATGAATTTTATATTTTTAAAAAATTTCTCTGATATCAAGGAAATCAGAGAACCAATTTTTATAATTTTTTGATTTTTCTTTGATTTATTAGAATTATTTTAGTGGAAATGCTAGAAAATATATTTTTTTAATTTTAAAATTACCTTAGGGCTTTAAAATTTAATATCTCATCATAGATACTTAATAAAAATATGGGGTTTGTTCCTAAGTGATTAAAATTTAAAATGTGACATTTTGGTGAATTTTATTATTTTTGTGATTTTATTATTTTTTAATTATTAAAAATATTAAAATAATGCAAAAAATCAACTTTTTTAGAAAATTGCAATTTTAATTTTCTTAAATTCATCTGATATCAGAGAGGCTCCAAAACCAATTTGGTGAATTTTTGAAAAGCATTTTGAAAGTTATGAATTTTTTAAGTTTAATTTTGGCTAAATGGCTTAATCAACCCATTTGATAGGGCTAACCAAGTCCAATTGACTTCAAACTTTTATGGTGGGTTCCTCTGATCCTAAAGGTTAGTGGATAATTGATTTCAAGTCAATTTGATGTGTGATTAGCTCTAATTAATTAAAGCTCCATTTTGGGTGTTTAAGTCAATTAGGGTTATTCCAAGTGAGTTAACTCAAAACCTATTTTTCCTAGGGTCCTCTGGTCATAATAAACATCACCAAATTTTCCTAGAATTTATTTCACAACATGCTAATTATTAGAATTAAAATACTCAGAATAGTAACCTAGAATTGAAAAATCAATAACTCTTCATAGAGATAGCCTCTGACTTTGGAAAATTCAGGGAATGTTCCCAAATTCAGAGGCTTCAAAAGCCCTATGGTCTCATGCCATGGTGAATTGTATACATGCATGGAGAATTGAAAATGTGCAGAGAGTAAATAAATTATTAAAAATCAAATACTCAATGAAATTAAATGATTTCTTTTCCACATTATTCCCCTCTGTTCACTGAGCAAGTGTGTATTTTTATTTTATTTTTTTGATTTTCCTACACAAAGTTATGTATTTTTGAAGTTTAGGGAATTAAATAAATAGAAAAATAGCCTAATTTCTTACTTATCCACGCGGCGCCAGCTCAACCTAGGCATCTCCGAAGCTCCACGTGTCGTCTTCTGATTCGGCGCCGCCATCCGACTCAGCGCTCCAGGGCCCCGCGGTTCATGTTCCGTTGCTCCGTCCGACGCGATCCTGGCCGTCCGCTCGATACACGCGCAATCCGACGGCTCCTGGTCATCGTCTACGACTGGTGTGAACCCGTGACCTTCAACCTTCTAACCCTAATTTCTCACTCGATTCTCAACGGATTTTTGTGTTCTTATGCTCTATGGATTCGTCTTGAAGAGACGAACACATCCATACGGTAAACATGTATTGAAATTGACTCAAATTAAATAGAGAATCCCTGTAAGCTCTGGAAGAAGAGTGAGTTCATACCTTTGCTCAGAGAAGTGAAACTTCGATCTGAGAGTTGTGTCACCTTCGATTGGGTCCAAGCAAGCTCCAGATGAAGTCCCTTGGCCTGATGAATTGTCTCAGGTAAGATTTCGACCAAGCCCGATCACAAAGCTTGGAGGTCGGAAGCAATGGCTGGCTCTGGTGAGGGGACTTTTGTCGGTAAACTTCTTTTCTTGGTCCGAGTGAAGGTGTAGGACCAATCAATTTGGGGATTGGTCCACTGTGAAGAAGTGTCCTGGTTTTTATCTCTGAAATTTGAACTCGAAATTGAGCTCAGTTGGAGGAATTGAGCTGGAATCCGGTGGGAATCAAATGCTCTATGTGTGGAGAGTGGTCCGGAATGATTTTGGCGAGTTTCCTTAAGGTTGGTTCAGCACCTCTTCCATGGCCGAGAGAGGTGGTGTTTAAATAGGAGAGGCTGGAGAGCCTCCCGGGGGAGTTAGGGACCGGGATCGAGCTGCTCTTGGCAAGGGAAGAACGATGCCGAATGGCGACCGGGCATGGGGCAACTCAGCAAGGGAGAATTTCAATGCTTGGCTCCTTCCCATGTCTCGGCCATGGCATTTTCCGGCGGCCCAAGTGGCTGGCCGGCAGGCATGGGTCACCCTCAGGGTCAGGAGGTCCGGGGCTTGAAGTTGGTGAAGGCAATTGGGCTTAGACATGTGTAAAGTGTTTGAATCGAAGTAGAATGGGGTAAGGGTATATTTTGGCTAAATTTGGTCAAATGCATGGATTGGGCTAGGTGCACCTTCCCATGGCTAGTTTGGGCTGAAGATAAAGTGGTTTAGGTCAGCTTAATTAGTGGGGAAGGGTCACCATCCAATTACAATTAAGTTTAAGCATGGTTTAGTGGAGTCATGGAAGTGGCTAATCCCCCTTAAGGGAATATGGAAAGGGCCTCCTCCTCTTGCCATCTTGGGTATGGTGAGGTGGAAAGTAGATTCCATGGCTCTCATGGCTCCCATGTGGCTCATGCATGGCTTCATGGCTCCATTTGGCTTGGGAAAAGTTAAGTCGACTTTCATGGAGAAGGATTTTGTGAATTTTGGCATTTAGGGGTGATTTGGCATGAGGCTTGATTTGGAATCATTTGATGATGGGATTGGAACTTAGGGAATGACTTTGATTAAATGGATGGCAAATGAAAATGTCATATGGGCTTTAGGGTAGATTTTGGGCTCTTTGAAATGGTTTTAGATGGGCTTTTAAAGTGATTTAGGGAAGTGGGTTTTTTGATTTTAGGATGGGCATTTGGGTGAAAATTTTGTGAAGGACCATGTCAAATAAATGTTGCAATTGGTTTAGGGATGTTTCATGAATGGTTTGGAGTCAATTTGGTGTGATTTGGAATTGAATTGGTTTGAATTTGGGTTCATTTGGTAAGTGGGCCAATGTAGGTCGAATTGGGCTAACTTGGGCCAATGTTAGGCTAGGGTTGAAATTGATGTAAAATTAATGTTGGGAAATGTTTATGGGAATGTTTCAAAGAGGTTTTGACTTTGGTTGGGTTTTGATTTTGGGGTTTGGGCTTATTTGGGTTAGGTTTGGGCTTAGGTCGAAATTGGGTCTTTTAGCTTTGGGTTGAATTTGAGTGGGGTTTAGGTCTAAATTTTGGGCAAATCATGTTAGTGTTTTGTTTTTGGGGATGTTAGGGAAGGTTTAGAAAAGATTTGGGGTTAATTGGAGTTGAATTGGGTGAGTTTGAGCTAAGTTTGGGTCATGGGTCCAAATTGGGCTTTAAGGTCAAAAGTGAAATTGGATTCAAATGTCAATCAAATTGGGCTTGAATTTGGTCTAGATTGGTGTTGGGGATGTTTAATTGAAGTTTAGAATTGAATTGGACCAGAATTTGGGTCAATTGGGTAGGTTTGGTTTGACATTGGGTTCATTTTGGGTTAAAATGGGTCAAATTGGGGATTTTGACAAAAGTGGGGTAAATTGACAAAATTGTCCCATGGTGTAGTTGGACAAAATGAAATTGGGAATATTTGGGATTTTCTGGAAGTTTTTGGGAATTTTCTGAATTTTTGGATTTTTTTGTTAAGATGGGCATTTTGGGTATTTGGAGGGTATTGGGAGGTATTTTTGGAATTTTTGGTATTTTTGGCTATGAATGATCAATTTGAGTGATGTGGGAATGTTTGGGATTGGTTTTGAGGAATTTGGGTGATTTTGGAGAATTTTGAAAAATTTGGGTAATTTCGAGGTTTTGGGTAGGCTAGGCGGGTGTAGGATCCCGAGGTCGAAAATTAAAAATTTGGAAAATTAAAGATTGGGTAAATGTGAGTGGAATGAAATCATTTTGGTTGAGCCATGAAGCCATGTTAAGCCTATATGAGCCATGAGAGGACTCATTTAAGCGCATTCATCTATGTTGTTCCTAACCTCTTAGCGAGGGCTTAGGGTTAAGGACCATCCATGTGAATCACCTTCATGAGTCGGGAGGTCGAGTTAGGTATGGGTGTGGTTTTAGGAGGTGTGTGAAAGTGTGGTGTATAAGTATAGTGTGTGTGTAGGTCGGCCCCTTCACTGCGACCGAGCCACCTGAGGCGATCCTAGGCCAAAGAGTCCTATAGGATCACATCCTTTAAACTTCCACATTTGATTTCAACCCTCTAGGTGATTAGGGGTCTACAATCAAGTTTGTGGAGTTTGCAGGGAGTTAAGAAGTGGTTTGAATTTCTAAGTGGTGGGTCCCGATTCTAATCCTCTAGGATAGTCAAAGGAAAAGCCTAAGGCTAGATCCTAAGTACTAAAAAGAAGGAGAGAAGACCTAATCAAAAATGAGGTCAAAAGCTACATATTCGCCAAGGTGGAGATTTGTTAGGTATGGCTCATATACCGGAAATTTGAAGTCTCTTGGAATAAAGTGGTGTCTCCTGGTGAAAATGAATATCTCTTGGAATTTAGTGGGTTGGGGGAGCGAGGGCGTTTTAGTAATTTATCCGTAGGTTTTATCTATAAATAGATGTGTAACCCTATGGTTATGTGAACCGAACTTGTAACTCCTCTGAAATAGTGAATTCGCCGCTCTGCTCCCGAGGATGTAGCCATCTTTGCCGAACCTCGTAAATCTATGTGTTCTTCTTCTGGATTTGTGTTTTGTTCTCCCTAAATTGCACAACAATTGATATCAGAGTCATACCTAACATTACTGCTTCTAACTAGAACATTTGTGGCCAACTGTTACCATTGCAGTCACCAACTATGATTGCTATGAGCAACTTATTCTATTACAACTTTCAACTACGGCATATGTGACAAACTAAAGTATTACAGTCACCAACTACTGCCTATATGGTAAACTGTTACTGTTACATCTTCTAACAATAATATTTATGATCAATTACTATTATCACAGCTTCAAACTACGACATGTGACTAAGTGACAATTTTGTAGTTGTCAACCACGGTCTTTATGACCAACTATTACATGTACAACTTATAGTACCCGTGTCAAATTACTTGCTATTTTAATAACTAACTCCGACATTTTGCTTAACTAGTGCTATATTATAATCAATAACCACCTTCGCTATAGCCCAACTAAAATTATGATAGTCAAACTATTATTAAACATCTATGATTTTCAGCTTTATAATTTCATATTCTCTAATTCAGAATAAGAGCCGACTCATATGCTTACACTTAATATAGTAGATTTTTCGAACGGGCTTTCACCTATTTGTGTACATGATCTTCGTATAACACTGAGACATTAAATTACCTACCAAAATAATTTTTTAAAAGAAAATAATTTTTTAAAGAAAATAATTTAAATACATAAAGATAGAATTACTATTTTGACATTGTAGCATTGTTCTCCCATCAGGATGATAGCAGCAGGTGATCGGGCCCCAACCCCGGTAGAATTTAAGAATGTATTAAAAGCCGAGCCCACTTGTTCTTAAACTTCCGGTAACGTTACCTCCTCCTTTTATCTTGCAGTTTTCTACAGACGTCGGATTATTCGAAGCCCCGGTCTCTATGAAATCTAGGCCGTACAGATCTTCCCTCCATCTCCCTTCTCAAGTCTCCTTTTCTCTCTCTATCTCCCAATTCCTATGAACTTATATATCTAGCCTTTAAATTTTAATATTTTACATTTATACCACCTAAATAGTGCATATCTATTAAAAATATTATCATTTTAATTTTTAAAATGCATAAAAAGAGATAAAAATATGTGAAAATTGAAATTTAGGTGTTAGATATGTAATTACGTAAGATTTGAGTGGTACGCATGTAATTTTTTGTTTATTTTTTTGTTTTTTTGAAGTGATGGAAATGATAATAATTGCTGTACGTGAAGTTCAGTGAATGTTTGATTGTGGGTTAGAGCTGTCATCAGTAAATTATTTTGGAAAAAATAATTGTAGTATAATATAGATTAAGGGCCCGTTTAGGGCGGCTTATAAGTGCGGCGGCATTTTCAAAAAGCCGCCGTAACGTTTGATTTGTGTGTTTCAACTGTTTATCTAATAAGCCAGTTTTAAATTCTTTAAAGAAGCCGATTGCGGTAAGGGACCTGCGGTTCGGCTTATCAATAGCTTATGAGAATAAGTTGAATAAGCAGCTTTTCTAAGCTGGATAAGCAACTTCTCTTTATCTAATAAGCCAGTTTTAAATTCTTTAAAGAAGTCAATCGCAGTAAGGGACCTGCGGTTCGGCTTATCAACAGCTTATGAGAATAAGTTGGATAAGCAGCTTCTCTTTGAATAAGTTGGATAAGCATAAGCCGCCCCAAACGGACCCTTAAGACTAGAGATATTTTATATATACATTAGTATAATTAAATAAAGGAGCAGCTCTTTGTTAAAATAATAATTTTGTATTTCTCATAATTTACCCATTAGAATTGATATATTATATATATTTGAGATGATTACATACATAAATAAATTTTTTATCATCTTCTCTTTGATTGTTAGAATAGTAAAAAATCAACCTAATTATAATAATTAGCTTCTTATTTATCATGTAGCTCAAGCAACATCATAATATGTGGCTACAAAGCTGAAGATGGCAAAAGGCGAGAAGGTCATGCGGCTCATGCAACACCAAAATATAATAGCTGGGAAGGTAAAAATTCTTACATTAAAAGGACCGGCTCGAGGGATACGTGGTTCGAGAGACTTCATGATCAAATGGCTACAAGACCTGATGTTCCTCGGAATGAGGTGTTGCCCTCAAGGGTTGACCAGGTGAAAATGATAGTTTCGTTGACTATAACATCATCAAATAATCATGGAGGTACACATCCCAATCAAATATCAAGTTGTCTAGCAGGTATGTATCCCAACTATACAACCAATAGTCTAGAAGGTATGTACCCTGACTATATATCAAATATGACAAGAGATATGTATTCCGCCTCTACATATCAAATTGCACAGAAGATATGTATCCTAACTAGGTATCAAATAGGAAAAGGGGTATGTATCCCGCCTATGCATCAGATGAGAAACCGTGCGATGAGATAGGTTGAGGTAACATGCCCAAAATATGTTCTAGATGTGCGAAGCAATTCGACAAGGAGAGATGCTTCCCTTGAAGGGCATCAATCTCAAATGATCGAGGAACTCTATCAAAAGAGTAAGCACCAAAACATAGTCAGACGTTAAAGTACTCCAACGTAACATTGACTAGTGATGCGTAGAAAAGAATACTTAAATTCTTTTATGTTTTTACTCATTTTTATGGATGAAATTGCACTTTATAGAAATGTATTTTCATATCTTTCTTGTAGGAACACCAGTTGTTGCATATGGAGTAATGTGGATGAGACTTGGAGAAAGGGAGTTTACAAAGACTGACACCTAGACGCCGGACCCTTAGGCTTCTATGCGCCAGTCTCAGCCTGGATACCCAAAAAGCTGGCGCCTAGGTGCCAACCAATGGGCACCTAGGCCCTAGACACATGGGCGCTTAGACATGCAAGCACAGTTCTGTAAACAGAGATCCTGGAGCCTAGGCGCCAAGAACTGCCCGGGGCAGCTTTGAGCAGTTCGACCACTTGTCGTAAGGAGTTGTGCAGAAGGCTGAAGGGGGCTTTTATGCTACTGGAGAAGAGACTATAAAGGGGAGGCATTAGAACTTATGAAGGGGGGATGAAGCTTAGGGTTAAGTTAAGTATTTTGGGGAGAATTAAGTGGTAAAGTAAAGAGAAGGCTGTGTGTGTTGTAAAATTTTGTTCCTTCTTATTCTTCTTGAGTTAAGGGTTGGGGAAAAATTTAAGAATAACGGTCAGGGAAGCATTTGGTGGAGCATTTTCAAGTTGTTGTAAAGGAGAAGAAATAAGCGATTGTGTATTTATTTTTTGTATTTCTTTAAACACATCAAATAGTGAATTCTCTTATTTTTAATGAAACTTTGTGGTTTGTTCTCCATGCTTTCTGATTATAACATTTTGACCTTACCCTGTGATGATTAAGTAGGAGAATTTGGAGTGAAAAGTGATTTCAAAATTATTTTTAATTAATTAATATGATGAGTAACCTTCAGATTTTCATTTACTTTTCAATCTGGTCAAGTGAAATGTTAAAATGTGTTATGAACCATAATTGGTTGAGAGAGCTATGGTAGAATAAATTAGGTTAATCACATTGAACTATGCAGTTTGATGCAAGTACTTTATAGAGAGATGCAAATGTTAGAGAGATATTCTTTGATGGGTTCAAAATATGCCCCACAATATCAATACCCCAGGCCTTAAAAGGCCATGATGCAGCTGTCAAATGTAGTGTGTTCGAGGGTTGGTGAAGCGAAGGACTAAACACCTAACATTGATGACACCACTTGCATACTCAATGCAATAAAGGGTCATCATAGGCCAATAATAACCAAGACGTTCAATCTTATTTTTCATCTTAGGACCACACTAATGGAACCTACGAATGTCCTCATGGACCAAAGCCATCATCCATTGGGCCTCATCATTATCAACACATCGTAACCACACCTGCTCAAAAGAGGGCTTGTTCAAAGTATTGTTGATGATGGTAAACAAGAGCACCCTCTTCTGAATATGAAAGGCGCGAGAATCATCATCAGGTATAATTTCCTTCATCAAGAATGTGATGATGGTCTGATGCCAATTATCAGTTGCTCCATCAGAAGCAACCATGACAACACCTTCAGTGGTTGCTCCATCCCGTATTATTAAATGTTAACACTAAGCCTTTTTTTAATAAATATTATTAGTTAAATTGATAAAAATTACATATTATTACCAACATTAATGCTTTTAATTATTTAAAGAAAAAAATTACATAAACACCATACAATTCTTATGTAATTATAAATATAACACCAAAAATTTTATATTTATATTTAAATAGTACTTTGGTACTATAAATCTATACATGAAAAGATGCATTCTACTTAGAAAAAAATAATAATGGTATTTCTTAGATGATATTAAAATTTTGAGTGCCATAGATAAAAATATGAAAGCTTAAGTGTTAGATATTCAAATACATAAAAATAGTATGCTATATATGTATATAAATCCTCTTATTTAATTATTTTTAAAAATTAAATTTTCTCATACGTAATAGTTACGATTTTATTATAATAGAAAATAATGTATTGTTTATTAGAGATAATTCAAAAGGCCTGAAGGGTGAATAGTGTTTTTTTTTCTTTATTTATTTATTTTTAATAGATTAAAAATAACTCTGATAATATTTACATCAACTGTTCATCAATGAATGATTGCAAATTTTGACCAGGAATTAGCTGTCGCTACCAAGGCGATATAGCAGATTTCACCAAGTACAAACATGAAATCTCTCTCTAGAGATAGAGAGAGAGAGAATGTGTGTGTGCGCCCCAAGCCACGGTCTGTTGGTTGACGGTGTTCTCTATAAGTTCCCTCAGGTCACGGGCTCGATCCCTCGTGGCGCGGGGTTCTCAATATTTAGGTACACAGCGTCAGACCCTCATCATAAGGCTGCAGCGCTAAAACAAATCGGTATTTGGGTCTCTGCCAAATACATATTTGATTAATATATATATATATATATATATATATATATATATATATATATATATTTAGGGGAAAGAGCACATCGGCTCCCTACGTGTTAATATTCAAAAAAGGGGTTACAAAATGAGGAGGTGAGGGAGCCAGGTCCCCACTACAAAACGCAAAAAAATACAATAACTCACTCATAGAGGTCCCGTTACCCTCCAAACCTCCTCTCCCGGTACAACTCACGCAAAACAAAAACTCCAGAAAAAGTAAAGTGATGCTTAAGTGCCATCCAAAACAACAAAAGTGTAAAGAGAAACTACAGCAAAAAGTCAAAATATAGCTGAGAGTGGATAGAGAGTCGAATCCGCGGACATCCGGTTCCCGAGCATAAGCTCCCTGGCTATCCTCGTATAACAAATGAATACTTGATCTTGAGAATGTCTGCACCTCCTATAAAGACATACCACAAGCAGAAAACTCCAGGCACAAAAGTATAACAGACAGGAGTACAGAAAGACATTGTGAAAATATAAGCCATGAAAACCATGATAAATGAAAAACATATTCCCAAAACGAGTAGGAGAAAACACATAAGAAACGGAGACCAAAGATGTAAACAACATCCAGAACAAAAAGAGCTGCTAAAGCTAAGCTAGTTATATCCGATATAAGGTAAACTTAACTTGTCCCCATGCACCGGGAGAGCAAGTCTGCGAGGTGGAGTGGTGCCCACCAAAGGAGTGTGACCGGCGTGTTTTGCTAACCAATCCGCTGGTCTATTACCCTCTCCGTGAATAAAATTGAAACTGAAATGTAAATTAGAACTATCGATAAGATACCGGATTCTCTTAAAAAGAATAATCGAAATTCCGGGGTGTGTCAACCATTTTAAAAAATATGTCGATTAGCCTTTTAGAATCGGTTTCCACTCGTAAAGAGAGGAAATTAAGATTGATAGCAGATTGAAGAGAAAGTAAAAGGGCCTGGGCCTCGGCTGAGAGAGGGCGATCCGCCACCACAGGGGAACAAAAAACGCTAACAAATTACCCGGATGATCTCTAAACGGACCACCGACAGTGAGTGGGTGGCGGACCATTCGCCATCAAAATTGACTTTGATTTTTCCAAAACCAGGTGGCATCCATTTAACAATCAAGGGTCTAATAGAGTGATTAGTACCTCTATGTAATAACACGCAAGACACTGTTGTGGTAGGCCAAAATTTTAGAAAAAGTAGCATCAGGAGAAGGGAAACATTTGGTGTGCTTAAAAGCATTCCTAGCACACCAGATGAACCACAAGACTACATAGGGAAACAAATTTAAACCTTTCCCAGCCTGGTTTGAATCCTTCCACACCCTCACAAAGTCAAAAATAGTACAGCAGTTATGCCAAACCACACCAAAAGCATTGGCCATCCTATCCCAAATCGCTTAGAGTAGATGCGGTTGAAGAAGAGATGAGGAGAGGACTCCTCGGCATTCTTACGGAACAAACATATAGAGGCCAATCTCAAACCTTTTAATTTTAAAATATCATCCAAGTGGTAATATAGCGAGAGAAGAACCTCCACGGGAAAAAAGAAATAGAAGGGAAAACGAGAGGTTTCCAAATCCCTTTCCCCAATCTAGCTTACTTGAAAGAATTCGAGTTGTGATATAAGTGCTTACTAACGAAATCGAGACTTAATCTTCCAAACAGTGTTTATCACCAACGAGTCCTATCAATAGGAATTTGGTTAATAAACAAAGCAGAATCATGCCCCACTAACTCCCTAAGCTTTCTCGAGTCCCACTGCCCAAATTCCAGCGATCGAGCAATCGATAGCCGCTCTGGGCGAGGAGGTTGTAGATGTAAATTAAGGTTTGGCATACCCCGGTTATCATGCCAAAAAGAGATCTTCCCGTCACCAATGTCCCGGAAAATAGCCTTAGAGGCCTCCCGCCTAATATTCGACATAGCTTTCCAGATTTTGGAGTCCCCACATCTCCGATTAACCAAAGCAGGATGAACATACTTACAATACTTTGTATGCATGAAATTAGCCCAAATAGACTCCTTTAAACGAAACTTATACCACAACTTACACATATTAATTTCAACAATGTGAGAGAGTGCTTTAAAACCAAGACCCCGGAAAACTTTGGCTTACACTAACTTCTTCCAAGAAAGCCAGGTGCTTCTTAGAACCCCCTTCCCAAAGAAAAGAATTAAAAATTTTCTCCAATCTAGCAATAGAACTTTTCTTAGCATTAAATACACGGAGAGCATAAAGTGGAATGCTTGTGAAGCACACTTGTTCAACAAAGTTAAACGACCCCCATTGGAAAGAAAAGTATTCTTCCAACTACTAATCTTACCCTTAACTTTATCCAAAACATCATCCATCTGAATTTGCTTACACCTGCCTTTAATCAGATTAACACCTAAATATTTAATAGGCAATCTAGCAGTTTTGTAACCAGTAAAGTTGGTAGCCCATGAAATATGAGAGTGAGGTAAGTAATTGCTTAAAATACAAAAGACATTTGTCTTTATTAAAGGACAAACCAGAAACCTCCTCAAACTCCTTCAAAATTTTCATAATATTTCTAATACTAGCTTTGGAGGCATTGGAAAAAATCATGATGTCATCGGCATAGGCCAAATGAGTAACACTGAAAATGAGCTTTGTTAACATAATTAGCGAAGCATGCACATGTTTAGAATTCGAGCAATCTGGATAGATAATCAAACACAATAATAAAAATGATAGGAGAGAGAGGATCTCCCTGTTTAATACCTCTTCTTGCAGAGAAAAAGCCATAGGTACTCCCATTAACCAATACATCGTAATGGTTATTGGAGAGCCATCTTTTAATAATCGACAAAAGTTAGAATTGAAACCCCTAGCCAACAATACATTAATAATAAAATCCCGATTGAGAGTGTCGAAGGCCTTTTTAATGTCCAGCTTAATAATAAGATTCCCACCCCTACACTTTTTATCCAAATCTTCGAGAAGTTCTTGGGCTAGGAGAATGTTGTCGGTTATTTCCCTACCTCCGACAAAAGCGGATTGGTGGGGGAAATCAAACGATTAAGAAAAGGCTGAATTCTAGCCACCAAGAGCTTGCTAATTACTTTAGAAATAACAGAAGTTAATGAGATAGGTCTAAACATACTCCAATCAGATTTGTCATTGCCTTTAGGAATAAGCACAATAAGAGCAGACGAGAAAAATACTTGCAAAGATCCTCTCCCGAAAAAAAACTTTGGACGAGCCCTAATGGTTTCCTTCTTCACGGTATTCCAACAATTAATATAGAAAGAGGAAGTAAAACCATCGAGCCCGGGGGCCTTGTTAGGGTGAAGAGCCTTGAAAACATTGAAAATCTCCTCCTCGGAGGGAATATTAGTTAGACAAAGAGAGGAGATATAATGTCTATCCTCATTAAAGAGGTTCTCATCAATACCGAAACACTGCAAGTGAGTAGAGAATAAAGCGAGTGAAAAAATTGACAAGCATCGTTACCAATTTCCTCAACATCGGTAATCACATTCCCATCACTTCCCCTAATATGACTAATGTTGTTCGAGTAATCCTACTTTTAATATAAGCGTGAAAATAATCGGTGTTTACGTCCCCTTTAAGAAATTTAGTATCATGAGCTCTTTGCATAAGAAGATCTTCCTCCGGAGCTATATCGGCAAGAAGGGTGCTATGGGCTTGAGCTAGTTCTTGAACCTGCTACTGCGGACATGATATCCACAGCCTCTAAAGCATTCACAGTGTTCAAAGAATTAACAACCCTATTATGAATGTTGCCAAAGACCTCATGATTCCAATTTTTTAAAGCAGAAACCACTCTCTTATGAAGCTGCCAAAGAACAAACCAAGGGGTGCCACAACCCAAAGGCTGCCAAACAGATTTAATCAAATCATTAAAACTAGGATGGCAAACCCACATATTAAAGAATTTAAAAGGCTTTCTGGCCGGTTTAGGGTGGAAAGCAATGGTCAAAAGAAGTGGGTTGTGATCAGAGGAAGCATGACTCAAGTGCTGAACACGGGCTAAGTGGTAACAATTAAGAAAAGTAGGATTACCTAAGAACCTATCCAGACGTTGAAAAAGTAAACCCCTTCTCCAAGTGTAAGGAGGACCATTGTACCCCATGTCAAAAAGTCCAGCCTGAGACATACATTCACAAAATTTGTGCATAGCACTAGTATCCAGATAAGAACCCCCTTTCCTTTCAGAAGGGGACATGATCATATTAAAATCCCCCCCCACACACCAATTATCAATAATAGTAGTACCTATAGCAATAAGCTTATTCCACAAAATGTATTTCTCAGCTAGAACAGAACTAGCATAAACAAAAGTAAGCCAACCCTTAAAAGAATCAAAAAAGTACTCAGCCAGAACCAGCTGTTTATCATCCTCAATGATATGAAGATTTATAGCTTTTTTCCAAAAAACCCAAATTTTATTATTACTATTACAGGTAATGCAAATAACCGGGAAAACGGGAAAGGATGCTTTCCTTATGAATGGTAACCATGGGTTCCAAAATAGCAAAAATATCCAAATGATGAGATCTACAAAGATACTTAAGACGCTTAAGGGAGGGGGATTAGCCACTCCCCGATATTCCAAACCATAATATTAAACATGATGTTTTCCACTCCTTCTAGTAGTCCTAGAAGAAGGAGGTAAAGTTTCGGATTCGGAAAAGTAGAGATAACAGGATCATTGTTAAGTCTTTTACCTAAGTTTTGTTTCTTATTTTTTTTTCTGTTGGATCTTTGTATGACCCATTCAGATTCCATATCAGAGTTAGCTTCAGTTACATTATTTGAGATTTCATTTTGACTGCAATCCATGTCTGAATTGCTGTCAGCGTTCAGGGACCCTGTGTGAATGACCCGTGAAGACATAGGCAAATTCCATGATTGTGGGGGAATTAAAATTGGATCAGGCAGAGCAGTCTGGAGAGGTTCAGAAGGCTCCAAAGAATCCTCCTCAATCTCCACCAAAGGTACATTAGAAATGGGGTCGAGTGGAAATGAATTTCCGATAAAGTCGGTTGGAACACGAGTTTTTAAACATGAAGTATCACTAACGGACAAAAGGATTTGAATGTTTTGATCATCATCAACGAGTTAAGGATTTACCATTGGTAGAACTGCGTTGGGGAAGGATGTCCTCGGCGAAGTTCCATCTCTAATCTGCCCGATCAAGAAATGATCGGCGGTAACAATGGGGGGATCCTCGGACGCATCCGATTGCGAAGGCCGAGTTGTGGAGATAGGGGGACTTGTTCGACCATAGGGGGGGTCACATGAGGCACCTCGGTAGCGGGAGGTACGGGGGAGTGGTTTATGCCTTCCTCCAAAGGGGAGCAGGGGGTTTGTGGCAAAGAAGTATTTCTGGGTAACGGAAGAGGCTTGAGGTGTGGGTGTAAACGGTAACAAATTGTGTTGGAATGCCCAAACATTGCACAATGAGAGCAATGAGGGGGTGCGGCCCCATGACAACCTGTTGCCAATAACCCTTATGAGCAGAGCCAATCCAAACCTCATCCGGGTATGGTTGGGTTATGTCTCTTTCAACAAGAAAACGAGGCATCGGCCGGCTTATGCCTCTCAACCGTAGGTTTATCAACACGAAGAGGGTTTCCAAAACCTTTGGCCAAGGAATAAAGGATCTCATGATTAAAGAGATGAAACTTGTATTGAGGAAATTTGACCCGAACGGGAATAATGGGAGATTCGGAGCGTGGATCGAAATCGACACTCCATTTAAGGATCTTCATAATTCCGTTTTCAATTTTCAAAATCTTTCGCGCAAAAACATTGGTGTAGTCAACATCATTTGAAAGTTCAATTAATATGTGCCTACCGTCTAAAGAGCCAATCTTCCATTCACCAGTGAGTTTCAGTAAATCAAAATACTTTCTAATAAAATCGAGTTTAGGGTGACCATACAGAAACTTGCCGATGAGCACATACCGACAGGCCGAAGCAAGAAGGTTAGTTTCCTCATCAGACAAAAATAAAGCAGGTTTTCCATTTTTCCGGCCAAGCTTCTTTATAAAACTAAAGTCCCCGCCACCAGATTCCCAAGCATCGTGATATGCTTGAGGAAAAAAGCAAGAATGCGACCGAGTCGGTACAAAACTACCGCCATTAACCGCATCAGCATAAGATCTAGCCATCGATCGCAAAATAAAACCAAAAAAAGTAAGAAAACCAGAGAAAGGAAAGAGATCACCCGAGTGGAGAGGCGCCGGAAGTCCATTCGAAGCCGAAAACGACGCAAACCCTAGCAGAGCACAAAACGACGCAAACCCTAGCAGAGCACCGAGCCACCATCATATGATATATATATATGTGGAAGCAAAAGATATAATTTATTGAAATGAAAAGAGGTACAACAAGAGATATGGGAGGGCCAAAAAAATGGAGCTCTACTCATAAACAAGACTCACATAAACGACAGAACAAAGCAAGACATGCAAATAAGTAGTGCACTTGAAGGGGTCACCTAAGTTTTCCTCTTCCTCAGGATCTTTCTTGAAGAAGAGCGAGAAATTATGTTTTGAAGAGCGGAGCCCATGCCAAGAGAATTCGAAGTGTCGTCCAGTAATCCAAGCTGAAGATTACCCCTGATTTTATCCTTTCTCCGAGAAGTGTAGACGTACAATTTTTTTTTTTTTTTGCTTCTTCTACTACTGAGAACTCTTGGGCATAATTAACATGTTTTGTAGCGACACCTTGAACTCCTAGTCTCTCAATAGACAGTTCTACCATAATTAAGGAGTCATCAACTACCTCCACCGTAGTAGTGACTGCCTCACTAGCATTTTGAAGAAGAGGGGTCTGAGTGGCAATCCTAATGCTGTCGGGAACAGCAGCCAAAGGAGCCTTAATAGGTTCCACCAAAGAGGGGGCTCCAACTTGGATATATATATATATATATATATATATATATATATATATATAGAGAGAGAGAGAGAGAGAGAGAGAGAGAGAGAGAGAGAGTGTCTCTCTAAGAATCGCTTGAGATAGGAAATGAGCGGCAAGGAGGAGAAATATTTGAATGAAATATTTTTCTATTTTTTATATAATATAACATGCAGTTTTTATCATAGTAATCTATTTTCGTTGTTCTCAACTCTGACATTGAGAACAATTTTTTTATTTTGTAGAGTTCCTATGAAACTAAATATTTCTTAGGATTTGCCTCTTTTAGTAACACTATAAGTTGGTTAAAATACTATATAGGCATATTATAACTTGATTTAAGGCTCAACATGAGAAGCATTATTGTTATCTTTGACTGTTGGGTGTAACCTTCTCATAAATGTAGATGTGTAGCATTCAACAAATGGTAGAATCTTTGTGCTTCACTTTTCGGTGGTTGATCGTCCTAAGAAATATTCTCAACAAAATAAGCTATGCTTGCATCAAAAACCGTTTGTTCAAATATGCTAGGATTATGTTCATTGGAGGGGAAATTTTTGATAAATAACCAATATGATTATGCTTAACATCTAGTTCATACCCTCCATGTACAATCCAATATTAATAATTTGGTTGAAAGCCCTCTTGGTACAAATCCAACTTGACTTCTTCTAGTGTAGAAATTCTTGATTTTTATGCTTTGCACATGGGCATCTAAACGTACATTCTTAAGATAAGTAGGAGCTGTGCACCATTCAATAACTCATTAACGAAACTTTTCTACTTGCATATAATTTATTTTAGATCATGATCTTAATATCAATTAATACTTTATATATTGATTTAAAAATTAAGACATTTAACATGTTGGTTATACACAGACAATTTCATACATGATTATGTATGGAAACGATTGAAACTGAGACACAAAAATATGTATATATGTATGCATGTATATATATACATTGATATATATGTATGTGTTTCTATGTATGTATATATGTATATATGTATGCATATAGATGTATGTATATCTTTTAGGATATAAGTATTTTGGGACATATGTATATATGTATATAGATGTATGTTTAATTTGAGATACACACACAAACATTTTTCATTCTTCTTTTAGGATTTTTCTTCATTACTTTATTGTATTATATTTTTTAATATCTATTTCACTTTTCACAATGCAACATTAATCAAAGTGATATTGAGGAATTTACTTATATTATGAAATATGTATTAACTTTTTTTTTTCATAGTTTAGATCTACTTCTATCTTGATGATTGTTTTTATTTTATGCTTTTGTTATCAATTTTTAAAGTTGAAGAAAAAATTATGTATCTTATGTTATCTAATATGTTTGCTAAGGATAAGATCATTAAGACCATTTAATTTCAAATTGTTTGATCTATGAGAGCAACTATGGAAATAAACAAATGTCATTGATTTATTTATTAATTTTGATATCTATTGTGCTGAACTTATTTATGATCGAGTTGAATTCATTGATGTGCTAAAAAATAAGAAAAATTATTACATACAGATGATACGTGTGCAGATGAGTGTATTTTTGGTGTATTTTGGGTGAAGTCAAATGAATACACTCAAATTCCCTAATTTGCACCTACTTTATTCAGATGTAATATTCTCTCCAATAATAGATAATTCTTTAGACATTGTGCATAAAATATGCCTTATTAATAATAATGGGCTTTTGATATATATTTTATAAAGCCTTCATCACATATATTGTGACCTTTTCATTGTAAATTTTGATGATAATATTCTTGTTTATGGATAGCAAATAACCCACAACACTTGGTTATTCATCAACTTCTAGTCATCTTGATCATCAATAAAATGATTTAATCTCATTAAAGATTAATGAAACTTTCTTTAAAAAAGATATTCTCTAACTTATATATCCAAATTAATACAATTTCGACAATCAAATTTATCAATCTAGATCTTTTTGTCATATATTGTTGCTCAAACGTTTATGTAGCTTAGAAAAAAATTTGATATCAATATTTAGACAATGATTATTCTTTTGGGCATAGATATATGAAGATGAAGAGTGAACATATCATAGATCACAATTTTAAGACAACTTTATACAATATAATGATATTCATCCATATCATAGTTCCACAGATATCATATATTCCACATAGTTTTAAATGTTGAATTTATCGAAAAAGTATCATACAAATTGAAGATAAAGATATCATTTTTTTTTGTTAATGGACCATTTACAAAAAGAAGGATAAATATGTGCATGTAGCTACTGCTGCTATTGTCACCTTTCCTTATTGCTTATGAAAGCTTCTTTGTTGCTTCTTACATTCTACTGCAATGGCTTCCTCTTATTATATTTGAAAGCTTAGGACCCATTCTCCTCTTTTTATTTGTTTGTGCCATATCTTTATATATTATTAAAAGATGGTGGGAATTGAAGCCAACTTTATTTTTTCTTACTCTTTGGTGGGTAGCCAGCTTGAATTTAATTATTAGGCAAGTAAAAGCTTACAGAAACTACATTAAACTCATCTTCATCTGAGAGAAAGAGTTTATTAGAATTTATAATAATTATATAAAAATTATTTTCAATCTACCCTTTGTATTAAATAAGAGTAGAATTGAAAATGATGTATACATTATATTGGACATGAAATTGATTGCATTGATGTAACTATACACTCCTTTTTATGAAAATGTAAAAACTTTTAGAGGACCTTATTTTAAAATATTGGCCACTTGTTATTTTACACTTTTAAAGGATCAATCATTGAAGGTCACCATTTTTGGTTGGGTGATGTTTGGTTTATTCTATTTTTAGTGGAGAAATAGGATTGTGTAAAAATTTTTTTGAATTGCCCATGGAAAGATCATAATTTTTTGTAGTCAATCTTTGTTTTATGTTTTATCATTTATGTGTTTGTTTATTATCATTATTTTTTTAAAAAACAATGTTTGTTTATCAAATTTTAAATGTTTTTATTATTCAGTTTTTAAATGGGTCTGTACATGATGCGTGCTAGAAAATTCGCGACGGTAGAGTAGTAGATTATCGTATTAGTATTGCATGAGAATTCAGTACATACTCAAATGAAAGAAAAAATAACCAGTGGATATACCAAAATTTTTTACGTGAAAATCCTGTAATGGGAAAAATCATGGGGCATGACCTAGCTGAAAAAATCCACTATAAAATGAAGATTACAAGTTCTTCTCTAAGCTCATTGGATTCGTCTTGTTGAGACACTTGATTCAACTATAAAATCGCCAAATTCGACATCTATTTGACATTCCAAATATGTTTTAAAAACTTCCAAAAGCAATTTGAGTATAATTTTGATCAAATGAGAGGACTTTTAATCAAAGTTTAAATGTTTCTTACTAAAAAATTATCTCAAGATCCGTATCATGTATCAAAATTTGTGTTGAATGTTAGACTCTGTTAGTAGTGTATCAGTACATATTTTAAGAACATAAAAAACAAATAGAGTTTATTTTTGCTATTTTCAAAACCCTCTCTCTCTCTCTCTCTCACACTCGCTCGCTCACAAGCGCGCGCATGGAGTTATTACTTCTTACATTGCATTTTTTGAAAAGACGATGCTAACTAAGCGAACGAAGACAGCTAAAAGCACATTACTACCTCACTTACCTTTCCCAAAATTTATAGTTTTATAAATTAAAGTTTTATTTAATTCCAAGGAGATTAGATTTAAAAAGTAGGTATGTTTTCATCTAGTTTGAACACACAAATTTTTCATAATATATCAATCAAAATGCTCATAATAATAATTTTATAACATTAAAAACATACAAAATAAAAGATAGAGCATTGACATACATAGTACACAATTCTAATGCATGATATCACACCTAAACTACTATATTTACACAAATAACTCTTAATATCACATAAAAAAATAATTTAATTATCATTTTTTAAATATGAAATATATATTTTCATGCATTGATTTGGAACACCATATGAAAGTTTAGGTGTGAGATATACAAATACATAAAAATTATGTGCTCGGAATAAATTTCATATTTTTAACTAAAGTTAAACTTAAATATGCCAATCTAAACATTTTCACTCTTTTTCTTTCTTATTTCAGCGATATTAATCACAAATACACACAAGCATACCATATATATACAATATCTTGAACTCAGAATCTCTTGGTTGATAGTATAAGTTCTAGATCATCAATCCAAGGTGATTTGCATGCATTTTTAAAATTCAATATTTCCTTCTGAGGCAATATACAAATATCTGATGCTAGTGCGCTCTCGCGCACATACACACAAATATATATATATGCTGTCAACTGTGACCTGTTGATAGAGCAGCCTCTTTGAAGGTCCTAAGACCCCTTAGGCCACGAGTTCGAATCCCCCTCTGGCCAATTTAACGGTAGTGGGAGCGGTCTTCGAATAGTTAGGCACATGAAAGTGGTTTGAGGCTCATATAATAGCCTCTGACCATTCTTTTTATTATATATATATATATATATATATATATATATATATATATGTATATATATTCTCAAAATAAAACAAATATTGAATACATAACAAGACTTTACGAGGAAAGCACCCAAAAAATGAAAAACTAGCACTTTACGAGGTAAGCACCCAAAAAATGCATTAAAATAGCTCGCATCTGACACCATAAATAAACAAGCCAACCATAAATATTAAAATTTAGCTCATGTGTTCAATGAACCCAGTCAAATAACACTTGACCAAACTCTTAAAGGTATATATATATATTAATGTATTACATTTATACTCGTGAATGAATGCATGAACTTGGAAGGCTCAATTTCTACTTTCTGGAGGCAAGAAACTATCCAGAAACCCCAACATAAAAATAAGGAAAAAATAATAATAAATAGAGAAGAAACAATTCAAATCCAAATGAATAAATAAATAATAAATAATAAAAATAATAAATAAGATAATAACTGAAAGTAAAGAAGCAAAAATCAGATCCATGGACAGGGATGATCAGAACTAAGCTGCATTAATCAGCATTTATGAAACTCTTAGTTATGCTGAGTTGAAGATTTAGAATGTGGAATGGGATGAAAATGATGAGACAGAAGAATGGCTTCTTATTTCAAAATTATCCTTTTTCCACACAGCTTCGAGGTTCTGGAAACATAGCAGGGGCATGATCTGTAAGAGCAGAGAGAAGAAGAGCATCAGGCATTAGCTTCCAGCGAGATATAATTTAACTTCTTAATATTCACAATTGTTTGAATTAGGGTGTCAATTCGAGTTAACGAGTTATAGTTTTTCATCAGCTCCAAAAAAACATGATTTGGTTCATCAACTGAACCCAACAAGCACAATTTGCAGTCCGCTGTATAGTTAACGTCAAACTATAGTTTATCATACAATTTGAATATATATATATATATATATATATATATATATATATATATATATATATATATATATATATATATATATATATATATATGTATATAGTTATATATGTATATGTATGTATGTATGTATATTAGAATTAAAATAATTACTTTATAGATTAATCAAGTTAAATTAAACTAAAGCAAACAATTTATTTAATATGATAGTTGTGTGTGTGTGTGTGTGTGTGTGTGTGTCATGATTCTTAACATTATCCGGATAAAATTAAATATGTTCAATTTATTAGTCAAATTTTGAATTTTAAAATCTTCTTTTTGGCCTAAATTTATTATTTGCTCGTCTCAAAGTTTACTTCGACAGCCTCGCGTACAAGCGAATTCACATTTCACATTCATGTGGGGACTCGAATAATATAAGTATCATCCTTAGCCAATTTTGACATTTCAGATATGTTGGAGAAGTCCATTTTGCGAAAGAACATCTTTTAAATGGGTTTGAGTCTAATTTATAAAACCTCACATTCATCAAACTTCGTCTTGAAATATTAGCTCAGTTTAAATAGTGAAATAATAATAAAGAACAACAGTAGAATTTACTTCAAGATGAGTGCAATATAAATTTAATTTATTATTGAACTTATCAGGAAATAAAACCAATAGATATAACATTCTTTCTAACAGTAATTTTCTCCTATTGGTTTAGTGCAGACTTGAGCAATATTGAGGCCGACATAAAGCCATCAAGTTCTAGCAAACATTCAGGTGCTTGGATCAGGTAATACAATTAGCAAGATGAATTTATGAATCTTTAAGAGAAATTTTTGTTTCCTCGATATAATAACAGGATGTAGAGATCTCAAAATATACCTGCCAACTTGCTCTTTGTGCAGTATGTTTCTGGATGGAAGATAGCCGAGAAATAATTTCCCTGAATGTTGGCCTATTTGCAGCGTTATCACTCCAGCATTGCTCAATCAACCTGAAAAGTTGTCTAATATGTTAAACATACATCGCTCTAAATTGTGGTGTCTAGAACTGCAAAATAATATATATGAATGAGAACAAACAGCACATTTTATTTACAAAGAAGATTTACATACATACCACTCAATTCCAATGTATTTACATAGCTAACGGCAAAACTTCATTTTTTACGTACATAACGCCTTACATATACATGAAAATGTGTATTTTACATTTTAAAAGTTAAAATGGTGGTATTTTTTATGTGATATTAAAGATATGGGTGGTATACATGTAAAAGGAAAAGTTTAGGTGTTAGATATGTAGATACATAGGAATTGGACGGTATGTATGTAAATGACTCTTTTTACAAGCTTGGCACATTGAATCCTGTCGATATGCATATAACCGAGGACCATATGGGCCCACCAAAAATTTAGGAAACCTTGGTTCTCTTGAGCTAGAGAAATTATTCTCCCTTAATTATTTATTATTTTATTTTTAGCTCTTTCATTTTCGTTGCTGTGATTTGAACTTCTATCTAATTATATGTGTTACTTTCAGTTGTATATATATTTGATACATTCTTGAGGAGAAAATTAGTGTTTTTTCTTTTAAGAAAGTTCCTCCTAAATTTCTATATGGTATCAGAGCAACGAAACAAATCCGAGCTCTTCTTTTCGGAGCCCTCTCAAATAGCCTCAATCTTCCCTACAGACGCCAAAAGTCCTTCGACCAACCAGCAGACCTCTGCTGCTGCTGTCAACCTCTTCTTTCCACGGGCTCTCCTCTGTTGACGCTCTCTTTGCCACAACTACAAGCAGCACCAACGGCCTGCTTTGCGCGACAACCCTTCTCCTTGATCGCGGCAACCCTTCTCCTTGATTGACCTTCTCTAGCGGAGCAGACATCCTAGAGACCTTCCCTGCAGGCACGATCCCTCACGTGTCCTTCCCTGCTAGGGTCACTCAGTTGAAATTAACTCCCGAGTTTCTCTCTCTATTGGAAATCTTGTCATCGACGGACCAACATTTTTTCTCTGTAGTGGTCTCTCTATACTGGAACTCCAGTGTCGGTGACAGACAGTTCCTCTATTGGGTGGAAATCCCGGGTCGGTGACAAACAATTTTTCTCTAGTGAAAATCCCATATCCACCAAGACAGACAATTTCTCCTCACCTTGTCATGACAAACAAATAAGACATGAAAGTTGTTTCTTCCTCTTCATAAGTTACTTCTAAATCCAAGCCTAATATATTTAGTTCTTTATAAACTAAAATCTCTTCTTACATCACCAATCACAAATTACATAACAACAATTTCCTTCAATAGTCTCAATTTGTGTTCATGTACACTATGGTAGAGGAATAGATGATCACCTCATAGAGAAAAAAGTTATGCACCAGAAATTACTGATCCTAAACATCAAGCATAAGATTGAAGATCACATGGTCAAGTCATGGCGTGTCAATTCCATGAATACGAAGATTAGAGAAAACTTACTTCTGTAAAAAATGACAAAAAAAAATTGAGATGTCGCAAGGCAAACCTATTCAAGTGTTGAGAACACCTCAGAGTTTTTTTGACATTGAAACAAAATCACCTGACCCGTAGCAAGATGAGTTGAATGTTAGTCAATACTTCAACACTCTCTCCAAATGTTGACTCCAAATAGATGTGTATGAAAAATACATATGGAGGTGCTCACAAGACTCTGCTTTTTACAAAATAATTGTTGAACGTAAAAGAACCATCAAGTTCCCACTAAGACTCAACATAGAACTAAATGAAGTCAGAAGAAGAATCATGGGAACCAAACCACTTCCCTCAATTTGTGAAGCCTTTGTTGAAGTATGAAGAGAAGAGTAGGAAGAAACTCATGATAGCAGGTAATCCCACTATATAAAATATTAATTCTGCATTATGCACAAAAAAATCATCACAGGACAATAAATCGAGGAACGGGTCATGGTGTGAACATTGCAAGAAACTTCGTCATCCGAAGAAAAAACGTTGGAAAATTGATGGAAACTTGCAGATTGAAAGCCAAAAAAGTCAAAGGTCATAGGAAAAATCAAGCAAATACAACATCAAAGGAAGATAAGCCTCGTGTACATAGTTATTTCAGCAAGGAACAACTTGAAGTTCCTCAAAGACTTATGGGACAATATTTGAGCCTTCTGCCAGCCTTCTAGCACATCAAGGCAGTCTTCTAGCCGCACTTATTGCTCTCAACAAAAAGAATCAGGCTTGAATAGTGGACTCTGGAGCATCCGATCACTTGATCGATGATATCACTGCTTTCCAATCCTTTCATTCTTGCAAACACATCATGAGCATTAAAAGGAAGAATGAGCACAAGAATGCACAAGACACCCAATAGAAGAATTTGACTATTGAAAATTACCATCCTCTTAAAATTCTTTTATTCAAAATTTTGATAATGTGTAGGTCCCAAATTCAATCCAAGAGGCCCTATCTATTTCTGCTTGAAAAAAGGCCGTGGAAGAAGAGATTTTTACCCTTGAAAAGAACGGTACATGGATCATAATATCTCTGGCACTAAAGAAAAGAGTTTTACAATGCAAATGGGTATTCAATACTAAATACAAAGTAGATGGAAGCCTAAAAAGTTTCAAGACTAGACTTGTAGCAAAAAAGAGTTCACTTAGTCCTATGGAATCGACTACCAGGACATATTTGCATCAATGGCGAAACTCAACATAGTAAGAATATTATTGTCTTTCGTTGTCAATCAGAACAAACCTTTACATCATCTAGACATTAAAATGTAAACCTTATTAGGGATTTTGAGGAAGAAGTGTATATAGAGGTAACTCCAGGATTAAAGAACACAAATAATCAACTAGTGTGCAAACTAAATAAATCATTGAATGAGTTGAAACAATCCCCTAGGGCATGGTTTGAAATGTTCAACAAGACTATTTTTGCAAATGGATATTATTAGCGTTAGACTGATCACACTTTGCTTGTGAAATCAAATCAAGAAGGTATGATAGCTATCATTATTGTGTATGTAGATGAAATTATTCTTACAGGCAATGATGTAAGGGATCTTAAAACAATCAAAAGAATAATTATTGGCTATTGAGTTTGAAATCAAAGATCTTGGAACTTTAAGATACTTCTTGGGAATGAAAGTAGCTAGATCCAAAAAAGACATTATCCTATCTCACAGAAAATATATCCATGACTTATTAAAGGAGACAAGAATGTTGGGATACAAACAAACATAAACTCCTATGGATCCCAATCGACGAGCATCAAAAGGAGAGGATAACACCCCAATTGAAAAAAGCAGGTATTAAAGACTTGTGAGAAACTTTATTTAGATGTCACGTACAAGACCCCACATTGCTTTTTCTGTGAGTGTAGTAAGCCAACATATGAACGATCTAAATGAAGATCCTCTTGAAGCAATCTTTTGAATCTTGAGGCGCCCCTAAAGATGACTCTAGGACGTGGATTGATATTCAAGAAAACTGAGAACCGTGACATTCAGATCTACACTGATGCTAGCTGGGTAGAAGAATCGATTGACATAAGATCTATCACGGGTTATTGTTTATTTGTATGTGGTAACCTGGTTACTTGGATAAGTAAAACAAAAGTTGCGGGAGCAAGAAGTAGTGCAAAAATCTGAGTATTGTACCCTAGTCCTAGGAATTTTTGAAGGAATGTGGCTAAATAAATTACTAGTGGAACTTCTCATGGAGAACAAAAGCACTATTAAGATGTATAGTAATAGTTAATCAACCATCAATATTTCAAAGAATCTAGTATACCATGATCGAACCAAACATATAGAGGCTGATAGGATCTTCATCTTTGAGAAAATTTATTTAGGGGTTCTTTAGCTAAGCTGAATTCCAACTCAATATCAGATTGCTGACATTCTTATCAAGGCCCTTCCTCAGATTTTAGGCATCATTTTAGTGATCTCAGTAGCAAGTTTGGGGTATATGACATGTACAACTCAACTTGCGGGAAAATGTTAATATACATATAACCAAGGACCACATGAGCCCACATATGATTTAAGAAACTGTGGGTTCGCTGTTACATTTCACGAGGAGAAATTGTTCTCTTTTAATTATCCATTATTGTGTTTTTATTTCTTTCCTTTTCATTATGATGATTTGAATTTCCCTTCAATTGTATTAGGGTTAGCTTGAGCTGTATATATATTTTTGATATTTGCTTGATGAGAAAATTTAAGTCTTTCCTATAAGAAAGTTCTTCAATTTCTACAAATAAAAATATATCAAACAATGTAGAGATGATTGAAACTTGAAAATAAAGGCATATATGTGAATATCAAGAGAAAATGTCGAAGAAAAACTACTAAGTGAATGACTAAAACTCATTAAGAAAATTCAGAAAGGAAAAATTGGAAAATAAAATGGAAATATTAAAATCATCTTGCAATGTTCACGAGCATCACACATTTTTTTGAAACCACTAAAAAGTAAGGAAAGACAAGCAAAAATGTTGCATAAGTGAGATACAGTTACAAAGCAAAGAACAATGGAGCTTATGAAGACTTACTCTTTCAGGCCATAACGATACAGCTTCAGAGAAGCGTTGAAAGGCGGCCTCTCCTTAGCGATATATATATTGGGTACTTCTCTATCTTCATTATTAGAAAGTGGTGGACTCCCCTCAATCATCTAAATGTAATTACATAAAAAACTTTAGTTCATATACAACAGGCTGAAATTTTGCACTACCATCCTAGTAATTCGTGAAATCAAGGTAGCTCAATACAGAATATCTAAAATTAACTTCCTTTACAAGTTTTACTTCAAAATGAAGTTAAGTTCTTTGCACATCTCATATATGTGCAACAACCTAAAGGTGTTCAAATACTACTGTAGAGAAGTATGCATTTTAATAGAAAAGATATATAATTTTAGGCTTAATTAAAATGTTCCTAGAATTAGAATATCTTCATATTAAAATTAGAAAAAACTTGAATCTATAATCGGATGCTTTTTGCATTATCGTAGTGAAATTAAAAGATGTAACATAGCTCAAAGCTTCAAAAAAACATTCAACAATACTATCTGCCAACAAAATTAAACAGCAATTATATCCCAAATAGAATATGGGAAAATACATGTGTGAAAATAAAGAGATCAAGCTATGAAAACTTAGGGGCCGTTTGGGATTACTTTTGATTTTAGTTTTTAATTTACATTTTTATATTATTTTATTTATATTTTTACTTGAATAAAATTAATTTGGTAGATAATAACATGTTTATTTGTTTTTAAAAAGACTCAAAACAACTTTCAAATGTTTTGAGTGTTTTAAAAAACAAGCAAATTTGTTTTTGAAAGCAAAAATAAAAACTTGCAAAATTTTTAAAATAAAATAAAATAAATGATCCAAGCCCTCGGAGAATTATTCAGTTGATCTACCTCTTGTAAGATCAATGCAAATGAGAACACATCCACCCCTGTACCATATTCTTCCTTCTGCAAAATTTCTGGAGCTGAATACCTGCCTTCTTGTAGAAAAAGAAATAAAATAAGCAACTACCATTTTTGTGTCCTTAAAAGCTGTAGCATTATAACTAAATAAAAAATAGTGAAAGCAAAATGATGAGAGGATAATACTTTTTGAATGATTTACATACATATCACTCAATTCCTATGTATTTACCTATCTAATACCTAAACTTCAATTTTTATTTACATGCTACCTTACCTATGCATGAAAAGGTGTATTTTTCATTTTAAAAGTTAAAATGGTGTATTTATTATTTGATATGAAAATTATGGGTGGTATAATGTAAAAAGTAAAGTTTAGATGTTAAATATGTAAATATATAAGAGTTAGTCGGTATTTATGTAAATGCACCACACTTCATTGGGCTGCAGATGATTAGTGGAAGCTGCACATTTACAAGAACATAAACAGATATACTATCAAGAGAATTAATGAGTACACAAATTAGAACAAACTAAATATATAAAAATTAAAGCTTAGGTGTTAGAAATGTAAATGCATAAGAATTGAGTGGTATGTATGTAAATCTACCAATTAAACAATGAGATTAACAAGAGCAAAACAAACCAAATTCAAAGATGGAACGAGAAGAACCTACATGAAGTATCCCGACAAGATGGATGTCGTTCCTCTTGAACACCATTGGCTACCTTCAGCAACTTGCTGACTCCAAAGTCTGCAACTTTGAGATGGCCAGAGTCATCCAGCAGAATATTTCTGTTATCTTAACCATAAAACACAATCCAAATAAGAGCAGAGTTTCAGCATACATCGAAAAATATGTAATCTATGAGTTATGGAAAGAAAACACATGAAAGAAAAAAAGAAAACTCACGTAGGTTCGAGATCTCCATGAATGATTGGTTCGGGTCTATGCTCATGTAAGTAATTCATTCCTCTGTAAATTGTTTATTAGACTACTTATTACATAATTTCAAAAACAATGTTGTTTTGTAATATCAACAAGCAGTTATGTTTAGAGACAAAAATTCCGTTTAGCTTACTTCACTCATCAATATAGAACAGAAAGAGTAGAGAGAGTCATAATGGTTTAAACCTTGCAATGTCAAGAGCAAATCTGACTGCAGTTGATGGTTTTAATGCTCCCTTCCGCTTTAGATAAGCACGGAAATCACCCTAAATTTCAGGAAAAAAACTAATTTTAAGGGAGACGAAAGACAAAAAAGAAAACTAGTCAACATTAATTCAGGATGTAGTCACGTGATTGTAGGAATTAGAAGAGAAATTTGAAAAGCCAACTTGAACTAAGGTAAATGTTTCATCTTTTCATGAAGCTATAGCAAACTTCTACTGAAGTTTTCACTAGAAAAGGCTATCCGTTTGACAATTTCTTAGGAAAAAAAGGGCATAAATAAATCGAAGATTTACACATACCACTCAATTCCAGTGTATTTTGCTATTTAACACCTAAATATTATTATTTTTACATACATACGACCTTACCTAAGCATAAAAAGATGAATTTCACTTATTAAAAGTTAAGATGATGGTATTTTTGATGTGACATTAAATATTTGGATGGTATAAATATAAAAAATAATTTTCAGTTAGATACGAAAATATGAAGACAAGTGGCATTGTAGGAATTGGGTAATATGCAGCACAAGCATTGATTCAAAAGGTTCTTTCCAACACTGGGCTCATCTAACCTAATAACTGAGCAATAAGACCAAGTTAGTGCACCAAAAAATTGGTCTAACCATAGGATTAGAAATATGAACACAATGGGCTCCAATAATAAGCATAAAATTATAACGCTTGAGATGTCTTGCACACAAGAAGCCCCAAAGTGTCAGCAAAGAAACATCTAAAAGCTACACCAAATGTGGAATTCTTTCCCGGTAGGAAATCTGCATTATGAAAGAATTTATTTTCTTATCTCAAAATATAGTCCAATAGCGGTGTTTCCTTTATTTGTGTTTCCTAAAGTATGTTCTTCCCTATTCAAAGGGATTCCTATTTTATTTATTTTAGTTATTATTATTATTAGACAAGGTGAATAAAATTATTTTTAGTTTCTACATGGTATCAAAGCTGTAGCCCTAATGTGTTCTCGCTCCCTATCATGGTCGTAGCCGCTGCTCATCTTCGAGGTTGTCTTAACTCTGAGTTCTTCTTCTAGCAGAGACGAGCTACTCTCGCTTCCTCCGCTATACTCCTCATCTCATTGCTAACTCAATAACCCACTCCAACGAGTCGAAGAACTCAACCAACATCTTGTACAAACCCAACTACCTAGTCCAACGAATTGCAAAACTCCACGAAGACTTCTGCGTCTTGTACCATCTCGATGATCCGCTCAAACGAGTCATAAAACTCGACAAAGACCACTGCACCTCATGCCGAGCCATGCTTTCTGTCTCTATGACTACTCCAGCGATTTAGCAACCACTAGAGAGCGCTCGATCTGACTTCTTTATTTTTTTTCCTTGCTCATTGGCTAAATCGACTCCTCCGGTCACTGGCTTGAAAAAGGCCTGACCATCGAGATCGTGTGGGAACCAAGAATCAGACACCTCCATCTAGTTTTTGTTTGTTCATCCAGTGAACAATCAAACTAAAGTTCCTCCTCTTGCTTTCATCCAAGCAGTAAGCTTACAAGATTAATACATCACAATCTAATCATTGTCAAACACGACATGGCCTCACAATCTTCTTCCTCGAAAGTCACTTCAAGATCTGAGTCTACATCTTTAGCTCCTATCGTGCTTTGATAACCTCTCTCATCTAGTCATGAACAATAACTACATGGCCACAATTTTCTTTAGTGGACTGAGTCCGCCTTCATGTACATATGTGGCATAGGGAAATATAAATATCTAAAAGGTAAAATTTTGACACAAGAAAAGGCCAATTCCAAATATCGAACTCGAACCATTTTTGGAACGATGTCATTCTCATTGCCACATATCTCATAAATAGACTTCCCTCTAAAATTTACAAGTTCTGAACCACTTAACTGTTCTGATGTCAGGATATCTTGCCAATCAAATCTTCATCACATTAGACCCCAAGATTTTTGGGTGCACTACCATCGTTCAGAACATTGCCCCAATAAGAGTAAACTTGATCTTAGATTCATAAAATATATCTTTCTTAGGTACTCCGCCACTCAAAAAGGGTATCGGTGCCTAGACACTCTCCTTTACCGTAGACACTATCATTTATCCTACTCTTATGGATGTTCCCCCCATTGTTCCCGCTACTGAAGAGTTCCCTGTCCCAGTAAGTGCACTATCCGGTGAATACACCGTCTCCTCCTCCCACTATCCGTGTCTACACTCGGCGCACCCATTTCAATGCTCATACTCTGGATCCCCCTATCTCCTTACAAGAAATTGAGTCCACTATGGGCAACATCCTCAGCGTGACCCCTCCTTGGAAATAAGAGATGAGTTCTCCGAGTAAGGTATGCAATCAAACATGCTTTTCTCTATTCTATGACAAAATATTTCTCTTCTCGTAGTTTATCACCAACCTACAGAGCATTTGTCACTACACTGATGGACAATCAGATCCCGACTACTATAGAGGTTGCTCTTGCTAATCTAGCCTGAAAAACAACAGTAATGGTGGAGATGAATGCCCTTCAGCGGAACCATACATGGAATGTTTTGATCTTCCTGAGAGTAAGAATGTTGTGTAGTGTCAATGGATTTTTAACACCAAGTTTAACTTTGATTGATCCTTTGACCGCAACAAGGCACGATTAGTTGTCAAACGGTACTCACAGATCTACAGAGTTTACTATGAGTAGACTTTTGCTCCAGTGGCTAAGTTAAACACTATTCGATCTTGTTGTCCCTTACAGTGAATCTGGATTAGCCTTTTGTTCCAGCTAGATGCCAAGAATGTGTTTTTGAATGAAGAGCTTACAAAAAAGGTATACATGTCTCTCTTTTTCTCCTAGCTTTGACTTTATTGCTTCCAAAGAGCAAGTGTGCAGACTGTGAAAGTCTCTCTATGGGCTAAAGAAGTCTCCCAGGGTTTGGTTCAGCAGTTCACAAAGATGTTCGTGGGCTATGATTTTACTCAAGATCAATGGTATCACATTCTTTTTACGGCATTCCTCCAATGGTCGCGTAGCTATTCTTATTGTCTATGTTGATAATATTATTCTTACAGGTAATGATCTCCCAACACTTGAGTCTTTGAAAAACATTCTTGAAAAATTCTTTGAAATGGAAGATATGGAATATCTCTGGTACTTCTTAGGTATAGAAGTGCTCGATCATCTCGAGGCATTTGCGTATCTCAACGCAAAAATGTGATTATTCTGTGCAACCAGTGGTTGCCCTTGTGGATTCCAATGAAAAATTATCTGACATTCCCAATATTTTGCCTATCAACAAGACTCACTATCAACGTCTTGTGAAGAAACTCATCTACTTCGTCATACTCGCCCTAACATATGCTACACAGTTGGTATAGTGATTCAATTCACGCGTGACCCTTATAAGCACCATCTCCAAGCTGTCCACCAGAGTCTCCACTATTTAAAAGGTACTCTAGGCTCAGGTTTTCTTTTCCCTCGTCGCACCTCTCAGTCTATAGTTGTTTATACAGATGTTGATTGGGTCTGGTCAATTCATGACCAACATTCCACCTCGGGATATTGCTCATTTGTATGATAAAATTTGGTCGCATTGAGAAGCAAAAAACAGTCTTTGGTTGCTCGGAGCAGTGTTGAAGCCGAATTTCAGTCACATGGCCTTGGGGACATATGAAACTCTCTAGTTATGCATTATGCTCTGTGAACTTTGTATGCCAACCTCCGTCCCACTGCAACTATTTTGTCATAATAAGGTCGTAATCACATTGCTCACAATCCAATACAACATGATCGTACCAAACATGTTGAGATTGACATATACTTCATTAAGAAAAAGATTGAGTCCAGGAAAATTTGTAAGCCTTTTGTACCCTTAAGTGGTCAACTAGTGGATATCCTTACCAAGAATTTTCCTCGACCTGTATTTGATAACTTCAAATCTAAGTTTAACATGATTGACATTCATGCTTCAACTTGAGGGGGTGTACTAGATTTATAACGACAATAAAATCTCTAACCATTATTACTTATTATTTCTTGCCTATTAGCTTTAAATACCCTCATTATGTATTTCCTTTTTTCGCTTTATTTTGTTTTATTCCTTTCTTATTTATTTTATTCTATTTTATTTCTTTCCTTCGTTGTGCCTATTGTAATTGTGTTTAAATACCCCTTCTTCCATCAATAAAATTGTGCTACTCCATTTCAAATCTCAACAATTTTATCTTTAAAAAGGTCAATGGTGGCATTATACACTCAGTTTACATTCCAAATCATCTTCAAGTCATTGATTTTTTCACTAAATGCCTACCTCCGGGTAGCTTCACTAATTTGAATACCAAGTTGGGTCATTACAACATCTATGACCCAGCTTCAGCGGAAGTGTGGAATTCCTTCCCTACAAGAAATATACATAGAGAAGGAATTTTATTTCCTTATCTTAAAATATACTCCAATAATAGTGTTTCTTTTATTTGCATTTTGCATTTTATGTGTTTCCCTATTTAAAGAGATTCTTATTTTATTTTAGTTAGTTATTTAATATATATTGTGCAGTGTAATGTTTGAGACAAGGTGAATAAAATTATTTCTAATTTCTACACCAAAAGTTATTACACAGATGAGATGAGGAGTCATAATATAATCACAGGACAATTACATACATAGCACTTGAAACATTGCTATTTACAGATCTAGCACCCTCTTTCATCCAATTTTATCTTTAAAAAGGTCAATGGTGGCATTATACACTCAGTCTACATTACAACTCATCTTCAAGTCGCTGATTTTTTCACTAAATGCCTACCTCCGGGTAGCTTCACTAATTTGAATACCAAGTTGGATCATTACAACATCTATGACCCAGCTTCAGCGGAAGTGTGGAATTCCTTCCCTACAAGAAATATACATAGAGAAGAAATTTTATTTCCTTACCTTAAAATATACTCCAATAATAGTGTTTCCTTTATTTGCATTTTACATTTTATGTGTTTCCCTATTTAAAGAGATTCTTATTTTATTTTAGTTAGTTATTTAATATATATATTGTGTAGTGTAATGTTTGAGACAAGGTGAATAAAATTATTTGTAGTTTCTACACCAGAAGTTATCGCACGAGTTGAGATGAGGAGTCATAATATAATCACGGGACAATTACATACATAGCACCTAAAACATTGCTATTTACAAATCTAGCACCCTCTTTCATCCAGTTTTCAAATTCTCACTCAAATACCAAACTTCATGATAAAACCCCAACCCATATTTTCCATTTTCATCAAATTCTCAACGGTTTGATTGTGCAGCGCATAAATACATCGGTTATGTAGTTCATAAATAACATCCGGTTGCTAGATTTTGTAAATAGCAATGTTTGGGATGCTATGTATGTTATTATCTCTATAATCAAAAGTTCTGTCTGCAACAAGGGATGCTAATACTTGATAGAAAACAAAGTATTATAATTATAGTTTAATAAAATGGAGTGCTTATGTAATAAAAAAGGCATGGCTATCCTATTTTCAAGTTAGGGGCATGGCTAGTAAATCAAGGGATAATGGATGATTAACCGATTGTCTTTTTATTGTGAGGTAGGCTTTATTTTTATATAAATAGTAGCTTAGATAATATATTTTCTCACATTTATTTTATTGTCGACCAAACAACTCTTAAGTAATCAGAATTACATTAATTTTACTCTACCTTTTCAAAAAAACCATTATTCTAAATACATCAAAACAAACAATAACTTAATTCATATTGACATCCTCCCTTTTTGCCTTCAAGTTAATTATTTAGTTAAAATGCCATTTATCATTTAATACAATAATTGTGTTCGTTGCTTGATAAAGGGACATAAGATTATGACAAAAAAAGAGTTGTTCTAGAAATATTGTTAAGAAATATTATTTTTTACTAGTCTAAATTGATGTCATTATCAGCAACAAATGACATCATGCTCCCAGAGGTTGGATTACTAAAAATCATGTGCCACTAATCAAGAGGCTTGCTCGCAGTTGACCTCATTGATGTAGTAATCAAATGATTATGAAGTTGTATTGACCTCACTTTTGTCGAGGTCTAGTTTTCCTCCTAAGATTTAGGGTTCTAGCCTTATGAGCTTCCCCGACAATCTTAGATTCCTAGCAATAGGGCCCACCTCGTTTTAGAATGTTCGAAGCCACTTTGTTACTCTTTTGGAGTCCCACACGAGATTTTGTATCTCTAGCCCGTAGAAGGTTGGAATTGACGTCAGAAATTCAAATGGAGTCCCCATAGGACCACAGGACATTAGGACAGCCTCATGCACATTTTGCACCACTAGACGCACAAATCCTCGGTTTACGGCTTCGATGCTTTCAATTACTCCACAACGGATCAAAGCTGAAGTCAGGATGCCAGGATGATCGACATCAAGTCAAAACTTCATACAGGATCAAAATTGACACACTTTTGGCTCGACCGTCGACGAAGTTGCCCAAATGACTCCGGATCACAAAATTGACTGTGCCAATGAGTCCGGAATATCGAATTTGCTAAGGAAGGACATATATTTTGCCAGAGTTCCAGGCTCGAAGGAACAATGCAAAATTCGACGCGTTTAATTAAATTAATTTAATTTCACCCCATTTTACCCTAATTAAATTCTAAGTCCCGCTTCCCGCACCCGTCTCGCGCCTTTCTTCTCCTTCTTCTCGCAAGTTCGTGTGTCTCTGCCCTAGCTTGGCTCGACCGAGCTCTTCCCCCTTGTGCGCCTTGTGTCCTAGCTTGGCTCGAGCGGTCTCTCCCCCTCGTGCCATGCCGTCCCGTCCCGTGTGTACTATGGTTCACCCTCCTCACGCAAGAGGAACTGACATTGCACGAGCTCTGCCCGAGTTCCTCCTTCTCGAAGCGTTGAACTTCCCTCTTTGGAGTTTGAGGGGCTGTGACACCTAGTGCTTGGCACGAATGGGGAAACTTCTCTCCTTCCCAAACCTTCTTTCTTTTTCTCCTTTCGATTTTCTCCATGTTGGGTAATTCCCTGGGACAATGTGACCCGTCCACTGTTACTGTTGGTATCGGGTGAGTATCTGGGTGGCTTTGGATGAATTTGGGTGAGGGTGGCCTGGTTCTTCTCATTTTTCTTTACTATTTAAACCCCATTTGGGGGAGTTCTTGGGGTTGGATGCTCTTTGCGGCTGAAGGCTAGGTTTTGAGTGCTTCCTCTCCTCTCCCCTTTCTCCCCTGTTTTCCTGCTTAGCTCACTGTGTGTGTGTGAAGGGAGGAGGTTTGGTCTGTCTTTTCTTTCTCCTGAGCTTACCCGAGCTTTTGGTTGCTCGGTTTGGGGCTGTTCTTCTTGCGGCCTCCCTGCTGGCCACTTGGTTTTGGTGCTTGGTCGCTTAATTTCTCACTAAGGTAAGAGCTTGTTTAGCTCTATGACTCGTCATGCTTTATTTTGAGAGGTTTTTGGTGAGATAGCTTGGCCTAGCTACCTCTTTCTCTACTCTCTATTTCTTTATTCCCATTGCATATATCATGAAAGGTGGCATCTAAAAAAAAAGATACATGTGGTTTTGATGATGGGCCTTGAGATGTGGGGGTCCTAAACGACATGATATACTCATTTCTTTAGTGTTTATTTATACCAATGTAGCTCATTTAAGAAGTTTATGCATGTTTCAATCTTTGCTCTTACACTTGATGCTTGTAGCGATTCCTAACATGAGAAGTGAAGAAAAAGGGGGGGAATGAAATGGAAGTGGAAGTTGAAAGTTGAAGTGAGGAAAAGAGAAAGCAGAAGAGAGAAAGAAATGAGAGGAGTAAGAGAAGAGAAAAGAGAGAAAAGAAAGAGTTGAGAGAAAGTGTGAGGGAAAGAAAAGAGAGCAAGAAATTAAAAAAAAAAGAGAAAAAAATGAGGGGTGGTGAATGCTTTGGCTAGCCCTAACACGAAAGGACTTGTTGCTTTGCTTTTATATAATAGCCTCTCAACTTCATGCTTGTTCTTTTCTTTCAGCACTACGTGTTTATTGTTTTACAAATACTAGTGCTCCTCTTTTATTTATGATATTCGTATGCTTGATAGTTTGAAATGCATGCTAAAGGCCCTGTAAATTTGATAAACACTTGTTGTGACTTGTCTTTGTTTCACTTCAATATTCATCGCGGTATATGCGAGGGATCTACTTGTTGGAAAGTATGCAAAAGTAAGGAGACATTAAAAAGCTTAGAATAACTTTTGAGGTTTCTTTGTGCTTCATGCAGTCTTGGTTTGGCCCTCTTTTTGGCCTGCTGTTGTGCTTTTGGTTTGAAGGGCCTTGTGCTGGTCTGTTTTGTGCCTCGGTTTTGGCTCTGTTTTGCCCCTTTGCTGACTGCTGTCTTAGGCCTTATGTGGGGCTTAGTTTTCCTTGTTAGCTGCCTTATGGCTGCTCCTTTGCATTTACTTGGAGGGGCTCGATTTGGTTGCTTTAATGCCTTATGGCTGCCCCTTTTGCATCATGCGGGAACTTGGTTTTTGTTGCTTCATAGCCATTGTGGCTGCCCTTTTCATCCCATGTGGTGGCTCAGTTTCTTTGCTTTTGATGCCTCATGGCTGCTTCTCCATACCACTATGGGCGGGGGGGACCATGTTGGGAAAGGCTCGGTTTGCCTATTTTATGTGCCTTAGGCTGCCCTGCTTGCACCACTTTGTGGGGGATTGCTTTACCTTTTTTAACTGCTCCGTGGTTGCCCCCTTTTGCACCACATATGGAGCATGTCTTTACTTTTACATCGGCTTATGTTTTTTTTTTTTTTTTTGCCTTCTGACGGCTCGAGTCACGACTCCTAGTGTCTAGCCCTAGTCCGTTGTGTTTCCATCATAGTTTGGTGACGAGTCGTTTTGAGTCCCACCCTTAGCTTAGGTGAGGGGGTGAGTCCAGAGCTTACATATCCTGGTCCAGAGTGTGAGGTAGCATAGGGAGTAGACAGCCCTAGGTGGTCGGGTCAGTTGGTCCCCCGCTACACTTTTTAGGTTTCTTCGTCGTCGTCTGATGCATGATATTGTGGAGAATCTAGTTAAGTCATGTCTACCCATACAGGTCATGTAGTTGGAATATTTAGAAGTCCTCACTTCTGCCTTTTTTTCTTCAATTGGTCATTTCAGAGAGGGTAGGTCTCCCCTAAGAAACCTAGTACGTTCCTTTTTCTGTGAACAACATAACCTCTTAGGTCTTAGACTTTGTGGGGGTTGTCGGGCTTCTGTCGTGGGTAGGTTCAGTAGGACCCATTGGACTCGAGTCGTCGGAATGTCAGAGTCGTCTAGTTTTGAGGATCGATCTGCCTTCTTTATGATGTCATTTTTTGGCGGGTCGTTCCCTCCTCTTTCCTCATTCTTGTCTCCTGTCTTTTGTTTATACTTGCTTCTTGGCCGAGTCTTTTTGCACTTATGTACGAGGCATAAGTGTGCACGTGTAGTCTTTTACTATACGTGGGCCATCAAGCAAGGCTGTAAGCTCGATGGTTAAGGGGTTTTAGGCGGTGACTACATCGCTTATGTATGCTTAGACGAGGGATACGAGGTAAGGTTAGAATAGTATCCCCTGTCTTTGAGATGAGACATTCACTGAAGGTGAGGCTAGGGACCAACGATACTATTCGCCGACTCTTGATAGAATTGTTGCCCCCGACACCCTTAAGTTCTCAGTAGTCTCAGCTCGATTAGAGTGACTAACCTGTGGACTATATTACTTTGTGAAAAATTTCAAAAATGAAACAAAAATGACCTTTTGCTTGCTAAAAAAAAGGAATCTGCATGAAAGTCTAAGTGACAGCTTTTGCTACAAAAAAAAAATTTTAATTAAGGAGTTTTGATGAAAATCTATAAAGGTCCATGGTTAGTCATTCAGATCGATATCGGGATTACCCTATGTAGGTGGTCGGGTGGTAGCTCTTATTCAAAGTCGGTAAGCACACAGTACAGCTCTGAGCCTACCCTAAATCTGATGCTTACGGTCTTTCGGACTTGTAGTCCGTTCCTTGTGGTTTTATACGAATTTTATACGGGTTTTCTACGGGTTCCCTACGAACTTGTTTTCCTTTTTCTTCTTTCTTTTCCTTTCTTTTCTTTTAGCTTTCTGTGCGATGCCCGGGCCCCTGGTTCTCTCACATATGTAGTAGCACCCCTGGCTGATTAAGTTTTCCTTACTACGTTTGCTCATGTTCTCTTTTGGTGTTGACCCCTTTTCTTGCAGAAAATAATAGTAGTAATAATAACAGGTAGCAACGCGTTACAGGTAGTCAACGCTTACGGTACTTTCGTAGTACCACTACCTCATTTTCTTTTTACCACACTACTTGCTTGTTTTACTTTCCGCAGCATATACTCCTGCTTAGCATAGCTTGCTTGTGATACTTGTTTCGTGTTGTTTACTACAACATGTTTTGCGATATGTGTCTTCTACTGTTTCGTATAGCATGCTTGTGATGTTGGTTCACTACTTAGTGTAGCATACTCTCGTTGCATGTTAATGTGTGCCATTCTTTTTCTTTACACACCTTCCCTTAGAATAGGAAGCTAGTAGTTGGTTTTATAGGGGGTGTCCCGTAATAATTCACTGATTCAATAACTGCATGCCCATTTTTGAACTTCAAATCTGCAATTCAAAACTGCTACAACATGGAGTTTGGAGCAAAACTTTGAGGGCAGCATGACCATCTTCAACAGCAAAACTTGTCTACATCAACAAAACCATTCCTTAGTTTAAATAACAAATCATAGGATTTCGAGGTAGTCCGTCTGGTGCGGCATAAATCCTCACCTTTACTTTTAGGCATTTGCACAACATGGCTGTGCAATATAAGCCCTAACTCGCTTTAGGATTTCGAGGTCGTTGTCCGGTGCGACATAAATCCTCTCACATTCCAGGTTATTTGCATAATCAGATATTATGCAAACGTAATTCCTATAATTAATTGGCAGGATTGAAATTTAATAAATTCATTTCCAAAATTTAAAGCCCAACTGTAGGATAGTCTGGGATGTCACCGAGGTTTATTTGGATCCGTGTCATCCCCTACCTTTCATTCCTTTGGATTCCTATAAAAAACTGTTCCAATCTTGAGCCACTCACCTAACAGGCTTCCTATGACCACACTATTTTGAAAACCCTACCCTTTAAATTCATGAAGATAGACACCTCTGATCTATATCGAGAGTTATCTCAAGTGACTTTGATCATTTGAGGGGTAATTGATTGTAGGGGCTTGCTTCTATGGGGAGCTTTATGAACACAGGTAATACAAATCATATTTAATTCTTTTGTATTAAATAAGAGAATTTTTCGGTCAACACAAAATGTTTGCAGACCAGAACGGATGTCATAATTTCTGTAGTTTATTTGATCGAGCTGTATCATCAAACAGTGTGTCTATTTCTTGGGATAGATGCATCGCTTGCGATATTATGCTTATTCATTTTAAACTACTAAATGAATGAGATTCGTCCATTCTCATTTTTCGAGTTTAAAGATTATTTTCATATATATATATATATATATATATATATATATATATATATATATATATATATATATATATATACACACGTATATATATTAAATTAAATCAAAATCCTATTTTATAAAACTATATTTCATAATTCTCAAAAAGTTTCAACTTCAAACGATTTAACGACCGACAATTTCTGGCGACTCCGCTGGGGATAGCTCTACTCTCCATCATGATCAGAGAGTTTCTATCTTCATACATCGGCAATGTGTCAATGTCCCTCATGTTCAAATTGTCATTCTTCCGTTGACATGTTTCGCTCATTTCTTTCTTGGGCGAACACGGTCAACTCTCTTGGTTCCAAGGCCATCTCTTTGACAATCCCCAAATAGAGTGGTTCAGAAATCTTCAGGGCTTTTTTGTGTGGAGTCGGACCCCAATAGGTGTGTTAGTGCGCGTGGTGCGTTGTGAATTCAACCCAGGACTGGGTCCTGAATTTCACTCTTACTCCGTATCTTTTAGGTTTGGTTTGCTATCAGCAAATTAAACCGAACTTCTACTTTCATACCTTTCACTTAAATTTTTAAATTAAGCAAACACCGTTAATAAATAAAATCACAATCCAAAAATAAAAATGAAATAAGTTGAAAACATCGAGACAAAACTAAAAAGAATAATAAAAAAGAGTTACCTAGTTCATAAGACGACCTTTGTTGATTTTAGTATCTTTTCACTAAAATTACAAAGTGTAGGCCGTAGCTAACCATTGGAACTCTTTTCAACTGGCAGTTGGAATGTCGTCACCTAAGTTGATTTTCTCGTTCTATGAGAATCTGCCCCGTGACAAAGCTGCGCTCCACCAAGGAGCAATGATAAAGTTTGGTACCGGCTTTGACGAGGTTGAGGTCATTCTCGGGAAAGCACCATACGCAATTATGAAGACTGCTCCGTCAGAAATCGCTGAGCCTGCCGCCAAATACGATTTGAATGGGGAGACGGATTTTCCCGCAATTAAGAGGCCTAAGATCAAAGATACTCCTGTTAAGCCTGTTGTCCCTGTGTCTGTGAAATCTGTTGTTCACGTGCCAAAGAGAGTCATTACCGCTGTCGCCGCCAGATATTCAATCACTACACTGACTGTTCCGTCTGCAAAAGGAAAGAAGATATTGTTTAAAGAGGATTCTGCAGATGTGTTTGCTCCCGCGCCGTCAGTGTTCGAAGTTGGTTCAAGTTCTCAGGAAGTGTCGTTAACCAAGTCACAGAAAAGAAACCGCAAACAAAGGATTCTAAAAGCTGCAAAAGCCAAGGCTACGAAATTGACCTCCGCTGAGCCGACCTCACAACCGGAAGAGGATGCAGGGCTTGGAACCTCTCACCTCCTTAAAGGAAGTAGGTTTCATCTACTGTCCGCTTCTACCGGAGAGGAGAGTCTTCACAGAATTGCTGCTACGCTACCACCACCTCGTATTCCTGTTAAGTTCCGATTGGGGCACCGTGTTCCTACCGTTGCCACCGTTTCAAATGTCGCTACAGCTGCTCAGAGACCCACTGATTGCAGATCAGCCAAGTCTCGTCTGGGTCCCAGAGTGTTACCTGCCGTTAACAATGAAGAACCCCCAAGGAAGAGTAATGGGAAGAGACCATTCCCTATTGTATCTGGTTCACACTTTAGGGAGCACACTCCCTTCAAACGTGTCGGTGCCGCTACCGAGAAACCCTGTCTCAAGGCATCGACGTCGAGAAAGAAAGTGTGGATACCTAAGGTCGTTAAACCGATACTTTTGGAAGGTTCGGAGGAGCATTCGCTTGAAATGGAACATAAGTCCGATACTCTGACCGCCGTCGTTGCAGCTGCTCCAGAACTTATTACAGAAAGAGAAAACCTTCAAGGGACACTACCCGATTTTAAGACAGTTAAAAGGAGGGAAATTGATGATAAATTGGAAAGGCTCAAAGTAGAAATTGCCGAGCTGGCAAAGGAGTGAGGGTTAGACTTTGATGATGAAGATTGTGATCCGTCGGACTACATGGATGAGGAATTCGTTGGGATCAACGTTGTTGAAGGCCAAGCTACGTCGTCTGCGCGCGATGCTCCATCTGTTAAAGAGAACGCCGCGGATGAGTGGCGAAGGGTTGCCCAGCAAAAAATGAGACTATTAGTCGTCTTGAGAAGAAGATTGAAGATATGATGGCTGTCATATTTACAATGTAGGGACAGTCACACTCACAACAGGTGGCATTCCCGGAGATGAACTAGCCGGAGATTGTCCATATCACCAGTGAAAGAAGGGAGGTCGCTTCTGCAAATCGAGATGGGGTACCGAAGAAAGATTCAACTCAGAACCTAGTGTCAGAAAAAGACATTAAGCAGTTGGTCGAACAACAAGTAAAGGAAGCCTTAGCCCAATCGAAAGGGGGCGCATCAATTTCAAAGGGTAGACCTTATCCGGAAGAGTTTGATGTCATTCCATATCCTAAGGGTTTTGTGCCACCGACCTTTAAGACTTTCGATGGAACGGGCAACCACCGTCAGCACGTTGCGCACTTCCGAGCAAGCTGTTGCAACGCGGGGGGTAGCGAGGCATTACTTTTCCGCCGGTTTGTAAGCATTTTTTAGGGATTGTATTTGATTGATACGTGGAACTGCCTAACGGGTCGATCAAGACGTTTACATAATTGAAAAATTTTTTTGTGAAGAGATTTGTTGAGGAACATCACCACATTACTATTGGAGATCTTATAATAAAACGTCAGAAACCCACAGAGACTTTGGTGGAGTATATTCTACGTTGAAGAAACTTGAGCATTAACTGCGAGCCCCAATTACAGGAGCAACATGCAATTGAGGTCTTACTCAAGAGCATCTATGGGCCGATAACTTTCATGCTTAAAGAACTCACCATCAAGTCGTTTGAAAAGTTACTCAGTAAAGCCAACAGCCTACAAGAAGAAATTAAGCATACAAAGTCACAGGAAAAGATTGAAAAGCTTAGAGTAGCAAAAACATTCGAGAAGAAATCTAGAACGGTGCTAATGGTGGATAAGCGTAAGCAGCCCATGCAGATTCGGGCCAAGCCATCTCAGCAGTACCTTCAGCAGCCATCGCAATATGTCCAGCGACCACCGCAGTATGTTCAACATGTCCGACGATGCGGCGGCGGTATGGCCAGACGAGTACAACCGACGATGACGGCCACCAGTATGGCCAGCATTACGGTCAGCACGGTCAGCAGTCGTTCCAACAAAGGTCTTACAGAGCAGATAGAGGACAGGGTCCAACAATGAATTCTCAGTTGAACAAAGTGTATTCCTTCAAAGATGATGCATTGACAAAGATGTGTCGGCATATTTTTAGGTTATGTGTTTGTGGTGTTGTATTTTTGAAAAGAGGTCGCCTACAGAAATTGTCGGCGAATTTTTAATTTAATTTAAATAAATAATTTGAAAAGTAGTATTTTATTTTGAAAATAATTTTAAATTTGAAAATTTTAAGATATGAAATCAAGCCGATCTCACATCACGAATAGTTTATATAAACGAGCGCGCATCACAAGCCAGTGTATCTATCCGCAGAATGAATAGACACTGCTTGATGATGGGGCTCGATTAAATAAACTAGAAAGGTTTGTGACATCCGTTTGGTCCGCGAACCAATTTTATAAGCCGACAAATTCCTAGCTAATATGAAAACATTAAACGGGGTTTATATTACTGGGTTCTTTAAAATTCACTATAAGCGCTAGCTACTATAGTTAATTACATCTTAAGTGACGGGAATCACTCTAAGAAAACTCTCGATAATAATCAATAATTCTGCTCTCGAGAATTTCAAAGTTTAAGTTTTCAAAGAATTGAATTTTTGAATCTCGATAGGGAATGGATCGAGTTTGGAACATTTTATTTTGGGAATTCAAAGGAAGAAAAGTAGGAGAAATTAAGGATTCGAAGTGAACTTCGATAATCTCCGACTATCCTATTGTTTAGGCTAGATTTAGGAAAGTCACTAATGTTTATTTAATGTTTTAATCTTGCGATTTTAATTAATTAGGGCTTATATTTATATGATAGAATCATACAAATAGCTCGGAAGATATGAGGGTTTATGTCGTATCGGACATTACCTCGGAATCCTAAGACCGGTTAGGGCTTAATTTGCGATACGAAATGCCTAACGAAGAGTTGAGGATTTATGTTGCACTTAGTGAACTACTCGAAGTCACTATGGCTTCGTTGTTTAATTCTAGGAAAGTTTCTTTGAAGTAGATTCGAGTTTCTTGATGACGATGGTCGTCTTTGCCTATGTACTCCGAGCTCCTTGTTGTTTGCGAGAGGTTTAGTTTTAGAAATCATAAATCGGGGGATGAGAAAAGTGTTTTGGTTTAGAGAAGTCTTAATTTCGAAGTGTTTTTTGTGTTTTAATTAAAACAAATCTTAAAGTTGATTATAACGACACCTAGGTTAAGATCCCACTGGTTCCATCCTTCGGCATCATTATTTTTATCGGATTCACTTAGTCAGGATGAATTTGTTAAACTCAACTTGAATGAGTTCCACACTTTCATTTAGGCAGTGGGAAATCCGTTAGCAACACGTAGATTACATCATCAGAAGTATTCACGATCATCCAACAAGACGTTTTAATTTAGTTATAGTTGTAGTTACATTGTTACGTTTGTGATTAAATTTTGAGTTGTTTTATATTTTGAAATGTTGTGGAGGTGAATTTTATCTTGTAGTGTCTTTTAATTTAGTTATGGGTTTCGGTTTTGGTTTTGTCACTAAGGTGTAGGTTTTCATGCTATTGTTGTTTATCGTACAGAAAAGTAAGTGCGATGCGATTAAATAAGTTGCGATAGAGTAAATCGCAATAAAATAAAAGCGTACCTGGAGGGTCTTCCCAGTCATCCAGTTGCACTTAAAACACGAGTTAGAATATTTAAGCATTTAAAGTAAGTTCTAGGTAAAGTTAAGGTAAGGGTTATGGTTTTACTAAATTCTAATCATATAGCTAATCGTCTCTATGACGTCTAGGTTTTGATTTTGGTTTTAAGGATGGTTTTCTTCACTAAGAAAAACTAAGCTCGATTTGTTCTTAAGGATATTCCATCATATTGAGGAAGTGTTTAAGACGAATCTTAAACATCTTTTCGATATTTCGGAGTTGTCCTAAGTCAAAATGAATTACATTGTTCAAGTGAATTAATCATCAGGGGTGTTTGAGTTAAGTTTTATTTCTTGCTCGGTGAATTAGGATAGTTGAATATCCTTATGAGTGAAGTGTCATTTCACTTGATACTCCATTTAGGAGTTATAATAGTAAAAGCTTGAAGAGCGAAATGATATTTAATGATTTGTGATTGAAGTTCAAATTAATGGTTTAAGTTTGGAATAGTGTTGAGTTATTTTAGATTTATTTTTGAATTCTTCATGTCTTTGTATTTAATTTAATTTAATTTAATTTAACTTAATTTAATTTAATGTGGTTTAATTTAAATTAATTTATCTTAAGTTAATTTAATGTAATATGATTTAATTTAATTTAATTTAATTTAATTTTAGTTTTAATTTAATTTAATTTAATTTAATTTAATTTAATTTAATATAATATAATATAATATAATATAATTTAATTTAATTTAATTTAATTTAATTTAATTTAATTTAATTTAATATAATATAATATAATATAATTTAATTTAATTTAATTTAATTTAATTTAATTTAATTTAATATAATATAATATAATATAATTTAATTTAATTTAATTTAATTTAATTTAGTTTTAATTTAATTTAATTTAATTTAATTTAATTTAATTTAATTTAATTTAATTTAATGTGGTTTAATTTAATTTAATTTAATTTAATTTAATTTAATTTACTTTTAATTTAATTCTTAATTTTTTAATTTAATTTTTAATTTTAAGGGAATTTGTTTTAAATAGTTTAACTTTAATTTAATTAAGTCTTTTAGCATTTTAAATCTTAAATTTGGATTATCATTTTAATTAGGAATTAAATATTATTGGGATGATTAATTTAGGGATTTTTAAATTAAAGAATAAATCTCCTCTTAATAATATCCCTATTTTAATAATTCCAACTTCATTATTCTTCCAAATTTAATTAATTATTTAATTAAGGTTTATTTCAATTATTTTAAATTGTTTAGTAGGTTTCTACCTTTAATTATTAAATTTCAATCATCCAAATCAGATTAGGATCAAATATTTTACCAATTAATTTTATTAAGCCTAAAGTTTTAATTAAAGGGTTAAGATTTTAATTACAATTTTGCCCTTCAGGCCTAATAATTTCATAACTCACTAAATTGAGCTCAAATGAACTTGAAATTTTTATGTGACTTCACTCATATGTCGATAAAGACATTAGAGGAGAAAATGTGATTTTTTCGTATTTAATTTATTTATATAATTATTTTTGGTGGAAAATAAGGATTTCAAGGAAAATTTAATAATATGGCCAAGGAAAGTTTATGTCTTAAGAAAATTATGGGACATTCCTAATGACTAGAGGACCACTTCGGACCAAATTTTGTGATTTTTGAATTATATTTTATTTATTAGAATTATTTTAAGTTACGAGTATTAATTAATTTAAAAATAGAATATAAGTTGAAAAATGAATTTCATAATTTTTAAAATTCTCTCGATATCGAGGATTCAGAGAACCAAATTTTACAATTTTCTGATTTTTCTTTGATTTATTATAATTATTTTGGTGAAAATGCTTAGAAAATACGTTTTTTAATTTTAAAATTACCCTGAAACTTTAAAAATTAATATCTCACCAAATAGGTCTAAGAAAAATATGGGGTTTGTTCTAAGTGATTAAAATTCAAAATGTGACATTTTGGTGAATTTTATTATTTTTGTGATTTTTATTATTTTTAATTATTAAAAATATTAAAATAATATTAAAAATCAACTTTTTTAGAAAATTGAAATTTTAATTTTCTTAAATTCCCCGATATCGAGAGGCTCCAAAACCAATTTGGTGAATTTTTGAAAGATATTTTGAAAGTTATGAATTTTTAAAGTTTAAAATGATTAAATGCGCTTAATCAGCCCAATTAATAGGAACTTAGCAAGTCAGATTGACTTCAAACTTTTATGGTGGGTTCTCCGATCCTAAAGGTCGAGTGGAGAATTGATTTCAATTCGATTTGATGTATGGTTAGCTCTAATTAATTAGAGACCTATTTTGAGTGTTTAAACCAATTAGGGTTAATCCGAGTGAATTAACTCAAGTCCTATTTTTCCTAAGGGTTCTACAGTCATAAGGAACATCGCTAAATTTTCCAGAATTTATCTCACAACATGCTTAATTTTTAGAATTAAAATACTCAAAATAATAACATACATTTAAAAAAATAAATAACTTTTCACGAAGGTAGCTCTGACTTGGAAAATTCGGGGAATGTTCCAACTTCGAGAGCCAATAGCCTATGGTGCTCATGCTATGGTGAATTGTATACATGCATGGAGAATTAAATGTATGCAGAGAGTAAATAAATTATAAAAAATAAAATACTTGATGAAATTAAATGATTTCTTTTCCACATTATTCTCATCTCGTTCAGCTGAGCAGAGGGTATTTTTATTTTATTTTTGTGATTTTTACACGAAAGTTATGAATTTTCCGAGTTTAAGGAATTAAATAAATAGAAAATACCCCTAATTTTCTATTTATCCGAGTCGGCGCCGCGTCATCCTCGGCAGCTCCGAAGGGGTACGTGTCACGCTGTGATTGGGCGCCGCCATCTGAGTCAACCGTCCCGGGACCCGCGGTTCACGTAACATTCCCGGTCGGCGCAATCCGAACCGTCCGCTCGATACACGCGCGATCCGACGGCTCACGGTCATCGTCTACGGCGGGTGTGCACCGTGACCGTCGACCTTCTAACCCTAATTTCTCACTCGATTCTCGACGGATTTTCGTGTTCTTATGCTCTATGGATTCGTCTTGAAGAGACGAACACATCAATACGGTAAACATGCATTTAAATTGACTCGAATTAAAATGAGAATCTCTGGAAGCTTGGGAAGAAGAGGAGTCCATACCTTTGCTCGGAGAAGTGAAGCTTCGATCCGAGAGTTGTTGCACGCTTCGATTGGATCTGTGAAGCTCCGGATGAAGTCTCCGAGTGCAGTGAATTGTCCAGGTTGGACTTCGACCACGACCGATCACAAAGCTTGGAGAGTCTGGAGCAAGCTGGGTGGCCTAGAGATGGGGCTTTTCTTCGGTGGACACCTTCCGCTCGGTACGGTGAAGGTGTAGAGCCAATCAATTTGGGAATTGGCTCAGCTGCTGAGGAGATGTCCTGGTTTTGGGCTTGGATTTCGACTCCGAAATTGAGCTCGCGGAGAAGAAATGGCGAGGGGATTTCGGTGGGGATCAAGTGCTTCGTGTATGGGGAGTAGTACGGGACAATTTTGGCGAGTTTCCTTAAGGTTTGTTTCAACGACCTTCTTTGGCCGAGAGGGTGAGGGGTTTAAATAGGCATGGCTGGAGGCTCTCCCGGGGGTTTAATGGTTGGGATCAGTTGCTACGGTGAGGAGAAGAACAGTGCTGATGGCGCATTTGGAGTGAGGCGGCTCGACGAGGTGGAATCCCAAAATTTGGCTCCTCCGAGGTTTCGGGCATGGTGTTTTCGGCGGCGGGTGGCCGGCGGCCGAGTCGAGGTCACCCTCGAAGCTCGAGTGGGTCGAGGTGGAGGCTTGTGCGATCGATCGAGGTTTGACATGTGTAAAGGAGTTTGATTTAAATGGAATGGGAGAGGGTTCACTTTGGCTTGGTTTGGGTCGACCCACCATTTTGGGCTTGGTGCACCCTTCCAAGCTCGATTTTGGTGAGGGAATCATTTAGGTCGGCTTAGAAGGAGTGGTGAAGTCTCCATCCATGATGAGGTGGCTAAACATGGTTTAGTGTGTGACATGATTAAGGTAAAAAAGGGTTGAAGGAGGTTTAAGAAAGAACCCCTCTTCTTGCTATAAATGGACTAATGACAAGTCAAAGCCCTCATGGCTTCATGTGGCTTGAGAATGGCTTGTTCATGGCTCCATTTGGCTTGGGAAAAGGTTGATTTGTTTCATGAAAAGGGTTTTAGAAATATTTGACATTTAGGGGGTAATTTGACATGTGGCTTGATTTGGAATGGTTTGATGATGAATTTAGGACTTAGGTATTGAGTTTAATTGAAAGTATGATGAGGGGAAATGTCATATGGGCTTTGGGACCAATTTTGGGCCTTTGGATGTGGTAAAGGATGGGCTTTTAAAATGGTTTAGGAAAGTGGGCTTTTGAATTTTAAAATGGATTTTGGGATGAAATTTTGGTAAAGGCTTGGGCGAAATAATTGTTGAGTTTGGTTTAGGGATGTGTCATGAGAGGTTTGAAACAAATTTGAGGTGATTTGAGTTTGAATTGGGTTGAATTTGGGTTTATTTGGTAAATGGGCCAATGTAGGTCAAATTGGGCTAACTTGGGCCAATGTTGGGCTAGGGTTGAAATTGATGTAAAATAAATGTTGAGAAATGTTTATGGGAGTGTTTCGAAGAGGTTTTGGCTTTGGTTGGGTTTTGATTTTGAGGTTTGGGTCTATTTGGGCTAGGTTTAGGTTTAGGTCGAAATTGGGCTTTTTGATTTTGGGTTGAATTTGAGTGGGGTTTGGGTCTAAATTTTGGGCAAATCATGTTAGTGTTTTGTTTATGGGGATGTCAAGGAGGGTTTAGAAAAGATTTGGGGTTAATTGGAGTTGAATTGGGTGAGTTTGGGCTAAGTTTGGGTCATGGGTCCAAATTGGGCTTTAAGGCCAAAAGTGAAGTTGGATCCTAATGCCAATCAAATTGGGCTTGGATTGGGTCTAGATTGGTGTTAGGGATGTTGAATTGAAGTTTAGAATTGAATTGGACCAGAATTTGGGTCAATTGGGTGGGTTAGGTTTGACATTGGGTTTACTTTGGGTTAAAATGGGTCGAATTGGGGGTTTTGATAAAAGTGGGGTAAATTGACAAACTGCCCATGGTGTAGTTGAACAAAATGAAATTGGGAATATTTGAGATTTTCTGGAATTTTTTTGGTAATTTTCTGAATTTTTGGATTTTTGGCTAAGAGGGGTATTTTGGGTATTTGGAGGGTATTGGGAGGTATTTTTGGAATTTTTGGTATTTTGGCTATGAATGATCAATTTGAGTGATGAGGAAATGTTTAGGATTGGTCTTGAGGAATTTTGGGTAATTTAGGTGATTTTGAAAATTTTGGGTAGTTTCAAGGGCATTTGGTAGGTTAGGCGGGGTGTAGGGTCCCGGGGGTCAAAAATTGAAAATTTGGAAAATTGAAGATTGGGTGAATATAAGTGGAATAAAAATCATTTTGGTTGAGCCATGACAGCATATCGAGCCCACATGAGTAATGAAGGGACTCATTTGAGCGTTCACTATGTTGTTCTAACACTCTTAGCCGGGGGCTTAGGGGTTAGGGACCATCCATGTGAATCGACTTACATGAGTCGGGAGGTCGAGTTAGGTATAGATGTGGTTTTTTAGGAGGTGTATGGAAGTGTAGTGTATGAGTGTAGTGTATGAGTGTAGTGTATGAGTGTGGTGTGTGTGTAAGTCGGCCCTCGCGAGACCAAGGCCACCTGAGGCGATCACTAAGGCCGAAGAGTCACATAGGAACTCATCCTTTAAGCTTCCGCACTCGATTTCAACCCTCTAGGTGATTAGGGGTCTACGGTCGAGTTTGTGGAGTTTGCGAGGAGTTAAGAAGTGGTTTGAAATTAGGTGGTGGGTCCCAATTCTAGTCCTCTAAGATAGTCAAAGGAAAAGCCTAAGGCTAGATCCTAAGTACTAAAGAGAAGAAGAGAAGACCTCATCAAAAATGAGGTCAACAAGATGTTCAAAAATATGATCAAGAAGCCAGAATTCAGATTGCCTGAGCCGAAGAAACCAAATGAGGGCGATAAGAAAGATCAACCAAATTACTGTCCGTACCACAGATTACTTTGCCACACCATAGAAAACTGCTTCAATTTCAAAGATTGGCTCGAAAGAAACTATAAAGAGGGGAATATAGTTATTTTGAAAGAATATTTGAAAGAGTCTGAAAAAGGGTCTGTCAATGTGATTTCGGCCGATCCAATCTCTCCAATTGACCCGTATATCGACAAAGGTGGATGGAGTACGATCTGGAACAAGTTCAAGAGAGTCCTGGATCAGATCCGTTCCCCTTCAAGGCAAGCCGCTGCTCAAAGTCTGCCACCATCCCAGTCTAAGATGGCGATTCCACCAAAGAGACCACGGAGGCGGGAGATGAAGGAAATTGCAAGTGAAATTAAGGACGACAGCGCTAGGGGTAGGATAGGGGTTGCTCCTGTTAGATTGGTTGTCTCGGATCGGGGGTGAAATTCCTCGGTCCCCTGATTTTGTACGACTATCTCCATGCCCCTCCGAGGCGTTTTGAATTTAACGATTTTGATTCTGGTTACGTTTTGGTTGTCTCTACTGATGAAGTAACTAAGCATAACCAATTTAACCCCAATTTCGATTCCCAAAATGATCCTCCAATCATACAAAGTTTTGATGAACATGTCGATGAAGGTGAGAAAAATGTCAACAACACCGGCTAAGACAGTTCAGGAAGTGACGAACCAGTCCTCGAATGTAAGGGAACGCCGATTGCCATCAACTTGGACTTTTCTGATTCAGAGTCAACACCAGGAGAGTCAGCCACAGCATCAGAAGAGATAACCGAGCTATATTTAAGAAGAGGAACAGTGTTACCTCAAGGGACGACTCCAGTGGATAAAGGAAAATAAACAATACCCAAAAGGAGTCACCCCCAGCAATAGAAGAGACACATGCCCGAGAAGAAACTAGAGGCTCAAGCAAAGTGGATTACAAAGCACTAGCTCATATTAGGAAATTGCCGGCCAAACTAAGCATTTACGACTGTCTGATCCTGTCAAAAGAGATGAGGGAGTCTCTGATCAAAGCTCTACTTGATCCAGAAATTTGCTTAGCTTAGTTGGCTAGCACATTCTCGGATGAAGTTCGTTCGTTGAGAGAACAGTTTCGGGTGACTTTCACCGATGAAGATTTACTACTTGGTACTACCGACCATAACCGCCCTCTCTACATTTCAGTCAACATCAACAAGTTTGTGCTATCAAGAGTCTTAGGGTCTGTTTGGGGCAGCTTATTTGGTGCGATGGCGTTTTGAAAACGCATTTGTCCAGTTTGGTTAAACTGCATTTTGGCAGCTTATGCGTTTTTAAAACGCTGAAAACAGCGTTTTCACACCACATCTACCTAAGTGCGGTGGGAGTTTTCTGGCTGCGGTATAACTTTTTCAAAAAAATAAAAAATTTGAAATAGTCATCGCACGTAGCTTATCGACAGATTATTTTTAATCAGCAGATTATTCAATAAGCTACAGCTGCCCCAAACAGACCCTTAGTGGATCCGGGAGCATCGCTCAACATAATGAGTCTACAAACATTAGCGTACTTGGACATCGATGTTCAGGAACTCTCCGCAGATAAAATGATGTTAAAGAGATTCAACCAAAAGGGAGAAAGTGCTCTTGGTTCAATAACGCTATTAATGAAAGTTGGTGACTTGGTAATAACCGTAAAATTCCGTATCATCGACGCGGAAACTTCGTTCAAAGCCCTACTTGGCCGACCATGGATTCACGAGCATAATATGATTCCGTTATCGTTACACCAATGTATCAATTACTGTAAGGAAGGCCGAGAGCATTGCATAAAAGGAGATCTACAACCGTTTTTAATACACAAATAGGCATTCACGAAGACGCCGCCTACTACGCTCCTCCAAAGAAGACCGTTCTGTCCAGAGATGTCATGTTAAGCAAGATTAAAGATTCTAAAGGGTCGCAGGAGCACGACTGGCCGACTCCGATTCAACGATATCCCATCATTCCTTCACAACAAGATGGTGGAGATTCTTTTAGCCCACATATCCGAGATCGAGGCCGAAGACGTGAGAGAGGAAGAACTAACAATATTGTTGAACGGAAGAGACCGACTATCAGCATAGATGTGGAAGAAAGCTCCGAGGAAGAAATGTTCGTCAAAGATGCAATGACAGTAAACCAAAAGAAGTCTCAGTTCGAGATCTCTCTGGAGAATAAAGAGAAAAGTGAGTATGAATAAATGTATGATCGGATCAACCACTATGTTCAAGCCATGACCTTAACCCCAATCTACCCTCGCCAGGTTGGGAGCTTAGAGGTTAAGGAAGTCCATAGTGCGGGTATGAAGTCGATCAAGTTCCACAATGCTTCTCCTTCTTCTAGAGTGGAAGTCCCTATAAATTTTGATGAAAATGTTTCAAATGAATTAATAGAATTACACTTTGATTACTTCTCGCCATGTGTACAAAAATTAACTCAACAAGGATATGTGTCGAAATAAATGTCAAGAGATAAGTTGCAATCATTTGAAAAATTATGGAATGTAAAAGAAAAGGAATTCAACTCAAAAGAACGTCTTGGGTTTAGTACGATTGGACTAGTCAATGAATCAGAATTTTGCATGATTGTTATTACTGGAGCGGAAAAGGAGTGCCACAATACAGAGGATAATTGAGAAGATCCTCCGATAGATGATGCTCAGCCCGAATTTGAAGAAGAAATCAAGTCCACAGTCGATGAATTAGAGGGAATCAACATCGGGACTGAAGAATAGCCTCGACCTACCTTTATAAGCTCTCTGCTCAGCGAAGAGGAGTCTAAGGATTTGGTGAAACTTCTGTCAGAATTCAAGGATTGCTTTCCTTGGAGCTACGAAGAAATGTCAGGTTTGTCTTCAGAAGTTGCAGTCTACAGGCTTGGGTTGGATCGAAGTATAACTCCAGTGAAACAAGCTCATAGGAGGATGCACCTCGAAATAGAGCAACAAGTCATTGTTGAGGTGAAGAAATTAATCGACGCTAACTTTGTGCGGGAGAAGCAATACCCCATGAGGTAAGATAATGTCGTACATGTTAAGAAGAAGAATGGACAAATCCGTGTGTGCGTCGATTTCAGGGACTTATATAAAGCATGTCCAAAGGATGAGTTTCCGTTGCCGATACCGGAATTGATGGTGGACATCGCGTCGTCACACGAGATTTTCTCCTTCATGGATGGATCGTCACGTTACAACCAAATCAAGATGGCCCCGGAAGATGCGACGCTCACAGCTTTCAGAACTCTTTGATCTACTGCTACACAGTAATGTCGTTTGGTTTGACGAATGCCGCAGCTACTTACCAACGGGCGATGACTAAGATCTTCGATCACCTCATTCACAACCAAGTTGAGTGCTACGTGGACGATTTGATCATTAAGAGCAAAGTAAAGGAGAATCATTTGTATGATTTGAGGATATTGTTTGAATGATGATGGCAATATAATCTCAAGATGAATACCTTAAAGTGTGCCTTCGGCGTTACTTCTGGGAAATTTGTAGGATTCGTTGTCCGTCATCGGGGAATCAAAATCGACCCAGAGAAGATTAAAGCGATATTAGAAATGCCCCCTCTTAAAGCCTTGAAATAATACAATCTTTTCAAGGAAAACTGGCATATTTAAGATGCTTTATATCTAATATGTCATGAAGATGTCTACCCTTTTCGAATGTACTTCGAAAGGATGCCAAATTCATTTGGGGAGAGCCGTGCCAACGAGCTTTCGAAGATATTAAGCGGTACTTGACAACACCTCATGTTTTAGCAGTCCTATCCCGGGTAGACCGTTGATACTTTATACCGCGGCTTTAGATGAATCCCTCGGAGCCTTACTCGCTCAAGTCAATGATGAGGTTAAGGAAAATGCACTCTACTACTCGAGTCGACGTCTAATATTAGCGGAGGTAAAGTATCCTCCTATTGAGAAACATTATATAGTTTTAGTTTTCGCTGCTTAGAAGCTTACACATTACATGTTGTCTCATAAGGTCAACATAATTTCGAAAGTTAATCTATTGCAATATTTGATGACTTGACCATGACCATCACTTTCCGGACGTTTAGCAAGGTGGTCAATGATATTATTGCAATTTGATATAACATTCGTGCCTCTTCGCGCTATCAAAGGGCAGATTCTTGCAGACTTTCTCGCAGCGCACCCACTGCTAGCTGGGTCCCCTCTCAACGATGATCTACCAGACGAACCGATAACGCAAGTAAAAGACCCCAACGCTCCACATTGGAAAATGTACTTCGATGAAGCGTCGTCAGCGAGAAGAGATAAATGATCGGGAACAGTGATACCCGACAAAGCAGGATTGGTTTGATCTTTATTACACCATATCGGGGAGTACTGAGATTCTCATATCACCTAACAGAGTCGTGCACCAACAATGAAGCAGAATACGAGGCTTTGATAACTAGATTGGAATTGACAATATTAATGGAAATAACGGACATTGCCATCTATGGCGACTCGCAGCTCGTCATTCAGCAAGTGACCGGATAGTATAAGATTCTAAAGCCAAGACTAGCAGAATATCACCGGTATACAATGAAGTTGTTGGAACAGATTCCCAGTGTGACATTCTACAAAGTTCCCCGAGCGGACAATGCTCATGCTGACGCTTTAGCTAAACTCGCTAAGGAATTGACATGTCCACAAAAGGATTTCATTGACATCACCATACAAAGAAGTCAGGTTTTGTCTCAGATCGACCTTGATAATTTGCATAAATTGGAAAAGAAGAAAATGGTGGCCGCAATTGTCGAGGATACAGAGGATTGGCGCAGCCTTTCGTCAAGTACCTATAAACAGGAGCATTGCCAGAAGATAAGTCAGTAGCGCATCAAATCCAGAAAAGGGCAATGCCATATGCCTTAGTCGATAATGTTTTGTATAGAAGATCTTTCGACCAGATGTAGTTAAGATGTTTGAGCAGAACAAAAGTACAAAATATTGTCAAAGAAGTACACGCCGGATTGTGTGATGCTCACCAGTCAAGACTGAAAATGAAGATGAACATTAAGAGGCTCGAATATTATTGGCCAGCAATGATGTCCGACTGCATGGAAATAGCAAAGAGGTGTGGTCTTGCACCAACCTCCGAATGTGCTGCATTTGACGGTCGCGTCGTGGCCATTCGAGTGTTGGGACATGGATATAGTAGGTCTGATAGACCCTCCATCTTCTAAGGGACATAGATTTATTCTCGCGTCTACGGATTACTTCTCCAAGTGGGCAGAGACAGTGTCGTTACGAGAGCTTACAGCGCAGCACGTTCTTCAGTTTTTCAAAAATCAGATTGTCTATCGTTTTGGTGTTCCGCACAGGATCATCTCTAATAACGGGCCCGCCTTCAAGAGCACAAAGATTAACAATTTCATTAGATGACACGGGATAGATTGAAGATACTCTACGAACTATTACCCTAGGGAAAATGGCTTAGTAGAAGCATTCAATAAGACGTTAGTGCAGATTTTGAAGAAGACACTTGAAGATAATAAGCGACAGTGGCATGAGAAATTGTTAGAAGCCTTATGGGCGTACCGAACGATAGTCAGGACGCCGACACAGTCTACACCGTACACTCTCGTGTATGGGTCCGAGGCCGTTCTTCCGTTAGAAGTCCAATTACCTTCGCTCAGAATTGCCGTCGCCAACAAGATTGCGACAAAAGACAACGCCAAGCTCAGACTTGAAAAACTAGAAAATCTCGAAGAAAGAAGATTGCTCATGCAGCAGAACCTAGAACTATATCAAGCGAAGATGATTCAAGCCCACGACAAATTGGTCCGCCTAAGGACGTTCAAAGTTGGTGACATCTTCCTTGTTCTTAGAAGACTTATCCTTGCATACCGTAAAATAGGCGGAAAGTTTAAACCGACCTGAGAAGGACTATTTGTGGTAGAGAAAGTCTACTCCGGTGGATCGTACTAATCGGTGAATTCCCAAGGCGGAAGGCCTATGTTGCTGATCGACGAACGATACCTGAAGAAATACTACGCGACGTGAATGAGTTCTAAGGACGATACTAGTTCCTAGGAATAGCTTCATGACCGATGTCTATGACAGGGTTCTGAGAAAATTTTGTAATAAGAAAAATTTTGATGAAATAAAATAAATCTCCACAAAATAAAATGCGATAAGTGTTCTTTACTCCGAAAATTATTTTTGTTAAAATCCCAAATTTCTCAAGTTAAATTAAATAAAATGCGTACATCCCAAAAAGTAATTCACCTAATAATAAATTGTTTTGTTCTTGTTCGTTTTTGAATTTCAGCTTGCTGACGATTCCCCTGTCTTCTGCAGGAGGATGACGGGTCGGAAGCTGGTTCTCGCTTTCAAAGAAGGCTTAAGTCTAGCGCTGAATGAAGACAAGGCACCGGAAGGGGGTGTGATAAACTTTGATTTGGATTACTCTCAAGTCCATGTGGACTACGAGGGCGCCCTCATGGACGTAGTCAGTCACGAAGAACTTGCAAATTTGAAATCCATGACCCGTATCAGTCACAAGGAAGTCGGAGAAACGTCTAGGTGAGGAGCCGTTGGAGGTTTTGTCAACTCACACCTCCCCACAGCTAGAAGCAGAAGAGTTCTGTCGATGATTATCACCCCGGAGGGTGGTCTGGTCGCAGCTACTGCAGAAAAAGTCCCAGATGAGCCTCTGAGACGAACCCAAAGAAGGAATGTCAATCGCCGAAAATGTCGTCAGTTTGAAATGTTTGAACGGAGACAAGCTGAAACTTACGAACGTAAGATGAAAGAAACTTCCGCCAGTTCACCTGCCACAGAGACAGAACCTGAGTACACTTCAGAGCCAGTGCCGTCAGTTGACCCGCTCGAGGAGAATTTCACAGGATGTCCGACATGCAATACAGATTTTCCGAGACAGTTAACGCCTGTAGGAGCCTTTTCAGAGTGCCCGCAGTGTCATGTGCTTCACCTGGAGGAATATGGGACGTATGAGGCTTACGCAGCTGCCTCACTAAGGAGGAGAGATGGGGAGCACCCTGCAGAGCCTTACGTGCCTCAGTTTGTGGAGCCCCGACGATAACAGGTGGTTCCAGACTACGTAATGGCCAAGATTAGAAGGGTCAGGAAAGAAAGATTTAGATACTACGAAGAAATCCAGGGCAAAGCTGTTAACATTTTGGAAGGACACGAGTTGTACACAAACATCTTCTCGAAGAATGATGAGGAAGAAATTCTTCGTTGCATGTTCAACGTACGAAAGCTAGGCAAAACAGGCCGCTTGAAGGAGAAAACGTACTTCGAGCCTACGAAGTGGAAGCGAGGCAAGGGCAGGATCACGATCCAGTGTGGTTGCTGCTATAATTTCGCCAAAGACAGACAAGGAAATCCTCGGGGATCTTACAACACGATGAGGTAGATGACATGCCGCCAGAAATCAAGAAAATGATCAAAAGGATGGTAGAGTGACACGTGCTGCCAGCCAACTGCATTCCGAACAGTTGTATCATAAATATCTATGAGGAAGGGGACTGCATCCCACCTCATATCGACCATCATGATTTCGTCATACCCTTCTGCACAGTCTCGTTTCTGAGCGAGAGCGACATTTTGTTTGAGAGAGAAATACAAATTGTTGGACTAAGGGAGTTCAGAGTTTCTGTGAAGATTTCACTCACAGTTGGATCCGTCCTAGTCTTGAAAGGAAATGGAGCAGATCTGTCAAAGCATTGCATCCCGGGAGTCAGACGCCGGAGAGTTTCAGTTACCTTCCGAAGGATGGACATGGACAAAGCACCATACACCTACGAGTCAAACCCATAGTTGGAGGACCTCCGTCCACTACCACTGTGACGTAGCTGTATCTCTAGGCATACGCGAGGGGACTTTCGTTCCGGAACGCAGCTCGGTAGGTTGGCTTGTTCACAAGGTGACTCTATAGGGCAGGTGTCTAATACTTTTGTGCCAACTTACTGCTCACTATATGATGTGTCAGTTTACGTTCGGATGTACTACAAATATTTTGGATGTTTGTTAACATGACATCAGTTGTACCACATGTTCAGTCAAAATCAATGATATTTCTCTTTTCTGTGAGTCAGATACCCTTGTTGGAATGTATTTCCGGTTGCGCTACGAACGAAAAGCCGCAGGACCATACGTTGATATAAAATTACAACGAACAAAGAACGAAACAAAAATATACTTGAAACGTGAAAGAACGAAATAAAATTCGCAACGTCAAGAAAAAAAAAAGAGGAAAATGACAAAATTTAAAGTGAAATCCAAATTTCACGCTCCTCATGATCAAATTCCTTCGAACTCTGCTTCCTCTTCGCGAGCTTCATAAGATTCTTTACTCTCCGCACAACTTCCATAAATCTCCTGAAATTCCATAAATCTCCTGAAAATCCCATAAATCTCCTGAAATCCCACAAACCTCACAAAATTATGTAATCTTACAATCTTCCACAAGTCTTGCATGAATTATACAATTTCCCCCCCTTCCCACAACATCAGGTCTCTCCAAATCTCTCATGAAATTCCATAAGTTATCCACCTCATAAGATTGCAGGATCGGCGCAGGGTCGTCCGATTCCTTATTCTAAATTTCACAATCTCCATAATCATTTCCACAAGTTTCCACCTCCATAAGATTTTAGGATCGGTGCAGGGTCGTCCGATTCCTTTTTCTAAATTCCACAAGTCTCCATAATCATTTCCACAAGTTTCCCATCTCCATAAAATTCCAGGATCGGTGCAGAATAGTCCGATTCCTTTTTATAAATTCCACAAGTTTCCACAAATTTTCATAAGATTTCAGGATCGGTGCAGGGTCGTTCGATTCCTTTTTCTAACTCTATAAATTTCCCCAAGTTTCCACAAGTTTCTACAAGTTTTTCATCCACAAGTTTCTACATGTTTTTATACCCATAAGATTTATGATCGATGTAGGGTCGTCCGATCCCTTCTTATAAATTCCATAAGTTTTCACAAGTTTCTGCAAGTTTTTCATCCACAAGTTTCTACAAGTTTTTCATCCACAAGTTTCTACACGTTTTTCATCCACAAGTTTCTACACGTTTTCCATATCCATAAGATTTTAGGATCGGTGCAAGGTTGTCTGATTCCTTTAAATCAAGTCTCAAGGTCAGTACCTGAAATTCTGATTCCCTCTGCTACCTCTTGGGTTGGACGTGAGACCCTGAGCTTTCCTTCCCAATGTATTAAATTTTCTCGATCAGTCTTCGAGTTGGGTGTGAGTCTTTGTGCTTTCTATCTCGACCAAGTTTTCTCATTTTCCCTAAATTTGAAATTCTCTCCAAAATCGAAATCCGAGATCGAAGTCCAAATTTGAAATTTGAAAGTTGAAAATTAAAATTCGCAGCTCCCAAGTCGATGATCCATCTTTTGTTCCCCAGCGGAAACAACTTTCTCAATTCTGTGTTCTGGTCTAAGTACTTTACTTAGACAGCTTTGTGTTGGTTTGTTGATCTTTTTCGGTCAACACCAATACGCCCGGTGTGCCTGTCCAGGACACCATACCTATTGGGGGTCCATTTGTTGACCTCACTTTTGTCGAGGTCTAGTTTTCCTCCTAGGATTTAGGGTTCTAGCCTTAGGAGCTTCCCCAACGATCTTAGATTCCTAGCAATGGGGCCCACCTCGTTTTAAAATGTTCGAAGCCACTTCGTTATTCTTTTGGAGTCCCGCACGAGATCCTGTATCTCTAGCCCATAGAAGGTTGGAATTAACGTCAGGAATTCAAATGGAGTCCCCATAGGACCACTGAACATTAGGACAACCCCGAGAACATTTTGCACCACTGGACGCACAAAGTTTTGGTTTACGGCCTCGACGCTTTCAATTACTTCGCAACTGATCAAAGCTGAAGTCAGGATGCCAGGACGATCGACATCAAGTCAAAATTTCAGACAGGATCAAAATTGACACACCTTTAGCTCGACCGTCAACGAAGTTGCCCAAATGACTCCGGATCACAAATTGACGCGCCGATGCGTCCGAAACGTCGAATTTTTCAAGGACATATTTTGTCAGGGTTCCAGGCTCGAAGGAAAGACGCGAAATTCGACACGTTTAATTAAATTAATTTAATTTCACCCCATTTTACCCTAATTAAATCATAAGTACTGCTTCCCGCACCTGTCTCGCGCCTTTCTTCTCCTTCCCGCGGGTTCGTGCATCGCTGCCCTAGCTTAGCTCTACCGAGCTCTTCCCCCTTGTGCGCCTTGTGCCCTAGCTTGGCTCGAGCGGTCTCTCCTCCTCTTGTTGTCCCATCCCGTGTGTACTATAGTTCGCCCTCCTCACGCAAGAAGAAGTGACATTGCACGAGCTCTGCCCGAGCTCCTCCTCGACGCGTTGAACTTTCCTCTTTGGTTTTGAGGGGCTGCGACACCTGTTGCTTGGCACGAATAGGGAAACTTCTCTCCTTCCCAAACCTTCTTTCTTTTTCTCCTCTCGATTTTCTCCATGCTAGGTCGTTCCCCGCGACAATGTGACCCGTCCACTATTACTGTTGGTATCAGGTGAGTGTCTGGGTGGCTTTGGATGAATTTGGGTGAGGGTGGTCTGGTTCTTCTCATTTCTTTTTATTATTTAAACCCCCTTTTGGGGAGTTCTTGGGGTTGGATGCTCTTTGTGACTGAAGGCTAGGCTTTGAGTGCTACCTCTCCTCTCCCCTTTCTCCCCTATTTTTCTGCTTAGCTCACTGTGTGTGTGTGAAGGGAGGAGGCTTGATCTGTCTTTTATTTCTCCTGAGTTTACCCGAGCTTTTGGTTGCTCGGTTTGGGGTTGTTCTTCTTGCGGCCTCCCTGCAGGCCACTTGGTTTTGGTGATTGGTCGCTTACTTTCTCACTAAGGTAAGAGCTTGTTTAGCTCTATGACTCGGCATGCTTTATTTTGAGAGGTCTTTGGTGAGATAGCTTGGCCTAGCTACCTCTTTTTCTACTCTCTATTTGTTTATTCCCATTGCATATATCATGAAAGGTGGCATCTAAAAAAAAAAGATACATGTGGTTTTGATGTTGGGCATTGAGATGTGGGGGGGTCCTAAATGACATGATATACTCCTTTCTTTAGTGTTTCTTTATGCCAATGTAGCTCATTTAGGAACTTTATGCATGTTTCAATCTTTGCTCTTACACTTGATGCTTGTAGCGATGCCTAACATGAGAAGTGAAGAAAAAAAGGAGGGGAATGGAATGAAAGTGGAAATCGAGAGGTGAAATGAGAAAAGAGAGAGAAGAATAGAGAAGAAAAGAGAGAAAGAACTAAAAAAAAAGAGGAAAAATGAGTGGTGGTGAATGCTTTGGCTAGCCCAAACATGAAAGGGCTTGTTAGGGCTTGTTGCTTTGCTTTTATACAATAGCCTCTCAACTTCATGCTTGTTCTTTTCTTTCAGCACTACGTTTTTACTGTTTTACAAATACTAGCGCTCCTCTTTTGTTTATGATATTCACATGCTTGAGAGTTTGAAATGCATGCTAAAGGCTCTGTAAATTTGATAAACACTTGTTGTGGCTTGTCTTTATTTCACTTCAATATTCATCGCGGTATATGCGAGAGATCTATACTTGTTGGAAAGTATGCAAAAGTAAGGAAACATTAGAAAGCTTAGAATAACTTTTGAGCTTTCTTTGTGCTTCATGCAGTCTCGGTTTGGCCCTCTTTTTGGCTTGCTGTTGTGCTTTTGGTTTAGCTGGTTGAAGGGCCTTGTGTTGGTCTGTTTTGTGCCTCGGTTTTGGCTCTGTTTTGCCCCTTTGCTGGCTGTTGTTTTAGGCCTTATGTGGGCTTGGTTTTCCTTGTTAGCCGACTTATGGTTGCTACTTTGCATTTACTTGGAGGGGCTCGATTTGGTTGCTTTAATGCCTTATGGCTACCCCTTTTGCATCATGTGGGGACTCGTTTTTTGTTGCTTCATTGTCATTGTGGCTGCCCTTTTCATCCTATGTGGGGGCTCGATTTCTTTGCTTTTGATGCCTTATGGCTGCTTCTCCATAGCACTATGTGGGGGGGGGGGGGGGAGGCGCTCGGTTTTGTCTTTGCAGAGCATTACGACCGCCTTTCTGCACCATGTTGAGAAAGACTCGATTTGCTATTTTAGGTTCCTTAGGCTGCCCCGCTTGCACCACTTTGTGGGGGAATATTTTACCTGATTTAACTGCTCCGTGGCTGCCCCCTTTTGCACCACATATGAAGCCTGTCTTTACACTTACATCGCCTTATGTATTTTTTTTCCCTTCTGACGGCTCGAGTAACGACTCCTAGTGTCTAGCCCTAGTCTGTTGTGTTTCCATTCCAGTTTGGTGATGAGTCATTTTGAGTCCCACCCTTACCTTAGGTGAGGGTGTGAGTCCAAAGCTTACATGTCCCGATCCAGAGTGTGGGGTAGCATAGGGAGTAGACAGCCCTAGGTGGTCGGGTCAGCTAGTCCCCCACTGTTTTTTCGCCGTCGTCCGATGCATGATATTGTGGAGAGTCTAGTTAAGTCATGTCTACCCATATAGGTCATGTAGTTGGAATATCTTTTTTCTTCAGTTGGTCGTTTCAGAGAGGGTAGATCTCCCCAAGGAAACCTAGTACATTCCCTTTTCTGTGAACAACAAAACCTCTTAGGTCTTAGACTTTGTGGGGATTGTCGGGCTTCTGCCGTGGGTAGGTTCAGTAGGACCTGTTGGACTCGAGTCGTCGGAATGTCGAAGCCATCTGTTTTACTCGGTTTTGAGGATTGATCTGCCTTCTTTATGACGTTGTTTTAGGCGGGTCGTTCCCTGCTCTCTCCTCCACCTTGTCTCATGTCTTTTGTTTCTTCTTGCTTCTCGGCCGAGTCTTTTTGCATTTATGTACGAGGCATAAGTGTGCACGTGTAGTCTTTTACTATACGTGGGCCATCAAGCAAGGCTGTAAGCTCGATGGTTTAGGGGTTTTAGGCGGTGACTACATCGCTTATGTGTGCTTAGACGAGAGATACGAGGTAAGGTTAGAATAGTATCCACTGTCTTTGAGATGAGACATTCACTGAAGGTGAGGCTAGGGACCAACGATATTATTCGCTGACTCTTGATAAAATTGTTGCCCCCGACACCCTTAGGTTGTCAGTAGTCTCAGATCGATTAGGGTGACTAACCTGTGGACTATATTACTTTGTAAACATTTTCAAAAATGAAACAAAAATGACCTTTTGCTTGCTAAAAAAAATGGAATCTGCATGAAAATCTAAGAGACAGCTTTTGCTACAAAAAAAATTTAATTAAGGAGTTTTGATAAAAATTTATAAAGGTCCATGGTTAGTCATTTAGATCGATGTCGGGACTACCATTTGTAGGTGGTCGGGTGGTAGCTCTTATTCAAGGTCGGGAAGCACACAGTACAGCTCTGAGCCCACCCTAAATCTAATGCTTACGGTCTTCCCGAACTTGTAGCCCGTTCTTTGTGGTTTTATACGGATTTTATATGGGTTTTCTACGGGTTCCCTACGGACTTGTTTTCTTTTTTCTTCTTTCTTTTCGTTTATTTTCTTTTAGCTTTCTCTGCGATGCCCCGGCCCCTGATTCTCTCACATATGGCTGATCAAGTTTTCCTTACTACGTTTGCTCCTGTTCTCTTTTGGTGCTGACCACTTTTCTTGCAGGAAACAATAATAGTAATAATAGCAGGTAGCAACGCACTACAGGTAGTTAGCGCTTACGGTACTTTCGTAGTACCACTACCTCTTTTTCTTTTTACCACACTACTTGCTTGTTTTACTTTCCGCAGCATATACTCCTGCTTAGCATAGCTTGACTGTGATACTTGTTTCATGTTGTTTGCTACAGCATGTTTTGCGATATGTGTCTCGTTGCATGTTAATGTGTGCGTTTTTTTTTTCTTTACACACCTTTCCTTAGAATAGGAGACCAGTAGTTGGTTTTATAGGGGGTGTCCCGTAATAATTCACTGACTCAATAACTGCATGCCCATTTTAAACTTCAAATATGGAATTCAACACAGCTACAACATGGAGTCTGGAGCAAAACTTCGAGGGCAGCACGGCCATCTTCAACAACAAAACTTGTCTACATCAGCAAAACCATTCCTTAGTTTAAATAACAAATCATAGAACTTTGAGGTAGTCCGCCTGGGTCCTAAATTGAAGGTTGTGAGAGAAGGAATGACGGGACAATGAAGATTCTTCTCCTTTTATCCTACATAAATGTTGGAAATTTTCTTTGACCAGCAGCAAATGTGTAATCAATCAAATTACAGGGACAGAATTTAATCAACCAGTACTTAAAAGAAAATTCCTATTTATAAGAAAATCAACCTGATTTCTAAAATCAAGTAGATGATATATCATTAAAATTCAAATCTAAAAGAGCCTTTTCCAGATTTAAGTATGCAACTCCTAAACACAAGGAATGACAATTTAAAAACCTAAAACCAAGGAATTAAAAAGCCAAATCATAAAACCAGAGTTTCAAACAACAATCAACCCTAAATGAGTTGAACAAGCCTTGCACGCACATCAAAGCCCAAACCCAAATCCTAAAAGGGACCGTTCTCGACTGCTAGAGTCATTTTTTGTCTGCTTTCTTTGATCCTACCCTCAAATTGGCTGGTTCTAGCAGATCCAACAGGTTAATAATCTTTCACTACCCCACCCGTAATTAACAAATCTAGATGTTCTACAGCTTAAATTAACTAGAACAATAAAAACTTTAAAAGACAAATAACATGCCATTTCAGTTTTAGAAACAACATATTGAAATAACATGGGACATCATAAATGAGCTTATGTCGATTTAATTGAAATTGGGAAATTTAAATACTTAGCACACACTTCTTATGTATTTACACACCTAAACTTTCATATATACATATATATCACTTTGGTGCTTTAACGCTATGCATGAAAAAATGTATTTCACATTTTTAAAATGATAATAGTTCTATTTTTGGTGTAATAATAATGATTTGAGTGCTACATGTGTAAACATCAAAGTATAGACGTGAGATATGTAAATATATAAGAATGATGTGCTATGTATGTAAATTTCCCTAACTGAAAACAGAAGGTAGAGCATCTTATGTATATGCATGAGTTACAAAAACCTTAGGCAAATATTCTGTAACAATCATCATCGGACTGCTTTGTGTGACAGCACCCAAAAACTGCACAACATTTGGATGGCGTATCTGCTGAAGCAGTTCAAGTTCGTCCCTGAACGCCCTTCTGCAAAAATCAAATAACGAACAACACGCATATAAAAGACTTAACAAGACAAATAAATAGGGTATATTATATGATAACTGAGAACCACCAACCCACACTTTATCTCCATCTTCAATGAGCTCTTCTTCAAGCACTTTGACAGCTACTCTAATTCCTCTCCATTTTGCTGTACGATATGTTCCCTAAGAAGCATCAAAATAGGAGATTAAAATCAAGCGCAAATTTGGAAAAGCATTGCAGCCTCACTATTTTGAAAATTTCAAATTTAGGATTAGGGTGAGCAATCTAAATATTAGGAAGGATCGAGATTCAAATTGATTAAACCGATTGCAACTGTTTGAAATCCGTAAAAACAAACCAATCAAAATCTTAATAAAACCGAACTGACCAAATTGAAATATAATTCAACTTAAATGGTTCAGTTATGAACAAACCGAAATTTAGTTGGTAATTGGAGTTCAATTATGAACAATATCACGAATTACATATCTTACATTTATAATATTAATTTAATTTCATAGGTCCTCAATTTAAATTCAAATTTTTTGATTTTTCACTTTGTTCAGTAAAATGAAAATTAAAATCAAACGAATAACAAAAACCGAAAATTAAGGTTCTAAAAAAAATGCACTGCATCTTTGAAACAAGCTTAATCAACCAGTCTTGTTTGGCTTGGTTTGAATTTTCGGATTTGACCAATTAATGCACTCCCCTATTTAGGTACCATCTTGGAGACACAAACAAACAAGACACTAGTGGAATATTTCTTTTTTAGTTAATGTGTCCACCATAGATCTAAGAAGAGTTTTATTTAAATGATTATATACGACATTTAAAGAATAATATATCTCCCTAAAGAGAAGAAATATTACTATATAAATGGACCTAATCATTCAGATGAAGAAAATTTTTGAAGACATATGGGTCGACGTGAACCAAGATTTTCCCTTATTTTATGTGTGTAAGATAAAATTTATTTTATTCTAGGGTCTATGGGCAAACACTCATAGTTAATAACATCTCTAAGGTTGAGAGTTCTAGAAAAACTACCAATTAAAATATTGACCTATGTTACTTAAATTTCAAGGTTGGACTTACAAAGTTAGTATTTCAAATGTGACAGAAGGATCTAACTTTGGATTTTTTGAAGAATTAAGCTCAAAGATTGAGACTTTCGATCTAATGACGGCGTGTTATGAAAAGACCCAGGTATTAGAGAATTGACCATCCTAGGGAGGATGGTTAATCCAAAAGATCTAAACTTGACAATGATTGAAGGGCTTTGAGTTAAAGTCCAGGTAGAATCAAAAGAGTTGAAAATGGGTTAGATAATTTGTTTAATTAAAAGTTTTAGTTGGAGAAGTTCCCTAAACTAAAAGGTAGAGTCGGATATGAATGATTTATAAATAGCGGTGAAAATCCTAGCTAGCCTAGACTCTACAAGAAGTCGAAATTGGTGAAGTAACAAAAAATTTGGGAATAACACCCTCCGTCAAGATGCATATGGCTTTCCATCTACATTGGTATCCTTCAACTGTGAACCAAATTTATAATCATAAATCTCCACTTAGCACCATAACAATGAAAAATAAAGACTTTTCTTAGCTAAAGGTGGTTGGAGGTGTTTTGGTCAGTAATCATGGGCTACTTCATCCTAGGACACCGACACAGTTCTAGGGGGTAAGGTTGTTTGTTTTATATATTCTAATCCTTAATTCTTGCTGTAGATACCGAGTAAATTAACCTAGATTTTTAGACTGGACTAATCTACGATATGTGTGACCCTCAGTTTTAATTCTATGTTGCTTAAGGTTTGTGTCGGATCTACCTAGGTTTGGTTCACATTTTTCTAATTGGTGGATTTTATATTTTTTTTTTAGAGTTTGATATTTAGTTCGTGGTTTGCTTTGCCTAAGTTGTCGGTCATAGTGAAAATCAAACTCCTACAAGTTCAAAGGTTTTGCAAGTAACATATTTTATTAAAATATTCACCAAAAGAACCTACATGTAGGACTGTCAAAAATCTTGTCGTTCGCGAACAGCTTGTGTTCAGCTCATTAAATAACTCGTATTCGATTCGTTCGTCAAGCAAGCAAACCGTACATGAACAAGTTTTTTAGCTCAATTTATAAGCACGTTGAACCCGAACACGAACAAAGAATTTTTCGTTCGTGTTTGGCTCATGTTGGCTCGAAATAATAAAATAATAATATTTATGTATATCATTATTATATTAATTTTTTATATGTATTAAAAATTAATAAATTTTATTATTTTAAAAATTTATTTGGGTAGTAATAATTGTAAAAAATATAAGTTAAGGTGTTAGATTTGTAAATAAATAAGATTTGGGTGGTATCTAGGTAAATGAGCTTAAAATAGAGCACATTCTTGAATTAGGGGTTAGATATGTAAATACATAAGAGTTGGGTAGTATGTATGTAAATGGCCTACTGATTTTAACAAAGAAAATTTATCGGTTGTTGGATTGCTACTCACTCCATCCACGTACCCTCATTGTATCCCTATTTTTTTGTCTCACATCACATATTTACAAAAGGAGGTTATTCCAATGTTGTTTAAATATAGAATGAATTGGAGGAGAGTTATTTCTAGAGCTCTGAAAGTAGTGCCCAAGCCTTGAATTTAGCTCAAATTAAAGATGGGCCAATTTGAACCACTCAAATAAAATTGTGTTGAATAAGATGTTTTTCTCACGTCATATTTCTCCACTTGAGTAAAACATAAATAAATAAAAAAGATTTATGAGCCGAGCACAAATAAGTTTTGAGCTCACTCAAATTTGGCTCATTTATAGGTTTAAATATCGAGCTCAATTTGAGTCATTCGAACAATTCGAGCCTAATTCAAACAAATCGAATACAAACAAAAAAATATATTTAATGAACAATTTCGAACAAGAGCTGATTTCGAGCACAAACATTTTCAAACAAGCCGAACGCAAACAGGAGCTCAGTCACTCATGTTCGGCTCATTTACGCCGCTAACAACATGAGAGTTTCCCCTTATCTTTTTTGTTGTTTTATTATTTTTATGTTTTGATATATAGGAAGAACTATATATGGTATATGAAGAACATGAAACATGATTGGACTATACATAAAACATGATTTGGATTAAACATGAAACATAAATTGAATCATACGTGAATTACATACACTACACATGAAATTAAAAATTAGGTTAGGCTCAGGATTTTGACTAGGGTTGGTCTAGATTGATCTAGGGTCAGCTAGGTTCAACTAAGGTTAGCTAAGGTTAGCTAAGTTCAGTTGAGGTTAGCCAAGGCTGGGCTGGGCCGGCCTTGGTTGGGCTTGGTTGGGCTAGGCTTGTTTGGATTATGCTAGGTTGGGTTGGGCTGAGCTAAGTTGGCTTAGGTTGGGCTAAGTTGGGATAGGTTAGGTTGGGATGATTTAGGTTGGGTTGGGTTGGGTTAAGTCGGGTAGGTTGGGTTGGGTTGGTTTAGGCTGGGTTGGTTTAGGCTAGGTTGGGTTAGGTTAGGCTGGAGTGGTTTGAGTTAGGTTGGGTTGGGTTGGGTTGGGTTGGGCTGGGCTGGGAAGGGTTAGGTTTGGCTCGGTTAGGATGTGCTAGGTTGGGTTCGGTTGGGTTCGGTTGGGTTGGGTTGAGCCAGCTTGGGCTAGGTTGAACTAGGTTAAGTTGGGCGAGATCGGGTTAGGTTGGGCTAGGTTGGGTTGGGTTGGTTAGGTCGGGTTGGGGTTGGGTTAGGTTGGGTTTGAGCTAACCTAGGGAGTGCTGGAAGGAGAAGATCGGCGGCCAGAATGATTTGTTCCCCTGGATCAACCCCAACGACCGTCGATTAAGATGAAGAATGAGGTTCGTGCTTCCCTTGGTGTTTGGAGCTCCCACGGTTTGCCAATGGAGCTCCCGACGATAAAATGATGTGTTGATTGGCCGAGATTGAGCAGTAAAAGCCTCCGATAGCCGGCGGCGCAAGTGCGCACGAGGGCGCGCGTCTTACTTTTGTTGCGCAGGAGCGTAACAACAAAAAGCAGACGCGGGTGCGGGCGCGACTCTGTTTGGGGCAGCTGCAGCTTATTGAATAATCTGCTAATAAGCTGATTAAAAATAATTTGCTAATAAGTTATGTGCGGTGACTATTACAAATTTTTATTTTTTTGGAAAAGTCAGACAACAGCCAGAAAGCTGCCACCGCACCTAGATTGGTGCGAAGCGAAAACATTGTTTTCAGCGTTTTGAAAATGCATAAACTGCCAAAACGCAATTTACCCAAACACGCCTGGTGAGTTTGCAAAAAGCCACCGCACCAAATAAGCTGCCCCAAAAGGGGTTGGTGAACCCCTAGGGTGTGCGGGCTTGTGCTTGTCACTGATGCCCTCGAGTGTATCTGAGGGTTGAAAATTTGAGGGTTTTGACCAAAATGGTAATCTCGGTCCATTCTGGAAGAAAAAATCCATCCAAAACAAGGAAATTTGACTTAAGTGTGGGTCCCGCCTCACGAAAACTATAATTTTTGGCAAGAGCTCAGATGAACTTCAAACGTGGTCAATTTTGATGTTCTCAGCTCAATTTAATTGTATTTTGAGCTTGGAGTTGATTTGAGTTTATATTAAAGGCGATGTTGTAATGATCGTTCAAATGATTGTCCAAATTATCATATAGTCTAAATGACCCTCAAGACGGTGTCCGATTTAGACGCAGATGAGCTCATTTAAGAGATTTCAATGATATGGAAGTGTTCACAAAGCCTGTTTTGTAAAACGGTGCTCCCATGAAGAATTTTTATGCAAGATGAATTCTCATGCATGAAAACTTTTTACATAAAATTTCACGTAAAAAGTCATCTGATAGCTCCCGAAACTTATTTCACACTATTCATACGTTGATAATGAATCAAATGTATCTCATAGCATGAAATTTCAAACACTATAATGATGAGAAAACAATAGTATTGAAGCATAGAGACAAAATTTCAGAATATCCCTTTGGCGAGCTGCATTTCGATCCAACTTTAGAGTTTGATTGAAATTAATTGTATCTGATTTCTATTTTGCATGTTATATTTCAAGCTTGTTTTAAATACTTGAGGTGAATGAAAGATTGACCAAAGGTGAGGTCAACAGATAAGCTAATAACGAGTAGCATAGTAATCAAATTAATAAAGCACCAAAAAAAAAAAAACTAAGGAAATAACAATAAAGCAACTATTTCTTGGTATAAATCACTAAGGAATAAACCAATCGAGAGAAAACATTATTTTTTCTATCTTGTTTAGTTAATTAAAGGATTAATAAATCTTGAATAAACTTATTATAATTTTTTCAATGATTAAATTCCAAAATAGTCTCTAACTATTCAAATGTGGCTAGTATAATGCTTGAGTTTTGCAATGGTCTAATTTAGTCGCTGATTATTAAAAATTGATCCTAACCCCTCATGTAAAAATCATAATACAAAAATTTCCCAATTTAGTTCCTCAACTATGCATAATTAATCTCAATTTAGTTCCCGAGAGACTAGTTTGGATAAATTTTCAATAACAACGGAACAAAATTAGAGCATTAAAAAAATTTGAGATTTGACCACATTCAAATGATTGGGAAACCATTTAGGGATTTACCCCATTTTCAATACCGTGTCAGATAGTGTGAAAGAAAATAGAACAAGCACATATCTTAAGGAACTTCTAAAAAATAAATTGGTTTTCAAAGGAAAAAAAAAGCCAACTAAGCATTGTAATGAAATAAAGATCATTTCAAACAATGTTTTAAAAGGTGAAATCGGGAATTGAGGCATTTTTAATTAGCGAGGCAAGGCGAGGCATAAGCCCAAAATAAAAGAATTAAAAACTCATAAAATTAAACATAATCATAAATTAATATCCGAAAATTAAACTAAACATGGATGTAAACATGATTCATATATTAATATCATGAATTGTATTCTTCCCCACATCAAATTAAAGCTATATATATAATTTTATACTACTATTTACCATCCCTTAAAATCACATAAGCTCGTCTGCAGTGCGGAGAAGAAAGCAGCTTGTCTGCAAAGAAGAAGCCTGATAAAGCTTGTATGCGAAAGCAGCTCGTCGGCGGTGCGGAAAGGAAGACTCCATTGAAGCTTGTGCAGGACACTCTGTCGAAACTGAAGCAGGGACATTTGAATGGACTCAGACAATGTCGAAAGGGCTTGGGACAATGACAATCGGGAGAAAAAGTGCGGCCTTCAAGATGACGGTGATTTGGAGACACAATGTGCCACTCGAGATGGCGATGAGTGGGAGATGAAATACGACGCTCAGAATGATGATGATTGAGAGACAAAGTGCGGTGCTCAAGTCGACACCCGTTGGCTATACTTAGGATGTTAACTAAATACGTATCTCGGACGTGCCTCAGACATGCCTTAGATGCCTCAAGGCGTAACAGCACCGAGGCTTACGCCTCATTTTAAAAAGGTGTAAGCCTCACCCACGAACTCGAGGCACCCACGAACTCGAGGCTTATGCCTCGAGGCTATTCTTCGACGCCTTGGATCAAGGAGCGCCTCGAGGCATCAGCCTGGAATGATTTTTTAAACAGTGATTTCAACAAAATAATTTTGTAACAACAAAAAATCTTTTCAACCCAATCAATTTTCATTTACTTCCATAGAGAATCATGCTAGCATGTCTCATTGAAGCATATGCACAGGAATATGGGGCTTTAGTTTTTATTTATTTATTTATTTATTTTGCAAAGATATTATGTTCAATAGCTAAGAATAGACTTAACAAATACCTTAGTGATACCAACACTCTTGCTGAAGTCAAATTCTCTGGGATTTATTTCATACTCAGGGATCTGAAGGGCACTTTTTACATGCATGGGTGCCATCTGAAAAAAATACATACATACATACATACATACATACATATATATATATATATATATATATATATATAAAGAAAAATAGTGAGAGAGCATACAGATAACTGGAAAGCAGAACAAGCATATGGAGTAAAAACTAGAAAGAATAAATAAATAAATAACACACATTACCTCAAGCCTACCACCAAATTTCTCCAGAAGTTTGATCATATCATGGTTGTGGTAGTGTATGGCATCCACTAGCGGCTATCACACAAGGAAAAAAAAACATAAAAGGAAATAATTATTTAGCATCCATCGTTAAAAGAAAACTTACTTTATTTAATTTCAGGATGCGGTAAGAGGATAAACTTTTACTAGAATGCTCTCTCCAAATTACAATAAGATTTATCTCTTTTTGTAGGAATGCAGAGAAAAGGCAATCAAATATTTCTTGACTGCAAAACCAAGACTGTGTAAAACAACTTTCTAATACTACATTGACAGTTCACAATTTGCTCTAAATCAGATAAAGTTTCTAATAAGGAACTTCATACTCGTTTTCATTATAAGGTAGCTTTATATTAGATGAACAATAGAAATAGCCTATAAAGATAAGAAAATGAAAAATTGACTTAAGAGAGTTTGTTGTGTACAATACAAGATAGAATTTAGTTGTAAATAAAATTAATGTCTAAGGATTAGGAAGCAAATCTAATAGAACTAAGATAATGTGAACATGAAATTTGCACGTCATAGATATAATAGCTCACGCAACACATAGCAGTAACAAATGAAAATGAGAATTTATCGAGTAGCCTTGAATATTTAAGGATGATGATAAGTATTTTAAATTATCTTTTTGTTGTGTGGAAGAATATTCGGAGTGGCAAAGAAATTTACTATTGTGCATAAAAACCAAAAAGTTGCATTCAATGCAAAAGAGATGCAAATTATTTTATATATAATCAAGGAAAAGCTATGATGGCTAGCCCAATTGAAATAATTTCATAGTTTTAGTGCAAAGTTCCGCCTTCCATATAATTAGAGATAGAAGGAAAGAGAACAAACTTGTGTTGTAAGAATGTCTCTTCTGCGGTTTATAGTGGCAGGTTGAGGATGTCAAAGTTGATTATAGTAAATGAGCATCACTTGGCGACAGACGTTAGACAATATGTAGCAGTAGACGGGCGACAGCAAGCATCGGTTGGTGTGCAACAATAAAAATAAAAAATTGGAGGAAAGGTAGACATCAAACATTAGTGACTACAGGAGACAGGCGATAAGTGGTGAGCTTTAGTCAAAAGCTAACATTGGAAGTTGGGTGAAAAAACATGGCGTTGAACCTTAATTTCTCTTTTTTCTCAATGTTTGGCCTTAGTTTTCCATCAATGTTATGTGCAAAAAGCTGCTTTGGAACATTACAAAAACAAACCTGAGTGTTTCAACAGCCTTATAAGATTTTAAATAAGGGTTGGGGTGTAACCATGAGCACAAGCAAAATAATGGCGTAGTTGAACTTTTTGAGTTGAGGTGTGACAATGAGACCAAGCAAAACTATGGCATAGTAACTCTAATTGGTAAGGTTCCCGCAAAAGAAGGACCTCAACCTAAGATTTTTCCATGCCTTCCACGTGAACGTGTAAGCATCATCCTCTTGTCAGGTGGGTGAAGAGCATGAGCATAGGCTTGTTTTAAGAAGAGGCTTCTTAAGTGGCAAGAATTGGAGCAGGACTCTCCACTGTTATGAGTGTTGTGCATATTCGCTATTGAGAGGAAGATTATCAACATTCAATTAATCAACAAATAATGAGATGTGTTCCCACAAACGAGATAAACTTTTTCATGCTAGAATATTAGAAGAGATAATGAGAGATTTATCATCTTAGTATTGCCTAAAATTTCTACACAAATATAAAAAAGTTATAAATAGTAACACTACATGCATAATTTTTTAATAAGTGAAATCCTGAGAAGGGTAAATATCAATTAGTCATGCCCAATTAAAACAATTCCACTAGTTTAAGTAAAAGATTAAAAAGCATTTCCCTTCTCTACAATTGAAGAAGACGGGATTATAGTATAAGAAAACTTAAGACTATGGGGAACATCTTCAATGGTAATAAATGGAGTTCGATGATGATAATAAGGACGATGGTAAGGGACAAACGATAGCATGTGTTAGAAAGTGGATAAAAACAAAAGTTAAACATTAGTTAAGATGGGCAAGGGAACCAAACGAGAGAGAGTATCAAATGAAAAGAGACACCAATTGTCATAAGTCACATAAGGTAAGCATAAAACATGGATTGACAATAATAGCAAGGCATCGGTCAACAATAGGCATTAATCAATTTGTGATGACAGATTTTACAAGTCGATGAGGAGGTGTTAGACATTGGTAACAACAAGCATATTAGATGTTAGTCAAAGGTGAGTTATAGGCATCAATTAACAGCAGGTAGCGACGACTGATGAGCACCAATCGATGACCGGACAAGTGTTAATCAACAATGAGTGATATGCATCAATCAACAGAAGACGACTTGTTAATTTCAACAGTGAGTGACAAGAGTGAGCCAACAAGCGACTATATACATAGAAATCAAGTAATGAAAAGTAGTTAATACAATTGTTCTCCTAATGAAAGGAATACCAAGTGACTAAGATAGCATAAAAGAAATCTAGACAAGCAAGAAACTAAAAATAATTGTTTGGTGTTACAAATGGCAACTAGTACACGGGATCATTCTCATTGTTGTTATCTTCCAATTAGACAAATAAATTAAATTGTCTGAATTACACTCTCTCAACCCAAAAGGGGGACTAGAAGATGCCACCTTTAGCGACTCAATTGGCTCGCATGGGAAACTAGTTGAAGGCGGCAGGAAACAATGTTGGCTATCGGTGAAGTCTTTGAATGATAAGTAGGTGATACGATTTTAAAGTTCTCAACGCCACAAATCCAATAAATTTGATGGATATAGATTTGGATCATCCAAAATAATTCAAATGCATAGAGCTAAATTTTTTCATCATTGAAGAACCATGATGATAAAAGGCTCCATTGTGTGACGGTCTCTGAATGACAAGTAGGTGATACCATTTGAAATTTTCAAGGCCACAAATTGAATAAAGTTGATGGATCTAAATTTGGACCATCCAAAATAAGTTGAAGGCATAGAGCTAAATTTTTTCATCACTGGAGAACAATGAAGATAAATAAAAATCTACATTGGTTTAAAAAAGTTCATCTCAATAAGAACAATCCAATGACACAAATTGGAGGCTTGTAAGAGTTACGATTATTTCAAAGAAAAATGAAATCAATTTTGGGTAACAATAATTAAAAAAAAAAGGTAATAATTAAATGGTGGCAAAATACTGTCATTTTTAGATGAAATGTTCATCTTCTTAAGAGTGTTCAACTCCACAAATGGCTCTCAAATTGTTCGCCTAAAAAGGTCTCAGAAACTTGGGTAATAAAAGGCATAAGATTATATAAGATTCAAAGCATTTCATCGTGATTCAAGAAATTGGTGATGCAACTCATGATAAGAGTTTGCTAGACAACTAGTCTATTGGCCCCTCCCCTTCAAGTGGATGAATTGGCAGCTATGGTGGTCAGCTGCATCCATATATGAATGCTTCATATAGGAGTATCAATCAAGAATCACAGAAATCAGGCAGCTGAATTAGGAGTTTTCTAAAATTAGGAGCTTCTTTACTTAAATTATTTCTAAATTTCTCTCTTCTGATTTATTTCTTTAAATTGTACATATTCTCTCCTTATTTAGAGTAGGAATATTTATTAGGTTACCTAAAAGAGATTGTACAAACTATTATTTATTGGAATGAAAGCAAAGGAAAAAGGCATTCAGCCTATTTGCTCAAAACATTAACATGGTATTAGAGCCACGTTGAATCTTTCGTCGTCTTCCCTAACCTTTGGGAATCGTTCGTCTTCATCTTCAACTCGAGCTCATTCATTCATCGCCGACGGTAGTTGCATCCTAAACCCTACTCGCCCGTCCTACCCAAACCAGGAGAACCGAAGGGTTTCAATTGAAGAAGAGTTCGTTGCAATGAATAAAGTTCTTGAGAAGGTGAGGGAGAGACCCCGCTTCCTTGAGTCTGTAGCCAAGCATAATGCCGAGAACTCGTCCAATCAGGGAGGGGATCTTATTTCTTCTTCCCTTACTGTTGTTGGTGATGCTGCTCCAAGTTATCCACACTATGGGGGTAGACAAGCTCCTCGTCGTCTTCATTCCGCCAAAATCTTCCACCAAATTCATTGCCGAGAGCTTAGCCCGCTTTGTCCACTTTGGCTTTATCAGAACGCCATTGTCGTCTTCGCTAGCCTTTATTGCTTCTACGACATCTTTGACCACTTCTTCCGCTTCAACTTCGTCCGCTTAGTCCGCTTCATCCACTTCGGTTTCATCCAACGCCATCGTCGTCTTCGCTAGCCTTCGTTGCTTCTGCGGCATCTTTGACTACTTCTTCGCTGCTTCATTGCTCGCTTCGTCGACTGTATTCTGCGGCATCTTAGACTGCTTCGACTGCTTCCAACGAGACTTCCTCCGACTACTGCTTGCGAGTCTTCAACTGCTTCCACTCAAGGATCATCGGCTTCAGCTTCGACTTCGGCTTTGACTTTGGCTTGTTCATTGCATTCAAGGATCATAGGCTTCGGCTTCAGATTCTTCTCCTTCGGTCTTGAATCGAATTCAAGGCAGTGCACAATTTTTTGTTTCTCTTTGGTTTTCTTTGGTTATCTTTGGATTTTTTTGGATCTCTTGGCTTTCTTTGGCTTTAGGTTGATTTAGATCAACGAATTTCTTGATAATCAACTTGTGAACGACAATTCTATTTAAAATGTCTTTTGAAATCTTAGCTATCAGATTTACAAGAAAGAATTATGCAGTATGGGAATTTCAGTTTAACATGTTTTTGAAAGGGAATGAGCTTTGTGATCATATTAATAGGTCTTCTCCAGCACCTACAGAGCCAAAAGATCTTGGTCAATGGGAAGCAAAGGATGCTCGAATTGTTTCTTGGATTTTGAGATCTATTGAGACCCTTTCTCGACAGCGTCATCAGTTTCTTATTGGCAAATTGATCCTTGTTGATCATACAACATCAATTTGAGGGGGGGTATCAATCAAGAATCATATAAATCAGACAACTGAATTAGGTATTTTCTATAATTAGAAGCTTCCTTATTTAAATTATTTCCAAATTTCTCTCTTCTAATTTATTTCTTTCAATTGTACATATTATCTCCTTATCTAGATTAGGAATATTTATTAGGTTTCCTAAAAGAGATTGTACTGACTATTGTTTATTGGAGTGAAAGCAAATAAAAAAGGCATTCAGCCTATTTGCTCAAAACATTGAAAAGGAGGTAAAAGAAGAAAAGAAAATAGTTGACATACATAGGAAAAACTAGCTTTGGTTGGCCATTCGCGTTCCTTTGGATTCAATTTTGGACTTTCTTGGTGCCACTGAAATTGTCTCGACAAAACAGTCATTATTTTTGTAGCACCCAAAAACCAAAGTCCAAAAAATCTCAAAATTAATTTATGAAGTATTGAGTTCATATTTTGAGTGCTTTGATCAGAAAGTTTCATCAAAATTCGTATGGAATTTATGAATTCATATCATCCATCCTACTGTAAACTTCTTGGACCTCAATACATTACATAAGGGCTAATTTGTTTGCTTTACGGTAGATAACATGTCTTAAATGATGGTGAAATTTTCTAAACTCCTCATTTAGTGTGGTGTAATCAGACATCAAAATTTATTTTAAATTCTCCTCAATTATATGACCAAAAGTAGCCATGATGGACCAACAAGAGTCAAAACAAGGCAAGTGGATCTTTTACTGACCCACTTCACCAAAATATCTACTTTAGCAAACAAGCGAAGTATGAGTAGTAGGATCGAAGTGGCTGAGTACGAGTTGTTTGGCATGGATGTCCCAACTATAAGTAGTTGGATATGGGTGACCACATAGTGATATCACCTCCATGAGTTATTCGGTGATTTCGTCGCCTCACCAAAGCCCCCAAACGTCTCACAACGCTATGCCCTATTCCCACAAGAAGCCAATGCCTCAAGACCAGTTCTAAGGCAAGAAACCGAATAAACGCTAAATGTAACCTGATGAAGTGGCAGAGCATAGAAGATCAATTTCGACTTCAGCAAGAAATAATACACTAGAGTTATAGAAAAGTATAAGCCCGAGGTTGTAAATGACAAATTATAGCATCTAGAGATCCCAAGAGATCTGAGTATGATCATAGCCTATGTATATTTTATAGATAAAACACCCCTGTATAAGAGGGAAGATTTAGGGCCCATTTGGGGCCGCTTATTTAGCGCAGTGCAGCCCCAAACCGCGATAATTTTTTTTTCCTTTGAATCTCGCGTTCGCGGCCGCCCGCTGCTGAATTAGACGGAAGCAGGCCGCTGGATCGACCCCCGCGGTCCGCGTTATCCATATAATAATACCAAGGGTGCACTGTTAAACCCAACGACACCAGCCGTAACGGACAAGAGAGAGCAACGAAGCAGATGGTAGCAATAACCGCGGAGGTGGTGGCGATCGCTGTAGTGATTCTCGGCTGGATTACCATCGAGATCGTTTGTAAGCCTTGCCTCAAAAAGGGCCGCGAGGCCATCGATCTTTCCCTCGTCCCTAATTACGATCTCGACTCCCCCCACCTACATGGCGCCGGTCAGCCCCTTCTCGATCCAGCCACCTCGTCCACTTCTCCTGCCACCAAAATCGTCTAAGACCTGCGAAAATGGTCGTTTTTCACTCTCTTTTCTTTTTCATCTCTTTTATCAGTTTGTGGAGCTCTCGATAATCTTTTGAGGGTTTATTTTGATTGATTTGAAAGGAAATAGATAGAACTATGGTGTTTTGATTCGAGATTTTCTGACTCTTTTTTATTCTTTTTTTTAATCAAATGCCCAAGATGCAAATCAAGGAGGGTTCATATGTATATGAGATTGTGATGTTCAGTCAAAGGTATGACATGGTTTGCTTTGAGTTTTATGCTATTTTCTAGTTCGTTACCTAACTTAACTTGTGGAATGAGCAAGATTCTACTACGTTGATTAATCCTCTTTTTTCTTTTTTTAAGTGAGAGAATTTCTACTCAGTTCTGCTTGAGATGATGGCAAATTTAACCAACTATATATGTGTATAAGCTAATTAATCTTTGTAAGGTCTTGCCGATACTTGGAGAAGTTTAGTGGTTGCACCATCTCTGAAAGTTATGTTGAGCTGTCATATTTAGAAAGCCAGATTTGTTTTGGTCCCTTGGACATTCATTGGGTGTTTAGCTGAGCCATTTTAATCATGGTTGATGGGGGGATTAAATTCCAATTTGGGGATGTTAGTGGTGATCTGAATAATCTATTCTGCTCTAAATGATTGATCAAATAGCGGGATGCTTATACACCGTCTTCATGTTAAAAATAATATCATCATCACTTTACTTATAATTTTATTAGTTTTTTTTTCTTTTACTTTAGCAATTTTGGTTCTCAATGTTAAGTAAGTTGTGTATATGAACTTTTGTTCTGTTTTGAAACGAATTTCTGCTTCTGAAGTATCAAATATGTGGTTGTCATTGTTTTGTTTTAAACAGTTTTACTAAACAAAGACAGAATATTCATTTTTCAAAACAACAATCGCATAACTCGTTTTAAATGCAATTGCAACAACATGACAGATCAGCTTCCCGCAACGATTTTACAGAGCAGATCGCAATGCTAGAATGGCTAATAAGCGGCAACTGTCCCAAACAGACCCTTAATGTACAAAGAATTTTCCGTCGAACAGAGATTCAGTAAAGTTTAAGCTTCTACTCTTCTTCTCTTGTCATTTTCCTCCTTTCTTGCCAGCTTCACCCTCGATGTGTGACTGGATGGGCAAAACAAGATTCAACAGCCTTAAAAGGTTCAATTTCACAAATAAAACAAAATTATCATTTTGGAAACCATAATTTCTATCAAATGAGCGCTAAGACATTGCAACTTCAATGCCCTCAATAAGGCACAGTACCTAAATCACGCCCAAGGTTCCAACTGTTAACCAACAAAACGACCGATCATCCAACCGATTCTTACAAACATAATTTCTCTAATAAATGAGACGTATAAATTGAAGAAGAAGATGCAGTAATCGAGGGAGAAACCAGGTTACAGAAAACAAAACAAAAGAGATATGTTACTTACCGTACTTCCCCAACGATCCTTAGCATCTACTTTAGCTCCGCTCCTGAGCAGCAACTCCGCCACCGCGACCTGCCCCTGGCAAGCCGCCACGTGGAGCGCCGTCCGATCATCGATATCCCTGTAATTGACATCCACTCCACCCTCAATAAGCTCCTCCATCCCACCAACATTGCCCTCATTAGCCAAGTACATCAGCAGAAAACAGTCGTCAATCTTCTCCGAAACGTCATCGCCGGCGGTCGGGGAGGTGTCGACGGAGAGCTGCTGCGCGTTTGCCAATTGCTTATCAATGATGTGATTGGCTGCGGAGATGGAATCCGGCCGCCGGCGTGGCGGGTCCATGACAGAGGGAGGGAAAGAGGGATGCGAATTGAATTGGAAGATGGGATGGGTTTTGACGGGGGAGGAGAGGAGATGGAGCGCGGAGATTGAGGTGGACCAATCATTTTGACGCTTGGGGAAGTATGAAAAAGATATTTTTGGGGCCACGGCTGGTTGTTTTGTTTTTTTTAGTTTGAAATAATTAAAGTTATTTTTAGGTAAATGGTAATTCTGATTAAAATTAACTTCAAAACAGTACAAAAAAAAAAAAAAAAAGATATATACCTCACTTAACGTGACCATGAGTATCAAGATTATTAAAATAAATGAAGTCTATTAAAATAACATATAATAATATAATAATACTATTTTTAAAATGCATACGACATATATCACGAGCTACGCCATTTTTCGGGGATACTCTGCATGTCCGATCACTCTCGGCGGTGAAATCTTCTAGCCTATTTGCCCACCAGAAGAAGTCATAGTTCTCTGTAATTCTCCGCGGACACTTGTAGAACTGCCTCCCGTAGCTATGTGGCTCACATGACGTATCTTTTCCGAATATTTTGAAAGACAATCCATTAGCCATAACACATGGATAAATTGATAAAAGAAGTAATTAATTACATTTTTGTTCAAGCATGAGATATCAGAAGACTCAGTATACCAACAACGAATCTATCACTACAAGCTGATAGTATACTTTATAAAAAAGGATATATGTTACCTTTAACCCATGTTATACCAAGCTTGTGTGTGTCACATATAAATATCACTAAAAAAATCATTCAAAAGAACCTAAATTACCACAATATCGAAAAGAATAGAGGAACTTGGTTACCTTCATTAGGATTTCACAGGTGACACCAACCAACAGCGTCTAGCAGACCATCAGAAGAACTCATAAGGTTAAACGTCTCATCATGAACCTCTAAAACCCACCAAAAGAAAAAGAAAAAGAAATAAAAATTGAAAATAAAACACTTACAAATAGCATAAAAATTCAAATAATCAATATCATATATAGAAGGAACGAAAATAAACAAGAATCGATCCATTTAGCATCCGACAATGGCGTCTATAATCCGCTCTCTCAATTCAACAATTTCTCCAGCTCCTTCTTCATCCTAGGTGCAACCTTCTTGTGATTCTTCTTTTATCTGTGGTTAAATTGTCTTATGTGATATACAAATGTTTCAGGTGCGATGTGTAAATGATCATTGTCAGCATGCTGAAGTCTACACCAGTTCGTGAATGATACCGTCAAATATAGTTGTGGAGAGCTATTGTGGCCACTGCAGTCTGCATCTACTTCGGAAATGTATATATCGACATATCACACAGTATGACTCATTTTTTCTTCCAAAGTTTAAATATTCTTTCAATTACACTGCGTAAGAAAGAGTGTCTCTTGTTAAAAATTACTCTCCTGTCCCAAGCAATATTGCTAGATATTTCAAAATCGGGAATGTGATATTTGGTATCTGGAAATAGCTTCAAATATCTCCTTTGTAAAGGATATCCAACGTCGACCAAATAATATTTTTTTTATTCCAAATACAATAATTAGTAATGAACTTAAAAAATATCTGAATATAATTAATAGTTAAACAAACTTGAAGGTCTCTTGTTAAAAATTACTCTCCTGTCCCAATCAATATTGCTAGATATTTCAAAATCGGGAATGTGATATTTGGTATTTGGAAATAACTTCAAATATCTCCTTTGTAAAGGATATCCAGCGTCGACCAAATAATATTTTTTTTATTCCAAATACAATAATTAGTAATGAACTTAAAAAATATCTGAATATAATTAATAGTTAAACAAACTTGAAGGTCGGTGAGGGAAGTTGTGCTTTTGTTTTATTATCGTAAAAGTGAATATACGACTGTCATATGTACTACCTTCCCAACCATCCATAGCAAAAGTAACGCATATGTTGAAATCACACACGACCATCAAATTTTGTGTTGGTGATCCACACTACCCAATGAATGCGACCCTTTCATTATTGGATACACGTGCATCCACATGTATTCCATCAATCGTTACAATATAATTCTAACAAATTAAAGTAGGTTGTGTTAATTACACTACTCATTTTAAATTCTGAATATAATGAGTAAAAAGATTTATGTCAAAAATGACATGTATCGTGACTCATTTGTAGTCTTGGTTGGATTCCATTCAAATGTTGAATCCTTTGGCTTGTAAAGACAAACTAACAAGAGTCTTCAACCCCACTAAAAAGTATTTGTTGATTGTCTCTGATGAATGTTGAAACCACTTCATCGCTCCTCTCATTTATTCCATCTATGATAAAATGTAGAGGGTTATTATTAACATCTCTCTAGTTATCTTTCTTGAGGAGTCATGAAGTTCATGATTCCTATGTAATTTATTCACCAGATCTATAAATATGGGTTGTGTTATACGAAACGTGTTTCTGAATATTGTAGTGTCCTTCAAATAACTCCTCAACCCATTTATCACTAATGTAAGATGTTGTCATGTAAGGAGATCAATTAATGTATGAGTTGTAGTATTCGTACATCAAACATACTGCTGTCACAATTATCATTTTGCGACTCTCTCTTTGTGAATTCATGTTAAGCAATCACTCTGTTCAGGTAATACATGTGAATCAAACAATATTAATCAACTTCAAGTATTATATCACAAAGTGTATGATAAAAAGTTAAAATTCCAAAATAGCATAAAGATTGTTCATATGAGAAGGAAAAAACATCCAAATCAGGAATTCGATAAACCTACAGGAAAATAAATACAATAAATATAACGATAACTAGATAAAATCAATCTTCCTTGTTGTCGTAAGAAAAAAATGTAAATAGTTGACCCTACAGTCAGGGGCCATTTTCATGAAGAATTGTATATGGATCGGGTCCTCTTGCAACTTCATGGAGTTCAAATATAACAACATGTCCTCATGAACTTCTAGAGTTTCCTCTAAAACTCGGATAACCTCGTCGATGGAGGTCGCATATGAAGTCCCAGACTCACTAGTGCATGAAGCCACCAGTTTTGATATTTGGCTTCTAATGAAAGCTACTCCTTTTCTTTTTCTCCACCCTTAGACGCTTTGACCTGCATGTGGATGTCGGCCATTAAAACTCTTGGTGGTGTGAGGTTTGATATTTTTGAAAAGGTTTAAAGTATAGTTTCATAAAAAAATAGAAATTTGATTTAATTTAATATATATATGGTTTTTTGAAAATAATATTTTTATTTTGGCGAATGTGAAATCAAACTGATTTCATACAAACGTTAGCTTAGATAATCAAGCGCTTCATCACAGGATATGTACCAATTCCGGAGAATAGATATATGACTTAGGATGACACTTGATCAAACAAACTAAAGAATTCATGACATTCGTTTGATCTGCAAACCATTTTTGACCGACAATTTCCCCTATCTAATATGAAGGAATTAGATAGGAAGGAATTAGATAGGGTTTATATTAATATGGGGTCTTTAAGTTTCCTATAAGGGCAAGCCCGTATAATTAATTACATCTTAGATAACCATAGTCGCATAAGAAAACTCTTGATATAGATCAGAAAATATTTATATTCATGACTTCCAAGGGTGAGATTTCAAAAGAAAATGTGATAGTCGGAATTTCAATAGGTGAATAACTTAAGTTTTAGAACATTTCATTTTTGTCAGAATCCAAATGAGAGAAAACTAGGAGAAGAACATAGATTCAAGGAAAACATTGATGTACTCCCAAACTATCATATGGTTTGGCTTTGAATTAGGATATTTATTTGGTCTTTCATCCTGTTAATTTTATTATTTAGGACTTACATTAACTTGATACCGATCATGTGAATGGCTTGGAAGATAGGAGGGTTTATGTCATACCCGATGACAACCTCAGAATCCTAAAGCGAATTAGAGCTTATGTTGCATAACATGGTTGTACAAAAGCTTAAAAGAACATGTGAGGATTTATGTCGCACTAGGTGGATTACCTCGAAGTCCTATGACTTGTTATTTTAAACTAAGGAGTTGTTTTGCTGATGTAGACAATTTTTACTGTTGAAGATGACCGTGCTGCCCACTATGCATGCTCCAAGCTCCTCGTTGTAGCAGGTTTAATTTAAAGAAGTGACAATTAATGAGAGAAAAGAAGAGTTATGTTTTGAAAATATTTAAATTTGGGATGTCTTAATATTTTATTAGGAAAACATTAAAGTTAATTATAACAACAATGCTTAAGAATATATATATAAATAAATAAAAAAAAATAAAACTCACGCTCATGCCTCTTACCTTATGAAAACCCCGATTCCCGTAACTACTTCCTATTTTCACGTATTCCCCTTCAAAGCCCTAGGCGACGGAAAAAAATTGCGTACGTAAACCGTACGCAGGAGCTGCGTGCGGAATGTGTTACATGGGAGTTAAACGGAGGTTACAAGTAGGTTACAAGCGTGCTGTAACCCCATTGTACCCTCCGTGTAACTCTCGTGTAACCTCTATGTAATCTTATAACCTCTGTAATCTACAATTAGATGAAATAGGAACGCGCAGGTTACAAGTGACACTGGAGTTACACGGAGGGTACAAGGGGGTTATAACACGCTTGTAACCCCCTTGTAACCTCCGTGTAACCCTCGTGTAACTTATTCCGCACACAACTCCTACGTACGATTTATGTACGCAATTTTTTTCCCTAGGGGACCCCCTCGCAACATATGAAATCCTTCTTCTTGAAGCTTCCGGCTGGTTTTCCGGTCGCCCTTCTTCCTCCTTAGACCGATTTTCTTTTTTTTTTCCTGCCCGATTTTTATCGCTGGTAAGGTGCCGTCCCCTTTGCTCGGCTATAAATACTCCCTCGTGGAGAAGGTTTCGGGATTGGTGATGTTTTCTTTGGGCGAGCTGGAAATTCTCGTTTGCTATTGCATCTGAGCTTTTTCTACATTTTATGAAATTTCTTGGTTTTGAGTATTACAAATCTGTGGAAGGTTTTCGAGGCAAACTTTTGAAGAATTGGTTTCTTTCTGAAATCCTGTCTCACAATTTTCTCCTTCCTTCAACCATTTAAAGTTCTTAGTTCACTAAACGTGTGGAGGTAAGAATTTCATAATTTCACTTTCTTCTATTATATAATTGTGGAATGTTCCTTATGATAATAAGATTATTTTCTTTCATGCCATGGAATTCAATTTGAATCAGTTTGGGATTCTGAGTTAATTTTCGGAGTGCTTAAAGGCGATGGATATATAAGTTGTATTCTAGACAGTTTTGGAAGTATCTTCTTTAATGTGAAACACTGGAAATAGTTAGATTTCCACCGTACTTAAGGTTAGAGAGACCTTGGTTCAGTTATGTGGATTACACTTCATTGGGTGCCTTTTTGAGAAATTTCTTTGAGATGATAATCTTCTTTCTTGCTTAAAATTTTCTGTCCCAAAATTCGACACTAATTTTACTTTTCTATTGATCGAATAACAAGAAGTTTCAATAGCAAAGATTTTCTTCCTTTGATCTATTCTTGTTGCGACCTTTCATTTTCTTTCAATTAAATTGCAAGGAACTTCCATTTGATGGACTGAAATCCCTATTTGATTACATATAAATTGTTTACAATGCTTTCTATACATTTTTAATGTGTAGATTGCGTATTGTTTCGGGGTTCATAAAGGAAACAAACTTAAGATTTTTTCATTGTGTTTGTTATTTTCTTATTCGATTCACATTTTCTTCTCTTTCAAGAAGAATAAAATATGGCTGATTGTGATGAATGGAAATTTGTTAAAGAATGTGTGATTGAATCCTTTATTATCAATGATGTTTTTGCGAATTGCTTTATAGTTGAAATAAAAATGGCAGATGATATTCTCGAATTTCTGGATCTATTTCATAGCCAAGTAAAATAGTTGGGATTCAATGATTGCGTGTTTAAGAGATTTGAATATTTTTTTAGCAAATGCATAAGGGCTTATTTGTATTGTGCACCGTTGAATATGAAGGCAATTGATTGTGTTAGCCTTTCGCTACTTAGAATTTCTTCAAACTCTGTTGTTTCTAGTAACCGAAACTCCATATCTGGTATGGGCACGTCTCCCATTTTGGAAAATGTAACTTCAAGAACCGCAAACTCACTGAGTAAGATAGTCAATATTGGCAATGTGGGGAGAAGCATAAGCACTAGTGGAGCTCAGCATGATAATTTAGGAATTACAGGCTTTATACCACCTGTCAAATAGATTAAAGTTAATGATGTTTCAAAGTATGTTGTTACTGCTGCTAAAAAACCTGAATTTGCATGAAAACTTCATGTTGTTCTTTTGGAGAGTGGTGCTTAAGTTTTATCCATGCTTTTATTCATAACATGGAATTATTGTTTCATAGTGACAAGTTTGTTTAAGATAATGTTACTGTGAGAATTGGGTCATTGATGTTTATATCTTTCTAGTGGTCATTAGTTAGTGGTGGTTACATCTTAACCCAGTTGCTTGTGGCTGGAATTTATGTAAGACATGAATCAGTCATCACATGGAAATCTTGGTCCATATAGTTGGACGGGGATAAATTTTAAGTTGGATATGGGTTTTGTACAAGAGATGCTTGAAACTATTCTAGAATCGCATGCTAGTTCCAGATATAATATTTTTTTTAAAGGAGGAAGGATCTGTTACTTATTGTTTCAAATAATATAAAAGCCATACATTCAGTTATCTTGAGCATGGATTCTGTGGAAGCTTCTAACACCTTTGGCTATTAGCTTAAAGTTTGGTGCTCTTGTATGAGGCTGTATGGGTTTATGTTGCTTCAGAATTTGGTTACATGCTTTGCTATTTTATGTATTGAACAAAAAAATGAAGTATTTACATACATACCATTTCAACCCCTTGAGTATTTACATATTTAACACCTAAACTTGTTTAAAGATTGCTGAAGTATTGCTTACATTTTAATGAAACCCTGATACGGTTCTTGTGTGCATTGCAAGATGATACACTAGTAATCTTTGTGATATGTTATGAGAAATTTAGATGCTATAGATATTAAATTTAGGTGCTAGATATGTAAAACACAAGAGTTGAATAGCAAGTATGTATAAATGAAAGTTGGGATGTCAGAAATGTGAATATATGAGAATTGAGTCATGTGCATGTAAATCTGTCATTGTTCTTTAATGGCTATGCTTGAAACCCGAATGACATGTTATACATAATTATTATGGATAATCTTTATCTTCAAGTTACTCAGAGAAGGTCTAGTGAATTTTTTTTTATAGTTTTTTTAATTTTTTTAATTTTTTTGGAATTTCATTGGCTTTGTATGAAGCACTTTTGGATATGTATATTTGAAATATACATTTTTTTTCTTATGGTCTACATTAGAAATTTATGGTATTTTATTTAATACAATATTTAAGGTTTATGTCCTATATTTAGACGTTTAGGGTGACTTATTGTATAAAAATTGTTTAAATAACATTTTTCATTCTTCTCCTTCTATAATTGGAGATATCTAAAATTCTTGAAAAGGCATATGGATTATCAAAGTGGCTTATAAGTTGGAAGTGAGGGGTAAAGGCAATGATGTAAAAAATTTTATATTCATGCTTTTATAGCTGAAATCAAAATCAATAATCAATTATGGTTGCCTATTTTACCCTTTGATTGGGTAGTTTTATCTCTACCTTTAAAAAATTCATGTACCATTAACAGATACTACGTTAACATATACTACAATAACATGTATTACACTGGTACAGTAACAAATGCCACAACAACAGATGCTACACTTGTAAGAGTACAAATACCACATACCAAAACACTATGAATCAAGCCTTACACATCAAATACTACACATTAAACATTACACATCAAACACTACACATCAATCACACACTACACACCAAACACAATACATTAAACACATCACAACACATCAAATACGACACTTCAAACACTACACATCAAACATTAAATATCAAACAATATATATCAAATACTATACAACGAATACCACATACTGAATACTATATACCACACACTATACACTAACTACTACACATCAAACATGACACACCAGATACTACACATCAGATATTACACTTTTAAGAATTCATATATTACATACAAATACTACATTTCTAAAAGTTCTGATACTACGTATTAATTCAATCCTCGATTAAGTGCTAGGGGTTAGGACTGCTTTTGACAGCGGGAGTGTGTTTGGGGTTTTAATTTATGTAAATAAATATATATATTAAGAAAATATTACTTTAATTTTAAAATATGAAATAAAACAGATCCCAATAATCAATAGTTTAAATAATCGAGCACTTCACCACAAGACATGTATCTATCCCGAAAAATAGATACATTGCTTGGTGGTGAGGCTTGATCAAATAAACTAAATAATTCATGACATCCATTGGGTCTGTGAACCATTCATGTTGACCGACAATTTTTCCTATATAATATGAAGGAATTAGATAGGGTTTATATTAATATGGGGTTTTTAAGTTTCCTATAAGGGCAAGCCCCTATAGTTAATTACATCTTAGATAATCGAAGTCACCTAAGAAAACTCTTAATAAAGATCAGGAAACATTGTATTCATGACTTCCAAAGGGTAGAATCTTCAAGAAAATGTGATAGTCGGAAATTCAATAGGTGAGTGGCTTAAGTTTCAGAATAGTTATTGTAGGAATCCAAATGAAGAAAAAGCTAGGGAAGGACATAGATCCAAGAGGAATCTTGGTGCCTTCCCGACTAACCTACGATTTGGCTTCGATTTGAGATATTTATTTGAAGTTTTATCATGCCAATTTTATTATTTAGGACTTACATTCACTTGATATAAATCTTGTGAATAGCCTGAATAATAAGACGATTTATGTCATACCCGATGACAACCTCAGAACCTAAGACGAGTTAGGGCTTATATTGCACAACATAGTTGTGCAAAATCCTAAAGAGATAATGTGAGGGTTTATGCTGCTCTAGGCAAGCGACCTCGAAGTCCTATGACTTGTTTTAGTTCTAAGGAGTTTTGCTGTTAAAAATGGCCATGCTGACCACTATGCATGCTTCAACCTCCTCGTTGTAGCAAGTTCAATTTAAAGAAGTGTCAATCAAAGAGAAAAGAGAAGTATCGTTTTTTCGAAATGTTTAAATTGAAGTGTCTTAATGTCTTGTTTAAGGGAATATTAAAGTTGATTATAGCGACACCAGTTAGGATCCCACAATTCCCTCATTCCGGCACCATTATTTTCTTTAGATTCACTTAGTTCAGATGAATTTAATAAACTTAACTTAATGAGTTCCATACTTTCATTTAGACCGTGAAAAATCTCGTTAGCAGCCGTAGGTTGCATTCTCCGACGTATTCTCGATCATCCGATAGAGATGTTTTAATTTAATTGCAATTAGGATTTTTGTTTTGTTTGTGATTAAATTTTGAGTTGTCTTATATTTTGACTGTTGTGACGGTGAATTTTATCTTATTTCATTTTAGTTTTAATTTTGGTTTTAGTTTTGTGGCTATCCTAAAAGTCCTGGTTTTCATGCATGGTGATATTTGTTATTTAATCATGCAAGCTTGTGATCAGGAAAAGTAAAGTAAAGGAAGTATTGAAAAGATGGTATTATAAGCTTGTAAAAGCGTACCTGTCGAGTTTTCTCGTTCCTCCACCTGAAACTTTAGTATATAGCAATAAACATTTATAATTTGCAAGAAAAGTAAAGCTTGTAACCTACAAAATCTTATGTCAAAACTTTGTGGGTCCTATTTATTCATTTGAGAAATATTTTCCTTTAATAGTATGATAGACTCAGTCATCCTACAAGATGTCAGAAGACTTGTGAATAGGTCTGTGGGATACCTAGATATTTCACAACCCTTTTGAACTTTCTTGAGTTCATTTTGAGCTTATAATAGTTATCAAATGGTTCACCTATTTTATACCCTTATGCTTAGTGAAGTAATGTTTTAATTGTCCCAAAAGGTGGGGTAAATATCACTTCATATTTAATTTTCGAATTATTTAAGTGGGGCCCTTAGGGGCAACTTAATTTATGAAAGAATTTAACCAATTTTGATGGACTTGTAGTGTTTCAAATTTGTTTAAAATTAATTGCACTTTGTTTTTTTAAACCTCATTAGTTAAATTTGATTAAGTATAATCTCACTACCAAGCTCTTAAGGCTTTAATGAGTATATTTGTAAATTTAGAAGAGTTTAGTTATATAACTATGATTCTTATCAAATTAATGAATTATCTATGAACCACTGATTAGGAGTTTTAAATCATAAATATCACCTTCCAAAGATAAAACCCCTAGCTTTAAGGATCATTTAATCTTAATTATCTCCCAAAATGTAATTTAAAGAAATTACAATTTTACCTTTTAATATATCAAGAATGGGATGGTTTCTACCATTTATTTTTTTATGTTTAAATCATTCAAACATATTTATTAAGATTCTCCATTACGCATTTTCCACTTTAATTAAGCCTAAGTATTGATTAAGGCTAAATTCTTTAAAATTACACTTTTGCCCCTATAGGCCTTATCACTTCATAACTCATTAAATTTAATTCAAATGACTTAAAAATTTTTATATTACCTTGCTCATGGGTCAATTAAATCATCAGAGGAGAATACATAATTTTTTGAGATTTAATTTAATTTATATAATTATTTTTCTCGCAAAATAGAGATTTTCAAAGGAAATTTAATAACTTAGTCAAAACAAAGTTTCAGTCCTTAAGAAAATTTTTGGAGGTTCACATAGACTAAAGAATCACTTGGATAAAATTTTATGATTTTTTAAATTTTAATTTAATTATTATAATTATTTCAATTTTTTGAGTATTAATTAAATATAAAATATTATTTAATTAGAAAATTAAGTTTTATATTTTTTAAAAATTTCTCTGAGGTCACGGAACCCAGAGGATCAAATTTTATATATATATTTTTTATATTTTAATTACTAAAATTATATTAGTGATAAATTAAGAAAATTCCATTTTTAGCCTTTAAAAATAATTTTAACCCTTTAAAATTTAATATCTTTGTTTATAGAGATATAAAAATTATTTCAATTGTTCCTAAATGATTAGGAGATAATTTAGAACATTTCCATCAATTTTATTAATTTTTTGAATTTTATTAATTTGTAATTATTTAAATAATAAAATAATGTTTGAAAATAAAAATTTTATTTTAATTACAATATTATTTTTTAGAGACTTCTCTGATCACGGAGAACTCTCAAAATTAACTTATTAATTTTTTGAAGTGTATTTTAATTATTATAATTATATAAGTGTCCAAAAATGTGATTTAATTTGGAAAATTCATTTAAGTATTTAAATTAACTCCAATTGAATTGAAATTTTTATGGAGAGTTCTTTTGACCTCAATTTACAATGTAGAGTGATTTTTAGGTTAGTTGCATTTATATTTAATTCAATTTATATTTATTTAAGTTTTATGATTTAATTACAATTATGGTTATACTTAATGAGTTTATCCAAGTTATATTTTTTCTATGCTTTTCTGGTCACTGTGAATTTACCAAAAATTACTTTGGATTCTTCTGATAAATATATTTATTATTATAATTTTTATACCAAAACAGACACATACAACTTGAAAAATAGAGATCTCTTCATAGAGGTTTCTCTTGACCTTGGAAAAATCTGGGAGGGCCTCCCATGACAGAGGGAACAAGACCCGCAAAGATCAAGTCATGGTGAAGTGTCTATGCAAATGAAGAATGAAAATACTCAGAATAGTATTTAATTAATTAAAAATAAAAAATACATCAAATAAACTTCAAACCAATTCCACATTATTATTCTCTGTTCACTGAGCAAGAAGATATTTTTATTTTATTTTTTTGATGTGTCTACACTAAGTTATGATTTTTTTAAAGTTTCACTAATTTAAATAAATAAAAATATCCCTATTTTCTCGCTTAAGTGAGTCAGTGTCGCGTCATCCTTAACCGCTCCGAAGCCAGACACGTCCCCTTCTGATTGGACACCGCCTTTTGACTCAGCGCCACGCGGTCCGCACTTTATGCATCATGTTCCCATCTGACTTCATCCTGGCCGTCCAAGCAAAACACGTGTGATCCAACGACTGTAGGTCATTGTCTTCACTTGGTTCATCCCGAGAGCTGTCCACCTTCTAACCTTAAGAACTCAAGCTAGACTCATCCAAATCACACGGGGTTTAATCCTAAAGCTTCATCTAAGCAAGATGAACCAATCTATATAGCTTATAAGTATGAAATACAGTACACATGTATGGGGGACGAAGAATAGCTCGGGAGGAAGGTGAAATTCAATACCTTTGTCTGAGAGGGAAGACCTCAATCAGATGGTTGTAGCAACTTTGATTGGTCCCAACGAACCTTCAGATGAAGTCTTCTGCCTGGTGAAATGTCTGGACCTAAGTTCGACTAGAACCAATTTCAGGTGTTGATCAAAGTCCATGGTAGTGGCTCTCTGTGATGGGTTTTTGATGGGGGAACTTCTTCTCCTGCTCTGATGATGGTGTAGTCAAAGAGGAATCCTATGACTAGACCTTAAGTACTAAGAATAGAGAAAGACCTTACCAAAAATGAGGTCAACATAGCTGCAATAAATGAGAAAATATGAACTACTTTGATCGGATGGCTCAGAGGGTTTCTCTTGTTCATATGATATTTGATGGGCATTTGAGTGCCTTAATGATGTCAGAATTAAGCAATCTTGGGCTCGTTGGATTCATTTTGTCGAGACGCTCGATTCGACTAAAAATTTAATGGATTCAACATTCATTTGACCTCCCAAATGTGTATGTAATACTTTTAAACATGGTTTAATGGCTTGATCAGGGCACGATTTGGTTCAGGTTGAATCAAAGTTGGTAGCATTGGGTCCGTCTCGTTGAGTCGATCAGTTTGACTAAAAGTTTTTTGAAATTAGAGCTCTGAATGACTTTTTATTGAGATTTAAATATTTATTGCTCAAAAGATTGCTTCGAGATTCATGCCGAATGATGGATATTAATTAGAGGCATATCAAGAAATTTGTATTATTAATCACTCAAAGTACATAAAAATATAATATTTATTTTTAAATCAAAATGTTGATATCACTAATCAAAGGTATAGGTACATCATCTCATATCCTAATACAAATATTGCTTCACCTAACGCTCCACCAACATCGTTGTTTAATTTTATATGTGATGTGTACTAGAGGATGCACATCGGTAGAGTAATGCATTATCATCTTAACGTTGCACGAGAATTCAGAACATGCTTAGATTAAAAAAAAAACAACCAGACACCAGAAGTGTTTATGTGAAAAACACGCAAAGGAATAAACCACAGAGTCCGACCCAGTTGTAACAATCCACTATAAGTTGATGATTGCTGAGTCCTCTTGTCCAGCAGTCGGGAAAGGTTACAAAGTCATCCAAATTACAATGTCGACGTGCGAATGAATTTATTGTAAGAACTGGGCTATAGCAGATGACGACCACTGTCGACCACCACCTGTTGGCCCCCATCCATCGCCATCGGCTGCCACCCAGTTCTTAAAACAAGCTCATTCACTTGTTGACATTGTAATTCTGAAGACTTTATAATCCTTTCCCACTTGTGTGACAAGGGTTCTCTTTAATCATCAACTTATAGTGGATTTTTACAACTGAGCCAAACTCGTGGTTTTTCCCTTTTACGGGTTTTCTATGTAAAAACTTCTGGAGTCGATGCTAATTGTTTTCTTTTATCTGAGTGGATACTGAATTCTCGTGCAACACCACTCTTTTACTCTAGCACCATGAATCTTCTAGCATGCATGAGTTTAGTTTCGTGTGTGTGAAGCGAAGTCCCATTCGACATTGTCTTTGACTCTATGACACTGAGCCCCTACTTTATTTTCCAATGATGCACGTCGTTCAACTAACGAAGAAACCTCCTTCATATCTTAAAGTTCATCTCCGAAGCATTCTTTAATGTGGGGGGCAACCTTCACTGAAGTCTCGAAAGATCGTTCATGTTAACGTCTTGGGCATGATTGTAGCTTGGTTTTCTTCTCACATCTTATTAAGACACAAAGTCTTTCACAACTTCTTTCAGGTATGAGGGCAACCTCCATTGTAGTCTTGAAAGGTCGTTCACGTTAATGTTCCAAACACCACTGTGGTAGGGTAGTCATCCCACATTTCATTCAGAGAACAAGGCTTTGAAAACCACTCCTAGACATGGGGTGATCTTTGTGGCAAATAATACTTCCTCAGCGCCTCCTCACCGCACTAGAGTTCTTCTTCAACTAGATCAAGAAGCTCATCTCTTCAAGGCTCTATACATGAGCTATTTTACAAGCTCGTATGGAAAAACGCCTCCGCTCGGAGGGGGTGGCAAAAGATTCAAAAGCAAAAACTAGTGAGTTGTCAAACTTTATTCTTGAGCACAACTGTAACCATATTTTTAAGAAAACATATGGTCCATTGCGACCTACGCCCCAGTCTTGAGAAACACAGAGTATCTCTGACACCTTATTCTAGGCTTAATCGATCCCATGGGGACTTGATTCAACATCTGTCATTACAGGTTGTAGTCATCAAGAAAAAGCTTCGACATGCAGCCTTAGATAGGTCAAAATCTTTGGGGGATTTCCTTCGACCTCTTCCATGACATGTTACGGTGATCAAGCTAAAGCTTCAATCAACAACCTAGGATAAGTCAATCATCCTCAGTTAATTTCATACGATTTTGTCCATTACAATTTAATACCATCGAGCATCTCTAGTTATACAACTCAGAACTTGTCTTACATCCTTAATTAATTCTCCTTTCAACTATGTCCCTGAAAGTTAAGCCCAATAGGCAAAACTCGATAGGAAGATCCGATACCCCTAGAAGTGGAACCCAGAAGGCAAGACTCGATGTGAAGCTACGTGACTCCAAGAAGACAAACTCAGGAAGCAAGTCTCGATAGGAAGCCACCATGCTCTTGGAAGTCAAACCTAAGAATCAAAACTCGATGGGAAGATCAAGTACCCACGAAGTTGAGCCCAGGAGGCAAGATTCGATGGGAGGCTACAGTTTTCCAAGAAGTCAAGCCCAAGGGACAAGTTTCGTTTGGAGGCTAGTGGTGGACAAGTAACTAACTAGAAAAACTCCAAGAGAGCAAGTGGTTGACAATATCTCCACTTAAAGACCTCAGAAGGCATAGATACATCTAAAATCTCAGAAGGCTACAAGCTCAGAATACACAGATATATCAACGATCTCAGAATGCTACAAGCCTCAGAAGGCGCGGGTACATAAAAGACCTCAGAAGGCTACGAGCCGCAGAAGGTACCAGTTCATTTCAAGCTCCTATAAGGCATAAGCCCGAGATGTTACAACCTCGGAAGGCACAAGCCTCAAAAGGTATGCAATTCTCCATTTTATAAAGTGCTTGTGCTAACTTTAATTGAAAATTTTTGTACGATTGAGAAGCCAAAACAACCTCAAAAGCAACGTAAAAATGTATAAAAAAAAACATTATCATCATTTATAAATGTCACATCAGATGATTAAAAAAGCTATAAAGACCAACAAGAATTGGTACAAAGGCTACAAGATATATCACTGCTACAAAAGCATGAAAATCTTCACCTCAAAATGCAGCAGGAAAACTCCAACATTTCTTCGTCTCCACCGGAATACGCAACAGAAACAAGATCATAAAGATCTCAAGTTACCTGTTGGGCAGAGACAAAGATAATTTTCTTCATATCAGCAGAACGAAAAAAAGATCCAGTTGATTTCCTACTACACAGTTCGGGGACTATTTTCTTCTGCATCTTCATCAAGAAAGAAGATATTGTTGATTGCCGGCTACACAGGAGACTACTTCTTCATCGTAACGTGAAAGTATATACCGTTGCTCGCCTCCAACGCTAGACAGAGATGATTTTCCTCTTAGCCACAACACGAAAGAAGATTTCATTGCTTGCTTGCTACGCAAGACGTTAACGACTTTTCTCTTGGTCACAACATGAAGAAGATTTTGTTGCTCGCCTGCTACGCAGGACGAGAACGACTTTCCTCTTCATCGCAAAATGAAAGAAGATTCTATTGCCCGCCTGCTACGCAGAAAGGGGACATTCTTCTTCTGAAAAATCTCGATAGCCTGTTCCACTCTCCACATTTTCTCTTTTTTCTCCTTCTTCTTCTCTTTCTCTTCAATTATAGTATCCCCCTCATCCATGACCTCTATTTATAGGTTTAAGAAGAGCCCAAGCATTAAAATCACTTATTAAAAAAAAGCGTTCATGCTGTCACTCCAGCTTCCATTTTATAGCCTTTTGGCTTCCTCATTCTAAATTTAAAAAAAAAAATAATCTTTTCATATTTATACCATTTAGCCTTTCAAATTCCCTATAAAGAAAAAAAAATTAAAATCAATCTTAATTTCTTTGCAGTATGTGGATGGCTTTCTGTATTTTAAATCCAAAAAAAGAGAGGCTTGTGTTTACGAGCGGTCTGAAAAAATAAAATAAAATAAAATAAAAAAGAAAGAAAGAGAAAAGGAAAAAAACGTGGGGTATGCAGGTAAAATATCTCAAAAAGAAAGGTACATCCACATACTGCAACTTCGGGATTCGAATAATTATCAACAGAGGAGGAGAAAATGGTTGTCAACCTATCTACAAACTTTATATGCAAATGGCAGTGTATTATTCCTATAACGGATGACATCATTCACATATATCTCATATAAATACACTTATGTATTTGTATATTATTTAATTTCATACAAATATATCTCTTTCTATATATATATATAAATTATAATACCACATCATAAAGATAAAATGCTTTGAATTTGATATTTTCGGACGACGTTGTTGATCTCGCTTGAAAAAAAGGGGCAAATGATACTCATGAATAAATTTATTCATCTAGCACAAATCTAGAGGCATAACATGGATCTTGAGGTAACATCTTAGGCAAAAAAAAAAAAAAAAAGAGTTCAAACTTCAATGAAGTGTCATCCAGAGCTATGATTTCAGCAAGCTTATAGTCAAACTGACATGCTCGACGAAACAAACCCAACAATACCGAAATTGGTCCAATCCGAACCAAATCAACCATCGATTAAGCCATTGAACCACTTTTGAAAATATTACAGACATATTTAGAACATCAAACAGATGTAGAACCTGGTGACCTTATGGTCGAACTAAGCGTATCGACAAGACGAATCCAACAAGCATAAGATCACTCAATTTCAACATCATTAAGACACACAAATGTCCATCAAAGAACTGTCTGATCATGGAAAACTCTCCAAACCGTATGATTAAAGTGGTTCATATTCCATCATTAATTGCAACTGGGGCTCTATAAATATAGCTGCACTCCTCCCATGAGAGTGGGGTGGAGAGCTTGAGTCTTAAGAAAGAACTTTAAGTTTTGAGACAGTGCTGAAGTCCAAGACCACTCCCGCATCCGTTGACCACCGTCGATTGTCGTGGACCACTACTGATCGTCATCGACCACCGCCAACCATCGTCCACGACCACCAAACTCCATTGTTGAGCAATCCTACCACTGTCGACGAATACTATGGACCACCAATAATCTCCGTCAACCACAATCGACCGTCGTTGATCACCGCCAATCATCGTTAACCACTACCGACCGGACGCCGTCAATCGCTATCGGTCGCCGCTCATCGACATTGTAACTTATGAAACCTAGCAACTATTTCCCGCATATGGAACAAGCGGTTGCAACTGTAATCATCTTTTTATAGTATAAGTCTTCAGCTGGGTCAGACCTCATGATTTTTCCCTTTTCGGGTTTTCCACGTAAAAATCCTGGTGTCGCTATTATTTGTTTTCTCTTTTCTGAGTGTGTGCTGAATCTTCGTACTACACTAAGATGATAATCTGTTACTCTACTGCCATGAATTTTCTAACACGCATCAATATATATACATATTTTGTGGTTATAACAAAAAAAATATATATAAATAAATAAATCCTATTACATGAAAATAACATACTAAGCAAACTACTTAATGATCAACTGCATTTATGACATTCATAATATAGAAAGAACATCACCAAAATTTATATTTGTAACGTTTGAATTTATTATCATATCCTTATGATATTTATTATTATTATTATTATTATTTTATTTCTTATGTTGCTCCATCTTTTTCAAAGCAATATAATCTCTATTAACAAACGCTCAAAAGAAAATAAAATAAAAATCTTGTTCATATTAAAATGCCTCCTTATAGTGGTGACCATTTTCTTCCAAGTCTCATTTAAAAATAATGACTCTCATTATTATTATTATTATTATTATTATTATTATTATTATTATTATTATCCCCATATAATATGACATCATGAAATTAATTATATGAGGAAGGTAAATAGGGGTGTAAACAAGCTGAACACGAGCGCGCCCAGGCTCAGCTCGTATTCGGCTTGTTTATATTTCAAGCTCAAATATTGTGTTCGTGTTCGGTGCATTTTCTTAGCAAGCTGAACACGAGTCGTTATAAACAAAGAAGTCTTTTGACAACTCTAATCGCTTAACCACAAGATGTTAAGAGTTGGAGGAAGATTTAAAAATTATTATTTATATTAAAACATCATTTGAATCTACTTTAATAATATTTATTATATTTTATTAATTAATACTTTTAATTGATTATAAATCTTTGTAGCCTTGTAGTAAATTAATTTTTTTTAATACTACTCATCATATATATATATATATATATATATATATATATATATATATATATATATATATATATATATATATATATATAATTGATAAATAGTATTTTGAGCTAAAACGAGCCGATCACAAACGAACAAATCTTTGTTCGTGTTCCGCTCGCTAACTTAACGAACGAGTCGAACACGAGCTGTTCGCGAACAAAGAACCGTTTTAACATCCCTGGAGGCAAAGAGCAATATAGCAATAGATCTTGATCTTTATTACCAACAATCACATCAATACCATTAAATAGAAATAATTAAATTATACTAATTTTAATGGGACTTTATTGACATGCATTTCTATACATAATTGAAAGAGAACAATTATTTTGACAAAGTCTGCCATAGAGGATATTGGTCATGAGCAAAAACTACAACTAAAGCCACAAAATGTTAATTATTGATTGCTCAAATGATGGCCCCATCTTCATTATATAAGCCATGAATACTTTTATATTCATTTCTATCTTTTTCATCTTTATTCATCAACTTCTTCAAATGCCTAATGATAAGTGGCTTCATAATAACTTTTGATTTTCTAACAATATCATGAAAACAAATCTCAAAACTATCCTTTGATGATAAATCATTATAAAAAAAAAAGACAAAATGACTTCAATTCAACATCAATAATGCATCACAAACTATCATAAAATATCTTCTTAATAAAATTGCTCGTGTTTTAAATCATTCTTGAGATCGACATTAGCTGAATTAAATAAATGTTCGAGTTAGCTACAAGTGATGAATATATAAATTTTAGCCAAATTAATAATTTTCAAATATAAAATTTTCTCTAATCTAAAAAATATTTTGAAGTCAAAAGTAACTTTAAACTGTTATTTTTTTTAGATAATCTAATATACAAATAATTAGTCAAAATGATAGACTAATTTCTTTTTTTCCACGCACAACCTCGTTATCGACATACATATATTTTAATACACGTAATATATTTTTGGGGAGGAGATCATGTTAAATGTGAAGTTTTAGGAAAACTATTACGTGTGGCTGACTGCACGTCCGGACAGTGGCCCATGCAGCTGTGTATCGCATGGTAGACTGTCCAGACTGTCATCCAAACGGATGATCATCTAAACAAATGGTCGTTGCACATATAATTTCTCAACGATTTAACATAAATGAGGGAGAACAAAGAGACTAGGATACATTAATCTCCAATTATAAAAGCCCCATTAACCACTTTCATTCTCATGTCAAGCTAGAAAATATAGCTAAGATGACTTCTTTGTTAAAGGTGTATTTCATAGGGGCATCAAGTTGATGGTTTGATTCACTTACCACTTTGGATATAGATTCGTTATTGTTATTCTCCATAAAAATTCCTTTCCAAGATGTTCAATATGAAAAATCTCAATAAAATCCTGCACATTTTTACATCGAATATGTGTTAGATCTAATCCTGAGGAGATCTAACTGTCCAGAGGATGTGAGCACGATAAAAGAGAATCCACCTATAGAAGGACATGAGGCTCACTTATCCTGTTGAAGGTAGTTGTCCGAGCCAAAGCAAGCAATGCTAAAGCTGACCGGTTAATGAAAGATTGGCCAAATGACCCCAATTCGTGTCGTTGGACCAGGAAAGAAGCAAAGAGACATGCAAGCCAACCGGTATGAAGAAGCCGACTTATGGGAAGTTCTAGCCCGCCAACATCTCCAATTATATAGAGGGCATCCAAGAGTTTCCCCATCTAACATTAAGGGTTGACAACAAGACTAACTCAGCCGATCGAACCAGTCCTGCCGACTCGAAGCCAATAGAGCTTTGTGGCAGACAACGTCTACTGAGCCTAGCCAATCAAACGATTGGCCTTGTCAAGCCGGTCATGCAAGCTCAATCAAAGGAGCCAGAAAGTAACCGATCGATAAACTCATACATGTGAAATACCTTGAACACCCCATACAACCCCAAGTAAAGCATGAACAAAAATGTAATATCACAATATTGTGTTCTCACCCTTATAAATAGTGAGATTATTTCATGTACAAAGAGGGGGGCACATACACTAAATTTTAGCCAAAAAGGTCTGAAAAGGTCAACGCGATTGTTATAATTTATTGTTCACCTACAATTCATTCATCTCTCCTCTCTCTTTTTCTCTATCTCTCTCTCATCTCTTACGCTCTGTTCCATGGGGTGTGATTTCAGGATAAATCAGTATTCAATGGTATAAGACATTTTACTTTAGATTTTACTCATGGCTAAATGATGGCTGACAAAAAAAACAGAATTTTTAAGCCTATACAACTATTGGAACAGCAAATTGCCTTCATGAAGGGCCTTCCAAAATCAATAATTTTCAATCAGGATACGTAGTGAAATGAGGAAGCTAACGAATCAATTTTGTTATCATAAAAATAATATTAATTCTATCAGTACTGCAATTTTAGAACTACGGCACTTGCAAATACATACTTTATATATATATATATATATATATATATATATATATATATATATATATATATATATATATAAGAACTATTTGTAAGAAATTTCATATTCTATATAACTAAATGATATCTCAAAAGATATCAAACTTGTTTATTAATTTCAATAAAATATATTTATTGAAACTATAAGCGGAAGCAAGATAGGATTGTACATACCTCCAGCCATAGCTTACACGTGCAAATGCGAACTCTCTGCTTACACGGTAAAGTTGTGTTATAGATCTTCTAAACTTTTCTCACTCACAACCCGATGGTGAGGAACAAAATTATGAGGAGCAAGCTTAGGGACCAAAACATTAAGCATCACATCTATTTATAGGCTCTGCCCATCACAGAGATCTACGGTCGTGATCCCATCATAGAGATCAACGGATGTGAGCAGAGCATACGAAAGGGTGGCATACGAAAGGGTTGAACTTAGACTTAATATGGACCACATTCTAGAATTCATTTCCCTTGAAAATATAAAGGATTTATTTCCATTGAAAACACAAAGGTTTCTAATGGGAATTGTAAATAAAATAAATTAAAAAAATTTAATTAGGGAAATGAATGAAAATCCCAACATTCTCCAACTTAGTCCATATAGTTCAACACACACAATATAGAGAAGCAAAATATAGGAATCATGGCGATAGGTCCTCTTATAGTGAGTATTATCTTCCATGTATTACACTATATCAAGTCTCTCAATACTAGCCCATATATTTTAATGAATAAACCATATGTCTATTCCAGGTCCAAACCAAATGATATTTCTCATAATAAACAAATATGTGCACAAAACCATATGACAAAATATCAACTGAATAAGAGTTTCATTAAAACAATAAATCACGTTATGTAACCAAGTCTCATTCATACTACATGATCCTTGAAATTCTTTGGTGGCATGCCTTTAGTCAAAGGATCAGCAATCATCAACTCAGTGCTAATGTGTTCAATGACCACTTTATTTTTCTTAACACGTTCTCTTATGACTAAATATTTGATGTCGATATGTTTACTTCGAGTTCCACTTTTATTGTTCTTAGACATAAATACTGCAGCTGAGTTGCCACAGTACAACTTTAATGACCTTGAAATAGAGTCCATGACTCTAAGCCCAGATATGAAACTCTTCAACCATACACCATGTGAGGTAGCCTCAAAACATGATATGAACTCAGCTTCCATAGTGGAAGTAGCAGTCAAGGTCTGCTTAGCACTTCTCCAAGATACAGCTCCACCAACTAGCATGAAAATATAACCAGATGTTGATTTTCTGGAATCAATGCAGCTAGAGTAGTCCGAATCGGAGTAGCCAATCACTTCCAAATTATAAGTTGGTTTGTACATGAGCATGTAGTCCTTTGTACCTTGAAGATATCTCATCACTTTCTTTGTAGCTTTCCAGTGGTCAATACCTGAATTACTCTGATATCTTCTCAACATTCCAACAGACGAAATGCAATTTCAGGTCCGGTACAAACTCGAGCATACATAAAGTCGCCAACGAGTCGAAGCATATGGAATGTTCTTCACGTTTTCCCGTTTGAAATTAGTTTTCGGGCACTGACTCAAATCGAATCTGTCGCCCTTCACAATAGGTGTTATACTTTGTGAACAATTCTTCATGTGAAATCTCTCTAGAATTTTATTGATATAGGCCTCTTGAGACAAACCTAAAATACCTCGAGGTCTTTCTCTATAGATCGTAATGCCAATGACATAAAATGCCTCACCCATATCCTTCATATCAAAATTTCTAGAGAGGAATTGTTTCACTTCATGAAGTAAACCCTTATCATTGGTTGCAAGTAAAATATCATCCACATACAGTACAAGAAAACAAATTTTACTCCCACTAACCTTCTGGTATACACATTGATCCATAACGTTCTCTCAAAACCAAATGAAGTAATAACTTCATGAAATTTCAAATACCACAGACGGGAGGCTTGTTTCAAACCGTATATGGATTTATTTAGCTTGCAGACCAAGTGTTCACCGTCACTAGAGGAGAATCCTTCTGGTTATTTCATGTAAACCTCTTCCTTTAGATCACCATTAAGGAATGTCATTTTCACATCTATTTGATTTAACTCAAAATCAAAATGAGCTACCAATGTCATAATTACTTGGAGAGAATCCATTTTAGATACAGGACAAAATGTATCCGTGTAGTCAATTCCTTCACTCTGAGTGAACCCTTTGGCAACAAGTCTTGCCTTATGTCTCTCAATGTTACCTTGCGAGTCTTTCTTTGTTTTAAAAACCCATTTAGATCCAATGGCTTTTACACCATTAGGCAACTCAACGAGATCCCAGACTCGATTAGATGCCATAGAATCCAACTCATCTTTCATGGCATTATGCCATAAGTCAGATTCCTTAGAACTCATGGCATGTGAAAACGTTTCAGGATCATTTTCGGCTCCAATATTGTAGTCCGATTCTTGAAGATACACAACATAATCACTAGGTATGGCTATTTTTATTTCTCTAGTAGACCTTCTTAACGTTGTTTCAACATGTTGTTCAATTGGTTGTTCAACAATATCTTGTTGTTCCTCATTAACAACTTGATCTACTTGGTCATTATTAATAGCCTTTGGAACTTTAGCAATTGGTTGTCTAACACCTGTTTGTCCTTGAGGGGTGTGAATGACAATCAATCTGTCACTTGATCTAGAGGGTTGAGCTTCACAGTGATCCTTTTCAGAAACAATATCCTGAAAATGATCACTCCCACTGATCAAGTCATATTCAAGAAATTTTGCATTTCTTGATTCCACAATCCTAGTGTTATGAGACGGACAATATAATCTATACCCTTTAGACCTTTCAGCATATCCAATAAAATACCCACTAATGGTCCTTGGGTCTAACTTCTTTTCTTGTGGGTTGTAAATTCTTACTTCAGACGGGCATCCCCAAACGCGCATATGTCGCAAACTTGGTTTCCAACATTTGAATAACTCAAAAAGCGTCTTTGGAACAGCCTTGGTTGGAACTCTGTTTAATATATACACAGCCGTCTTTAGAGCTTCAGTCCACAAGAATTCAGGGAGTTTCGAGTTACTCCGCATACTTCTCACCATGTCCATTAAAGTTCGGTTTCTTCTTTCTACCACACCATTATGATCCGGAGAACCAGGCATAGTGTGCTGGGCAACAATCCCATGTTCTTGAAGAAACTTTGCAAATGGACCAGGTGCTTGTCCACTCTCTATGTATTTTCCATAATACTCCCCACCTCTATCTGACCTCACGATTTTAATTTGCTTTCCACATTGATTCTCTACTTCAGCCTTAAAGACTTTAAAGGCATCCAAAGCTTCATCCTTAGAATGAAGTAAGTAGAGATACATATATCGTGAATAATCATCTATGAAGGTGATAAAGTATTTTGGACCAACTATGTCCATGTCGGGACAACAAATATTTGTATGTATGATCTCCAATAGGTTTGTGCTCCTCTTGGCACCTTTTTTAGACTTATTAGTTTGCTTACCCTTTATGCAATCTAAACATATCTCAAAGTCAGCAAAATCCAAAGTACAAAGTACCCCTTCATTTATCAAACTTTTAATTCTCTTAATAGAGATATGCCCTAATCTCCGGTGCCACAACATAGAGGATTCCTCATTCAAACACATCGTTTTAACCCAGCAGTAACATGCATAGAATTATAAGCAGCATCATTTTGTAATTCAATAGAGTAAAGACCATCAGACAAAGTACCATAACCAATAACCTTAGATTCAAAAGATAAACTAAAACTAGAATCCAAGAAGTTAAAGGAAAAACCCAAAGGTACAAGTCTTGAAATAGAAATCAAATTCCTAGAAAAACTTGGAACATAAATTTTTTTTTCCAAATGTAAAATGAAACCGCTGCTTAAAACCAAACTGCATGTTCCAATGGCTTCTACATGTGAACGCATCTTGCTTCCCGAATAGATGCATAGTTCACTTCCCATTGGCTTCCTTAGGTTTTGCATACCCTGAAAGGTATTAGAAACATGGATTGTAGAACCAGAATAAACCCACCATGTATTATGATTAACACTAACCATATTAGACGCATAACAGACAAATGAAAGTTGAGTGCCTTTCTTGTCGAGCCAGTTCTTAAACTTAATGCAGTCTTTCTTCATGTGCCCCTTCTTCTTACAGAAGAAACACTTTGACTCTTTCTTTATGTCTGGCTGAGGAGGAATCTTGCCCTTTTCCTTATTTTTGGCTTGATCCCTCTTCCTCTTTCCTTGAGTAGTGAAATTCACCTTTTCACCCTCTTCCATTGCCAACCTACCTTCCTCTTAAAAACACATGGTCAACAGCTCGTTAATTAACCATTTGTCTTTATGTGTGTTATAAGAGATTTTGAAGGGTCCATACGGTTGGGTCAGAGTGTTCAGAATGAAATGAACAAGGAAAGATTCCGACATTTTAACTTCCAAAGTTTCAAGCTGAGCCGCTATGTCCCTCATGTGCATGATATGATCACACACGCCTTTAATTCTGGTGAGCTTCATGGATAAAAACTGCATAACTAAGGTGCTGACCAAAGCCTTGTCAGATGTAGCAAACTGCTCATCAATGGCTTTCAGAAGGTCCTTGACCTTATTATGCTGCTCGACAGAACCACGAATACCAGCAGATATCTTAGTCTTTATGAACATCACAGAGAGGCGATTGGATCGCTCCCATTTTTCATAGAGATTAACAGCATCCGGAATGCTGGTTTCAGTAATGGCAGGTGGTTCGTCTTTTCTTATAGCATAATCAATATCCATCCATCCTAAATGGAGAAGAATTCTCATTTTCCACACTTTATAGTTCACCCTTTAATTCGGGAATATCACACTTAAAATCAGAAATATTCGCAGGTTGAATAACTGCAAAATTTATCAAATATATATGCCCATTAAACAAAAATTTGAGACATAAAAAAATGACATGTTTTACCAATGTAAATCATGCTCAAATCAATGAATCTAGTGACATAGAATTTGCTTGTGAGCTAAAATCCTACTCAATTAGATTCATCTAATAACATTATGATAAAACTATCAAATTATGTTCCATTTATTAATTCCTGTGGGAAGATTAATAAATATAAGTTAATATTTCATCCTAATTAATCATACAAATATAACAAAATTCCTCTGGGTAGATTTCATTATATCTCATATGATTAATTACGACTAATATTGTAATGTGATTCATGAACTTAATATATAATTTTAATTAATTAAAGATGCTGTGGCTATTCCTTAATTAATTAAAATTATATGAATCAACTATCATTAATTAACTCTTTATTAAGAGCTGAACATTTGCATACAATCATATATAATGCAAATAAAATGAATAACAATGCATAAATATTATTTAACATAATTTTTTGCATGTATAATAACCATAAATTTATACCAAAAAAATTTCAAGAAATAAATAAGTAATTTATGCATAACAGTTATTCAACTTTTAAACCAAACAAGTTCTTAATTACAATTTTAATGTGAATAAATTACATAACTTAATATTGTATGCTTAATTTAACACAAAAATTAAACATATTTTACAAAATAACTAAATAATTTAGACACATTAAAATACAAAAATGAATCATAATTAATTACAAAATCAATTATGTGCCAAGCAGTTCATAAAATCATTTAGAACTTGATTACAACATGATTTCCGGTTTTATTTTGGATTAAAAACGTTAAAATTCTAATACACAAAAATTAAAACGTTTTCTCCAAAATCGGGCAACAAGCACGGATATTAACCTTAATGTCCAACCATGATTTAAACTTGTGTAACAATACATTAGAAATCAATGTTCTTAAGGATTTCTAATCATAACTCAATCAATCAATTGCCTAGAATCGAAAATTACGCATACAGGTATATAAACAGAGTAAAACAGAGTAAGCAAGGCAGATGTTAAGCTTGCTCTGATACCAAATGTAAGAAATTTCATATTCTATATAACTAAATGATATCTCAAAAGATATCAAACTTGTTTATTAATTTCAACAAAATATATTTATTGAAACTATAAGCGGAAGCGAGATAGGATCGTACATACCTCCAGCCATAGCTTACACGTGCAAAGGCGAACTCTCTGCTTACACGGTAAAGTTGTGTTATAGATCTTCTAAACTTTTCTCACTCACAACTCGATGGTGAGGAAACAAAATTATGAGGAGCAAGCTTAGGGACCAAAACATTAAGCATCACATCTATTTATAGGCTCTGCCCATCACAGAGATCTACGGTCGTGATCCCATCATAGAGATCAACGGATGTGAGCAGGGCATACGAAAGGGTTGAACTTAGACTTAATATGGATCACATTCTAGAATTCATTTCCCTTGAAAATATAAAGAATTTATTTCCCTTGAAAACACAAAGGTTTCTAATGGGAATTGTAAATAAAATAAATTAAAAAAATTTAATTAGGGAAATGAATGAAAATCCCTACACTATTTGCATCGTATTATTTATAGTAAATAACGTTACTGTGCTAATTAATATTCATATCTATGAAATTGAATACACGTCTATAATGTCTTGGGCTTGCTAGTTATGACATGATAAAACATATATAAATTAAATTATAAATAGACACATATATAAATACATATATACATATATACACACATACATACATGTACACCTACACACACACACACACACACACACACACACACACATATATAATATACATATACATATGTGTACACACACACACACACACACAAACACAGTTGATCCCCACAGTTCTAAGGGGAGCACAAGTCTGAAGACAAACCTCACAAATATAAGTAAGGGTACTTGGAGGAAGACCAAATGACAATAGTCGACTAGCCAGAGACTGATCAAGCGGCTGACCAAGAGCTGACCGACCCAGAGGCTAACCACCTCGAAGGCTGCTCAGGTAGAGACCAACTAATAAGAAGATGACGCAATAGATATCCATGAATTAAATAAAATGAAACCAATTGATTGGTGGTCGACTGATTAAAAAGAGTCAGCGGTATAATTTATTATGTAAAACAATGTGAAAGCATAGAAATTCACAACAACAATCAAACACAAAAGATTTATGAGGTTCGGCCTCAATTTGATTCATTTATGTCCACGGGGTGGGAGATTCCATTAATACCAGACGGGGGGAAAGAAAATAGGCTTGGGTTACAACTTCCACTCGAATCATCTCTCTCTCATGAATACTAAGTTATCTTTTATAGAGGAGGTTTAGATCATATAAAGAAAGAAACCAAAAGAAGGAACAAACCAATTATAATAAAATCATTAAATGGAACAATTTCTACCTCATCTCTTACTTCCAAATAAGTAAGAGATGACCAAATGAGCTATGAACTCTAATTTAGCTGCACCAAGTTGGTTGCTTATATACCAACCTCTCAAAGGGATCATGCCTAGCGCAATTTTTCAAAATGTCAGACTAAGCAACCAGTTCCAAGCTCGGATATTCACCAAAATGTTATAGTAGGTGAACTTCTAGACCTATCATGAACATGTATGTTGGATTCTCCTTCATATCTATCTTCTTCAACAGATCAACCTTGCCTTCTTCAATCAAGGGCCAAACAAAGTGTACCTCACATTAATGTGCTTGGTACGAGGATGGTGAAATGGATTTGTGACCAAGAATATTATAATCTGACTGGAACAAAATACCATCATAAACTCTTGAACAACTCCCAAGTAATTCAGTAGGCCATGCATCCATATTGCTTCCTTCACAGCCTCCATGACTATCATGCACTCTACCTCCATAGTAGACAAAGTAATAGTAGACAAAAGAACTGTCCTCCAACCAATGTGAATAAATAACCAGTAGTAGAACCCCACCTATCCACATCACTTACATTGTCTATGTGTAGCCTACACACAAATTTGCATTGGATGACTGCCTTTCAAATACCAAGCCAACATCAATTTTACCCTTCAGATACCTCATAATACTCTTCCCAGTATGTCAATGGCTCCGTCATGGATCATGCATGAACTTGCTCACAACAACAAATTCTTGTCCAATGTATGGTCTAGTACAAACTATGACATGTATCAGACTACCCACTAAATTAGCATAAGGAACCGATCACATGTCTTTCATTTCTTGATCATCTTTGGGATACTAACCTGAACTCAACTGAAAATAAGATACACACCGCTTTGATCGAGTCATTAACCCCAGATTTCTTCATCACTTTCATAAGCTTATTGTGAAAGCCAAACCTTTCTAGCTGGCTTATTCCCGAGAATCTCCATGCCATGAATTATGTTACCTTCACCCAACTCCTTCATTTCAAAATGTTTGGACAATCGATTCTTCATCCTATCAACCTTAATTTGAATAATAGATACACTCATCATATCATCAACATATAGAAGAAAGTAAATGAACTCACTGTTAGCCAACTTCTTGAAATATGCATAATGATCATATTGGCTCCTCGTGTACTATTGTCTCCTCATGAACTGAACAAATTTTTAATACCAGTATCGTGGTGATTACTTGATTAACCCAAATAAAGACTTATCTAGTTTGCAAAGCAAGTATTTTGATGCTCCATATCTAAGTGGCTATAACATGTGGATCTAATTTTATAATTCGTCTTATATGAATGCAATCTTTACATCGAGCTGTTCCAAGATTAGACCATAATGTGCTACAAATGTTAAGAGAATACAGACCGAGGGATGCTTGATCACTGGGGATAACACTTTATCATAACCAATCTCTTCTCATTGCCCAAAACCTTTTGCCACTAATCTTATCTTGTACCACACATCAGCTCCATGAGATCCTTCATTCTTTACATACATCTATTTGCACCGATGGCTTTCCTTCCCATAGGAAACTTCACCCACCACCAAGTATCATTGCTCCAAAGAGACTCCATATCTTCATCCACTGCAACTCTCAAAAGATCACAATCAAATCTCTCCACCGTTTCTTTGTAGTGAAAAGAAATTTCTACTTGTTTGGCTGAAAGTACAAATGCAATGTGATCTCTCAACGAAGTTGGTTTTAGGGCATTATGGAACTTGGTCCTGCTCCTTTCAATTGATTCACAAGCAAGAATCTCATCCTCAGCATTTTTTCCACCTCCTCATGAGAACTATCAATAGATATCTCATTAGCTGCAACTGAATCAGATATATGAGTTAGTGTGGACGAACTCTGTGGAATAAATTGTGTTGCATCAAACTCCAACTTCTAAAGTACCATTCTATCCATCTCTCTAACGTTCTTGCAAAAACGCGCGTGAAGTGTATTTGCCCCCATTGTTTGATTTGATACACCATATTTTTTTTTATCAGTCTGAGTCTCAATCTACTTCTTACAACTTATAAAAATCTCCATCTGTTGAATGATGTTATTTTCATTGGGCCCAAACATGTATGTGAAAATACTCTAATATATATCTTATATTGTGGATTACAGCCCCAAAAGATACCCTGCATGCATTCTTGCTAAATGCAATGCTTACAAAAATCAAGTTTACAGGTGCTAGCTCCTTGATCAATCTTTTCTTTACCAAAGCCTGAAATGAAGTATCTCTAGCATGAGCTAGTTGAATATGCCATAACATAGTGGCGTCAGAAGAATTATTGACAACAACAACCATTCCAATCACTGTACTACCCTTAAAGTAGTAAATATTGTGATGACAAACTCCATTCGTAAAAATCATTGCTCCACGATATATCCTCAAAACTTATGTCCAATGACTCTTATAGCCCTTAGATTATAAATTCCCAACTAAAATAAAATTCTTCCTGATATTTGGAATATGTTTAACATCAATCAGCTCTCTCACAGTATCATCATGCATCTTGATAAATATACTCCATATACAAATAGTATGACAAGCTTGATGTTGCCCAAAGTCATTGCACAACTATCAGATCCTTGTACATACAAAACCACCCTCGATGAGGATAAATGTGATAGGTAGCACCTATGCCCAGAATTCAACAAGAATCATCTGTAAATAAACTGTGCGAAAATTTAGATAATTATATATCTGGATCTGCCTCTTCACATTTTTCCGCAATAAAATTGGCTTTTGCCTCAGATGCAACTTCTTTTCCTTTCTCTTTCAGCTTTGAACAATCTTTCTTCCAATGAACAGTCTCTGAATAGAAAACACATTGATTTTTCTCAAGACTGCACCCACGAAACTTGCGCATCTTTTGAGAAATGTCGTTGCGGCCACCTTTGTTTGCCCTATTATTCTTCTACTTTCAAGATCTGTCACATTGAAGTGTAAGTACCTCAGCTGACTCCATCTTTGTGAACTCCCAGGTCCCTTCAACAGAACTCATGATTCAACAATGTTGTAGTTACTTTGCCATAATTCAAGACATACTTCACATGAATGAGTGTCATAGTGAAGTTTTCATACTCATCTGCGAGCGAATTTAACAGTAGAAGCGTCTTGTTTTCATCTCTAGTCTTCTCATCCAAATCTAACATACCTGTTAACAACTTTGTAAAATCATTCAAGTGTTCCTCAATAGTCACCCCCATCTCATCTGAAATCTATAGAGTTGATGCTTCATATGGAGATGATTCTCCACACTTTTCGTGAGATAATTTCTCTGCAACATCCTTCGCAATTTGACTTGTGATATTTGATTCGAATTTACTTGTCTCCATCATCGCCCCATATTTGATCTCCCGAATAAAGCAAATTCGGATCAAACCATAAGTACTCTAATTCATCTTTAATCAATTTTTTTCTAACATCTCTTCAGTACATTCATCACTATCGACTACTTTCTTCAAATTTAGAGAATACAACTCATCCATCACTTCGCATCGCCACATGACAAAATTCTCTTTATCATCAAATTTCATCACATCTATTTTGACGGGATGCGTAGCCACCTGATGAATCGACATTTTCACTGTCATAATTGATATTGAAAAACCCGACATCGTGCTATCATTTATAGCCACCATTGTTGAAATTTCTTTCCAAAATGAATTTCTCTAGAAGATTACCCGGTAAAAAAAAAGACAAATAAAAGTTATATGAAAAAAATAAATTTCCAAAAATTTCCTTTTTTTTCTTTTTCAAAGTTCTTTCCCAAAAAAAGAATTTTCCTAAAATCTTTTTTCTTCTTTTCTGTGCTATTCACATTTCACGCATGGCTTTTCCCACAGTCACTGTACGTTTAGGCTTTTTTTTCGCCATTGAAAACTTTCTGCTTTTGGAATACTACTTTCCTTTCTTCGCAATGCGAGGTCTGCTTTGCCGAAATCCTCCCTGTTCTTCTTCAGAGTCCACACGAGCTCCCAAGTCCCAACCAATATCCCACCGGACCGTCCCACGTCAATCCGGTAGCCGGCAGACCACGCCGCATGGCCTTTTGCCAGAACCGCTGCCTATGGCCGGACCTCGCCGGAATCTTGCTGTTGTGATCCCTGGTGCGCTGGATAGCCGCCGGTCTGCTCGTGAACCTCTGAATCTACAAACAAACCTCACTATGATCATGAATCCAATTTTCTGATACCAATTGTTATTCGATAACAATACAAAAACAAATAAATTCATAGAACAACAATCAAACACGAAAGACTTACATGATTTATTGTTAATTAAATTTAATTGGTCTATGTCCACATGGGAAGGAAGATTCCACGAGCACCGAGGAGAAAGAAAATTGGCTTAAGTTCAACTTCCGCTCAGCTCGTCTCAAGTCCTCTTTTAAACAAGCATCTATTCCATCAAGACACTATACTCAAATTTGCGTATGGACTCAAATGAGCACTTGACATATAATAAGTGGGTCCCACTACATTACACTGAATTCCGGACGTAAAATTAATACCCGATGTTTTGATATAATAATTTTCCTTTTTATAACACATGTTTAGAGTATATAAAGAAAAGAACCAAAAAAACAGAAAAACAAATCAATTATAATAAATCCATTAAATACAACATAATATCATTTCATAATAATTCTAGTTGTATTTAAATATTAGAATATTAAATACAGTAAAAATTATTAAAATCAAACACACACACAAATCAATTGTGCAAGCAGGCTGAGGAATCCTCCTCTCATATTTTTTTCAATTGTCCTTATTCTAAAGTTATTTGGAACTGTTTGGCCAATACTTTTAGCATTACCTGGCCTGTTTGTTGCTCGATTTCTAGGTATCTAAACATATGGAAGGACAGCATTCAGGCTGGGAAATCAATGAGGTTCTTCCCTTTAGTGGTTATTTGGTTCCTTTGGAGTGCTAGAAACTCTTTTAAGCATTCTGATAAACAACCATCGCCTGAGAGTACTCTCTCCAACATTATGGCTTACTATGGCAGAGCCTCTAAGCTCTTACACTCTTATTCAATTCACACCATGAGGCCTATAATTGTAAAGTGGTTGCCTCCTTTTGAGGGTTTTATAAAGGCTAATATTGATGGTAGTTGATCTGTTTCAAATTCTGGTGCTGGGGGTCTATTTAGAGATCATCAGGGGAATCTCATTTTCTTCTTTAGTTCCCCTGTAGTGGCTGATTCACCTCTTTGTGCTGAGGTCTGGGCACTTTTTTATCACTAAAAATGGCTGTTTCTTTTAATTTTAAATATTTGCAGGTGGAAACTGATTCCAAAATACTTATAAATCTGTTTTACAAAATTTCTGCTCTTCCCTGGAATCTAGTTTTCCTGTTTAACCGTATTTGGGATCTCATTACCTCACATGCTTTGCAAGTTCATTTATTTTTTATTTATAGAGAAGGAAACAGGCCGGCTGATTGGTTAGCCAAAAATGTTGGTGGTGCCCCATTAGTTTGTACAACACCTCCTTATCATCTTGCTCTTCTCTTACATGGTGATCTGATGAACCTCCCTTACCTCAGATATTGAGTTCATGGGTTATTCCTAATGTGTTTTTAGCTGAGAACTCCCCACTGTTTTGCTTTATATCTGTTTATTTTGTATTTTTCCTTCTCTAACATGGTGGCTGCATCTGCATATGGATTGTCACTAGATGCATAGGCTCTCTCTGCATTGCAGGTACATCCGGCTGGATAACTGGAATCTGCTCTCATTGTGAAAGGTTCAAGGTTTGGAAGTTTGGTGTCCGGTTTTCTCTCAGGCTATTTTTGTTTCTGCCATTGCTTTACTGCTTGAAGAAACATTTTGGATTATGAATGTTGTTTTTTTGACACTCCCTCCTTACTCTTTGTTGTTTGCTATTTCATGATTTAACTTCCATTTGGTATTTTGTTTAAATTTTCTGATGTCGTTTTTGGAGCTTTCTTTTGCATGAGTTGTAACGTGGGAGGCGGAACCCTTAGGGGTGAGTTGGGTCTTATATTTTTTTGATTTTTATAGTTGGAGATCTGCCTCCCCAACCTTCTCTTTTTTGTAACACTTTTTCAAAAATTAACACGTAGGGAGCCCAATGTGTTCTGTCCCCTATATATATATATATATATATATATATATATATATATATATATATATATATATATATATATATATATATATATATATATATATAGCATCTGATCCCTATCTCTCTCTATATTTTTCTCTTTTTTCTCATATTCTATATCTCGAATCTGATTCACGACAAATCCCGACCCTAACAATTTACATTCATGAATTTATAAATATGCATGAGCATGACACACGCCCCGACCCTCATGGTTAATCATGATTTATTGATTCAAAGATTTCAAGCCCCTTTTGATGCAGTTCATTTGGTGCGGTGGCATTTTGAAAATGCACCAGATCTGTTTGGGTAAATTACGTTTTGATAGTTTATGCATTTTCAAAATACTGAAAATAACATTTTCAAACCGCACCTACCTAAATGTTGTGTCAGCTTTTTGGGTGCAGTCTTAACTTTTCAAAAATAAATAAAAAATTTATGATAGCCACCGCATCTAATCTATCTACAGATTATTCGATAAACTGCACCTGTGGCAAACAGTAAAAAAAAGGCAGATTCCTGCAGTCGCCGAGGCATAAAATTTAGACATTTGAATAATATTACTAACGTGCATGCTTGTACCATACACCAAAGTGCGCGCCGGGGCGGGGCCAGTAAGTTTTCCCAATCGACGGCAGTTCAAACTGTGATTATCTCCATCGATCAATACAAATTTTAAAGTTAGCTAGGACAAGCATTCGAGTGGCTAACTTGACTTTTAGACATTAGCAGCACTGTTAATGAAGCTGTTTGTCTACTAAGAGTTAAAAGCACTGTTCATAAAGCTCCATCGACGTGTTGCGCTTTGGTTTGCTTATATTAATCAAGCTATTTGTCTACTAAGAGTTGAGAGAAGTTGTATATAAGCAAGAGGTGGCTGGCTTCTCCGCTTCCTCAATTCATTCTCCTTCTTCCTCTTCTTCACTGATCCAACGGCTGAGAGATGTCAGGGAGTTCTTCAAATCTTAGTAATGTTTTGGGAGAAGTTTTCGGTTCTTTGGATCAGTCGGTGATGTTAAGTTTTTCGTTCAACAACAGGCCGGTTTTTAATGGATGTGATTTTAGGCCTTCAAATGTTGTTAATCGCCCTAGAGTTGAAGTAGGAGGAGAGGATTTACGTACTTTTTACACATTAGTAATGTTTTCTTTTTTTCCTTAATAGGTTTGCACATTCTTTTATGTGGAATAGTATAAAATATTACGTCAGTCAATCGTTCGGACATGTTGATGAAGGCGTTGATCGCACCTTGCTGTCAGCGTCGTCTGACAGCATGGTGCAGTGCATGCCGCTGACAGCATGTTTAGATTACCAGACGTAGTATTTTATCAGGGATTAGAGCTTTGATAAAAACAAAGTAAATTTCACTCCGTGATTTTTTATAAATAATTTTTTTTTTTAAATTTGTGACTTACAGATAATGGTTGATCTGGATGCGCCAAACCCTAGCAATCCAACGTTGAAAGAATACTTGCACTGGTAATTAAAGAAAATATTAGATGCGGATAACGAGACATGCACATAATAACATGGATTCCACCAATCCACATTATTGTCTGCATGTGCAAACAACACACCTAAAGTTTTCTCATAATTAAGGCCCTATTTGGCATCAGTTTGATTTTATATCCTACTTTTAATTTTTATTTATTTTTTTTTCAAGAAATAAAAATTGAGTGGAGCTAGGACTAAGTGCTTGAATGTGTGATCCATTAATGGATAGAAGTGAAGGTTTGAACCATTTGGTCATCAATGCCCAATTCATTATATGCGTTGTTTTTTATATTTAATACATATGTAATGATTATGATTTGTCAAATAAATAGGTCATATAATTTATTATTTGTGCTATCAATTATTTTATGTACCAAGAGTGATTTCTCTCTTTTATATCTTCCTATATAAAAGACTTTTAGTCCCTTCTAGTTTATAATGTATAGGAATATATTACTATCCTTAATGAAAATGATTTTAAAAAGTTCATATATATTCTATAATCTTTGCCTTTCTTACATGATCAATGAGTATTTTAAATTTTAATAATATAGAAATAAAACTTCTCACTCACAAAAAAACCAATCATAAATAATAGTATAATACTGAATTTAAAGATTATAGAATTAGTATATGTTGAAATAAAACAAGGAATGGAATAGTTCTTCTCCTCCTTGCTATGAGATTAAGAACTTAGAATTTCTTTTATTTTTTTTCCATATGTTGTCACATAGTTTTCATTTGCATTAATTAATGTTCTTTCACGAACCAAATAGGCGATAATATACATATACATATACATACATACATACATATATATATATATATATATATATATATATATATATATATATATATATATATATATATATATATAGTTTATTTTTACATTAAATGTTTTCCATGTTCAAAGTTGCCTTGCAAGCTTATATTGTTCACATTAATTAAGATAGAATTCGTATTTTTTTGAAATAAAAGACCATTTCAAATATTAAGAAGAGAAGATAGAATTCATACTTTTTATTCTTTGGGTTCACGATGCAGGATGGTAACGGATATCCCATCAACAACTGATGCGAGCTTTGGTAAGTTGGAAAATATTCGCTTATTAATTTATTTTATTCTCTGGATAATTATATAAAAACCCCTCAAAATATTGATATTTACAAAATATATATATATTTTTTTATATTTACCATGAATGTTTAAAAAATAAAAAATATAGATCTATATATTCTATGATGCATGCATGCATGCAGGACGTGAGCTGTTGACGTATGAGAGCCCCCACCCCGTGACTGGAATCCATCGCATAGTCGTAGCACTCTTAAAACAGCAAAAGAGAGGCACAGTTCTTAAGCCAGACTCACGTGAAAACTTCGATACCCTAACCTTCGCTCAGGCTAACAATCTCAAAACTCCGGTGGCCGCCGCCGCCTACTTCAACTGTCAGCGGGAGGCTGGTTCCGGTGGCCGGAAGTTCCTCAATTAAACAGCCATGCTACCATCACATGACCTTATATATACTCACGTTGTTGTCTAATATTGCATGTTACCATGCATGGTTTGCTGTGGTTGAAGTACTGTTATTTTATGAATGTGATGAGAAGAGATTCTCTAGCTTGTAATGTAGATTTTAATATGGAATAAGTTGTACGTTATCTGTTTAGAAATAATTGTTTTTATTTTCTGGTACTGAAAATATTCTTCTTTTTATAAAAGTTAAAAAGGTGGATGTATGTGGGGGCTTGTGAGCTATGATGATAATTAGATTATTGATATTTAGGATTCGTTTGAGAAAATGGTGCTCCTCCTTTGCGTTGCAGTGTATAGTGATGGAAATAAAAGCTTTTGTTTGATGGAGTATTTGTCCGGCTTCTCCCGAAGTTAGTTCGTAAGAGCGATAGTTTTTCGCCGTTTTAGATTGCAGGTGACCATCTTCGTTTCGGTCAGGATTAATTTCAATAGAGCTTTGCCGAATGACAAAGCTACTTCAAACGACGCCTTAATGGGGGTGAGATACATATGTTAATGTATTGGGTTTATTAAACTAAAATTTATCGTATTTATTTTAGAAAATAAATTTTTTTATCAATCAAGATTAACTGAAATCGGGCAGAATTAAGAGTTTTCTTATTTAAATTGTTGTATTAAATTCTATATATTAATTATGCATATTCTTTCCTTATAGCTGAATGGTTCGATTTGAAATATTTTTTATTACAAATTATTATGTATTATTAGGATACCTAAATCAGATTGTACGGACTATTATTTATTGGAAAAAAATCAAAGGAATAAGGCAAACAACCTATTTGTTCAAAAAGTTAACATGGTATTAGAGTTACTTCGAATCTTTCCGGTCTAAATCTTTCGTCTTCCCTCACATTTGTGAATTATTCGCCTTCATCTTTGACTCGAGCTCATTCCATCTCGCCGTCTACTTCCTACGTCCTGGACTGTTTATTCCGCTTCAGTTTTGTCCACTTTGACTTCGGCTTTTTCGTCGCACTCAAGGATCAAAGGCTTCAACATTCCTTCCAATATTGACAGCTTCAGCTTCGGCAAATCCTAGAACTTCGGTTTCTACACTCACGGCTTCAGCATTCTCGGCATCGGCACTCACGGCTTCGGCATCTCGGCTTCGGCACTCACGGCTTCGGCACTCTCAACATCGACACTCACGACTTCGACACTCACGGCAACGACATTCTAGGCTTCGGCACTCACGGCTTCGGCACTCTCGGATTCGGCACTCTCGGTTTCGGCACTCACAACTTCGACACTCTCGGCTTTGGCAGTCAATGCTCGAGGATTTTTTTGCTTCAACTTCAGATTCCTATCCCTAATCCCATCTCCAGGCACAAATCTCCACGCTTCTGCTAGTTCCAGGGTCTTCGACTGTTCATCTGGTTTGCTCGATCGGGTTGTTCACTCTTCTGAATTGCTTCATCTGTTCATCTGTGCATCTGTTTAACGTATCGGACTCAAACGCATGATTCTTCTCTGTTCACACCAATACCTTCCAACTCATAGACAATCCTATTTAAAATGTCTTATGATATTCAAACTACCGATATATTTACTAAGGCACATTCTTGGCAGCTTCATCCATTAAGAGTTTCTTGTTGGCAAATTGAAGCTTCTTGATCAGTCAACTTCAATTCGATGGGGTATATCAATCAAGATTAACTGAAATCGGGCAGAATTAAGAGTTTCCTTATTTAAATTGTTGTATTAAATTATGTATATAAATTGTACATACTCTTTTCTTATAGTTGAATGATCCGATTTGAAATATGTATTATTTGTTCAAAGAAGTAACACTTTTGAAAATAAAAAATTGAAATATTTTGTATGAATATATTTTCTTACGTACGGAGCAACGTGCATGTCATTTCTACTATTAAGTTATGGCCTCATGGATGATATTGGACTTAGTGTTTGGACGTATATAACCTTGAGAATTCCCTTAAAAATGATAAAAAAAAGATTTGTTTTCATGAGTTATTGTTAACTTCAATTATTATTTAAACTTATCATGCATGATAGTATTTATATAAGATTGGTAGAGTCCGGAGGATGAATTTGCGGGGAAAATAATAATCTCGAAAATAGAAATAAAAAATTTATTATAGTTAAGGTAACATTAGCAACTAAGTACAACCATTTGAAAAATACAGTAATATTGTCAAAAATCTCAACGTGTTACTGATTTTCACCAACAATATTTATCCTTATATCAAGTTTTATGATGGTTGAAAGAAGTATTATTGATGCGTGCAAGAAAATTCACAGCAGTAGAGTAGTAGATTATTGTCTTAGTGTGGTAAGAATATTCATCACGCACTCAGAAGAGAGAAAGTAACTAGTAATGACACAATAAGTTTTTATGCAAAAAACCCATAAAAGGAAAAAAACTATGGAGCCAAGCGAGCTGAAGAAGGTTACTACATGTACAGTCCCTCGTCCTATAGGTAGGAAAGAGATGAACACTCTTCGGAGTTACTAGATTTTCCAAGTTACAAAGTCGATGCATTGATAAATTTGTTGCTAGGTGATCGATTGCAATTGACAGCATTCGGTCGGGTAGTGATCGACAGTGGTTGGCGGTGATTGACAACGTTCGACGGTGATTGAAAGAGAATGGTTGTGATCGACGGAGATTGGCGGTGATGGATGACGTTCAGTGGTGGCCGACAGAGATTGGCGGTGGTTGACTACGGTCGGCAGTGGTCGATGATGGTTGATGGTGGTCGACGACGATCAGTAACAGTCGGTGGTGGAGGTGCTGAACTTCAGCTTTTCTCAAAGCCTCAAGCTCTTTCTTAAATATCAAGATATCCTCCCCTTTTACGAGAGAGATGAGACTCTATTTATAAAGTTTTGAGTCTAATTTATGCAGGGATATGAATCATTTTTATCAGATGGTCTGGAAAGCTTCCTTTGATAAGATAGAGTTTGATTGTCATTTGAGTACCTTGGGTTCTTAAACCTTAATATGATATCCAAGGATGAAAATATGCCTTCTCACATTGGGGTGGGCACTAGGAGTGCGCCACATCGAAAGAAAATCACTGCTCGGAGACGAGTACAGACCCAATAGCCAAAATCCAAATTTTGCGCCCGGATGTCCATAGAACGGTTTTTACTGATCTGGAAGCTATGAGAAACCATTTATCATTTATATGCAACCATGTAGCTTAAAAATGAACTTTCCAGAGGTTTTAAATTAGGTATTTTAGTGCTAATGGGCATCTTGCACCACCGCGTCGGTGGGCTTGTCTTAACCCAGTTTTTCTGAAACATGCGTAGGATTGTTTAATGACTTGTCTTGACCACGAGAAGTCCTACGTGACAAAAGTATGACTTTCAGATATTAAAATGGTCATCGTGTTTGCCTTAAATTAGACACTGATGTCGACTGATGACAACCACTTCCGGGCACAAGCAGAATGAGACGAACCCTCAACTTGGTGCTAGATGTACTCACTGAAGTCTCTAAGGACTGTTTGAGTGACGAGATGCTACGTAAGAACATAGTATGATCACTTATCCCTTGGAAGGATGTTCAGTATGTATGAAATCAAAAAATGGTGCCAGTACTGGTTTGATTTAGGTTGGAACTAAGTTAGAACTAGGTTGAACCTGGGTTGTATCCATTCAAATGAAGAACGAAAGTCAACCCAGTTAGGAGAAGAATAAAAATAATATTCATGTTTGACCTGATCGTACTTGAACATACAAATCAACACCCATGTTAACCACCATGGGAAAGCCGTGAAAGGTGTGGCCCTACCTCTCAGCAGATCCAACTCGACGAAATAATCTGGTTCCTAACCATCATTAGACATCTCACGAAAGCCCCCGAGGTTCCTCCTATGAGACAAGGAATTGGCTAAGCAACAAAGCTTCACAATCCTCGCGAATGATCTCCCTCGTTAAAAAATGAGATGTATATCAAGTTACGGCGATTCACCCTCTGCTTGACGACTAAGTTTTTTTCTGCTGATAGGAACTCCTCATTTATGGATCGAAATTTGATCGTAATACTAGACCAACCTATCGACAAAACAAGGCCAATTGAGCAGGCCTGCCAACTCGAAGCTCATTGAATCCTGCTAACCGACTGCTCCGACTTAGTCAAGCAGACTGAAGCGGCATGACAGAGCCAAACTCATGATAACCCAACCAACCCACCTATAGGGCAAACTTGCAATAGGCTCGCATATATAAAATATTTAAAATTTCCTGTAATTATCCTATTAAAGCATGAGTAAAAAATATAACATCATATATTGTACTATCTTCGTTATAAATAAAAAGATCATTTAAGAAAACAGACTAATAGATAAGACATTTTACTGTTCATTATTTCTCTGTCTCTTTATCTCTCTCATTATTTCCGTTCTACATATAATATATTCGTATTCAATCATTAGTAGATTTAGTCATTTGTATATTCAGTATTTGTATATTCTATCATTCGTATTTGGCCAGGCTGGGCCACGTCTCTAGTTTTTGTCATACTTTTGAAGGATCTCATGCGATTTACTTTTTAAAATATTCTTACTTTAGTTGCTTTCCTTTCCTTTGAATTCAGTCCAAAAACATTCCAACTTTAAGCAGGGATACAGAAGAAAACAATAGAGAATATCAAAAAGAAAGATTTTAGGAGCTCTTATTCCATCAAGACACTGAATATAAATTTGCGTTCGAAGATCGGTGAGTACTTGCCACGTGAAAAGTGAGCTCCATTACAATACACTGATTAAATAGTTTCTTAGAGGGATGGTGGCCACTTGCCACACGGCAAATGTAAATTGGACTCTATACGCAAAATTTACGTCCGATATCCTGATAGAATAATTTTCCAACTTTAAAGAATATTATTTATGAATGAAACTAAGAACAAACTTAGGCAAAAATCGATATTTTAATTATTCAGGCAAAACAATTCCATCATCACTTTTCAGTAAATTTTTTTTTATAAGTCGTGTTTATCGAACTGGAGAAAATCAACTATGCTATGAGACGACGAAAATTTACTATTCTTGAGGAACAATTTCGAGAGGTATTTATCTCTCACTATTTCACCAAATAAAATTTTTTTAGATACCCCAATGTTCACTCTAAACATCATCGCCTCCCCAAACGAATCCTAAGGGCTCGTTTGGGGCAACTTATAAGTGCTGGGTCTTTTTTTAAAATATCGCGGTACCGTTCAGATTGCACGTTTTAGCAGCTTATCCGAAAACGCGGTTGGATTTTTACACTAAACATAGGCCGCGGGTCGAACCAAGCGGTCGATCTGCGGGCCGCATTTCAGGATAAACTGCTTATCTTACTAATAACTTTTTAATCGATTTTAGTGATTAATAATGATCACTTAGCGTGTCTAGTTACAAATATCTAAAATAAATGAGATGAATCAGAATCAGTGCTTTGAATTATTGCACCATTCCACCTGTTTGGTTCCGGTACTTGTGGGGTAAATACGCAATATGGACAGTTGTACGAGAAGTGTTCGTGGCAGATTCTACTTTTTTTTCTTTTTTACCTTTCCAATTATTTATTCTTCATGAAAATATATATTATGCCCCCAGCAAATCTCGCAGGAATTTTAAGATGTTGATACGAATTTTGGAGTAATTTTTTGAATAAGAAACATTCAAATTTCAATTAAGTGTCATTTAGAACTCCGATCAGCAAATTTATGGTCAAATTGATCAGTTCGATGAGACGAACCTAATGATATAAATACTAGTTTGATTCCAGTCAGGTCAAGCCTAAACAAAGTCATTTATCCAATCTTGGAAGATTTCTGGACACATTTAGAAAGTCAAACGGATGTCGATTCTGACGAGTTTATATTCGAGTGGAGCGTCTCGACAAGATGAATCCAACAAGCCCAAGATTGTTCAATTTCGACATCATTAAGACACTCAAATGTCCATCATTCGCCATTTGATCGAAATAGTTTCAGGATCATCAGATCAAAATGGTTCATATTTATGCATTAATTGCATCCAAAACACTATAAATAGAGCCTCACCTCCACATGAGGGCGTAGCTTGAGCCTTGGGAGAGAACTTAAAGCTTTGAGAAGGAGTTGAAGTTCAGCACCATCCCTACTATTGTCGATCGCCGTCAGCAGCAGTCGATCAGCTGTCGGCAGCCGTCGATCATTGTTGGCAGCAGTCGATCACTGTCGGCAGCTGCCGACTGCCAACGACCGTCATTGACGTCCATCGACCCCCGCCGATCACTATTGACCACAGCTGACCGTTGTCGACCCTCGCTGATCGTCGTCGACACCCGTCGTTCGCCGTCAGCCATTGTTAACCACAATCAACCATCATCAACCATCGCCGATCGCCGTCGACCACCGCAGATCACCGCTGACCACCTCCAATCTCCATCAACCACCGCTAATTGTCGTCAACCACCATTGACCGTCTTCGACACCCATCGTTTGCCGTCAGGTACTGTTGACCGTCGACAACCAATCAGACGTCGTCAGTCAACCTTATAACTTGAAAAATCTAGTAATTCTTTCTCGTATATGCGATAAGGGGTTTCTATAATCACCAATCTATAATGAATTTTTACAACTGGGTCAGGTCTCGTGATTTTTTATTTTACGGGTTTTTTAACGTAAAAACTTTTAGTGTAAGTGTGTGCTGAATTTTCGTGCAACGCTAAGATGATATTCCATTTCTCTACTGTCGTGAATTGTCTAGCACGCATCAGCATACTACATTGGGAATTCTCATATTTTCCCAAGAAAAAAATCAATTAAAATGCATAACAACTCAATAGTGAAAAGAGAATATTATCTCAAATTGGGCCCTAATGGGTATGCTAAGTTTTTGGCACCCATATAAATTTATTTACAAATAATAATAACAATAATTGATGGACTCAAACAAGCCTTCTAAAAGAGAATACTTAATAAAGATGGTGAGATGTATTTTATGATTCCTTATGCGGCTTCGGGGAGCTACGGTGGGCCCCAATGGGCTTGACGGGCTTTTGTTCACACACATGCGGATATTATTCAAATTAACCTACAGGCTAACTCTGTTGCTCCGTTAGGGGTGTAAACGAATCGAAAACGAACGAACAGAGCTAGTGTTCGTGTTCGGAATATTCGAACACATCACTATTTGTGTTGGGTTTGTTTAATAAACCAAATGAAAAAAATTGTTCGTGTTCGTCTCGTTTGCTTATCGAACGAATCGAACACGAACTTCTTGGAGAACCGAACACGAACTTCTTGGCGAATCGAACGCGAACTGTTCGCGAACAACGAGCTTTTTTGACAGCCCTATCCTCCACAGACAGACTGCATCAGTTAGTGGGTCTGACTTGACCTGACTAGTTTTGGTGTATAATAAATAAATAAATATGGGGCAAGATTTTATAGATTTTCCAATATTCACTCATTAATTTAGTTCTAAAACATTACTTATTGGTTTTTCATGAAAAATTATTATCCTTTATATCATCATTTTGAATTTTAAAGAGATATATTCTAGTAAGATTTGATTGAGAAAGTGATTCAAATTACTTGTTCTCCCTCTCTCCCTCTCCCTCTCTCTCTCTCCCTCTCCCTCTCCCTCTCTCTCTCTCCATATATATGTTTATGTGTGTGTGCACATAAGAAATGTCCCAACACAAATCTTGAGGAGATCCAACTATTTAGGAAATAGAAAAATATAGATAAGGAGGGCCCACTGACGGAAGTCCAAATGACCAACATAACCAGATGTAGCCCTCTAAATAGGGGCAAAATATTACATCCGGACTCCGCACCTATTTCTACGTGCGGAGTCCAATAGAGCATCGTCACGAGGAATCGCCAGCCCCACCCGCTAAAACAACGACGAAATGGATTATTAAGCGCGGCCCGGCCAGAATCCAACTTGCGATGGTTAAAAAATAACTTTAAAACGTTTCAAAAAATTACCATAATAAAATTTCCGACATTTTGAACCATTTTCCTCGTCGAAACCCGTTTAGGGCAAAATTTTTTCTTGGTTCGGTGAAAGCAGCTGAAATCCTACCGCTCTGAAAGATTTCTTCGTCGCACAAGGAGAATGACATCCAACAATTCGATAAAATCAATGTACATTTAGCTTTTTCTTTACTAAGATGAATCTCCCAATTCAAATAACCGTAAGTGTTGTCTGCACAGCAAGAAAATCTCAAAAGATTTATCATTAAGCATGAGTAACAAGTAATAACATAACAATAATACATGAATAACTCATAAATAAGGCTCTAATAATACACTAAGAACACATGAATAACACAGGTAACAGTAGGACAGTAATAACAGAGGGTTTAAGGTCAACTACTAAACCTTAGCTGTCTTGAATAACACACCTTTAGCTGTATTGAATAACACAAGTAACAGAACAGTAATACTTCAAAAAGACAGTAATAACAAAACAATAATACATGAATAACACATTAATAAGACTAATAACACACTAATAACACATGAAGAACACATCAATAACACATTAATAAAACTAATAACACACTAAAAACACATGAATAACACAAGAGTAACCTTATAATTGTAAGTAGTATGTCTACTGTTATAGTTTTGAAGTTCTGGATGTGTTATTCTTGTGTTATCTATGTGTTATAGATGTCTTTTTCATATTATTTGTAGTATTTATGTTATTTCTGCGTTATTCATGTGTTATCAATGTGTTGTTAAGGTGTTATTCATGTGTTACTCATGTGTTACTCATGTGTTATTCATGTATTATTTATGTATTATTGGTGTGTTATTGGTGTGTTATTGTTGTTAGACTACTCCAATGACACACAAATACATTATTCATGTGTTACTAATGTGTTACTCTATTTGCAGGATTATGAGCGCAAGGACTTTCAATTATAGATGTCGTCCATCTCCAGTAAGAGGTGCTTTGGATACAGTCCGAGATCTCATTTCGGAGGAGACACTTAATAATTTAAAGCAGATGGGGGTGTTTACTTTTTTTGATATGTCGGCATATCCACAGGACAATATCTTCACATTGCACATTATGAGATGCTGAGATCATCAAAGGAGGCTCTTCCGAATGGGTGGAAAAGAGGTTAAATTGCATGTCGACCACGTGGCTCTAATAGTAGGCATGCCAAACAGAAGAGAGCCTGTTACATGGAAGAATGGTTCCGTGTCCAACGTGGATGCCAGGAAATTAAAGGACCAACTGACTAAATTTTTTGCAGAACGATCTACAACCCCTCGCTCCAAGCAGTTATATCTGAAGTTTATACTCACTAATTTATTCTTTCTTTCAAGTAATTTTCATGTGCCTGAAGATCTTGTTGCTTTTGCTATGAATGTAGAACTTTTTCCTTATTTAATTAGCCTGCTGCCATATGTGAGATGATCCTTGATCAGGTGAGCACGACTGCAATAAAATTAAGACAGAATAAGTCATTAAGGTACATTCAAGGATTTGTATTTCTTTTAACGGTAAGTCATTCATGGTCACAGTTAAACTTATTTCCCCTTGATCTTTTTCTTTTCTTGTATTTACTTTGTCATTCTTGTTTGTCTTGTTTGAAATCCAAAGATATGGTTTTACGAGCACACGTCTCTGATAGCTCCTGCTGTTCACGAGGCTAGAACTCGCTTGCTAAGATGGCCAATAAAGCATGGGTTATCTGCTCAACAATTTACGAAGCCTTTAAGAGGCTTGATCACGTACAGGTAAGAGAATTATTTGATTATGACAATTCACCTACCGTCATATTGTTTGTATAATATGTCTTACCTATTATTTGTTTTTGACATTGTATTTTTCATTGCAGGTTCATGACAGCTTTTTAGACTTAAGAGATGACGAGCTCCAACTGCTATCAGATCTAGATCAGGGACAACCTAGTCCTGCCAGGCCAATCCCCCAACATGAAACTCCGGCTAGTCCATCTTCATCAAGATCATATGGGAGAGGCACAATTGTTTCAACTGATGCCACTCCAGTGGCTGCTTACACAGGAGGGAACAATGATAGCAGAATGCTAGAGATGCTGCTAGCTCAACAAGAAATAATTGTAAATATACAAAAAATAGCGATAGGATTGAGTAAACAAATGCCAGTTGTGGTAGACACATGGTTAACCTTACACATATGGTTCAGAGGTTAGTTGAAAATAAAGCTCATAAAGTGGTTCAGCCAATAGGAATGAGTACCAACCATTCCCCTCTCCGAAGGGAGAAGTCCAGCAACAGTGGATTGAAGAGGGCTGCCCCTGTATCGAAGTACCAATTCAAGAGAAGGAAGAGAGTTAGTGATGTTTTCATTCAACATCCTATAGATGTTATACAGGAACCTCCTATACAGGAAAAAGTAAACAATAATGATAGAAATAATGAGGTCGACGCCATACAGGAACCTCCTATACAGGAAAAAGTAGACAATAATGAAGAAGTTATAAGAGATGCACGAGAGGAAGACGTAGTCGGGGATGAGACAATGAATGAAGACGTAGTCGGGGATGAGACAGTGAATGAAGACCCCGAGGAAGTTGAATGAGCAATCAAGGGTGTTCTTGAGTCTCTGTCCCATTCGATGAGTATAAAATTTTATTTTGTAGCTATTATATAACTTCAGATTATGGCTCATTAAAATATTTCTTTTTGTAGACGCGTCTTCTGACATCCACTGTACATACTGATGCACAAGAAGACGAGACCCAGGAGGCCCAATAAGCAGACGAAAATGTAGATCTCAAATTTGGCTTAGATGAAGAAATGACGGAGCCAGGTGGTACAGAAATAATATCTAGCAAGAGCGATAACGATAATGGAGACAAATAAGCTATAGTTGTACTAATAAAAATGATCTCCCTAATTTGAACCATGTTTTTTAATATCCTCACTGTGGTTAACACATATTGTTTTATTTTGTAGGTTCGTACTGCGGATCCATTTCTTGATTTTCCTGGTAGATCACAGATACCAGTAGAAATGCGAGATGAAATTGATCGCTGCATTGCCAAATACACTGGACCGTAAGTAAATGTTCACCACCCTTTAAATTTTATGCAGCAGTTTTTGTTTTCAATTAACATAAACTCTCTTCCTGAACGATGAAGAAGCGATATTATAGTTAGCATGCCCGGGGTTCTGATTGACCGTATTGGCCTTGAGGATATACTATTAAATAAGTGGTTTGGAAACGAGCACGTTGACATGTTTGCTTCTTTACTTCGCCAAAGAACATTAATTAGACATGATTTATACCGGTCTTACCTATATGTTTCGCCGTAATATGGGTAATTAATCAACTTAAATTTCCTCACACATTTTATAATAATATATTAATTGCACACTCAACCTAATGTTAAAAACTTTTGCAGATACATAAGAAATATAATAGGGAACCCTTTATGGACCATATTATGAAGGAAGCTGTTCAAAATGCAGAAATGATTATGTTTCCTATCATTCAGAATCAACATTGGATTTTCTTGGTGCAAGATTTGAAGTTGAGAAAATAGAGAATATATGACTCTTTACCAAACCCAATTCATAAGGACTACGGTCAAGAAGTTGTAAGTGCCTAAACACCACATCAATCCCCCTTTAATAACACAATAGTAACATTAATAACACCACATTACACCTAAATAATCCAACAGCTACACAACATTACTCCACAATAATGCTTGCATTACACTTCAATAACATCGCATTACTTCACCAATTATGTAGGTCAACCTATTTGCTAAAGATGCCGCCATGGTATTCAGGGCTAAAATACTGAAAATATGGACTAGGAATAGTTAGGAATGTGCCAACACTAAGCAATAGTGTTGACTGTGGCATGTTTGTTTACAAGTACATGGAAACACTAGTGGAGACCAAAGAGGTGAACTGGAGTGTGCATAAAAACTAGCAGGCCGATATGGAACGTTTTAGAGCTGAATTTGCATATGACATTTGTATGTTGACAATGCAACACCATTAATTTGTATATTTATATATTGTAATACTTACATTTGCTCAGTTGGTTTTCATATTTATTGTATACTTGTACAGTTAATTCTACAATGCTTAAATTTTTAACCAACAAGTATTCTAGTTTTTGTGCTTGGATTGGTTTATGTATAAGGGCATGATGGATCATATGAGTGTTTGGGTTCTGATGGATGATCTCTCTTTTAGCAAATTCTGCTTTTATTATGTTCTGTCCGCAAAGCAAGTCGAGAAATTCATACTTTTTGTGCAGGTTTATTGGTTCTGTAATTTATATATGTTTTGTCGTGAGGTTGTTGCTCTAATTTTATGCACGTGGTTTGATTCCAGTTAATCTGTGCAAATCTTTTGTAAGTCATACTAGTTTCTTTTTTTGTGAGTGAGAAGTTTTTTCTTCACCGAACACGTGAATAACACGGGAAATAACACATAAACATACCGTAATAACGTTCAATAACACGGTCTAACAGCCGGATAACACGAAATAACACAGAGTAACACGTAATAACACAGATTAACGCAAAATAACACGTTCCATCAGCCAAATAACACGGAATAACACAAAATAACACGTAATAATGTGGAATAACGCAAAATAACATGGGCTTTCATGATTAATCGGTGGAATAACACGAAATTCAGTGATTAATCAGCCAAGTAACGCGCGATAATGTAGTAACACAGGGAATATTCCCTGAATAATGCTTGTGTATGCCGCGGAGTAACGCAGGGAATATTTGAACCACTCCGTGCACTTTGCGTAAACTTAATATTGCTAGAATTTGATATAAAGTGTATAAATTATTCAATAATCACAGATTTACTCTTATCAACGCAAGTATACGTATCACTTAAGTAATACATGGCTCTAATGGAGTCCTGGGTATCGATCCCACAGGGAATATTTCAGAGGCCACGGACTAGGATTATAGAAACCAATACAGAATCACAACCTTGTAAATCAAATTACCTATTTGTCACTAATATGCAATTGTAAATAAGATGAAATTTTAATAAACTAATTATACTAGCAATTAACTACTTTACTAATAAAGTGAGGTTCAATTTATAAGCAAACATCCTTCTCCTTGTTAAGAAAATTAAGTGAATGGATAATTAGAATTAGTTTAAAACTGTGTTGTGCCAAATAGGAGTATACCTATTCTTTACCCTTTGGTCCAGGCATAAAGAACATTGACTAATCCTATGCTTGGTTACTAAATTTGCGGCTAGGCTGAGAGGATACCGACTCTCACTTCGGAGCTCCTGAACCACTCCGCGCACTTAGCGTAATTTTAATTTTTTTTCGTAAAGAGTATATAATATATTCTTTAATCGTAGAGTTACTATTCAACGTAAGTATACATATCGCTCAAGTAATACAGGGCTCTAGTGGAGTCCTGGATATCGATCCCACAGGGAATATTTTAGAGGCTATGAACTAGGATTATAGAAATCAATTCAGAATCACAACTTGGAAATCAAAATTTCATATCTGTCACTAATATGCAATCAAAAATAATATTAAGTTTTAATAAACTAGTTCTACTAACAGATAACTAATTCTACTAATAAAGTGAAGTTCAAATATATAAGCAAGAATCTTTCTCCTTTGTTAAGAAATTTAAGTGAGTAGATAATTAGAATTAGTTTAAAAAATGTGTTATGCCAAATAGGAGCATACCTATTATTTACCCTTTGGTTCAGACATAAAGAACATTGACTAATCCTATGCTTGGTTACTAAATCTGCGGCTAGGCTGGGAGGATACCGGCTCTCACTTCGAAGCACCCACGTTCCCCTCGCCTGAGGGCTATCTACACTTCAACACCCAAACGATAGGACCAAATTGAGTATTTTAGTCTGTCACTCTAAAATCTCCAATTCTACGCCCGATGAATATTTTTTCCCTATTTATTTGCACCCTACTTCCAAGGACTTTGACCTCCCTGAATCTCACATGTAATCTTTACTTTAGTTGTTAAACTTAACATATTTTAACTAATAAATTGGCCAGATTGAAAGTAAGTTAAGATTTAAGTAAAATATTATTACAACTTCTTTAAACTTTTCTTGACACACTAATTTAATTTACCATTTAACACAAATATCAAAAAAGGAGAAATACAGAAAAACTACTCAGATTTCATGGAGAAGATACAATAAAACTTGAATTTCATATATAAAAACAAAGTTCTACAAACTAAAATAAGTAAATACAACTTATCTTAAATTCCTTCCCAAGAAAACTCCTTGAAGTTCCTCTGAATCTCTTCATTTCTTTACAGTACACAGAATTCTCCTTCGAAATGACAATGAAGAAGAAATCTCTCACTTCCCTTCCACTCTTACAATCTCTCGAAGAAATCCTCACAAATATCACTATCTGAACTCAGTAATTAACACTCTAGAAACTCTATGGACTCATGAGACTCACACACTTGACTCTCTAATGGATTAGATAGACACGTGGTGGACACAAATGAACGCTAGTGGACCCTTTTTTAGGCCCCAAATTGTTCCTTTTAAAGTAGTTGAATGGTTTCCAAGAGTTTTCCAAGCATCCCTTCAAAAATCATTCACATTCGATGTACCTCGTGAGAGAACTGACTTTCCCGCCATCGGCGGCCTTAAGTTCGCCGTCGGCGGCCTTAGAATACTTAGCCTTGGACCATTCTGCATAAGCCCCGCTGTCGGCGACCTCGATCTTTGCCGTCGGCTGGCTCCCTTGTAATATATTCTGAACTCTCGAGAAAAATCTGCCGTCGGTGCCATCGATCTCGCCGTCGGCGCCCTAGATCAAATTTTCATAATTTTGGTCCTTTTTGCTCCAAATTTGCTCTTTTTTGCATATTTTTGCTCCATTGTCCATAAATCAATATATTTGCAGAAAAACATCAAAAATACTCTTCTTTAAAGTGCAATATCATCAAAATAGATATAAAATAGGCATGAAAATCTTATCATTTTTTTAGTGGGTCAAAATCCCCCAAACTTAACTATTACTTGTCCTCAAGTAATCTTTAGTACTACATAAAAGTTATGATTCATTGTTGTAAAGTTTTAATTCAGAAATACTACAATTTTGATTTAAATAAATATCATAGTAAGAATTCTTAGAAATATTTTCAAGTAATTAGATTAACTCTGCAGATGTAAGGCTATCTAGTCATCAAGTCTAAGAGTTCTAGTTTTCTATTCATTTCAAGAATGACTATCTGTTGCAATATCAATTCACTTAGAATATTCAGAGGATAGAAAATTCTCGAGGACACTACTAGTAAAGAAACTAGTTATAAATATAAGTTCAGAAAATATTTATAGTTTTCCCTTTAGGTTAATCCAAGTGAAGCCAATTTTTGATAAGGCATCTCCTGAAGCTTCTCCTCACTTACTTTTTCTTTTCTTTTTAGAGATTGTTTTTCAATCCTTTTTTTTTTTTTTTTCAAGTGAGGATTACTATATCTGGATAGCCTGTTAATAGTTTTGAACTTTACTCTTCTTTTCCTAAATTTGAAACTTTAAAACATTCTTTACCATATATGTAATTCATAGTTTTTACATCATTGAATCCCAATCTTTTCTTTCTCAACTAAATTCCTAAGATTCTTAATATTTCAAAATATAGTTTTCTTTACTTTAAATCTATATTCTTATCCTCTTATACAAAATATCTTAACTTACAAAATTAATTTTTATTACCAAAAATATTTCTTTGAATCTTCTATAATATTTAGTTAAAATCTAAATATAGTTATCTGAATTAAATTTTATCACAGAAATCATATTATAAATTTTGAAAATATTTTAGTTGAGAACACATAATAGTTAATAATTTTCTCCCCCCCCAAACTTAAAGTTTTCAATAATAAAAATAATACAGGGTGGAAAGAAAAATTTTGAATATAAATCATACCTTTGTACTTTAGGCATTTCTGTCTTTTTGAAATTTTGTATGTTCTTCTCAAACAACTATTTTTAACTTCAACTGACCTGTAATATTAAAAACCTTTCTACACATATAATAGTTTAGAGAATTTGCTGGGTTTATGAAATTTTAAACAAGTATATAAACTAAAACATTTAACAACAACAATTATCTACACAGGACATATGCGTTTCACAACACAAAACAAACAGTCTACTATTTTTAACTTAAAAGTTCACAATTACAATTACAATCACAATCCATCACAAACATTTAGAAATGAAAATAAAAACTACAAAACTAAACACATATCTCAGAAACAAAACATAGTCCACAAAATACAAACAATAAAAATGAAACTACTACAACAAAACAAACACATACATCACATCACATCACAAAGATCAGACTTCAAAATCCCATGCTAAATCTTCATCCTCCCTGGTCAGTAGGTGGATTAGGTTGATAATGAGTATAACGGGGGCATTCAAGTAAAATGACATCAGGCTCACCTCTGTAGTGTCTAGCCTGAGCATCGTAATAAGCAATCTCAAAATCAGAGTGCCGCTGAAGATACTCACTATCGTGATCATGTCTTCGCTCTAACCCTTCAATCATATGATCAACTCCTTCCAGTTTTTCATCTAACTTTTCAAAACTTTTTCGCTGCAGGGTCATCGCATTCATCAAATCATATAGAGTAGGGGAGCTAGATGCAGGAGGGTCATAACTAGTAGAAGGGATGTCTCTACTAGTAGAAGGTGCCTTGCTCCTGCTCCCAGATCTTGATTCCTCTTAGGATTCATAAGTCTTCAAATTTACTTTACTAATGGGTTTCATAGGATATACCCATTCTTCATCGTCATTAGCTTCTACTCCAGATAATTGACAAAGTGCATAAATTAGGCCAAGATGTCCTAAATATCCACTTGATTCACTCTTCATCGTGACCATAATATTCTTGTAAATTATTCTCCCCACATCTATACTTTTGTTATTCTGAATACAAAAATTTAGAACAGCTCTGTCTCTCGAGACTTTCTATGGTGATAGATGGGGAGCAGAGTCGAACAAATGAAATAATGCCAAGCCTTTGCTGTGGCATTCATCATAGAAAGAGGAAAGTTAATTCGTTCACGATTCTTAATTTTCCAAGTTCCTTTCCCATCAGTGAGAAAGTCAATAACATCGTATAACGGACCTTTCATGGTTCCAAATGTTTCATACTCGCTAGAATAGTAATAGTGAAGCTCGTAAAAAGAAAAATAAAAGATTTTTACATAGGAGGGAAGCTCTTACCAAGGGAAGATGAAATTCGGTGTTAGAATGTGTTGAAATCACTCCAAATCCGAGATCTATCAAGCCCTCAAAATTTTTGGTAAATTGGGGAAGAAGACGAATAGTGGCGGTTGACTGGTCAAAATCGTGGTTAAAAGGTAAATTTTGGGATCTCGCCATCGGCGGGGTCGTTCGCGCTGTCGGCAGGCTCCAATGGTTTAATTCCAATAGCCTCGGAAAAATCACGCCGTCTGCGGCCTCGAGTGCATCGTCGGTGAGATTCTCAAATATTGATCATTTTTTCAAATATTTGCGATTTCGATCAATTTTAAGCCTCGTCGTCATTCATTCGATCATTTTAATCATATATTTTAAGTGATTAAGTGATGTATTAACACAAATAAACATACACACAACAAAACTTCACAATTATATATTAAATCCAAGTGTTTACAATACACATTACAAAACACACAAGCCAGGTATTTTCTCAACCTAAATTCATCTAATCAGCGTCACAATCCAAACCACAACACTCAAAACGTTGAAAACAAACATTTCAAACATAATCTCAACTATACTGAGATTAAAAAGCAAACTAAGAAAGCAAACACACAAACATAATTCAAATCAAGTTCAACATAAAGAAAAAAATAAAGTAAAGCAATTCTACTAATCTTTTGAATCAGTGTTGGCTTCTCCTCTGATATCACCCATCGCTTGAACATAGACGAATAGGTTATAAAAAGGTCGGAATGGGAATTCTTCAGTTGATTCATCTTTAATCCATCCCATCCTCCTCATTAAGCATATCAAACTTGCTTCAAAATGCCCAGTATGATCAAAATGTTCTTTTATCCTCCAATCGATATGATCAAAGAAATTAGACATATTGTTAACTGTACTCATTAAATTTTGTACCAGCTTCTCCAGATTCTTGATTCTGTGTAAGATCATTGGTGTCTTGTCCCTACTAGAGGTCGAATAGGAATAGAATTTTGTGATGCTTGATCCATAATCATGCCTATATCATTCTCTTCATCATTGGCTGAGAACATACGAGTTGGGTCTAAAGGTTTCCAAGGTAGCAGTACCTTTTTGAAATCTCGTACGATACTTGAAACAGACTGCATATTGAGAAAATTATTGAAGGATGTCCAAGCCCTTGAGATAATCCTTGAACGATCATGCCAAACACAGACTTCATAATAATTGATCTAATATCAATTGGCCATCCCATTTGAATGCAGTAGTTCAATAAAACACTCTCTCGTAACTTTACAAATTTTCATTGTCGGTAATAATTTCGCAGATATGAAAAAGTGCCAATGTTTCGAAACGGGATTTAAAAGTGTTGCAGAAAAACTGACGTACCCATTTTCTCTAACTTCCCAGTCTTCAATTTCGTCCGTCAAATATTGGTAAATTTCATACATTTTTTCTCTCGCCGGCACGAAATTGGAATAATGGTAGACAAGAACATTCTCAAGCATGTATAATTCATTAATTGGTCCAGAATTAAATGTTATCCACCTACCTCGCACATAGACGCTTCCTTGGTTGATTCCATGCAGATTGGCGTAGAACTCCTTCACCACTGGAACGACTACTGCGGCAGTAGTATAACAAAATACTTCACATCTTCGTCGCACAATCATTTCTTCAATTGCTGACGAAAAATTGCTTAATCCTCGATTGACAAATCCTCTTTCCTTGATTAGCCTTCTCTTTAACATGACCTTGTTGAAAAGTCCCTGTACCTCGGCACTGACGATCTTTCTCCGGTTATACACTTGAATTCTAGGGTAATCTATTGAATTGGAAGTCATTAGAGAACAATTAATGGGAGTTTCCATTCGCTTTTGGGAATTGGAGTGTTTAGGAACCGTCTGTAGAAGTTTATAGGGGAAAAATTCGCTAAAAACCGCAAAAAACCGCCGTTTCAAACTCGAAAAACTGCCCACTCGCCGATCTCACTATCGACGGCCTCGATGGTGCCGTCGGCAAGCCTTGTGCAATTAAATTCCAGAGCTCTCGGGAAAAACCCGCCATCGGCGCCCTAGGCAAAATTTTGCACAAAAACACCGTGGTCAAATACGTTCAAAATTTTCTCTATGGATCCAAATTCTTGATAATCAAAGGAGAAATACAAGTAGTAGAATTCAATATTACTACAAACTAACGATAAATTCAAACAAACACATAAACAAAAAAAGATAACTATGAGTTGCCTCCCATAAAGCGCTAAGTTTAACGTCATCAACCCGACCTATTTAGGTATTATTCAGGTTGACTGAGCATTAAAACCTCTTTAAAATTCGGTCTTTTACCCTCAAAATATAGTTTTAATCTATGTCCATTTACTTTAAATCTATTTCCAGTTTCAGATCTTCAATTTCAACAGCTCCATAAGTATAAACCTGAAAAGGGTCCTAACCAAAGAGACTTCAATTTCCCAGGAAATAATTTCAGCCTTGTATTGTAAAGCAAAACTTCTTATCCTGATTCAAAGTTCTTTTGATTAATCTTCCGATCATGCCTTAATTTTAGTTTTTTCTTATAAATTCCGTCGTTATCATAAGATTCGTTTCTTAATTCTTCTAATTCATTCAATTGTAACAATCTCTTTTCACCAGCATTTTTCAAATTATAATTGAATTCTTTAATCTCCCAATATGCTTTATGCTCTAATTCTACTAGTAAGTGACAAGTCTTTCCATAAATAAGTCTGTAAGGAGTCATACCAATAGGAGTTTTTAAGCAGTCCTGTATGCCTATAATGCAGTATCCAGTCTTACAGACCAATCTACTCTACTAGGGTTTACAATCTTTTCTAAAATTTGTTTAATCACATGATTAGAAACTTCAGCTAAACCAATGGTTTGAGGATGATAAGCAGTAGAGCATCTATGAATAATATTAAACTTTTATGCAAATCTATGAATATATTTATTCCTAAAATGGGATCCTCCGTCAGTGATAACACTCTCGGCATACCGTATCTGTCGGCATATTTTTAGGTTAAGTGTTTTGAAAATGGGGTCTCCTACAAAAATTGTCGGCGAATTTTCAATTTTAAATTTAATTTATATATATATATATAATTTAGAAAGTAACATTTGATTTTTGAAAATAAATTTAAGTTTGAAAATTTTAAGATATGAAATCAAACCTATCTCACATCCCAAATAGTTTATATAAACGAGCACCGTATCACAAACCGTGTATCAATCCCGAGGAATAGACACACTGCTTGATGACGGGACTAGATTAAATAAACTAGAAGATTTGTGACATCTGTTTTGTCTGCAAACCAATTTTATAAGCCGACAAGTTCCCCTGCTTAATATAAAGGGATTACGCAAGGTTTATATTACCTGGGTTCTTAAAGTTCCCTATAAGGGCAAGCCCCTATAGTTAATTACATCTTAAATGACGGGAATCATTTAAGAAAACTCTCGATAATGATCAGTTCTTTTGTCCCCAAGAATTTCAAAGTTTAAGATTTCAAACAAATTGGATTTTAGAAATTTCAATAGGGAATATCTCAAATTTGGAACAGTTTATTTTAAGAATCCAAAGGAAGAGAAGTAGGGGATGTTATGGACCTCGAGGAGAACCTCGATGACTTCCCAGACTATCCTAATGTTGGGCTTTAAATTTTGAAAATGAATTTATTTAAGTTTCAATCCTGCCAATTAATTATAGGAATTACATTTACATAATCACCTGATTATGTAAATAACCTGAAAGATAGGAGGATTTACGCCGTATCGGACGACGACCTCGGAATCTTAAGCGAGTTAGGGCTTATATTGCACAACAAGGCTATGCAAAGGCCTAAAAGAACAGGTGAGGATTTATGTCGCACTAGGCGGACTACCTTGAAGTCCTACGACTTGTTATTAAATTAAAGAATGGTTTTGCTGATGTAGTCGCAATTTTTGCTGTTGACGATGGTCGTGCTGCCCTCGAAGTCGTGTTCCGTGCTCCACGTCGTAGCAAGGTTGTAGTTGCAGGTTTAAAATTTAAATTATTAAGAGTGGACATGCAAATTGTTATGTCGGTGTTTTATTTCATTATGATTATTTCCCTTTTGATTATTGTTTTATTGCAAACGTGAGTGTGTGCTACAGTGACAGGAGCAGTAGTAAAAGGAAGCAGGAAAACAAGTAAGCAGGAACATGCTATAGTAAATAACAGGAGACAAGTACTAAGGAAAGTAAAATATGCTACGCTAGGCAGTAAACATGCTACCCTAAACAGGAGTATATGCTACAGGAAGTAAAACATGCTATACTAACAGAAGCAGGTACTAAGGAAAGTAAAACATGCTACGCTAGCAGGTATATATGCTGAAAAAGTAGAGCATGTAACACAGTAAATAAAAGAAGTAACAGTGCTACAAGTGTACCGTAGGTGCCGATTACCCGTGGTGTATTGTTACCTGTTTATTATAATCATTTTATTGTTTCCTGTAGAAAAGGCGCGAGCACCAAAACGAAACAAGAGTGAACGTAGTAAGGAAAAACTGAGTAAGTGCGCTACCGTACGTGCAGGAAAAGCGAAATGTGAAATTCGGGAATAAATCCAAAAGAAAGGCGAGAGGACCAAAAAAGAAAAACACAAAAGAAAGACGAAAGAAATCAAAGAAAATCGAGAAAGAAAGCAAAGAGCTTCCGTGAAAAACCTCGAAGAAAATCACGAACAAGTGTGAAAGTCGAAGTGAAAACCACAAAAACACTAAAAGAAGAAACTCACAGATGTCCCGCTAAACTCACGTGGAACCGTAAGAAAGTCATGGTGCACCTGAAAATGACCGTAAGCGTGGTGGCGGGAAGGACTCAGAGCTGGACTGTGTGCGTCCCAATCTTGGACAAGGGCTACCGGACCGACACCTTACAGAGGGCAGTCCTAAGCTCGACTCGAATAATTAGCCGTGGACCTTTACTAATTTTCATTTATTTTGGTTTGCATGCATATAAATTTATAGGTGAAAGTAATTTTGTTGTAGATGTGAATTTTGTTTCAAAATATTTTATTTTTATAAAGTAGTATAGTCCACAGACTAACCACCCTAATCGAACCAGGACTACTAACAACTTAAGGGTATTGGTGGCAACAGTCTCACCAAGAATTGGCGAATAACATCGTCGGTCCCAAGCCTCGACTCCAATGGAGATTTTACGCACTGGCAAGGGGATACTATTCTAAACCCTCTTTTTTAAGCACACATAAGCATTATCGTCGCCGTCCTAACCCCAACCACCCTACTTACAGCCTTGCTTGATGGCCCCACATATAGCCTAAAGGGGCTATATGTGCACACCTACACATCCCCTGTTGGTGCGGACATTGAACCAAGAAGCAAGGAGAAAATAAAGGGACGGGGGAACAAGGCAAGAAAAGAGGAGAAAACAATTCACCTAACACAAAATCATAAAATGAGGTGAATTGGTTCTCAAAATCAATCAACTCAAGTCAATCACCCCGGACTCCCGATAATCCTCACTCGTCCTAAAGGGAAAGACCTAAAAGTGCCACTGCTCTCATGGAGTGACCTAGACCCCTATGGTGGTGCAGAACCCATTCCCATGACACTCAAGTAAGGGTAAAAAGAGAAACACAAAATAAAGCTGCGGGGAAGGATAATAAAGTGAAGTGAAGTAGAAATGAAGTAGAAAAGAAAAAGAACGAACCCAACCAAGAAAAATCGGGCAGCATAACGACATAAAAATTAATTTTCCACACCTGCAATTTGTATAAAAAGAAATGCCGGAAGCATATATATGTAACAACCAATGTTTCCATCCATCCCAAGCATGTACATATTGTAGATGAAAGAGGAGTAAAGATATTTTTATAAAGCATGCATGTTTAAGTTCAGGGGCTAGCTAAGAGAGCCCAAATCCTCAAAACAACGTTCAAGCCATGCTAGCAAGAGAATTTCAAAGTACTCATATATATGCTTAACATATTCCGAGTTGTAGCAATGATAAAAAAAGTGTAACTATAAATCGTTGAACTCTTATCATGCTTAAAGTGAAGCTAACATGAAACTTTCATCCTCACCTTCTCTCTTTCATTTTTTTTACTTAAAAGAAAATCACATGATGCATACCAAAGCATATTTAAAATAAGGGCAGCAAAGAGGAGCTCTAAATCTGCCCATAACATGCTAAATAATATAATTTTCCATGTAGGGGCAACCAGAGGAATGATCCAAAGCACTTTGAAACCGATATACAAATGCAGATTTCCATTTTGAGAAGCATGGGATCAATCCCAATCAATTTGAAACAAACACATAGGTGCAGATTTTACCTTTAGGCAACCGTGCATGTGATGTAAATCAACCCAATCATAAAAATAGGAGTGCAGATTTTGACTTCTGGCATGTGTATATGAGATGTAAATCAACTCTAAGTTCATACACAAGTGCAGATTTTACCTTTATGCATGCTTAGGAACGAACCAAATCAATTTCTCGTGCTCGCATCAAAGTAAACATTCACTTTGGGCAAATATGAGATTTTAAGCATAACAATTGCCAAGGCAAGAATTAAATGGTGGGTATGTAAGCATCCAGAGAACAATTGCCAAAGTAACCCCTCAAAAAAACTCTTTCATGCATCTCAAGCAAGTCAAGAAGGGAAGAAAAAGGAGAGCAAATTTTCGTGAATGCCAAATAGTTCTCATGTATCTACATATTTAGCACCAAAGTCTCAGATTTCTACAAATGAACCACGTAAACTTCCAGATTTTTACAAATGAGCCATGCAAAGTTTCAGATTTTTCAAATAAGCCACCTATCACTTTAGATTTTGCAAATAAATCATGCAAAGCTCTCAGATTTTATAAGAGGTCTCCCTGCAAAATTTCAGATTCTTTAAAAGAACTTGCCATAAGGTTTCAAGTTTTATAAACAAACTTCCAGGAAAGATTCATATTTTGTAAAAAAGACCACCCAAAACTTCTCCGAATATTTACAAAAAGAAACACCCATACTTTCCAGGTATTTCTTTAGAAGCAAAACAAAACTTCAGATTTTGTGAAACGAGCCACCGTATTCTTCTCAGTTTTTTTTTTTTTTGCAAATAAAGCACTCGAATTTCCATATATTTACGTACACAGCAACTTGATTTTTAGTGTATTCACATATTCAACACCTAAACTTACCTCTCACCTTTATATCACAACCAAACCTCCCTTTTTTTATGTAAAGCTATACTTCCCTTTTGCGCATCCAATTTGGCCAAATGCAGAAATAATAATGCAAAATGAGAATGAATCGCATGAGTATATATAGAAGAACTACTTGCAATTCAAAACATTCTTTATGACCAAACATTCTTGTTTATCGGTACGAGGCGAATGATAGAGAAACTGTAAGGTTTTTTTTAATCAAATTCTTTAGTCATTCATCGAAACTTTAAAAAGTTATTTTATCAATCTCAGCTAGCAGCAAAACTTAAGCACATATAAATCACAAACAAAGAACGATTCATGCTCTTATGCTATTTGCCTATGCCATTCTCAATAACTTTGAGAATAAAAGAAAGATGAAATTAAAAAAAAAATACTCCAGCTTAAGCTCAAGGTAAAACCATCATTCCGCATTACTTCCTTCAATGGAGCACAAGAGCAAAGATCTAAAAGAAAAAAAATAAAATGAAGAAAGATATGCAAACATGCCACTGAATTCTATAGACTAAAGTAGATCACGCAGCATATAGAGAAAACCTTAAAAGAAGAACTGTAAAAGAAGAACTTCTCATCTCTTACCAAGCACACGAAGAACATACCAAATAAAAGGGAAGAATCACTCCAAAGTTTCGTAGAACTTCCCCCTTTTCCTCAAACTTTCGGCCAACCTCTAAAGCCCAGTAGACGAACGAGTAACCAAGCAAGAATATCGAGCAAATGGCAAGAGTATCGAGCAAGCCAAAATTTTGGCAGCACCTCCCCCTCTCCAAAGATTTTTGGCCAGCCTAAACCTTACCCCAAATGGGGTTATTTATAGCCAAGGAGGAGGAGAAGGAGTTACCTTCACTTACCTGGGCGGTGAGCTGAATCCGTCGGCGACAACGGGAAGAAGCGACAAGAACCGCATGGAGGAGTGGATGTAGGGCAGCAGAGTTGGTGGAAGCTTTAGGCAAAGCATGCGTACGAGGAGGGGGGACCTCGGCCGAAGCTTCACGACAGGGAGAGGAGATGAGGGAGGCTCGGTTCGGCTAGAGCTTCGCCTTGGCTCAGCTTTGTAAAAAAGAAAGAGGAAGGGGCAGGTGGTGCTGGCGTGTTTAAAAATTTAACTTCGATTCTGATTAATTTTGAATAAAATAAAAGTTCGAGTGACGTGAATTTCAGTGTTTGAACATGTCGACGATTCGAATTGTGAAATTCGTTCGTACGGAGGTGCGAAAAGTGCACAAGGCAACCCTAAGGTTTAATGATCCTATGGGGACTCATTTTGAGCTCCGTCGTGTTAATTTCGACCTTCTAAACGTTAGAGGTCGGCAACTATACATGCGGAATTTCAAAACGAGAAAAGAGTCGGTTCGAGTTTTTAAAACAAGGCGGGTCCCATCTCTAACCCTCTATGATAGTCAAGGCGAAGTCCTATGGCTAGATCCTAAGCACTAAGAGGAAAGAAAAGACCTCGCCAAAAATGAAGTCAACAAATGGACCCCCAATAGGTGTGGTGTGCTAACCAAGCACACCGTGCGTATTGGCGTTGACCAAAGAGATCAACAAAACCAACACAGACGTCTAAGTGACACACTTAGAACAAAGCTTAGAAAATTTTCGCTGGGGAGTATCAGGTAAATCTCCAAGACTGAAGATTCCAGAACTCTCACTGGGGAAAAGGAGGTGAATTTCAAATCACAATATTTCAAGAGATTGGATTTTAGATTCGTTTCATTTTTTATTTCAAGTTTTAATTTTGAGTTTTGAATTTTGGATTTGATCGGAGTTTCGATTTAAATTGAAGTTTGATTCAAGGTTGATTTCAAGATTGATTCCGTGGAAATTCTGGATTTTGAAATGAGAATTGGAGCCTAGGTTCCAACCTCGGGATTTGAAGAGAACTAGAATTTAGGCTCTAGCCTCAAGAAGAGAGCTGGAAGTTAGGCTCCAGGCTCGAAAATTTGAAAGAGAGCTAGAATTTAGGCTCTAGCCTCAAGAAAAGAGTTGGAAGTTAGGCTCCAGCGTCGAAATTGAAATGAGAACTGGAAGTTCAGCTCCAGCCTCGAGAATTGATGTTCTACGATGATAACTTTGACTTGAACCATTGCGATAAAAATTGATCTTAAAGCAATGTGGTGTCAGATGCTGTGATCCTCAACCTCTAGAATTTAACAGGAGCAATTGCAAAGCAATGCAGTATCAGATGCTAAGATCATTAACCTCTAAAATTTGATTTTTTATTTGAACCATTGTGATAGGGAAATAACCTAAAGCAATGCGTATCAGATATAAAATCCTCAACCTCTAAAATTTGATATTTTGATTTGGACCATTGCGATAGGGAAAGAACCTAAAGCAATGCGGTATCATATATAAAATCCTCAACCTCTAAAATTTGATTTTTTGATTTGAACCATTGCGATAGGGAAAGAACCTAAAGTAATGCGGTATCAGATGTAAAATCCTCAACCTCTAAAATTTGATTTTTTGATTTGAACCATTGTGATAGGGAAAGAACCTAAAGCAATGCGGTATCGGATGTAAAATCCTGAACCTCTAAAATTTAATTTTGATTTGAACCATTGCGATAGGGAAATAACCTAAAGCAATGCGGTATCGGATGTAAAATCCTCAACCTCTAAAATTTGATTTTGATTTGAACTATTGCGATAGGGAAAAAACCTAAAGCAATGTGGTATCGGATGTAAAATCCTCAACCTCTAAAATTTGATTTTTTGATTTGAACCTTTGCGATAGGGAAAGAACCTAAACAACGCGGTATCGGATGTAAAATCCCCAACCTCTAAAATTTGATATTTGATTTGAACCATTGCGATAGGGAAAGAACCTAAAGCAATGCGGTATCGGATTCTGAGATCCTCAACCTCTAAAATTTGATTTTGATTTGAACCATTGCAATAGAGAAAGAACCTAAAGCAATGCGGTATCGGATGTAAAATCCTCAACCTCTAAAATTTGATTTTTGATTTGAACCATTGCGATAGGGAAAGAACCTAAAGCTATGCAAAATCAGATGTAAAATCCTCAACCTCTAAAATTTGATTTTGATTTGAACCATTGCGATAGGGAAAGAACCTAAAGCAATGCGGTATCAGATGTAAAATCCTGAACCTCTAAAATTTGATTTTGATTTGAACCATTGCGATAGGGAAAGAACCTAAAGCAATGCGGTATCGGATGTAAAATCCTCAATATCTAAAATTTGATATTTGATTTGGACCATTGCGATAGGGAAAGAACCTAAATCAATGCAGTATCGGATTTTGAGATCCTCAACCTCTAAAATTTGATTTTGATTTGAACCATTGTGATAGGGAAAGAACCTAAAGCAATGCGGTATGGGATGTAAAATCCTTAACCTCTAAAATTTGATTTTTGATTTGAACCATTGTGATAGAGAAAGAACATAAAGCAATGCGGTATCAGATGTAAAATCCTCAACCTATAAAATTTGATTTTGATTTGAACCATTGCGATAGGGAAAGAACCTAAAGCAATGCGGTATCGAATGTAAAATCCTCAACCTCTAAAATTTGATTTTTTGATTTGAACCATTGCGATAGGGAAAGAACCTAAAGCAATGCGGTATCGGATGTAAAATCCTCAACCTCTAAAATTTAATTTTGATTTGAACCATTGCGATAGGGAAATAACCTAAAGCAATGCGGTTTCGGATGTAAAATCCTCAACCTCTAAAATTTTATTTTGATTTGAACCATTGTAATAGGGAAAATACTTAAAGCATTGCGTTATCGGATCTAAAATCCTCAACCTCTAAAATTTGGTTTTGATTTGAACCATTGCGATATGGAAAGAACCTAAAGCAATACGGTATCGGATGTAAAATCCTTAACCTCTAAAATTTGATTTTGATTTGAACCATTGCAGTAGGGAAAGAACCTAAAGCAATGCGGTATCGAATGTAAAATCCTCAACCTCTAAAATTTGATTTTGATTTGAACCATTGCAATAGGGAAAGAACCTAAAGCAATGCAGTATCAGATGTAAAATCCTTAACCTCTAAAATTTGATTTTTGATTTGAACCATTGCGATAGGTAAAAAAACCAAAGCAATTCGGTATCGGATATAAAATCCTCAACCTCTGAAATTTGAATTTCTAAGAGTGAACCATTGCAATAGGGAAAGATCCTAAGGCAATGTGGTATCGGATTCTGAGATCCTCAACCTCTAAAATTTGATTTTTTGAAATTAAACCATTGCAATAGGAAAAGATCCTAAAGCAATGCGGTATCGGATTTTGAGATCCTCAACCTCTGAAATTTGATAGGAGATCATTGCAGAGCAATGCAGTGTCAGATGCTGGGATCCTCCACCTCTAAAATTTGATTTTGATTTCGCGATTGATTTGCTAAGATTTGTAGTGTCGAATTGAAAAGTGTAAAATTTTGGTGTTTTGAGAATTTCATGAAAGTTGTAAAAGATTTTTGTGGAAAGAAACAGATTAGGAGGGAATATGTGGATGCTACATATCCTATTTAAAAGAGTTGATTGAAAAGTTACTGGTTTGGATTGGATACGATTCCTCGCCATCAGAACCAAATTAAAAACCTCGTGGCTCCTTATCAATGGAATCGACCGCTCCTATCTCAGAACAAGGGAGAGAATTGAAGGGATTGGAATTTAGATTTGGAAGTTTTGAATTTGAATTTGATTGGGATTTAATTTGAGATTCAAATTGAGATTGGATTTGAGAGTACAGATTGGAGATTCTGATTTGAGGTTTATTTTTAATATTGAGATTCATTTTTTTTTGTTTTGATGATTTGAGTTCGTCTTGATTTAGATTTCAATTTAATTTCGGATTTCATTTTGATTTGAAGTTTCGTTTTGATTTGAATTTTGTTTCGTTATCATATTCGATTTTTTTTAGTTTTCATATTTTTATTATTTATTGTCATTCGTTGGGGAATTTATTTTTTATTTTTTTTGTGAAGTTTTATTTTATTCATTTATGTTTCATGATTTTTCATTTTTTTTATTATTTTTTTAGTTAGGGTTTGGACCCAATCATAAGCAAGTGCAGCATCTGTGTTTTGTAGAACGAGGTTGTCGTTGAAACATCACGATGCGCAGTTCTCCTTGAGGCATCGTCTACTGACCGAAGACATTTGTAGAAAACGACCTACTCTTCGAGGTACTATTGGATTTATATCCTTTCAAGTACCTACAAAGATGTGTTATTTCTACAGACAACACAGCTGAAGGGACAGGAACTTCGTATCTTCATTTGTGACAGTCGTCACTCTTTACCGTTGATTTAGCAGGATTGTCTACTCTGTCTTTGCGAAGTTGCCTTAACGCTCTTTGAATTGATGTTGGATTTGTATCCTCTGGTATTGAAAGGCATGACTTCAGGTTTGAATTTCCATTAAATGCTAATAACATAGCTCATTTCTTTAATTCTTTCCTTTTAAGCCTAAGCAGATTTCAAAAATTCTGCTAATGTGATTGAAATGTTATTCACTGTCCAAAGATATTTCTGAGTCAATTAATCACCGACCAAAAGACATAAAATCACTTGAATCTTTTCAAAACATAATATCAGAGGAAAATTCTTAAGATAGTAATTCAAGTTTTATTAATTGGGGGAGGATTAAGACACCAATTTTTGATTATATGCTTGCCTCAAGCTTCTTCTCAGGGAGCCTTTCTATTTCCCTTTCTCTTTTTCTTTTTTTTTGAGCTTTTCTCTTTTTTTTTTCTTTTTTTTTCTTTTCTATTGAGGATTACTATATCTAGTGGAGCACATGTTAAAGATTTTTAATGTCTAGATTGGGACACCAATTTTTGATTTTGTGCTCACCTCAAGCTTCTCCTCAGTTGAATCTTTACAGAAAAGTTTTCCTCTCTTTTTTTCTTCTTTTTTTTATTATTTATTTATTTTTTTCTTTTTATTTTCTGAGAATTACTGTATCTGGTAAGACATATTTTTGTTAAAGATTTTGAATGTCGAAACTCCCCTAATTAATAATTCTGAAATGTTTCTTAACATGAATCCTGGGATATTATAACTCATCCAAAAGTCTAGACCAAGTCACATGGCAGAAAATTTAAAAACCCTTGATATCCCAAATCAATTACTCGTATTTCAAGCACACTGCTTCATTTTGAAATCTACTTAGGACCTAATCCGAATTCCTTAATGTGAAGGACCCAGTTATTATGGCATAAATTTCATTCTTTCTGAAGTTACTGCCTTATTAAAATATCCAACTTTGAGCTTTCCAAATATCGAACAATTCTGAACAAAAAAAACTTTTTTTATTCATTTTCATTCATAGCAGTGGGAGGGATGTGACAGATCAACATCAATTATGCAAATTTCCCTTTACATTGGTAGATGTAGTACAGTGGTAGTTAAGAAGTGTCTTCTTTGTTGCAAATTACGTAGGAGTCAGCTAGAACAAATAGATCGACCGAAATCATATTGATAGAACCTTTTTCAGGTTCTTTTCAAATATTCTTCCGGGATTGTTACGTTCCCATTCTTGAAATTCTCTTCGAGCCAGTCTTTGAAATTGCGACACTCTTCTATGGTATGTCCAACGAACCTGTGGTGCGAACAATATCTTGGATGTCCTTTCTTGTTGATTTCATCCGGTCTTTTTGGCTCAGGTAACCGAAATTCAGGGTTCTTGATTAGATTGTGGAACATCTTTCTTGTCGCTTCGTCTTTAAAAGAGTACACCTTATTTATTCGACCAACCATTGTTGGAACTTGTCTTTCATTGGTATGGTAGAGTCTTTGTTGAAAGGATTATTGAGCGTTCTTCCTGGGACGTTGGAAGGTCCGCTGATGTTGTTCGGCCTGTACTTGCATTTTCTCTTTCCCCTGTTAACTACAGCAACTGTCTTAGATTCCTTCTTGAATATCTTCATTGGCTCTAGCTCATTGGCTTTTCTAAGAAAACCAAGTTGTTTAGCTTCTTCTTTAAGTCTTCCGGCTTTGTTAAGTAACTTCACGAAATTCTTGATTGTGAATCCCTTGAGCAAGAGACCAACTGGATCGTGAATGCTCTTTAGAAGAATTTCAACTGTGTGCTGCTCTTGTAACTGTGGCTTGCATCTCATGCTGAGATTTCTCCAACGCAGGATGTATTCCACTAAGGTTTCATCTGGTTTCTGTTTCTCTACCACAAGATCACTAATGGTGATGTGGTGCTGAGCTTTAGCAAAATGTTTGACAAAAAGATTTTCTATTTATGTAAATTTCCTTAGCGAACCATTTGGCAACTCTGCATACCAATCAAAGGCATCTCCAGTGAGGCTATTCACAAATTGGCGAAACAAAAGTGCTTCGCTACCCCCCGCGTTGCAGCAGCTTGCTCGGAAGTGTGCAACATGTTGTCGGGGATTTCCAGTTCCGTCAAAAGTTTTGAACAACGGTGATACGAAACCTTTGGGGTACTGAACGGTATCAAACTCTTCTGGGTAAGGTCTACCCTTTGAAACTGATTCCTCCATTTATGATTGGACCAGGGCTTCTTTTACCTGTTGTTCCACCATCTGTTTAATGTCACTCTCCAACATCGGACCCTGAACTAGATCTTTCTTCGGTTGTTTATCGGTGGTGGACTCTTTTCTTTCATCTGTAATGTGAACAATTTCTGGTTAGTTTGCCTCTAAAGCTGCTATTGGTAACGACTGCGAATGCCCTTGAATTGTACTCATGATGATCATTATTTCCTCCAGTTGTTTCTTCATTTGACCTATTTGCTCATCCCACTGTTGAATGAACATTTGAAACTCATCCGCGGTATTCTCCTTAGTGGGTAAAGGAGCGTCGTACGAGGATGGTGTGGCCTCCGTCTCGATGATGTTGATTTCTGCAAAACCACCTTCCATGTAATATGGTAGGATGTAATCTCTATTTTCGACATCTTCTTTCTGGTCTTCAAATAGTTGTGCAATGTCATCTCGGAGCTTCTCTATGGCGGACTCAATTGAATTTCCTTTGAGAATTTTTAGGTCAACCGGGGACATTTGAGGAACATCACTTATCCCCTCGAGCACTAGCGTCATTGTATAGAAACCAAGTGAAACATCTGAAATCATATTCACAGAACCTTTTTTAGGTTCTTTTAAATATTCCTTCGGGATTGCTATGTTCCCTCGATCGAGGTTATACTCGAGCCAGTTCTTGAAGGTGAAGCAGTCCTCCATCTTGTGTCCGAGCATCTTATGGTAGGGGCAGTAGTTTGGATGATCTTTCTTATCGACTTCCTCCGGCCTTCCGGGCTCTGGCAACTGAAAATCGGGCGTCTTAATCAAACTGCAGAACATCTTGACCACTGTTTCATCCTTAAAGTGATATTCCTTACTTAAAAACTCCTTCAGGCTGTGTGTCGATCTGTGTGGTTTCTGCTGAGATGGCTGCTGACTCGGCTGGCGGCATTGCGGCAGGTGGGGCTGTCGTGGCTTGTTCAAATTTAGAATTTTTTTGGTTGTTCTTCCTTTCTTGTGCTTTCATTAGTTGCACAGTATTTGAATTGGTCTCAATTTCGAGTCCGGAAAGAGGTTGGGTGCAAGCGTCGACTGACTCTTTCTTATGTAAAATCTCTTTTCCTTTGTCTAACAAAACAGTTGGTGTGGTGACGGTGGTTCTAACAGTAGGAGCTGAAGCAGTCCTTAGAGAAGTCCCAGCAATTCTAGCAGCATACTTCACAACAATAGAAGAGTCTTTTTTAATCTACTCCTTCTTTGGCATAGGAAGTTCTTCAAAAATTTTCAAGTTGAACTCTACAATAGGCTCAACAAACTTTCTCATTTCAGGTTTCATCATTTTAACAGACAAATTCCTGAACATAGTTTCAACACTGTCGAATCCTTGTCCAAACTTGATGATTGCCAAGTCAGGCAGTTCTTCCCTATTGACGGCAAACTCCACTCCAGAGGCGAAATAAAAGAACAGCTTGGGTGAAGACATTATCTCATGTCATTTGAAGAATTTCTGGAAGTCAGTGACGTCTCTTGCTTTGCAGTTTCAACGAAAGTACTCAAGTTAACTTGCTTTGTACTGGGCATCCTTTAAGCATGTGATTTTTTTTAATTATTATTATTGTATACTTGTTGTGTCTTGAGAAGTTTTATTTTGGTTTGAAATTTTGACAAAATTTTATTTTATTTATGATTTATTGGAAGGTTGTTAGAGTGAAATTTGAGTTTGACATGTTAGCAACAAGTCAAACCCAAAGAGGGATGAAGAATCAGACCCGGTCCGAGATTTAGAGGAGGTTGAATTCACATTGAAATCACATCAATAGATCACTCATATTCTAACACACCTATTGGGGGTCTACCTCGCCTCTTTGGGGAGGTAGGAGGATTTGGAATCTCTTTGTTTGGGGGTGTCTAAACAGTGGCTCCAGAATCCAAAGGAGTTGAGTACACTCACTCAAGACAAAAATGAGTGAGGTATGCCAATAGAAAGAATGGTACTTTGGTCCACTAGGGGTATGGACTCATTACCGATTTATGAAAGAAAAACCATATGATCAAAATAGAGAGAGGAACTAGTTCCCCAGCAGAGTCGCCAGAAATATGTCGGCATATTTTTAGGTTATGTGTTTTGAAAAGGGGGTCACCTACAGAAATTGTCGGTGAATTTTAAATTTTAAATTTAATTTAAATATATATATATAATTTAGAAAGTAGCATTTGATTTTCGAAAATAACTTTAAGTTTGAAAATTTTAAGATATGAAATCAAACCGATCTCACATCCCAAATAGTTTATATAAATGAGCACCGTATCATAAACCGTGTATCTATCCCGAGGAATAGACACACTGCTTGATGATGGGGCTCGATTAAATAAACTAGAAGATTTGTGACATCCGTTTGGTCTGAAACCAATTTTATAAGCCGACAAGTTCCCCTGCTTAATATAAAGGGATTAAGCAGGGTTTATATTACCTGGGTTCTTAAAGTTCCCTATAAGGGCAAGCCCCTATAGTTAATTACATCTTAAATTACGGGAATCATTTAAGAAAACTCTCGATAATAATCAGTGGTTTTGCTCCTAAGAATTTCAAAGTTTAAGATTTCAAACAAATTGTATTTTAAAAATTTCAATAGGGAGTAGCTCAAATTTGCAATAGTTTATTTTAAGAATCCAAAGGAAGAGAAGTAGGGGATGTCATGGACCTCTAGGAGAACCTCGATGACTTCCCAGACTATCCTAATGTTGGGCTTTGAATTTTGAAAATAAATTTATCTAAGTTTCAATCCTGCCAATTTATTATAGGAATTACATTTACATAATCACCTTATTATGCAAATAACTTGAAAGATAGGAGGATTTACGCCGTATCGGACGACGACCTCGGAATCCGAAGCGAGTTAGGGCTTATATTGCACAACAAGGCTGTGCAAAGGCCTAAAAGAACATGTAAGGATTTATGTTGCACTAGGCGGACTACCTCGAAGTCCTATTGCTTGTTATTTAAACTAAAGAATTGTTTTGCTGATGTAGTCACAAGTTTTATTGTTGACGATGGTCGTGCTGCCCTCGAAGTCGTGCTCCCTGCACCACGTCGTAGCAAGCGTCGTAGCAAGGTTTCAGTTGCATGTTTAAAATTTAAATTATTAAGAGTGGACATGCAAATTGTTATGTCGGTGTTTTATTTCATTATGATTATTTCCCTTTTGATTATTGTTTTATTGCAAACGTGAGTGTGTGCTACAGTGACAGGAACAGTAGTAAAAGGAAGCAAGAAACCAAGTAAGCATGAACATGCTATAGTAAATAACAAGAGGCAAGTACTAAGGAAAGTAATACATGCTACGCTAGGCAGTAAACATGCTACCCTAAACAGGAGTATATGCTACAGGAAGTAAAACAGGATATACTAACAGAAGCAGGTACTAAGGAAAGTAAAACATGCTACGCTAACAGGTATATATGCTGAAAAAGTAGAGCATGTAACGCAGTAAATAAAAGAAGTAACAGTGCTACAAGTGTACCATAGGTGCCAATTACCCCCGGTGTATTGTTACCTATTTATTATAATCATTTTATTGTTTCCTGCAGAAAAGATGTCAGCACCAAAATGAAACAAGAGTGAACGTAGTAAGGGAAACCTGAGTAAGTGCGCTAACGTACGTGCAGGAAAAGCGAAATGTGAAATCTAAGAATAAATCTAAAAGAAAGGCGAGGGGACGAAAAAAGAAAAACACAAAATAAAGACGAAAGAAATAAAAGAAAATCGAGAAAGAAAGCAAAGAGCTTCCGTGGAAAACCTCGAAGAAAATCACGAACAAGTGCGAAAAAGTCATAGTGAAAACCACAAAAACACTAAAAGAAGAAACTCACAGATGTCCCGCTAAACTCACGGGGAACCGTAAGAAAGCCATGGGGCACCTGAAAAGGACCGTAAGCGTGGTGGCAGGAAGGACTCAGAGCTGGACTGTGTGCGTCCCAATCTTGGACAAGAGCTACCGTAACGACACCCTACAGAGGGCAGTCCTAAGCTCAACTCGAATAATTAGCCGTGGACCTTTACTAATTTTCATTCATTTTAGTTTGCATGCATATAAATTTATAGGTGAAAAGTAATTTTGTTGTAGATGGGAATTTTGTTTCAAAATAATTTATTTTTATAAAGTAATATAATCCACAGGCTAACCAACCTAATCGAACTAGGACTAATAACAACTTAAGGGTATTGGTGGCAACAATCTCACCAAGAATTGGTGAATAACATCGTCGGTCCCAAGCCTCGACTCCAATGGAGATTTTACGCACTGGCAAGGGGATACTATTCTAAACCCTCTTTTTTAAGCACACATAAGCATTATCGTCGCCGTCCTAACCCCAACCACCCTACTTACAGCCTTGCTTGATGGCCCCACATATAGCCTAAAGGGGCTATATGTGCACACCTACACGTCCCCTGTAGGTGCGGACATTGAACCAAGAAGCAAGGAGAAAATCAAGGGACGAGGGAACAAGGCAAGGAAAGAGGAGAAAACAATTCACCTAACACAAAATCGTAAAATGAGGTGAATTGGTTCTCAAAATCAATGAACTCAAGTCAATCACCCCAGACTCCCGAAAATCCTCACTCGTCCAAAAGGGAAAGACCTAAAAGTGCCGCTGCTCTCATGGAGTGACCTAGACCCATATGGTGGTGCCAAACCCATTCCCATGACACTCTAGTAAGGGCAAAAAGAGAAACATAAAATAAAGCTGCAGGGAAGGAAAGTAAAGTGAAGTGAAGTAGAAATGAAGTAGAAAAGAAAAAGAACGAACCCAACCAAGAAAAATCGGGCAGCATAATGGTGTAAAATGAATTTTCCACACCTGCAATTTGTATAAAAAGAAATGCCGCAAGCATATATATATATGTAATAACCAATGTTTCCATCCATCCCAAGCATGTACATATTGTAGATGAAAGAGGAGTAATGATATTTTTATAAAGCATGCATGCTTAAGTTCAGGGGCTAGCTAAGAGAGCCCAAATCCTCAAAACAACGTTCAAACCATGCTAGCAAGAGAATCTCGAAGTGCTCTTATACATGCTTAAAATATTCCGAGTTGTAGCAATGATAAAAAAAAGTGTAACTAGAAATCGTTGAACTCTTATCATGCTTAAAGTGAAGCTAACTTGAAACATTCATCCCCACATTCTCTCTTTCATTTTTTTTACTTAAAAGCAAATCACATGATGCATACCAAAACATATTTGAAATAAGGGCAGCAAAGAGGAGCTCTAAATCGGCCCATAACATTCTAAACAATATAATTATCCATGTAGGGGCAACCAGAGGAATGATCCAAAGCACTTTGAAACGGATATTCAAATGCAATTTTCCATTTTGAGAAGCATGGGATCAATCCCAATCAATTTGAAACACACATAGGTGCAGATTTTACCTTTACGCAACCGTGCATGTGATGTAAATCAACCCAATCATAAACATAGGAGTGCAGATTTTGACTTTTGGCATGCGTATATGAGATGTAAATCAACTCCAAGTTCATACACAAGTGCAGATTTTACCCTTATGCATGCTTAGGAACGAACCAAATCAATTTCCCGTGCTTGCATCAAAGTAAACATTCACTTTGGGCAAATATGAGATTTTAAGCATAACAATTGCCAAGGCAAGAATTAAATGGTGGGTATGTGACAGGCCTAAAATATATACGCTTTTTGCTATATCATTTTATTCATTTTTGATGATATTACACTTTAAAGGAAGGTATTTTGTATATTTTTGGTTTTAGGTACAAGAAATGGTGATTGGAGCAAAAGGAAGCAAAAACGGTGCAATTTGGAGCAAAAACGAGCAAGAAATGAAATTCTGCCGACACCTTTTGATAAGTCTTTTGATGCTTAATCTCTTTTACACTTCTTGCATATTTTTGAATGAGATTACACTTTAAAGAAATGTTGTTTTTATGCTTATTTTGTAGGGCTATCTGTTACGAATTAACGCAACTGAAATGGGGCGAAACGGAGTTGAAACGGAGCCAAACGGAGCGAAACGGTGGAGCCGCTCAGTAGCCTGCTCGCCGACGGCGAGATCGATCTCGCCGATGGCGAGATTTTCCCGAGACCACCGAAAAGTGCCCAAAAAGGCCGCCGACAGCGGCCTCGAACCCACCGACAGCGGCCCGGACGACCATGAACCGACTTTTGGCGGTTTTGGGCCAATATTCGACGTATTTGGACGCTTTTTCGAAGGGGTGCTTAAGGAACTCTTCGAAATTCGTCAATGCTCTTTAAAAATGGCAAATTTGTGTTAGAAATGTGTAGATTAGAGATGAGAAAAGTGGAGAAAACTTGGAGGAATGTTTAAGATTCTTAGATTAAGAGTAGAAATATAGATTTCTACCCTTTTGGAGAGATTGGAGAGGAGATTTTGAGAGAATTTTTAAGGGATTTTGTTAGCATTGCATGGATCGCTGGGAGACTTTATGGGAGAGATCTTCGTCTTTCTTTCAAAGGGAAAAGCTAAGTATTGTTATTCATTATCTTATGATTTTGTAAACATCTGCGTAATGGATTTGCTTTGGTTAAATGAAGTTTCCTTTGTGTTTTCTTCATGCTTTGTGACGTATCTCCCTTACTCTTTCTTATTCTTTGAAAATAGTGGCATAAGAAGATTATGCCATTGCTTTCCTTTTACTTTTATTTTGTAATGAGTAGAAATCATGTTTAGGATTTTTTGATGCATGGTAGAAGTAAATTTAATTATAAATGTGATGGTTTTTACTTGCACTTCATTTACATTGCAATAAGGGCCCATTGCAGTGTTAAAATTCGTTGTAATTGTATTGTCCCAAATGGGCGGTGTAATTCTCAACAAAATGGAACCACATTCAAATTCCATGGATGGTGAAGTTCATGGGGATTGAATGCAAATAAATAGGAAAATATAATTATCAGGCGTAAAATTGGAGATTTTAGAGTGACAGGCTAAAATCCTCAATTCGATACTATCGTTTGGGTGCTGAAGTGTAGATTGTTAGCCCTTAGGCGAGGGGAACGTGGGAGCTCCGAAGTGAGAGCCGGTATCCTCCCAGCTTAGCCGCAGATTCAGTAACCAAGCATAGGATTAGTCAATGTTCTTTATGCTTGGACCAAAGGGTAAAGAATAGGATTGCTCCTATTTGGCACATACAATATTTAATGCATCTCAATCCTATACATTATCTATTTCATTACATAAGAATAAAATGTTTTAATATCTCAAAATTCTCCAAACCAACTCATCTAAAAAAGGGTTATCTTTAGAATTATTATTCGCATTTAGTTATAGTTACTATCTTTACATTTAACACTTGCATTTAGGAGTAGTTGCTAGACAAAACACAATTTTAATCGACGTTCCAAACTAATGACTATTAGTAGTAGACTAGAATTTGATTAAAGACTTCTTACTTCACTTCCTCGTAGATCGATACTGAGGTTTTTAAAGAAAACTCTATATTACTTGAAACGATACGTATACTTGCGTAGTACCCCTAGTGTGTAAAATATTTTTCAATTTTTATATCATTTAAGATTTTGCACACTAGCCGCTATTTATAAATCGGGTCAAGTTTTTGGCCATCTTTTGGAAGTTAAATTACTGCGTAATTGCGGGTCGGGTCAGTATGTAAGCATCCAGAGGACAATTGCCAAAGTAACCCCTCAAACAAACTCTTTCATGCATCTTAAGCAAGTCAAGAGGGGAAGAAAAAGGAGAGCAAATTTTCGTGAATTCCACATAGTTCTCATGTATCTACATATTCGCACCAAAGTCTCAGATTTTTACAAATGAATCACGTAAACTTCTAGATTTTTACAAATGAGCCATGCAAAGTTTCAGATTTTTCAAATAAGCCACCTAACACTTGATTTTTTAGATCAGATTTTTTATTTGAACCTTTGTGATAGGGAAATAACCTTAAGCAATGCGGTATCTGATCTAAAATCCTCAACCTCTAAAATATGAAACACTGAAAAATCCTCGACACGTTCAAACACTGAAAAATTTGATCTAAATAAGCCACCTAAATCAGATTTTTCAAATAAGCCACCCTTGGACATCTAGTAGTGTGAGCCTAGATTAACCCATTCTACTAATAAAATATCCTGAACCGATCTATAGATTAGTCAATGTTCTTTGCACTTGGACCAAAGGGTAAAGAATAGGAATGCTTCTATTTGACTCAATACCATAATCTAAATTCCCTACAAAAGATAATTAATCTAAAAATCTTGGATTAGTTGAAAAGGAGAAAGTCATTTTTATACTTGCATTGAATCTTAATTACTACTTACTTTACTCTATTACTTTTTACTGCTTACTTGCTTATAGTAAAAATTGTTAGTAAATTAAATTTGAAAAAATATATAAAAAAATATATATTACTTTTAATTAAATTCAAAAATATTTCTTAAATTTCTTACTTTTTATCAAAACACTATCCCTGTGGGATCGATAACCAGGACTCCACTAGAGCCCTGTATTACTTGAACGATACGTATACTTGCATTTAAAATTGTGAATTTTATATTAATTATTATAAAATCTAAATATAAATTAATAAAAGTAAACCTCGCACATCATGTTTTTTAAGCCATTTGTCAGGAATTAAAAATTCTTAAAAGTGGTATCAAATTCTTATATTTTAAAGTATATATAAAGTCGCATCGCATCAATAACTCCAAAACTTTTTCAAGATGATTTAAGCACGCATTAAATGATGTTCCAAATACAGAGAAATCATCCATAAATACTTCTATTCCATCATCAATTAACTTACTAAATACAAACATCATACATCTTTGGAATGTCGCAGGTGCATTACATAATCCGAAAGGCATTCTTCGAAAAGCAAAAGTTCTATATGGACTAGTAAATGTAGTTTTCTCTTAATCCTCAGGAGCAATAGGAATTTGATGGTAACCGATATATCCATCCAGAAAGCAGTAATACTTGTGTCCAGTAAGTCTATTCAACATTTGGTCTAGAAAAGGAAGAGGAAAATGATATTTTCTAGTGGCGACATTTAATTTTCTATAATCAATACAAATACGCCACCTAGTAACTTGCCTGATAGGTATTAATTCATTATTCTTATTTGCTTCAACAGCCACTCCTTCTTACTTAGGAACACAATGAATTGGACTTACCCAAGTATTATCCGAAATAGGATATATAATTCCAGCATTTAACCATTTTAAAATCTCTTTTTTAACTACTTCTTTCATAATTGGGTTTAGTTTCCATTATGGATCAATTCTTGGTTTATGTTCATCGTTCAATAAAAATCTGTGCATACAAATTGAAGGGGTAATTCCCTTTATATCAGCCAAAGTTCAACCAAAAGCTTTTTTGTACTTTTTTAATGTTTCCATTAATTTTTATTCTTGAATTTCATTTGAGTCTGAGGATACAATTACTGGTAATGTTGAAAATTCTCCTAAAAATTCATATTTTAAATGATTTGGAAGAGTCTTCAATTCAAGTTCAGGGAGTTTTACAATTGATGAAATTAAGATTTCGTTCTCTGGTGCTGTTGAATCGAGTGTTTCAAATTGTTCTTGAATATAATCAGCTTCTTTGTTATCAATTTCATCATATTTATCATTTTCAATATCTTCATTTTCTTCAAAATTTTCTTTGAAATATTATTTTCTCAAATAATTGCATATATCCATTCTAAAATATTCATTATCTTTTTCTATTGAAGGATATTTCATTGACTTTGAGATGTTAAATGTCACTTCCTGATCATTTACTCTCATAGTCAACTCTCTTTTTTGAACATCTATCATGGCTCTTCCTGTAGCTAGGAATGGTCTTCCTAAAATGATAAATATTTCCTTATTTTCTTTCATATCTAAAATGATAAAGTCCACAGGAAAGATAAATTTATCAACCTTAACCAGAACATCTTCTACAACTCCTTTAGGATGTGTAATAGATTGACAACTAATTGTAGAGGTACAGAAGTTAGTGCAATCTCTCATATTCCTAACCTTTTAAAAGTTGATAGAGGCATCAGATTTATGCTAACCCCCAAATCACATAATGCTCGTCCATAAAATTTTTTACCAATAGCACACGGAGTAGTAAAACTACCAGGATCTTTAAGTTTTTCAGGAAGCTTTTTCTGAATTGTGGCACTACACTCTTCACTGAGTGCAACAGTCTTATGATCAAGTAACTTCCTCTTTTTGTTAAGTATATCCTTAAAAAATTTAACATAATCAGACATTTGTTCCAAAGCTTCAACAAAAGGAATATTTATTGAATTTTTTTTTAAATGTCTAAGAATTTAGCAAATCTTTTTCCCTTGTCTTGTTGCCTTAGTCTTTGAGGAAATGGTGGTGGTGGTCTTTCAACAGTAATTTTCATAGGTTTCAGAGGAAAATCAGGATATAAACATTCATTTTCTCCTTCAGTTTCCACTTTTTCCTTTTCAACTACAGTTTCTTTCTAGACCCTTGTTTCCAACTCTTTTCCGCTTCTTAATTGAATAGCCTTGATCTGTTCTTTTCCTAGATCTTTATGATTTACTTCAACATTGCTAGGTAAAGTTCGAACATGTCTATTGCTCAGTGTAGTAGCAATATGCCCAAATTGGTTTTCTATTTTTTTAATAGCAGCTTCTTTATTTTGTAATTGATTTCCCATATTAAAAACTAGTTCTTCCATAGATAGCTTCTTCTCCTTGAATTGTGAATTATAAAAACTTGTGGATTAGAAGGTCTATAAGTGGAATTACCCCGATTTTTTACATTTCCTAATGGGTTTACAGGATTCTTCCCCCATTGAGATTTAATAGGATTAACATTACCTTGGTTATTCTAATTAAAGTTTGGATGATTCTTCTAACCTGGATTGTAGTAGTTTGAATAATGCTTATTTTGTCTATTATTTATCAAATTTAAAGTTTCATATGAAGATTGAGCATCTACAATTTGTCCTAATGAATTTTCTTTTAACACTAGAAGTGTTTGAGAACGATTCATTCCGTATTGATTTATTTTCTTTAAAAGAGCAGCAATTTGAGAAACTATCATAGGTAAAGCATCTGAATCATGAATACTGGCTACTTTCTTAGGATTTACCCTTTCAGTGGTCCATTGAAAATTATTTGTAGCAATTTATTCGATTAAAGCATAAGCTTCTTCAAAAGGTTTAGCTATTAGTGATCCACCAGTAGCAACATCAATGATGGATCTAAGAGATCTTACTAATCCATTAAAAAAATTTTGAATAATTAACCAATCTGGTAAAACATGATGTGGACATCTCCTAAGAAGATCTTTAAATTTATCCCAAGATTTGTATATCGATTCTCACTCATACTGACTGAAATATGTGATATCATTTCTAAGCTTAGTACTCTTAGATGGTGCAAAATACTTTGATAAGAATTTTTGTGAAAGTTCCCCCAAAGTTCTAATAGATCCTTGTGTTAACGAATTTAACCAAGCCTTAGCCTTGTCCATTAGTAAAAAAGGAAAAAAGTCTAAGTCTGACAGCATCATCAGACACTCTGTCATATTTAAAAGTAACACAAAGTTCTAGAAAACTCGCAAGATGTAAATTTTGATCTTCGTTAGAAGTTCCGCCAAATTGATTTTTTTATACCATTTGGATAATTGCAGGTTTAAGCTCAAATGAATTAGCAGCTACATCTGGATTTTGGATAGTTAAGTGAATTTCATCAAATGTAGGGTTAGCATAATCTCTTAGTGGTCTAGATTGATGTTCATTTTCTATTCCTTGGTTGTTTACGTTTTTTTCCATAGTTTCAAAATTTCTAGGTTCTTTTCTCAGTTTTCTAATTCTCCTAACAGTGCGTTCTAATTCCGAATCGTAGGGTATAAGATTTTCAAGTCCAAATTTACGCATACAATCGAAATCAGTACACAGAAAAATAGTTGACTAAATATAAAAATAAGTTGCAATTCTATTAAAAAGTTTTCTAATTGTCCTAAATTATCCGTTACTCTAATTATGTTATATTCCCTGGCAACGGCGCCAAAAACTTGAACCACTCCACTCACTTAGTGTAAACTTAATATTGCTGGAATTTGATATAGAAGTGTATAAATTATTCAATAATTGCAGAGTTACTCTTATCAACGCAATTATAAGTATCGCTCAAGTAATACAGGGCTCTAATGGAGTCCTAGATATAGATCCTACAAGGAATATTTCAGAGGCTATATACTAGGATTATAGAAACTAATACATAATCACAACCTTGTAAATCAAATTGCCTATTTGTCACTAATATGCAATCGTAAATAAGATGAAATTTTAATAAACTAATTCTACTAGCAATTAACTACTTTACTAATAAAGTGAGGTTCAATATATAAGCAACCATCCTTCTTGTTAAGAAATTTAAGTGAATGGATAATTAGAATTAGTTTAAAACTGTGTTATGTCAAATAGGAGCATACATATTTTTTACCCTTTGGTCCAGGCATAAAGAACATTGACTAATCCTATGCTTGGTTACTGAATCCGCAGCTAGGCTGGAAGGATACTAGATCTCACTTTAGAGCTCCCACATTCCCCTCGCCTGAGGCCTAACATCTACACTTCAGCACCCAAACGATAGGACCAAATTGAGGATTTTAGTCTGTCACTCTAAAATCTCCAATTCTACGCCCGATAAATAATATGTCCCTATTTATTTGCATCCAACTTTCAAGGACTTTGACCTCCCTGAATTTTGGATGTAATCTTCACTTTAGTTGTAAAAATCAACTTATTTTAACAAATCAATTGCCCAGATTGAAATTAAATTATGATTGAAGTGAAAAGATAATCACAACTTCTTTAACATTCTCTTGGCACAACTAATTCAAATCACCATTTCACAAATATCTTAAAAATAAGGAGAAAGACAGAGAAACTACTCAGATCTCATGGAGAGGATACGACAAAACTTGGATTTCATATCTAAAAGCAAAGTTATACAAACTAAAATAAGTAAATAAAACTTATCTCGAATTCCTCCCAAAGCAAACTCCTTGAAGTTCCTCTGAATCTCTTCCTTTCTTTATAACACACACAATTCTCCTTCGAAGCAGTAAGGAGGAAAAAATCTCTCACTTTCCTTCCACTCTTCCTATCTCTCGAAGAATTCCTCACAATTAACACTAAATAAACTCACTCTCTAAAACTATTAGGGAAACCAAGACACTAACAAACACTCACGGACACTCTGAATACTCTTAGACACCACTTGGACTACCTTGGACACCCCATTTCGGCCCCAAATTGTTTCTTTTAAAGTAGTTGAAGAGTTTTCAAGAGTTACCCAAAGCATCCCTTCAAAAATCGTCCATATTCAATGCACCTCGTAAGAGAACCGACATACTCGCCGTCACCAGCCTCGATCTCTCCGTTGACAGCCTTCTAGAATACTAGGTTTTGGAAATTCTCTTTTAAGGCTCGCCGTCTGTGGCCTCGATCTTGCCGTCGGCGATCTTCCTTGTAATTTATTTTCTTAACTCTCAGGAAAAATCCACCGTCGGCGCCGTCGATCTCGCCATCGGCGCCCAAGGTCAAATCTTCATATTTTGGTCCTTTTTGCATCTTTTTGCTCCAATGTCCATAAATCAACATTCCTACAACAAAACTTCAAAAATACCTTTTTTTAAAGTGCAATATCATCAAAATCAATATAAAATAGGCATGAAAAATTCAACATATTTTCAGTTTGTCAATATTCCCTTACATTGTAACGTGGTAACACAGTACCACGAGTAGAATTCCCTTGGAGTAACGCACGATAATGCAGTAACAAGGGGAATATTCCCCGAGTAATATGTGAATAATGTGTTATCCATTTAGGTTTGCGTGTTACTCGCGGGTTATTGATGCGTTATTCAGCTGTTCTGGACGTGTTATTCTTGTTTTTAATTACAGCCACATATCCTTAATGTTAAGGCACAATGATTTAGAGAAATAACCCATTATAGGCACCAATTTAAATTGTTATTCAAGAGAAAAGTAGGAGAATGTATAACAATAATAACTGTTAAACACGTTACCAGTATTGCTTGTTATTCATGTGTCATTGGTGTATTACTCGCGTGTTATTCACACGTTATTCATATTTTCTAAATGTGTTATTCTGGTTTATAATTATATTGACATATTATTAAAGATTAGGCTGTAAAATTTAGAGAAATAACCAATATAGACACCAATTTTAATTTGCGTGTTATTCACGTGTTATTTGTGTGTTATTTGCGTGTTATTCTCATGTATTCACGCGTTATTAATGTCAGATATGATAAATACATGTGTTATTCAGGCGTGATTAATGTCAGATATGCTAAATACTAATAATTAAAATTTTTATAAAATTTCCCACAATCAAGTCGGTTGCATTACAATTACTACAGTATAACCACCATTATAGTTTCACAGTGAAAACAATGTATTCATATCTCACTGATAGAGTCTATCAATGATCCAGTATGTGTGTGTGTTAGCTGTGTTGCATTGTATTCCTGTCATAGAGAAACAATACCAAATGTTAAAATACTAAATTATTTTACATAAAAGGCAATCAAATGAATTTAAATTTAATGGACATACCTGAGCCAGACAGTCAGCCAAAGTTTCATCGAATGGAAGAACATCATGGCTAGTTGATACTTGTTTTTTTCCTGAATGTAATGGTTAAAGTAAGGAATAGGTCTTATACACCAAATTTCATGGCTACTTGATAATGTTAATGTAAATGTTAACTGAATGAACAAATGCTTACATTGGGCTTTCATATTTTCCTCCCAATAACCTTTCAACCTGAATATAGATATACCTTTCGGCATCGTCTTTATAGGGTCGTAAATATTGCACTCTGAATTTGAAAGATTGCTCTTCTTTTTCACCTTCTTAACTTAGGGCACTCTCCCTGCTAGAACTTCATCAAGATCTATAAATAGTTTTTTAAACGTGTTCGACAGTCATTCCTCGGCAATATCATTTCCGTGTGCTTTATTAATGAGTTAGTATGCAAATTTCTGAGAGCATGAAAGAAATATAAGGCCACTTGAAGAAACATTATTCACCCTGGATTCCTTTAGATCTCTGCTTCCAAACCTGTTATAGATGTCCCTTTTAGCATGCATGGACACCCGCAATAAGAAATACTTTTCTGGAATCAAATTCATTTTGGCTACGTTGAGAACAAAAAAAAAAAAGTGCATGGGAGCACAAGAGTCCTATCATTTCAAATTTTTTGCAAGAACATGTGACCTCACAATTAACCCTGCCAACTAGCACAGTCCAGGGCTGCCGAGTCCCCTCATCGTTCAGGCGCATTACATAATATTTATGCTGCCTCCCTACAGCTAATTCAACTGTAAGCCACATATGTCATTCAATAGCTCTTGTTCAAACATTGAGTAAAGCTTCCTTGTATAAAATATGGCAGCTTGCCTCAACACTGGATTGATTTTAACCATGGGGTTGTGACGGACTGACCGCTGTCGGCGCATTTTAGTTTTTAATTTTAAATTTAAGTATATATATAGTTTTAAATATTTCGGAAAATATTATTTGATTTTTTGAAAATATGAGACCAAAACGATCTCATATCTTTAGTAGTTTAAGTAATTTAACACCACATCATAAGCTATGCATTTATCACGAGGAATAGACACATTACTTAATAATGGGGCTCGATTAAATAAACCAGTAAATTTATGACATCCGTTTGGTCTGTGAACCATTTTTATTTGCTGACAAATTCCTCTATTTAATACAAAATAATTAAATAGGGTTTATATTAAGCTGGGTTCTAAAATTCCCTATAAGGGCAAGCCCCTATAGTTAATTACATCTTAAACGACGGGAATCACTTAAGAAAACTCTCGATAAAGATAAGTGGTTTTGCCTTCAAGGATTTCAAAGTTTAGGGTTTTCAAAAATTGAATTTTGGAAATTTCAGAAGGGATTAGATCAAATTTGGAATAGTTTATTTTAGGAGTCCAAAGGAATGAAGAAGTAGGGGATGTCACAGATCCGAGGGAACCTCGGTGACTTCCCAACTATTCTATTTGTTTGGCTTTAATTTAGGGAGATATTATTTGATGTTGCAATCCTGCCAATTTTAATAAATTAGGACTTATATTCATATGACATAATCTTACAAATAGCCTCGAAGTTGTGAGGGTTTATGTCGTACCAAACGGCTACCTCGGAGTCCTAAAACGAGTTTAGGGCTTAAATTGCATAACATAATTATGCAAATACCTAAAAGGGAAGTTGAGGATTTATGTTGCACTAGGCAAACTACCTCGAAATCTTATGGCTTGGTTATTTAGTTGCTAAGGAAAGGAAAGCAGATGAAGTCCACCGTATTGTCCATCGCGCTTGCTCTAAGCTCCTTGTTGTTGCAGAGGGTTTTGTTTAAGAAAGTGACAATCAATAGATTAGAGAAGTGTCGTGGTTTAGAGGTTGAGTTTACAAATTTAATGTTTTAAGTTTTATTAGGGGAAATCTTAAAGTTGATTAAGCAGAACCGGTTAAGATCCCACGATTCCATCATTCCAGAACCACTATTTTCATCGGATTCACTTAGTCCAAATGAATTTGCTAAACTCAACTGAATGAGTTCCACACTTTAATTTAGACCGTGGGAGATCTCCTTAGCAATACGTGGGTTACATCATTCGAGGGATTCCAGATCATTCAACGAGACAATTTAATTTAGTTGTAAATGTAGTTTCGTTGTTTTGTTTGTGATTAAATTTTGAGTTGTTTTATATTTTGAATGTTGTGGCGGTGAATTTTATCTTGCTTTGATTTTTAATTTAGTTTTGGTTCAGTTTTGCGGCTATCCTATGGGTTTCAGTTTTCATGCAGGGTGGCATTGTTGTTTAACATGCAAGATTGCAGAAAAGGAAAGTAAAGTACAGCATAAGCAAGTAAATTGCAATAAAATAGAAGCATACCTGGCGGGTCTTCTCGTCATTTCCAATTGCACTTGAAACACATGTTAGAGCATTCATATATTTAAAGAGAACACCTTGGTAAAGCTAAGGGAAGGTTCTGGTTGTCTACCAAATCCTAGTCCTATCACTAGTCAATTCCTAAGATGGTGTTTTTGTGGATGATTTTCTTCATCAAAGAACAATAAAATTCAGCTTTTCTTCTAAAATATCCCATTAGATTGAGAAAGTGCTTAGGACGAGTCCTGAACATCTTTTCAACACTTTTGGGATCATTCTAAGCCCAAGTGAATTTCATTATATGGATGAATTGATCATCCGGGGCTTAATTAAGTTTTGACACTTGCTCAATGAATTATGATGTTTGATTATCCCATGAGTAAAGTGACATTTAATTTGAGACTTCATTTAAGAATTATAAAGGTGAAAGCCTTTAGGGGCAAATTAGTTTATTAAAAGACTTAACCATTCTTAATTGAAGTTGAATTGATGATTCAAAAGTGATTCAATTTAGTTATAAATTTTTCAGATTGATCTTTAAATGTTTTAAATCATTTAAGTTATAAAGATAATTTGAATTATTTGACTCAGTTAAGTTTTAATGATTTAAGTTTTTTTTAACTTAATTATAATATTTTGGGTTGATTTTAATTAGTTTAGTTTTAATGTTTTGATTATGAATTGTTTTAAACTAACCTTAATATTTCAATTTTGTTTTAATTTAGTTTTAAGTGATTTCAAATTAGTTTTAATATTTTAAGTTATTTTAATTTGATTTTAAATCATTTCACATTAACTTAAGTACTTTAAGCTTTTAATTTAATTATAAGGTTTCAAGATTATTCCCCCTTTTTAGTTATTAGTTTCAAACATCATTTTTTACAATTCCATTAATTAAGGATTAGATAATGTTGAATCAATCCATTGATTAGAGGTTCAATTCAAAGAATTAAATCTTCTTATATTACAAAATCTCTTACCCTTAATAATTCATGTCTTAATTATCTTCCAAAGTTTAATTCTTTAATTAATTAAGATTTCTCCTTTAATATTTAATGTGATTAATGGGTTTCTACCCCTTAAATCCATTAGTTTCAATCATTTAAAAGGAAAATTAAAATCAAACATTTTACCCTTCCCTTTGGTTAAGCTTAAATATTAATTAAAATCAAACATTTTACCCTTCCCTTTGGTTAAGCTTAAATATTAATTAAATTTAAGTCCCTTAATTACCTTTATGCCCCATTAAGCTTATTCATCTCATAATTCACTAAATCAAAATCAAATGAATTTTAAATTTTTATGTCACCTCATTCACATGTCAATTAAGACATTAGAGGAGAAAATGTGATTTTTCTGTTTTTAATTTAATTTATATAATTATTTTAGTGAAAAATAGGGATTTTCAATGAAAATTCAACAACATGACCAAGATAAAGTTTCTGTCATTAGGAAAATTATGAGAGGTTCCTACTGACTAGAGGACTATTTGGACCAATTTTGGTGATTTTTTGAATTTTATTTTATTTATTATAATTATTTTTAGTTTTGGGATATTAATTAATTATAAAATAAAATTGAGGTGGAAAATTAAGTTTTATATTTTTTTTAAATCTCTCTGAGGTCAGAGGACTCAAAGAAACAAACTTTATTTTTTTCTAATTTTTTCTTGAATTTTAAGAATTATTTTAGTGAAAATATTGAAAAATCTATTTTTTTTAATATTAAAAATTACCCTAAGTCTTTAAAATTCAATATCTTTACTTAGAGACTTGAGAAAAATATTTGGTTGGTTCCTAAGTGATTAGGGGATCAAATGTGACATTTTTATGAATTTGAATATTTTTATGATTTTTATGATTTTTTAATTATTAAAATACCCAAAAAGGGTTAAAATGAAAATTTTAGGAAAATTCCAATTTTAATTTTTTTTAGACTCTTCTGATATCATAGAGGTCTCAAAATTGATTTTGGTGAATTTTTGAGTTTGGGTTTTATGAACTTTTTATTTTCAAATATAGCCATGTAACCTAGCTCAGAGGATTAGAATGCGGAAAAGTTTCTCGGATAGAATGCATGTTTTGCAGCTCAGAGAATAGGATGCCTTGTCGGTCTTATACCTAGCTCAGAGGATTAGAACGCGGAAAAGTTTCTCTGATAGAATGCGCAGTTGGCAGAAATTCAGGGAAGAGAATCAGAATTTGAGTACCAATCTCGAAATGAGAACTGGAATTTGGGTATCAGCCTCAGAAGAATGGGAATTGAAATTTAGGTACCAATCCCAAAAGTTGGCGTTTGATTTGTGAAGATTAAGTGGAAATTTTAGTGCAGTAGAAGGTTGAGATGGAATATGAGAGTGCTTCACATCCCGAGAGAGCTGATCGAAGTTTGATTGTTTGGCAAAGGATATGAATCCATGCCACCAAAACTAAATTGAAAATTTTCGTGGTTCTGTGTCAGTAGATTCAGTCGACCTTCTAAAAAGAGGGAAGAAATCGTGGAGAGTAGGAAGGATCTTAAGTACAGTCGAAGGCTGGGGATTTCAGATTCGGGATTCGTTTTCGTTGTTTTCTTTTCTTGATTTGATTTTGATTTTTTGTTTTGATTTACATTTTGTTTCGATTGGAATTCCATTTTGATTTGGATTTTCATTCATTTATTTTGTTAGCAATTTGAGATTTTGAGTTGATTTGCGTTGAGCTCTGATTTCGTGTCTTGTTTAGATTTTGAATTTGATTTTTTATCTTGTTGTTATTATGTTACTGGATTTTTGCTGAATTCCATTTTTTTATATTTCATTCAAATTGTTCTTCATTCAACTTTTCTTTAAATCGAGTCAAATTCATATTTAGTGGCGTTTGCAGTCAATTACACAAAACTGAAGGCAAAAATACGACATAGTCATTTCCATTGAAATGTCGAAAGTACATATCATGTGATTCCACCAAAATATTTCTGATGATATCTTCTTGAAAACAGACTTTTACAAAATTCATGTATATCTGAACACAGACTGTACTGGTATCTTCATATCATCTGACAAAAATTGTCTGTTTGATTCATCCATGTCTAAAAAGTAAACTGCATAGGTAGTAACATCACCTCCTAAGCCACTTTCTAGAGGAGAATCCCACGTAAGTGTGCTTTAGAGGTGTGCTACCACTATGTAGCTCACAGCTCGTAAGGCTGCAAGTTCTTTAACTCTGGATCTGGCCGAAACTAGACTGGAATCTTACCATCATCCATTCTCCTAAACGTGATGGAGATCCGCTGATAGGGAACCCCAGGTATGCAGTGCTTTGCCACATCTGCATCATTTTCTTGTAATACGAGAATAGAGCATACCGGTAGAGGTATCTCTACCGGCCCTCAAAATTTTCTGGGCCCGACTATCCGGAGTTCTGTCCCGAACATGATGTTTCATTGGTTGATGAAGGAAACAGTGCAAAAGGGTCTTAAAAAATCGTGATGGTCCACGTGAGGTGGAATGCAATCTCCTTCCTCGTAAATGTTGATAATGCAGCTATTCGGTATGTAGTCGGTGGGTACCATTCGCTAAGCCACCATCCTCTTTATCATTTTCTTAATTAAAACTGGCATTGGATCCACTTCATCATAGCAGAGTATCCTTAGTGGGTTTCCTCTTTTATCATCAACAAAGTTGTAGTAGCATCTGAACTGGATTGTAATCCTTCCCTTGCCTCGTTTCCATTTCTGCAGCTCGGAGTAGGTTTTGCTCCGTAGCCGTCCTGCACGATCCTGCTTTTTCAGCTCGAAGACGTAATCCATAATCTCATTATGCTCGTAGTAAGAGAACACATCAGTATGCAATTCTAGTCCCTCCAGAATATTGACATACTTGCCCTGAGTCCTCTGAAAATATTCAAAATCCTGTTTCTGCACTCTCTGGATCATCTCCAACTTGTGCTCTGAGATCATCTGGAACTGTCGGGGTCTGGTGACATATTGTGGGATGTACGGCTTTACGCCGACATGTTCTCCTGCAATCGTCACTGCCTCAGGTACGGGCTCTGTAGTGACCTCCTCTGGAATAATCTCTGCTACGGTGCTCCTGAGGACTGGCCTCCTCGGGGCAACTACCGGGATCGTTGAAATTTCCTCTTTATTCTGTTCTTCTGTAAGTTTCTTCAGCATTCTGTGAATACGAAGGTTCTTGTTTCTTCTTTGAGTAGGGGTTAAAGTGGCTCTTCTCTCCCCCTAGATGTCGGTAGGGACGACACTGACAAGCTTCCCTCCTGCTATGGTTATCACTGATTTTGTCTTGTTGTCTTCAATTGCGTTAATCTTCCTTTTCTGGTTGGCAGTGTGTTGTGCTTTCTCACTGAGCCTCAATACTGTCTTTTCATGGGGCTCCCCGAGGTCTACAGTAGTCCAAGCAGTTTCTTCATATTCAAGCTTCATCCGTGCAAAGTCCGAGTCAACCTCGATCATAACACCAGCTTTCAGTTCCTCTTCGTTAAGTGCAAGACTTACACCATCTTTAAAAGACAGGACCAGCCTCCTGCTCAACATCTTCATGTGAAAACAAGGAAGGGATCAGAGGGCCAAACCTAAAAGGAACGAGAACAATAAGAACTTTAAGTTTATTGTATTTTTCTTTTATTTATATATAATTATTTTATTTTGAAATTTTATTAGGAAAGGGAAAGATTTGATTTGGAGTTTTAAAGTTGTGAAAAATTCTGATTTTTATTTTATTTGAGAAAATTTCTTTTGTATTTTGGTTTTAAAGTTTTTATCATTATTATTATTTTGGGTTCGGACCCAGTTGCACACAATTATCACGTTAGTGCTTCTACGAGCGAAACTTTATTTCTAAAGTCCGCTTTTTGAAACATCACGTCACGTAATACTTCTTTAGATATCGTCCATTGATAGGAAATATTGGTCGCTCTCCACAGCAATCCACAATTTGGTAGGAGCCTCTCGAGTAGACTTTCTCGACTACAAACGGTCCCTCCTAAGTTGGTTCAAATTTACCTCTTATCTTGCGGTGTGCAAGAATAGGTCTTCTGAGAACGAGAACTGATTCACCAACTCTGAAAGTTCTTCGGCGGACCAGTTTGTCGTAAGCCTGAATCATCTTAGCTTGGTATAATTCCAAATTTTGCTGCGCTAAAAGTCGTTTTCCTTCCAAGCTTTCCAATTCTTCCAGCTGTAATCTGGCGTTTTCTTCTGTAGTGATCTTATTTGCGACTACAATTCTGAACGACGGAAGCTGAACCTCCAAGGGCAAGACGGCTTCGGACCCGTACACTAGAGCGTAAGGTGTAGACTGAGTAGGTGTTCTGAAAGTTGTTCTGTAGGCCCATAAGGCTTATAATAACTTCTCGTGCCAATTTCTCTATAGTCGTCCAAAGTTTTCTTTAGGTTTTGGACGAGAGTTTTATTAAAAGCCTCAGCCAAGTCGTTCACTCTTGGGTAGTAGATCGTCGAATAGCGCCAATCTATCCCGTGTCTTCTGACAAAATTGTTAATCATCGTGCTTTTGAATGCAGACCCATTTTCTGAGATGATTTTGCACGGTACCACAAAATTATAGACGACTTGATTCTTGAAGAATTGTAACATGTGATGTGCCTTCACTTCTCTGAGCGGTATTGCTTCTGCCCACTTTGAAAAGTAATATGTTGCTGCAAGGATAAAACGATGTCCTCTTGAAGAAGATGGTTCTATCGGGCCTACGATATCTGTGCCCCAACATTCAAATGGCCACAACACGATTGTCGGATGTAGCACATTTGGAGGTTGATGTAGAACCACTCCGCGCACTTGGCACTGGTGACAACTTTTGGCAACTTTCATACAGTCGGTCATCATTGGGGCCAGTAGTACCCTAGTCTTTTAATTTTTATTTTCATCTTCAGACCTGACTGATGAGCACCACAAAGTCTTGAGTGCACTTCTTTAAAATTTCACGAGCCTCGGACCCACTCAGGAACCTTAGCCACATCTGATCGAAAGACCTTCTGTATAAGGTATTATTTATCAAGGTGTATGACAGAGTTCTTTTTTTGATCTGATGGGCTACTGACTTGTCGTCCGGTAGGTTTCCTGTTTGTAGGTAGTCTATTAATGGCTGTGACCCGACCCGCAATTACGCAGTAAATTAACTTCCAGAAGATTGTCAAAAACTTGACCCAATTTATAAATAGCGGCTAGTGTGCAAAATCTTAAATGATATAAAAATTAGAAAATATTTTACACACTAGGGGTACTACGCAAGTATACGTATCGTTTCAAGTAATATAGAGTTTTCTTTAAAAACCCCAGTATCGATCCCACGAGGAAGTGAAGTAAGAGGTCTTTAGTCAAATTCTAGTCTACTACAAATAGTCCTTAGTTTGGAATATCAATTAAAATTGTGTTTTATATAGCAACTACTCCTAAATATAAGTGTTAAATGTAATAGTAACTATAACTAAATGCAAATAATAATTCTAAAGATAACTCTTTTTGGATGAATTGGTTTGGAGAATTTTGAGATATTAAAAACTACTATTCTTATGTAATGAAATAGATAATGTAAAGGATTGAGATGCATTAAATATTGTATGTGCCAAATAGGAGCAATCCTATTCTTTACCCTTTGGTCCAGGCATAAAGAACATTGACTAATCCTATGCTTGGTTACTGAATCTGCGGCTAGGCTGGGAGGATACCGGCTGCCACTTCGGAGCTCCCACGTTCCCCTCGCCTGAGGGCTAACATCTACACTTCAGCCCCCTAACGATAGGACCGAATTGAGGATTTTAGCCTGTCACTCTAAAATCTCCAATTCTACGCCCGATTAATATTATTTCCCTATTTATTTGCATTCAATTCCCATGAACTTCACCATCCATGGAATTTGAATGTGGTTCCACTTTGTTGAGAATTACACCGTCCTTTCGGGTCGATGTAATTACAACGAATTTTAACACTACAATGGGCCCTTATTGCAATGTAAATGAAGTGCAAGTAAAAACCATCACATTTATATCTAAATTAACTTCTAACATGCATCACAAAATCCTAAGCATGAATTCTACTCATTAGAAAAGAAAACTAAATTGAAAACAATGGCATAATCTTCTTATGCCACTATTTTCAAAGAAAAAGAAAGAGTAAGAGAGATGCGTCACAAAGCACGAAAAAAACATAAAGGAAACTTCATTTAACAAAAGCAAATCCACTAAATAAATGTTTACAAAATTATAAGATAATGAAGAACAATACTTAGCTTTTTCCCCTTGAAAGAAAGACGAAGATCTCTCCCATAAAGTCTCCCGGCGATCCATGCAATGCTAGCGAAGTCCCTTACAAATTCTCTCAAAATCTCCTCTCCAATATCTCCAAAAGGGTAGAACTCTACATTTCTACTCTTAATCTAAGAATCCTAAACATTCCTCTAAGTTTTTCTCTCCTTTCCTCTATTGTTTCTCTCTAAAAATTCCTCTCTAATCTAACCCATATTCGCCATTTTAAAGAGTACGGATGAAGTTTGAAGAGTTTCCATAAGCACCCCTTCGAAAAAGCGTCCAGATACGTCGAATTTCGGCCATAACCGCCCAAAAGTCGGTCCAGAAGCTTCCGGCCGCCGTCGGCGGGTTCGAGCTCGCTGTCGGCGAGCTTTTCGGGCTTATTTCGGTGCTCTCGGGTAAATCTCGCCGTCGGCGAGATCGACCTCGCCGTCGGCGAGATCGACCTCGCCGTCGGCGAGCAGGCTGCTGCGCGGCTCAACGGTATTGCTCCGTTTGGCTCCGTTTCAACTCCGTTTCGCCCCATTTCAGTTGCGTTGCGTTCGTAATAGATAGCCCTACAAAATAAGCATAAAAACAAACTTTCTTTAAAGTGTAATCTCATTCAAAAATATGCAAGAAGTGTAAAAGAGATTAAGCATCAAAAGACTTATCGAAAGGTGTCAGGGCAGAATTTCATTTCTTGCTCGTTTTTGCTCCAAATTGCACCGTTTTTGCTTCCTTTTGCTCCAATCACCATTTCTTGTATCTAAAACCAAAAAACATACAAAATACCTTGTTGACCTCATTTTTTTATGAGGTCTTCTCTTCTTCTTTTAGTGCTTAGGATCTAGCCTTAGGCTTTTCCTTTGACTATCTTAGAGGATTAGAATTGGGACCCACCTTTTAGAAATTCAAACCACTTCTAAACTCCCTGCAAACCCCACAAACTTGATTGTAGGCCCCTAATCACCTAGAAGGTTGAAATCAAATGTGGAAGTTTAAAGGATGAGTTCCTATAGGACTCTTTGGCCTTGGGACCGCCCACAGGTGGCACTAGTGCAGTGAAGGGTTGACTTGCACACACACTACACCTACACACTACACTTTCACACACTTCCTAAAAACACACCCATACCCGACTTGACCTCCCGACTCATGTAGGTGATTCACATGGATGGTCCTTAACCCCTAAGCCCTCGCGCAGAGGGTTAGGAACAACATAATGAATGCCTCAAATGAGTCCCTTCATGACTCATGTGGGCTTGATATGGCTTCATGGCTCAGCAAAAATGATTTCATTCCACTTACATCCACCCAATCTTCAATTTTCCAAATTTTCAATTTTTGACCCCAGGACCCTACACCCGCCAACCTACCCGAAGCCCTGAATAGCCCAAATTTCTCAAAAATTTCCAAATCACCCAAAATTCTCCAAAATCATTCCCAAACATTTCCACATCACTCAAATTGATCATCCATACCCAAAAATGTCAAAAATTCCAAAAATACCTCCCAATACCCTCCAAATACCCAAAATACCCCTCCTAGCCAAAAAATACAAAAATTCAGAAAATTCCCAGAAAATTCCAGAAAATCCCAAATGTTCCCAATTTCATTTTGTTCAACTACACCATGGGCCAATTTTGTCAATTTACCCTACTTTTGTCAAAACCCCCAATTTGACACATTTTAACCCAAAGTAAACCCAATGTCAAATCTAACCTACCCAATTGACCCAAATGCTGGTCCAATTCAATTCTAAACTTCAATTCAACATCCCCAACACCAATATAGACCAAATCCAAGCCCAATTTGATTGAAATTTGGATCCAATTTCACTTTTGGCCTTAAAGCTCAATTTGGACCCATGACCCAAACTTAGCCCAAACTCACCCAATTCAACTCCAATTAACCCCAAATCTTTTCTAAACCCTCGTTGACATCCCCATAAACAAAACACTAACATGATTTGCCCAAGATTTTGATCCAAACCCCACTCAAATTCAACCCAAAGCTAAAAGGCCCATTTTTGACCTAAACCCAAACCTAACCCAAATGAGCCCAAACCCCAAAATCAAAACCCATCAAAGCCAAAACCTCTTTGAAACACTCCCATAATCATTTCCCAACATTAATTTTACATCAATTTCAACTCTAGCCCAACATTGGCCCAAGTTAGCCCAATTTGACCTACATAGGCCCACTTACCAATTAAACCCAAATTCAAACCAATTCAAGTCCAAATCACACCAAATTGACTCCAAACCACTCATGACACATCCCTAAACCAAACTCAACAATTATTTGGCTCAACCTCTTTACAAAATTTCTATCCATAAATTCATTTTCAAACTTAAAAGCCCACTTCCCTAAACCTTCCTAAAAACCCATTTCCACCAAATACAAAAGCCCAAATTTGGCCCTAAAGCCCACATGACATTTCCATTGGCCATCCATTTAATCAAAGCCATTCCCTAAGTTATAATTCCATCATCAAACAATTCCAAATCAAGCCCCATACAAATTCACATCAAAATATCAAAATTTTTCTTAAATCCATTTACATGAAATTGACTTGACTTTTCCCAAGCCAAAGGTGAGCCATGAAGCCATGCATGAGCCACATGGAAGCCATGAGAGCCTCTTTACATGTCACCATACCATATTGGGTAGGAAGGAGGGCCCCTTTCCTTAATCTCTAAAGCTCATTAGCCTTAATCATGATTCACCTAAACCTAAATTTAATCCAAATATATTTGGATGGAGACTTCTCCATGCCAAACCAACTGATCCCTTTGATCCCCCACAGCACCCAAAGCCACCTTGAAGGGTGCACCAAGCCCAAATGGGTGAGTTGACCCATTTAGACCCAAAACTAGCCATGCCCCATTCTATTTTGGATCAAGGCCTTTACACTTGGCCATTGCCAGTTGCTTGCACAAACACCCGGCCACGACCCACTCGACCACGAGGGTGACCCTGCCTGCCGGCCGGCCACCCCGGTCGCCGGAAAACTCCATGGCCGAGAAGTCCAAGTCAATCCAAGCTTGGAATTCTCACCTGCCGAGTCGCCCCATGCCCAGTGGCCATTGCAGCTGTTCTTCACTTGCCATGAGCGAGTCGATCCCGACCCTCAACTCCCCTGGGAGGCCCTCCAGCCCTGCCTATTTAAACTCCCCACCTCTCGGCCATGAGAAGGTGCTGAAACAAACCTTAAGGAAACCCTGCCAAAATTGTTCCAGACTACTCCCCATACACAGAGCACTTGATCCCCACTGAAATCCCCCTGCCATTTCTGCTCTGTGAGCTCGATTTCGAGTTAAAATCCAAGCCCAAAACCAGGACACTTCTCCACGGTGGATCAATCCTCAAATTGGTTGGTCCTACACCTTCACCGGACCGAGAGAAGGTGTCCACCGGCAAAAGCCCCATCTCCGGGCCACCCGGTTGTTCCGGACTCCAAAGGTTGTGATCGGCCTTGGTGGAAATCACACCTAGGCAATTCACCACATCCCCAGGCTTCATCCCTAGCCTCCTGCAGCTCCAACGAACGTGCCGAGCATCTCTGATTGAGGCTTCACCTCTCAGAGCTAAGGTATGGCCTCACTCTTCCTCCCGAGCTTCTGAACATTCTCCATTTTTATTGCATAAATTTCATCCCACATAAACCGTATGGATGTGTTCGTCTTTTCGAAGACGAATCCATAGAACATAAGAACATGAAAATCCATTGAGTATCGAGTGAGATATTAAGGATTTAGTGTGGACGGCTCTCGGGTGAGGACACTTGGGGACGATGAACGGATGCCGTCCATTTGATACACGCGCGGACGGATGGCCAGGATCGCGTCGGATCAGAAGACGGAGCGATACAGCGGGTCCCGGGAGCGCTGACGCGGATGGCGGCGTCGAATGGGAGCGCGACACGTGTGCCTTCGGAGATGTTAAGGATGACGCGGCGCCGCGTGGATAAGTAGAAAATTAGGGGTATTTTCTATTTATTTAATTCCCTAAACTTCAAAAATTCATAACTTTGTGTAGGAAAATCATAAAAATAAAATAAAAATACCCTCTTGCTCGAGTGAACGGAGGAGAATAATGTGGAAAAGAAATCATTTAATTTCATCAAGTATCTTATTTTTTATAATTTATTTACTCTCTGCATACATTTAATTCTCCATGCATGTATACAATTCACCATGGAATGAGACCATAGAGCTTTTGAAGCCTCTGAATTTGGGAACATTCCCTGAATTTTCCAAAGTCAGAGGCCATCCCTATGAAGAGTTATTGATTTTTCAAATTCATGTCACTGTTTTGAGTATTTTAATTCTAATAAATAGCATGTTGTGAAATAAATTCTAGGAAAATTTGGTGATGTTCCTTATGACCGGAGAACCACTAGGAAAAATAGGACTTGAGTTAGTCAACTCAAAACAACCCTAATTGGCTTAAACACTTAAAATAGGTCTCTAATTAATTAGAGTTAACCATAGATCAAATTGACTTGAAATCAATTCTCCACTGACCTTTAGGATCAGAGGAACCCACCATAAAAGTTTGAAGTCAATTGGACTTGGTTAGCCCTATTAATTGGGTTGATTAAGCCATTTAGTTATTTTAAACTTTAAAAATTCATAACTTTCAAAATACCTTTCAAAAATTAACCAAATTGGTTTTGGAGCCTCTCTGATATCAGGGGAATTTAAGAAAATTAAAATTTCAATTTTCTAAAAAAGTTGATTTTTAATATTATTTTAATATTTTTAATAATTAAAAAATAATAAAAATTACAAAAATAATAAAATTCACCAAAATGTCACATTTTGAATTTTAATCACTTAGGAACAAACCCCATGTTTTTCTTAGGTCTATTTGGTGAGATATTAATTTTTAAAGCTCTAAGGGTAATTTTAAAATTAAAAAAATGTATTTTCTAGCATTTTCACTAAAATAATTATAATAAATCATAGAAAAAATCAGAAAATTGCAAAATTTGCTTCTCTGATTTCCTTGACATCAGAGAGATTTTTGAAAAACATAAAATTCATTTTTTAACATTTATTTTATTTTTAAATTAATTAATACTCCAGAACTTAAAATAATTCTAATAAATAAAATATAATTCAAAAAATCACAAAATTTGGTCCAAGTGGTCCTCTGGTCATCAGGAATGTCCCCTAATTTTCTTAAGGACAGTAACTTTCCCTTGGTCATGTTATTAAATTTTCCTTGGAAATCTCTATTTTCTACCAAAAATAATTATATAAATAAATTAAATACAGAAAAATCACATTTTCTCCTCTCATGTCTTTAGTGACATATGAGTGAAGTCACATAAAAATTTCAAGTTCATTTGAGTTCAATTTAGTGAGTTTTGAAATTATTAAGCTTAAAGGGCAAAATGGTAATTAAAATTTTAACCCTTAATTAAAACTTTAGGTTTAATAAAAAATTAACAAGTAAAATATTTGATCCTAACCTGATTTGGATGATTGAAATTTAATAATTGAAGGGTAGAAACCCATTAAGCAATTTAAAATGATTAAACTTTAATTAAATAATTGATTAAATTTGGAAGAATAATAAAATTGGAATTATTAAAATAGGGATATTATTAGGGAGAGATTTATTCTTTAATTTAAAAATCCCTAAATTAATCATTTCATTAATGTTTAATTCTTAATTAAAATGATAATTCAAATTTAAAACATTGAAAGACTTAATCATTAAACTAAAATTAAATAATTGAACTCTTTAATTAAAATTAAAATGAATAAAATTAAATTAAATTAAATTAAAAAAAAATTAAATTAAATTAAATTAAATCAAATTAAAAATTAAATTAAAAAATTAAATTAAATTAAGAATTAAATTAAATTAAATTAAATTAAAAATTAAATTAAATTAAATAAACTAAATTAAATTAAATTAAATTAAATCAAATTAAATTAAAAATTAAATTAAATCAAATTAATTTAATGTAACATCAAACCAAATTAAATTAAATTAAATTAAATTAAATTAAATTAAACTAAATCATATTACATTAAATTAACTTAAGTTAAATTAAATTAAATTAAACCACATTACATTAAATTAAGTTAAATTAAATTAAATTAAATTAAATATAAAGACACGAAGAATTCAAAAATAAATCTAAGATAACTTGAACACTATTCCAAACTTAAATCATTAATTTGAATTTAAATTTGAATCACAAATCATTAAATATCATTTTGCCCTTAGGAGCTTTTACTATCATAACTCACTAAACGGAATATTAAATGAAATGTTACTCACTTATAGGACATTCAAATATCCTAGTTCATCGAGCAAGTTAACAAAACTTGAAAACCTCGGACGATCGATTCATTTACGCAATTTAAATTCATTTGGACTTAAAACAATCCTAGAAATATTGAAAAGATGTTTAGGATTCTTCCTAAGCACTTCCTCGATATGATAGGATATTTATAAGAACAATTGAACTTAATTTTTCTTTGATGAAGAAAATCGTCTTCAAACTAAAAACACGAGGAACCTAGACGTCGTAGGAAATGACTAGCTATAGGATTAGGAATTTGGTAGAAAACCATAACCTTTACCTTAGCTTTACCTAGGAACTTGCTTAAATGCTCTAAATTGTATTTTAAGTGCAGCTTGGGATGACGGGAAGACCCTCCAGGTACGCTTTTATTTTATTGCGATTTACTTTATTGCAATTTATTTAATCGCATCGCACTTATTTTTCTTCCATGATAAACAACAGTTGCATGAAAACCTACACCTTTAGGACGTGAAACCAAAACCGAAACCCATAACTAAATTAAAAGACACTACAAGATAAAATTCACTTCCACAACATTTCAAAATATAAGACAACTCAAAATTTAATCACAAACGAACACAAAACTACAATTACAAGCTGAATTAAAACGTCCGTTGGATGATCGGGAATACCTCGGATGATGTAACCTACGTGTTGCTAACGGGATTTCCCACGGTCTAAATGAAAGTGTGGAACTCATTCGGTTGAGTTTAGTAAATTCATACGGACTAAGTGAATCCGATAAAAATAATGATGCGGAAGGATGGAACCGTGGGATCTTAACCGGTGTTGTTATAATCAACTTTAAGATTTGTTTTAATTAAAACACAAAAAACACTTGGAAATTAAGACTTCTCTAAACCAAAATACTTTTCTCATCCCCGATTTATGATTTCTAAAACTAAAACCTCTGCAACAACAAGGAGCTCGGAGCATGGTGGGCAGCACGGCCATCGTCGTCAGCAAAACCTGTGTCGACATCAGCAAAACTATTCTTTAGTTTGAACAACAAAGCCATAGGACTTCGAGGTAGTTTGCCTAGTGCAACATAAATCCTCAACTCTTCGTTAGGCATTTGCATTGCAAATTAAGCCCTAACCGGTCTTAGGACTCCGAGGTAGTCGTCCGATACGATATAAACCCTCACATCTTCCAAGTTTATTTGTATGATTCTATCATATAAATATAAGCCCTAATTAACTAAAATTGGCAAGATTAAAACATTAAATGAAAATTAGGACTTTCCTAAATCCAAGCCAAACAATAGGATAGTCGGGAAATTACCGAAGTTCGTTTCGAATCCGTAATTTCTCCTACTTTTCTTCCTTTGAATTCCCAAAATAAAATGTTCCAAACTTGATCCATTCCCTATTGAGATTCAAAAAGTTCAATCCTTTGAAAACTTAAACTTTGAAATTCTTGAGAGCAGAATTATTGATTATTATCGAGAGTTTTCTTAGGTGATTCCCGTCACTTAAGATGTAATTAACTATAGGGGCTTGCCCTTATAGGAATTTTAAAAAACCCGGGTAATATAAACCCTGTTTAATGTTTTCATATTAGGCGGGGAATTTGTCGGCTTATAAAATTGGTTCGCAGACCAAACGGATGTCACAAATCTCCTAGTTTATTTAATCGAGCCCCATCATCAAGCAGTGTGTCTATTCTTCGGGATAGATACACGGTTTGTGGTGCGATGCTCGTTTATATAAACTATTTGAGATGTGAGATCAGTTTGACTTCATATCTTAAAATTCTTTAAAATTATTTTCAAAATCAAAACACTACTTTTCAAATTATATATATATGTAAATTAAATTAAAAAATTCGCCGACAACTTCTGTAGGCGACCCCTTTAAACAAAATACAACACAACCTAAAAATATGCCGACATACCTTCCTTTAAAGTGTAATATTATCAAAAAATGAGTAAAATAATATAGCAAAAAGCATATATATTTTAGGCGTGTCAAATCCCCCAAACTTAACTGTTACTTGTCCTCAAGTAACACTTTTACTACATAAAAATATATCTCAAGGCAATGTACTTTTTACCTGTAATACACTAAAATTTTTCATTCAAAGGAATATATTGGTTAGATTTTTAGAAAGAAATTCAGTAACTCAGGTTAACGCTACAGATATAAGAATATTTAGCAATCAAGTCAAAGGGTTCTAGTCTTCTTTTTATTTCAGGATAAACAATAATTTGTCACATTAAGAGTGCCTTGAAAGATTATGTGAAAAAGAAGTTCATGTAAACTTCATCAGAATGTAGGCCAATACTTTAAATATAAATTCAGAAATGAAATCAAGTTCTCCCTTTAGGGTGACTCAAGTGAAGCCAATTTTTGATTAGGCATCTCCTCAAGCTTCTCCTCATAAATATTTTTCTTTCTTTTTTTTCTTTTCTTTCGGGATCATTTTCAATCCTCTCTATTTTTTTCTCTCTTCTTTTTTCTCTCTTCTTTTCTTTTAATGAGGATTACTATATCTAGAGAGTCTGTAATGATTTTGAACTTCACTCTCCTCTTTCTAAAGTTCAAACTTGAAACACATCCTTACTTTATAATTAGGTATTAGCTTTATTATTCATCATAAAGTCACAATCTCTTCTTAACACACAATACTTTAAGTCTCTTAACATTTCAAAAATACGAGTTTTCTTTACTTTAAATAGTTAACTATAATCGAAATTCTTTCATACCAAATATCTTACCCTTATAAAATTAACCTTTATTACTAAAAACTTTCATCCAATCCTTCCATAATATTCAACCGAAATAAAAAGTTTTAGTTATCTCAAGCGAGGTTCAATTGCTAGAAGTTATGCTAATAATTTTTTGAAAATATAACAATTGAGAACAAATAAGAGTTAATATTTTTCTTCCCCCCAAACTTAAATTTTAAAATATTTTGCAACTAATTCCATAAAATATAGCAGGAAGAAAAAGTAAAGGTTGAATATACTTACTACTACAACATTATATCAAATTCATATCATGCATAATCAGGATAGAAATACTGTAGGAGAAAGTAAATCTAGCCTAAAACATGCTTGTAATAAAATTACACTAAAAGGAAGTATTTTCATATCAAAATTTTATTTTTCTTCCTACCCCCAAACTTAATTTTTAACATATATAGCATTTAGTACAGAAAATATAAGCAGGAAGAAAATAATTTAGAAATTCTATCTACCACAAATGTCTATCAAAACCATTTACAAGTATTCATTAGGACGAAACAATATGCAGCAGAAAGTAAATCTAAACTAATCATGCCGAATGAAATTAACTAAACCAAAGTCTAACTAGCATAGCAGTATCAGCAAGGGAATATAAAATGTTCTTCAAGACCTAAATAAAGTTGTAACACAAATATAAACACACATATAATAAATACAAACACAAATGATAAATGAGGATATTTCATCCTTTAACTCATCCAATCTCACTATGTTACCTTCAATTTCTAACGGAATCACTACACTAGTAAATTAGGTACTTTCAAATGATATTATAGATTATAATCTCAAAGATAAGATTATCCCTGATAAATTAGTTTTCGGACACCAATCTCAAGTATCATCTAATTCTTATAATTAAGCACCTATAACGATTATAAAGATAGTGTAAGATCATCCATATGGTATTCATCAAATAGGTTCGCGACTCCTACCTAATGAAAATAAAGTTGTAGAAAGGAAGTAACAAATTAAGATGAAACTATAATAAGAAGTTAAGGAATCACCTCCCCCAAGACACACAAAGATCAAACTACTAACAATCTAAACATCTACCAATCATCAATCAAACTTATCAATACATTATAAAGCAAACATCATACAACACTAACAATCATGACTCTCAAAATATACTAAATCAAAACACACTGATAACTATGGGTTGCCTCCCATAAAGCGCTTGATTTAACGTCATTAGCCCGACATATGATTCCACCTGGATCAAAATTCCATTTAAGTAATCCTCGATCAATCGCCCAATCATTTCCAGATCCAGGGATTCCTATAAAATCCTCAAATTTTAATTTTTCATTTAGCTCTTCAATTTCAGTTGGATTTATATCATTGTTCCTCATATTTCTTTCTAGATCCAATATTCTTCTATTGAATTTTTCAATCAGCATATTAATATCATCCTTGAAATTTATTATAAATGGATATTTATAAAATACTTCAATATCTTCCAAATTTTTTATCAAATTCTCTTTAGATAATTCAGATTCAGGATCACATTCTTCTATGTCACTCTTATGATTCAAGTTATCTTCCAATTCTTCCCTTTTATAATTATTAAATAATGAAGGATCTATCTTAGTTGAGAAAATAGGTTTTTTTAATTCCTTAGGAATTTCTTCCAATGGTCTTCCTATATCCTTATCCTCTTCTCTCAACTCAAAGTTCTTTTGAAATTTATCCTCAAATTCTCTTCCAAGTCCTAGTTCAATAATTTTATCTTGTTCATCATTCAATTCAGGTTTTTCTTGTGATTGAGTCGCATCTAAAGATATTAAGACTGGTTGTGTAGATGAATTCCCTAAATAGATAGGCTTTAAAATTGTATGGGGTACATCCATCTTAAGTTCATGAGATTTTTCAAGAGATAGAACTAAAAGTTTACTATTTTTGGTAGCGTCCATCATTTCACACCTCTCCTGAACATACATACAGTCTTCTTTACATAACATTTTTGACTCATCATGAAAGTCTATTTCAATCTCATTTGTTAACTTACTCTCAAAACTTTCTTGGAAATGTTCTTTACTTAGATAATCAATTTTATCCATCAAAAAACAATCATCATCTTTTCTCTCAACTTGGAAATTTCATAGTCTTTAATACATCAAAAGTAACTTCTTGGTCACTAATATTCATAGTCAACTCTCCTTTTTGCGCATCTATCATAGCTTGTCCAGTAACAAGGAAAGGTCTCCCTAAAATAATTGGAATTTCTTTATCTTCCTCCATATCTAATACAATAAAGTCCAAAGGAAAGATAAATTTATCCACTTTAACAAGCACATCTTCTATAACTCCTTTTGGATAAATGATAGATCGATCGGCTAATGTAAGGGTTATAGTAGTGGGAGAAATATCGATTAAACCTAACATTCTAAATATAGATAGAGGCATCACATTAATGCTCACTCCTAAATCACATAAAGCTTTTCCACATAATTTTTCTCCAATTGCACAAGGAATTGTAAAGCTACAAGGATCTTTAAGTTTCCGAGGAAAAGTTTTCTGAAGTATGGCACTGCACTCCTCACTTAGTGCAACTGTCTCGTAATCCCCAAATTTCCTTTTCTTATTTAATATATCCTTTATAAACTTTGCATAACTTGGCATCTGTTCCAAAGCTTCAGTGAAAGGAATAATTATTGTTAAATTCTTAAGTACTTTCATGAACTTTGAAAATTTTTTATCCAACTCATGCTGTCTAAGTTTTTGAGGAAATGGAGGTGGTGGTTTTTCCAAACTGATTTTAGTTGGAGATATTAATTTTTCTAGATCCTTAGAAACATGTTCTTCGAGTCTTTTAATTTTCGTTGTTTCTCTCACAATATCTTTCTCTTTTCTAACCACATCCTCTATATCTCTTCCACTTTTTAATTGGACAGCTTCTATTTGTTCATTAGTGTTTTCTTTAGGGTTGATCTCATTGTTGCTAGGAAGTGTTCCTTGGTGTCTATTGCTTAAGAGAATTAGCAATTTGTCTCGATTGATTCTCTCGTTTCTAATCGCAAGCATTTTGACTTTGCAACTGGTTTCCCATTTGCAATACCACTTCTTCCATAAACATCTTCTTATACTCAAATTGTTGATCATTGTTAGAGTGCGGTGGATATGAAATTCTATAGTTTATGTTCCCGTAATTATTCCAACTTCCATTAGGATTTGCCTGATTATTTTCCCATTGTTGGTTTCCATCGTCAGTAGTAAGATTCCAGTTAAATTTAGGATGGTTCTCCCAACCTGGGTTGTAAAAGTTAGAGTACGGGTTGTTTATGGTATTTAAAGTCTCATATGATAAGTTAGAATAAATTATAGGCCCTAATAAACTTTCCTCACTTACAGGAGTAAATTGAGGTTGGTTCATTCCAAATTGGTCCAGCTTCCTTGATATTGCAGCAATCTGAGATGCAAGAATTGTAATTATATCCGTATCATGAACACTAGCTACATTTTTATGATTTACCCTTGTAGAGGGCCATTGAAATTCATTTGTAGCCATTTCTTCAATTAATGCATATGCTTCATCAAATGATTTTGACATTAATGATCCACCAGCGGCAGCATCAATTATAGACCTAAGGGATCCTACTAACCCATTGTAAAAAGTTTGAATGATTAACCAATTGGGCAGAGCATGGTGTGGACACTTTCTTAGGAGTTCCTTAAATCTTTCCCAGGCTTCGTATATTGATTCCCCTTCATATTGACAAAATGAGATAATATCGTTTCTAAGTTTAGTAGTCCTTGAAGGTGGAAAATACTTAGCTAGAATTTCGACTTAACTCCTCCCGATTTTTAATGAGAGCCAGTGCTTAATGAATATAACCATATTTTAGCCTTATCCCTTAGTGAGAAATAAAAAAGCCTTAGTCTAACAGCATCGTCTGACATACCGTTATAATGAAATGTAGCACAAAGTTCTAGAAAATTTGATAAGTGTAAATAGGGTTCCTCCAAAGGAGTTCCTCTAAACTGAATGTTCGCACTGAGTTGGATAATCACGAAATTTATTTCAAATGAGTCGGCTTCTACGACAGGGTATTGTATACTTAAGTGAATTTCATTTGTCGTAGGATTTATGCAATCCCTCAATAATTTATGATGATTTTCCAATTTATTATCTTGAAAGTTTTTCATTTCCATTTCTAGTTTTTTGAGTTCTTTCTGAATTTTTATTTTTTATTTTTTTCAAACTCGGGATCATAAGATACAAGTCCTGCAGATCCTTTGTTTTGCATATTTAATACATCAAACAATACATTAATAATTAAACAAATAACAGATGAAATATATTCAACACAACAAAACATTTTCACGAACACCTTATTTTTCATATAAAAATAATTTTTATTTAAAACACTTTTTCATACAACAAAACACTTTTCACACAAAAATAGTTTTTACGACACTATAGTTTTCCAAGTCTAAGCCTAATTACTTCAACTAAAATTCTCCTAAAGTTCTTACCGAAGCTTCCCCGGCAACGGCGCCAAAAACTTGACCCGACCCGCAATTACGCAGTAAATTAACTTCCAGAAGATTGTCAAAAACTTGACCCAATTTATAAATAGCGGCTAGTGTGCAAAATCTTAAATGATATAAAAATTAGAAACTATTTTACACACTAGGGGTACTACGCAAGTATACGTATCGTTTCAAGTAATATAGAGTTTTCTTTAAAAACCCCAGTATCGATCCCACGAGAAAGTGAAGTAAGAGGTCTTTAGTCAAATTCTAGTCTACTACTAATAGTCCTTAGTTTGAAATATCAATTAAAATTGTGTTTTATATAGCAACTACTCCTAAATATAAGTGTTAAATGTAATAGTAACTATAACTAAATGCAAATAATAATTCTAAAGATAACCCTTTTGGATGAATTGGTTTGGAGAATTTTGAGATATTAAAAACTACTTATTCTTATGTAATGAAATAGATAATGTAAAGGATTGAGATGCATTAAATATTGTATGTGCAAAATAGGAGCATTCCTATTCTTTACCCTTTGGTTCAAGCATAAAGAACATTAACTAATACTATGCTTAGTTACTGAATCTGCTGCTAGAGTGGGAGGATACCAGCTGCCACTTTGGAGCTCCCACATTCCACTCACCTGAGGGCTAACATCTACACTTCAGCACTCCAAACGATAGGACCGAATTGAGGATTTTAGCTTCGTCACTCTAAAATCTCCAATTCTACGCCCGATTAATATTATTTCCTATTTATTTGCATTCAATTCCATGAACTTCACCATCCATGGAATTTGAATGTGGTTCCACTTTGTTGAGAATTACACCGTCCTTTCGGGTCGATGCAATTACAACGAATTTTAACACTACAATGGGCCCTTATTGCAATGTAAATGAAGTGCAAGTAAAAACCATCACATTTATATCTAAATTAACTTCTAACATGCATCACAAAATCCTAAGCATGAATTCTACTCATTAGAAAAGAAAACTAAATTGAAAACAATGGCATAATCTTCTTATGCCACTATTTTCAAAGAAAAAGAAAGAGTAAGAGAGATGCGTCACAAAGCACGAAAAAAACATAAAGGAAACTTCATTTAACAAAAGCAAATCCACTAAATAAATGTTTACAAAATTATAAGATAATGAAGAACAATACTTAGCTTTTTCCTCTTGAAAGAAAGATGAAGATCTCTTCCATAAAGTCTCCCGGCGATCCATGCAATGCTAGCGAAGTCCCTTACAAATTCTCTCAAAATCTCCTCTCCAATATCTCCAAAAGGGTAGAAATCTACATTTCTACTCTTAATCTAAGAATCCTAAACATTCCTCTAAGTTTTTCTCTCCTTTCCTCTATTGTTTCTCTCTAAAAATTCCTCTCTAATCTAACCCATATTCGTCATTTTAAAGAGTACGGATGAAGTTTGAAGAGTTTCCATAAGCACCCCTTCGAAAAAGCGTCCAGATACGTCGAATTTCGGCCATAACCGCCCAAAAGTCGGTCCAGAAGCTTCCGGCCGCCGTCAGCGGGTTCGAGCTCGCTGTCGGCGAGCTTTTCGGGCTTATTTCGGTGCTCCACGGTATTGCTCCGTTTGGCTCCGTTTCAACTCCGTTTCGCCCCATTTCAGTTGCGTTGCGTTCGTAACGAGATAGCCCTACAAAATAAGCATAAAAACAAACTTTCTTTAAAGTGTAATCTCATTCAAAAATATGCAAGAAGTGTAAAAGAGATTAAGCATCAAAAGACTTATCGAAAGGTGTCGGGCGTAATTTCATTTCTTGCTCGTTTTTGCTCCAAATTGCACCGTTTTTGCTTCCTTTTGCTCCAATCACCATTTCTTGTATCTAAAACCAAAAAACATACAAAATACCTTCCTTTAAAGTGTAATATCATAAAAAAATGAGTAAAATAATATAGCAAAAAGCATATATATTTTAGGCGTGTCAGGCTGCCGCCAATCTTTTGTAGTTTCTACCACTGCTGCAACTGACTCTTCATTTTCCAGTCTGCGTCAAAGTGTCTATGTCAATTTGCAATAGGACCTGTCATCCCTGAATTTTCACTTCAACTGACTCTTATTGTAGACATGCAAATTCTTTTGTAAGTCGGGCCAAAGCGTCTGCAAGGGCATTCTCTTTTCTTGGAATCTTGTATATCTTCACGTTCAAAATCTGCTCCAGCAACTTCATTTTATACTGAAAATATTGCTCGAGTCTAGGCTTCAGAACTTTGTACTGTCCAGCTACCTGTTGTATGATCAACTGTGAATCGCCGTCGATGTTGATATCTGTTATACCCATCTGAATGGCTAACTCTAGTCCGGTTATAAGAGCTTCATATTCTGCTTCATTATTCATACACGGTTCTGTCAAATGGTAGGAGTACCTTAACATTCCCCACTCCGGCATTATAAATATTAGTCTGATTCCTACCTTACTGGGCACTATCATTTGTAATTCTTCGTCTTGTTGTGCTGATAATGCTTCGTCGAAGTACAATTCCCAACATTGATCGTCGGGGTCTTCTAAGCTCATTATCTGCTCGTTTGGCAAATCGTCTTTGAGAGGCGATTCTACCGGTAAAGGGTGTGCTGAGAGGAAGTCTGCTAGGAATTGTCCCTTTATGACATGAAGAGGAATGAAAGTTATATCAAATTGCAATAATATCATTGACCACCTAGTAAGTCTACCGGAAAGCATCTGACGGGTCATCAAATATTACAATGGATTAAACTTCGAAATAAGGTTAACCTTATGAGAAAGCATATAATGCCTGAGCTTTTGAGCAGTGAAGATCATGACCAAACAATGCTTCTCAAAAGAAGGATACTTTACCTCCGTCGGAATTAGACAGTGACATAGGTAGTAGAGAGCATTTTCTTTACCCTCGTCATTAACTTTGGCTAGCAGGGCTCCGAGGGAGTCGTCTGAAGCCGCGGTATAAAGTATCAACGGTCGACCTGAGACTGGGGCTGCTAATATAGGAGATGTCATTAAATATAGTTTGACTTCATCAAAGGAATGTTGAAATTTAGAGTCCCAAGTAAACTAGGCATCCTTCATAACCAAAGCAGAAAAAGCATGACACCTTCGTGACAAATTAGAAATAAAGCATTGAAGATATGCCAACTTCCTTGAAAGGATCGTAGTTGTTTTAGAGTTTTAAGAGGCGACATTTCTAAGATAGCTTTAATCTTCTCTGGATCGATTTCAATTCCGTGATGCCGGACAACAAATCCTAAGAATTTTCCAGAGGTGACACCGAAGGCGCATTTTAGGGGATTCATCTTAAGGTTAAATTGTCTTAATCGCTCGAAAACAATTCTCAAATCATACAGGTGATCTTCTTTCAATTTGTTCTTGATGACTACATCATCCATGTAGCACTCGACTTGGTTGTGAATGAGATCATCAAAAATCCTCATCATTGCTCTTTGGTAAGTCGCTCCTGCATTTTTTAATCCGAAAGACATTACTGTGTAGCAGTATACCTTGATTGGCGTTTTGAATGCTGTGAGCTTTTCGTCTTCTGGTGCCATCTTTATTTGATTGTATCTTGATGATCCATCCATGAATGAGAAGACTTCGTGCGTTGAAACGATGTCAGTCATTAATTCTGGAATTGGTAGCGAGAATTCGTCTTTTGGGCATGCTGTGTTCAAATCTCTGAAATCCACGCAGATTTTGATCTGACCGTTCTTCTTTCTAACTGGTACCACATTGGCCAACCAAGTCGGGTATTGTTCTTCACGGAAAAATTTAGCGTCTATTAGCTTCTTTACTTCCGCTATTACTTGTTGTTCGATCTCTAGACACATTCTTTTTGGAGCTCGTCTGAATGGAATGGCAGTGTGATCCACTCCTAACTTGTGAACTACAACTTCTGGAGCTAAACCCGGCATTTCATCATAACTCCAAGCAAAACAGTCCTTGAATTCTATCAATAGTTTAATCATATTTTCAGAGTCTTCTTTATTGAGTAAGGAGCTCAAAAAGGTCAGCCTAGGCTCTTCGCTAGTACCTAAGTTAACTTACATTAACTTGTCTATTGTAGATTTAATCTCTTCTTCAAATTCTGTCAGAGCGTCTCCAATTGACAAGTCCTCGAGTTCATCTGAAGCTTCCAGGCAATCTTCATTAGGCTCGCAAGTGACAACCAAGCAAAATCATGAATCATCAGCTGGCCCTACTGTGCCAAATTCGAGATCATGCTTTGAATTGGGTGGTCGACTGGCATTACTCCATAACTTTTCGAAGCAGAGTAATTGATCTTTTGACCACCGCTTAGGTAAAACACCACGTTGAATTAAATTTTGAGTACAGGGAGAATACCACTCAAAATTCAATCCCATTGATTCAGATGAAGCAACATCTTTGATTTTTACATCATTTTAAGGGTTGGAAGAAGAAGAAGTACCACGGTAAAACTTGATTAGCTTAACACCGCCACCATGTACTTCCTTGACCACCATACCCTCAATTTTACTAGGGTAGATAGGGTTTAGGGTCATAGTCTGTACATAGTGGTTAATCTTGTCGCACATTGTTTTGTATTCTTCATTCCTTTCATTTTCTAGTGAGATCTTGAACTGAGGTTACTTCTAAATTATCGTTGCTGCTTCTTTCTTGATTTCCTTTTCTTCTTCTTCGGAACTGTCTTCCTAATCAACATTGATAACCATATTCTTTTGTTCAACTATTCCACCATTTCTTCCTCGGCCTCGTCCCTCGCCTAGACCTCGGATGCGAGCTCTAGAGAAACCTTCACCATCTCGCCGTAAGGGAGTGGTGAGTAATTATTGAACTAGAATTTGAGAATCTTCATCGTCTTGAATTTCTTTTGCTTCATTTGGTAAGGCATTTCTGGAGAAGATTTTTTTCTTTGGAGGTGCGTAGTAGGCGGCGTCTTCGTGAATTCCAATTTCATGTACAAAGAACGGTTGCAAGTCAAATTTGATGCACTGTTCTTGTACTCCTTCATAATACTTTATACACTGGTGCAAAGATGATGGTACCATCCAGTTTTCATGGATCCATGGTCGATCCTGTAGAGCGTTGAATGATGTTTCAGAATCAATTATGTAGAATTTTGTGGTTGTCTTTGCTAAATCACCGATCCTCATAGATAGAGTTATTGATCTAAGAGCTCTTTCTCCTTTCTGATTGAAGCCTCTTAGTAACATTTTGTCTGCTTGGAGCTCGCAGACATCAATTTCCAAGTATGCTAATGTCTGAAAATTCATTATATTGATCGATGCACCCATATCAACTAACACCCTGGAGAGCGTGAACTTACTGACAGTGACTGAGATGTACAAGGGTCGGTTGTGATCGGCTGTCCCAAGTAGCAAGTCATTGTCTGTGAAAGTAACACCGTACTGTTCCTTTAACGAGCAAACCTCGTCTAAGGAGTTACCGGCCATTTGAGCTAAGCAAATTTCCGGATCAAGTAAGGCCTTGATCAGAGCTTCCCTCATCTCCTTTGAATGGATAAACACATCGTAAATGCTCAGTTTGGCGGGTAACTTCTGAAGATGGGCTAACACGTTATATTGCACTTTATTACCTGGTCCTTCAACTTCTTCCCGAACGGGTAATTCTTCTGCTGGGGTTGGTCCTGAACAACCACCTACTTTCCTTCATCTTTCGGACCCATTCTCGGAGCTAAGACTTTTCCACTTATGAGGTTGACTTCTGTTATTTCTTCCAAATCTGGTGCTGAATTAGCTGGCGCTTCCTCTTTCTGAATCGGAGCAGCAGATTCTTCTGGAGTCATTTCAAGATCTGAGAACTCTAGCTCAATCACGATAGGAGATCCTTGGAATTCACATATGAGTTTGTCATCTCCCAGACAATCGTAGTCGCTTTCATTGACATTCTCTTCTTTATCGCCACTGTCGAGGTTTTGTATGATTTGAGAATTGTTATTGGGATCGAAATCGATATCCGGATTACGTTGGTTGTTTTTATTTATGTAATCATTAGAAACAGTCAAAACATAGCGAACACCATAAATCTTATCATTATAAGATCCCGTCGGGGCGAGCAAATAATCATACAGATTCAGAGGTTCGAGGGATTTCTCCCCCAAATCAGAAACAACCACCCTAGGAAAAGCAGCCCCTACTCTACTCTTTGGAGCCTTGGTCTTCTCTTTTTCTGCGATCTTCTCCTCCTTCTGGGGCGGTTCCTCGATTGCAATTGATAGTGTCAGCTTGGCAGGTTTCGAACTTTGAATTGAATCATGCACCAAAGCGATCTGAATGTGATCCAATATTTTCTTCGAAGACTTAGTCCAAACTGTACTCCATCTGTCGTTAGTTGTGTATGGGTTTATCGGAACAATAGGATCTGTCGAAATAACATTAACGGAAACTCTTTTCTAGGGCTCCTTCATGTATTCTTTTGGAATCGTTATAGTCCCTCTCCGAAGGTTGTTCTTGAGCCAGTTCTTGAAAGTGAAGCAATCTTCTATCTTGTGTCCGATCATCCGGTGGTAAGGGAAGTACATCGGTTGATCTTTGTTATCCACATATTCTGGCTTCCTGGGCTCTGGCAACTGGAATCCATCCCTCTTGATCAGTCTACGGAACATCTTGCCAACTGCTTCATTGTTGAAGGCGTATTCTTTATTCAAAAGTTCTATCAGGCCGCGCTTCTGCTGAACCAGCTGCTGGTTGTATTGCTGAGACGACTGCTGGCCATACAGTTGTGACTGCTGATAATTCTACTGAGGCGGTTGATAACTTGTAGAAGGTTGTTGATAACTCTACTGAGGTCATTTTGTTCGTATTTGCATTGGCTACTTGCCCTTATTTACTACTGCAATGGTCCCAGACTTCTTCTCGAAGGCTTTAACTGGTTTCTGCTTATCGGCCTTATCGGTGAAGCTGAGTTTTTTCGCTTCCTCCTGTAGACTCGCAGCCTTGCTAAGCAATTTATCGAACGTCTTAATTGTAAATCTTTTAAGGAGAAATGCTATCGGACCAAGAATACTCTTTAGCAGAATTCCAATGGCATGTTGTTCCTGGAGTTGCGGCTCGCACTTCATGCTTAAATTCCTCCACCGCAAAACGTAATCCACCAAGGTTTCATTTTATTTCTATTGCTCGACCACAAGATCACCGATGGTGATGTGGTTCAGAGCTCCAACGAATCGTTTCATGAATAAGTTTTCCAATTCTGGGAATGTCTTTACTGAGCCGTTGGGCAATTCTGCATACCAGTCAAAGGCAATTCCTGAAAGGCTGCTGACAAACTGACGGAACAACAAAGCGTCGCTACCCCCCGCGTTGCAGCAACTTGCTCGGAAGTGTGCAACATGCTGTCGGGGTTTCCAATTCCATCAAAAGTCTTGAATAGAGGTGGTACGAAGCCCTTAGGGTATTGCATGGCATCAAATTCTTCGGGGTATGGTCTACCCTTCAAAATCAATGCCCCGCCTTTGGATTGGGCTAAGGCCTCTCGCACCTGCTGTTCTACCATATTTTTAATGTCCTTTTCTGGTATTAGACTTTGAGTGGAATCCTTCTTTGGCTGCTCATCCCCGTTGACAGATGTGATTTTCTTTCCTCCGTCGGTAATGTGAATGTCTTACGGGGTTGTTTCTTTTTTGGGGGCTGAGGCTGACTCTGAAGCGTTGCTAGAGCAGTCGCCATCTCCTCCATTTCCTTTTCCATTCGGTATATTGTATCGAACTTTTTCCAAAGACTTTGCCTCATTACCTCTTGGTCGTCTCATTCTGCAGTTGCTGGAGCTCCCAGTAGAGCCGACGATGCTTGGGCCTCGACCACATTGATCTCGGAAAAATCCTTGTCCATGTACCCTGACAAGTCTTCTTCATTCTCTTATCTTTCTTTCCGTTCTTTAGCCAACTGCTGAATGTCTGACCTTAACTTCTCTAAAGTGACCTTAAGTGATTTTCCTTTGATGGTCCTACGACTGGTAGACTGTAGTCGGTGAACTTCGTCCTCCGGAGTCGTCTCTGAGACGACAATACTCCTTTTAGCTCTGTACTCAGCATCAGAACTTATCATTTCTGGCTACTCTGCCGGTATTGGCTCCGCGACTTTAGGTCGCCACACCATCCTTTTTGCAATTGGATGCCTAGAACTGGATGGCTCATCAGCGATAGGTTGAAAGGTGGTGTGCCTGCTAAGATGCGGGCCAGATACCACGGCAAGTAACTTCTTGCTACTCAGTTTCCTCTTCTTCGGTGGAAGCTCCCTTTGAATGGTAGGGGGAAACACCCTCAGTCTGAGATGTGCCTTGACAAGTATTCTCCCCATCCTTCTCAGAATCTCGGACATATAACAATTATCCTTTCTCGCCAACTTCTCAATTATCGTCCGCAATCGAGTAAGTGGCGTACTTCTTGCCTTCTTTTCCTTATGTTCATAATATGCTGGTCGGGGTAACGCAGAAGCGATCCTCTGAACACTTTCTTCCTCAGGGGCAGCAGAGAGTGGATAAAATTTATTTCCTTCCAACGGGGGTGAAAGTTTTGGCAGTTCTTCTTCCTCTTCCGGGATTTCTTCAGGAATGGAAACTTCAGCGGCCTTGGTTTTCCTGACCTTGGCTAATCTTTTGTTCTTATTCCTTCTTTGGGATCTAGTCAGGGGCACAAACTTCAAACTAGACCTAACCTCGAAGACGGGCGGTATCGCAACAACAGTTATACCCTCCACGGTAGCAGGCTCATCACTTATTTGGACTTCTTTCCCTTTCCATTTGGAGGGGGTAGGTGCAGTGATGACCAGATCAGTGGGGGTAGCGACAACAGTCCTGGGGGCAGTCCTATCAGCTTTGATAGTCAACCTCTTCCGGGCAACGGTGTTCCGTTCAGTTGGGACCCTCTTCAGGGAAGGAAACTCCTGAGCTGACTTCAGGTTAAACTCAACGATAGGCTCTATAGATTCCGGTACCTTGGACTTCAGTAAAGCTACAGTAACGTCTCCAAACTTGATGTCCGTCTGATCGAACCCTTGTTCAAAATGGATGACTGCGTTGTCGGGCAGTTCATTTCTGTTGACTGCTAAGTCCATCCCAACGGTGAAGGAAAAGATCAACTTTGGTGCAGACATCTTCTGCAGAAAAGATTTCGAGTGTCAGAGCTACCCTACTTCCCCTCTCGTCACAACAATCTTTAGGACGAAACAAAGAAACTTCAAGGCAAAGTTCGAACAAGTTTTCATTAATTTCATTTTGATTTTGTTTGTTTGTTTTATAAAAATTTTCAAATTGTGTTTTTATTTTGTTTGTAGTTTATAGAGGAACTCGGGAAATAGAAAGTTGTTAAAGATTTGGTTAAGAGCAGGCTCAATCACAAGAAGAGAGAGAAAGCTGTGGGACCCTTATCCTGAATTTAGGAAAGGTAAAACCCTGAAGGAATCTCGATTCGATAGATTGGTCTAAAACACACCAATTGGGGGTCTCGCCTCACTTCAGGAGGTGAAAAATAGGATTCCGGAACCTCTCTACTTAAAAGTGTTTAAGTAGTGGCTCCAGAATAAAAAAGAGTTGATTATACCTGTTTAAGCAGAAATGAACAAGGTATGCCAACAGAAGAATAGTAGTTTGGTCCACTAGGGGCATGGACTTACTACTGATTTATGAAAGCAAAACCATCTGATCCAAATAGAGAGAAGAATTAGATCCCCAGTGGAGTCACCAGAAAGTTGTCGGCGTATTTTAGCTTAAAATTTTAAATTTAAGTATATATATAGTTTTAAATAGTTTGGAAAATATCATTTTGATTTTTTGAAAATACGAGACCAAACCGATCTCATATCTTTAGTAGTTTAAGTAATTGAACACCGCATCATAAGCTATGCATTTATCTCGAGGAATAGGCACATTACTTAATAATGGGGCTCGATTAAATAAACCAGTAAATTGATGACATCCGTTTGGTCTGCGAACCATTTTTATTTGCCGAACAATTTCTTTATTTAATATGAAAGAATTAAATAGGGTTTATATTAAGCTGCGTTCTAAAATTCTCTATCAGGGCAAGCCCCTGTAGTTAATTACATCCTAAGTGACAGGAACCGCTTAAGAAAACTCTCAATAAAGATTAGTGGTTTTGCCTTCAAGGATTTCAAAGTTTAGGGTTTTCAAACAATTGAATTTTGGAAATTTCAAAAGGGATTGGATCAAATTTGGAATAGTTTATTTTAGGAGTCTAAAGGAATGAAGACGTAGGGGGTGTCACAGATCCGAGGGAACCTCAGTGACTTCCCAACTATCCTATTTATTTAGCTTTAATTTAGAGAGATATTATTTGATGTTGCAATCCTACCAGTTTTAATTAATTAGGACTTATATTCATATGACATAATCATTTAAATGGCCTTGAAAATGTGAGTGTTTATGTCGTACCAAACGGCTACCTCGGAGTCCTAAAATGAGTTTAGAGCTTAAATTGCATAACATAATTATGTAAATGCCTAAAAGGGAAGTTGAGGATTTATGTTGCACTAGGCAAACTACCTCAAAATCCTTTAGCTTGGTTATTTAATTACTAAAGAAAGGAAAGCTAATGAAGTTCACCGTGCTGTCCTCCGCGCTTGCTCCAAGCTCCTTGTTGTTGCAGAGGGTTTAGTTTAAGAAAGTGACAATTAAGAGATGAGAGAAGTGTCGTGGTTTAGATGTTGAGTTTACAAATTTAATGCCTTAAGTTTTATTAGGGGAAATCTTAAAGTTGATTAAGCAGAACTGGTTAAGATCCCACGGTTCCATCATCCCGACACCACTATTTTCATCGGATTCACTTAGTCCAAAGAATTTTGCTAAACTCAACTGAATGAGTTCCACACTTTCATTTAGACCGTGGGAAATCTCATTAGTAACACGTAGGTTGCATCATTCGAGGGATTCCCGATCATCCAACGAGACGATTTAATTTAGTTGTTATTTTAGTTTTGTTGTTTTGTTTGTGATTAAATTTTGAGTTGTTTTATATTTTGAATGTTATGGCGGTGAATTTTATCTTGCTTTGATTTTTAATTTAGTTTTAGTTCTGTTTTGCAGCTATCCTATGGGTTTCAGTTTTCATGCAGGGTGACATTGTTGTTTAACATGCAAGCTTGCAGAAAAGGAAAGTAAGGTACAGTGTAAGTAAGTAAATTGCAATAAAATAAAAGCGTACCTGGTAGGTCTTCTCGCCATTTCCAGCTGCACTTGAAACACATGTTAGAGCATTTATATATTTAAAGAGAACACCTCGGTAAAGCTAAGGGAAGGTTCTGGTTGTCTACCAAATTCTAGTCCTATCACTAGTCAATTCTTAAGGTGGTGTTTTTGTGGATGATTTTCTTCATCAAAGAACAATGAAATTCAATTATTCTTATAAAACATCCCATTAGGTTGAGAAAGTGCTTAGGACGAGTCCTAAACATCTTTTCAACACTTTTGGGATCATTCTGAGTCCAAGTGAATTTCATTATATCGATGAATTGATCATCCGGGGTTTAATTAGGTTTTTACTCTTGCTCAATGAACTAGGATGTTTGATTATCCCATTGAGTAAAGTGACATTTCATTTGATACTTCATTTAAGGATTATAAAGGTAAAAGCTTTTAGGGGCAAATTAGTTTATTAAAAGACTTAGCCATTCTTAATTGAAGTTGAATTGATGATTCAAAAGTGATTCAATTTAGTTATAAATTTTTCAGATTGATTTTTAAATGTTTTAAATCTTTTAAGTTAAAAAGGTGCTTTGAATTATTTGATTCAGTTAAGTTTTAATGATTTAAGTTTGTTTTAACTTAATGATAATATTTTGGGTTGATTTTAATTAGTTTAGTTTTAATGTTTTGATTATGAATTGTTTTAAATTAACCTTAATATTTCAATTTTGTTTCAATTTCAGTTTTAAGTGATTTTAAATTATTTTTAATATTTTAAGTTATTTTAATTTGATTTTAAATCATTTCACATTAACTTAAGTACTTTAAGCTTTTAATTTAATTATAAGTGTTGACCTCATTTTTGATGAGGTCTTCTCTTCTCTCTTTAGTACTTAGGATCTAGCCTTAGGCTTTTCCTTTGACTATCTTAGAGGACTAGAGATGGAACCTACCCCTTTAGAAACTCAACCACTTCTTAACTCCCTGTAAACCCCACAAGCTTGATTGTAAACCCCTAATCACCTAGAGGGTTGAGATCAAATGTGGAGGTTTAAAGGATGAGTTCCCTATAGAACTCTTTGGCCTTAGGATCACCTCGGGTGGCCTGGTCTGGTGAGGGCTGACCTGCACATACATTACACTTTCACTTTCACACATATTCCAAATCCTAAAACTATTCATGCCTAGCTTGACTTCCTGACTCATGTGGATAATTCATATGGATGGTCCTTAACCCCTAAGCCCCTGGCTAAGAGGGTTAGGAACAACATAGTGAATGCCTAAAATGAGTCCTCTCATGGCTCTTGTGAGCTTAACAAGGCTTCATGGCTCAACCAAAATGATTTCATTTCACTCACACGTGATCAACCTTCATTTTTCAAAAATTTTAATTTTTGACCCCCGGACCCACCAAACCTACTAAAAGCCCTTGAAACTACCCAAAACTTACAAAATCACCTAAATTACCCAAAATTCCTCAAAATCAATCCTCAACATTTCCCTCCACTCAAATTGATCATCTATAGCTAAAAATACCAAAATTTTCAAAAATACCCCCAATACCCTCCAAATTACCAAAATGCCCCTCTTAACCCAAAAATTCAAAAATTCCAAAAATTCCAGAAAATCCCAAATATTCCCAATTTCATTTTATTCAACTACACCATGGGCCAATTTTGTCAATTTACCCTACTTTTACAAAAACCCCCAATTTAGTCCATTTTAAACCCAAATGAACCCAATGTCAAACCAAATCACCCCAATTGTTCTCAATTTTGGTCCAATTCAATTCTAAACTTCAATTCAATATCCACAATATCAATCTAGACCAAATCCAAGCCTAATTTGATTGGCATTTAAATCCAATTTCATTTTTAAGCTTAAAGCCCAATTTTGACCCATGACTCAAACTTAGCCCAAACCAACCCAATTCAATCCCAATTTAACCTAAATCTTTTCTAAAACCTTCCTAACATCCCCACAAACAAAACACTAACATAATTTGCCCAAAATTTGGACCCAAACCCTACTCAAATTCAACCCAAACCCAAAATCCCTTAAATGGGCCTACACCCAAACCTAACCCAAATAGGCCTAAATCCCAAAATCAAAACCCAACCAAAGATGAACCTCTTTGAAACACTCCCATAAACATTTCTCAACATTAATTTTACATCAATTTCAACATTAGCCCAACCTTGGCCCAAGTTAGTCCATTTTGACCTATTTTGACCCTACTACCAAGGTGGCCCAAATTAGACCCAATTCAATTCCAAACCACCTCAAGCTTGATCCAAATCACTCATGACACATCCTTAAACTAAACCCAACATTTCTTTAGCCCAATTCTTTACAAAATTTCCACTTACCAATTTGTTTTTAAACATAAAAGCCCATCCCCTTAAACCATTCTAAAAGCCCACCTTTACCAAATTCAAAAGCCCAAAGTCCATGACAAAGCCCACATAAAATTCCTCTCATCATCCCTTTGATTTAAAAACACATCCTAAGTTCCAAAATCTATCACTAAATAAATCTAAATCAAGCTTTATGACAATTCTTCTTAAATCCATCAAAAATTCCAACACCCTTTCTCATGCAAGTGAGCCATCTCTTCCCAAGCCATATGGAGCCATGAAGCCACATGTAAGCCATTGGCAAGCCATGAGAATCTTTAATTTGTCAACTCTCCTTAAATGGCAAAAGGAGGAGGTCCTTTAAGTGCCTCCTAAAAGTCATTAACCCGAAACATGTTTCCCCTTAATCTAAATTTAATCCAAATATATTTGGATAGGGACTTTTCCTTTCCAAACCAACTAATTCCTTTGACTCCCACAACACCCAAAGCTATCTTGGAGGGTGAACTAAGCCCAAAGTGTTGGGTTGACCCAAACCAAGCCAAAGAAGCCATGCCCCCATTCCATTTTGATCTAACCACTTTACACATGGCAACATCCAATTGAACTCACAAACATCAAGCTCTGAACCTCCAGATGACAACAGTGACCTGACCCTGCCGGCCAGCCACCTGAGTCGCCGGAAAACACCACACCCGAGAGCTCCCATGTGAGCCAACATTGAAATTCTCTCTTGCTGAGTTGCCCCATGCCCAATGGCCACCATGGCTGTTCTTCTCCTCACCAGAGCAGCTGATCCCAACCCCTAACTCTCCCTGGGAGGCCCTCCATCCACTCCTATTTAAACCCAACCTCTCTCGACCATGAGGGGGGTGCTAAAAAAAACCTTAAGGAAACTCTGCAGAAATTGGTCCAGACTACTCCCCACACTTAGAGCATTTGATCCCCACTGTTCTCCTGCCCCAATTTCTACTGATTGAGCTCAATTTTGAAGCTCAATTCTCAGGCCAGAACAGGACACTTTCAAATCCCCCACCAAAATCAAATTAAACTCACCCACACCTGCACAAGACTAAGAGAAGGAGTTCCCCGGTGGAAGCCCCTCTCCGGACCACCCAGTATGTTCCGGACTCCGAAGGTTGTGATCGGGCTTGGTCGAAATCATACCTGAGACAATTCACGGGCTAAAAGATTTCATCTGGAGCTTGCTTGGACCCAATCGAACGTGACACAACTCTCAGATTGAAGCCACACTTCTCTGAGCTAAGGTATGAGCTAATTCTTTATCCCGAGCTTCTGGAGATTCTCCATTTCAAATGCCTTAATTTCAATGCATGATCACCGTATAGATGTGTTTGTCTCTTCAAGATGAATCCATAGAGCACAAGAACATAAAAATCTGTTAAGTATCGAGTGAGATATTAAGGATTTAGTGTGGACGATTCTCGGTTGAGAGCGAGTGGAGACGATGAACGGATGCCGTTCATTTCCGCGTGTATTGGACGGACGGCTCGGATTGCGTCGGACCAGGAGATCGTGCGTGAACCGTGGGACCTAGGGCGGCTGAGTCGGATGGCGGCGCCGAACCAGAAAGCGCCGCGTGGCTGTTCAGAGATGCTAAGGATGATGCGGCGCCGATTCGGATAAATAGAAAAATAGGATTTTATGGATTTATTTAATTTCCAGAACTTAGAAAATCCATAACTTTGTGTAGAAAAATCCTAAAAATAAAATAAAAATACCCTCTTGCTCAGTGAACAGAGGAGAATAATGTGGAAAAGAAATCAAGTCATTTTATCAAGTATTTTATTTTTAATAATTTATTTACTCTCTGTAGTATTTTAATTCCCTATTTGCATAGACAATTCACCATGGCATGAGACCATAGGGCTTTTAAAGCCTCTGAACTTGGGAACATTCCCTGAATTTTCCAAGGTCAGAAGCAATCCCTATGAGAAGTTATTGATTTTTCAATTTCATGTTACTGTTTTGAGTATTTTAGGTATCGATTCACTTGCAGATCTGGCGAAGAAATCCTCTGCACTTCTGGCGACTCCGCTAGGGATTAGTTCCTCTCTCCATTTTGATCATATGGTTTTGCTTTCATAAATCGGTAGTGAGTCCATGCCCCTAGTGGACCAAACTACTATTCTTTCCGTTGGAATACACCGTTCATTTCTATCTTGAACGAGTATAGCCAACTCCTCTCGGATTTAGGAGCCACTGTTTAGACACCTCTGTTGACCTCATTTTTGATGAGGTCTTCTCTTCTTCTCTTTAGTACTTAGGATCTAGCCTTAGGCTTTTCCTTTGACTATCTTAGAGGACTAGAATTGGGATCCACCTTTTAGAAATTCAAACCACTTCTTAACTCCCTGCAAACTCCACAAACTTGACTATAGACCCCTAATCACCTAGAGGGTTGAAATCGAATGTGGAAGTTTAAAGGATGAGTTCCTATAGGACTCTTTGGCCTTAGGACCGCCACAGGTGGCCCGGTGCGGTGAAAGGGCTGACTTACACATACACTACACCTATGCACTACACTTTCACACACCTCCTAAAACACACCCTTACCTAACTTGACTTCACGACTCATGTAGGTGATTCACATGGATGGTCCTTAACCCCTAAGCCTCTGGCTAAGAGGGTTAGGAACAACATGGTGAATGCCTCAAATGAGTCCCTTCATGGCTCAACCAAAATGATTTCATTTCACTTACATCCACCCAATCTTCAATTTTCCAAATTTTCAATTTTTGACCCCCGGGACCCTACACCCACCAACTCTACCAAATGCCCTGAAACTACCCAAATTTCTCAAAAATTCCCAAATTACCCAAAATTCTCCAAAATCAATCCCAAACATTCCCACATCACTCAAACTGATCATCCATATCCAAAAATATCAAAAATCCCAAAATACCCCCCAATACCTTCCAAATACCCAAAATACCCCTTTTGACCCAAAAATCCAAAAATTCAGAAAATTCCCAGAAAATTCCAGAAAATCCCAAATATTCCCAATTTCATTTTGTCCAACTACACCATGGGCCAATTTTGTCAATTTACCCCACTTTTGTCAAAACCCCCAATTTGACCCATTTTAACCCAAAGTAAACCCAATGTCAAACCAAATCTACCCAATTGATCCCAATTCTGGTCCAATTCAATTCTAAACTTCAATTCAACATCCCCAACACCAATCTAGACCAAAGACAAGCTTAATTTGATTGAAATTTGGGTCCAATTTCACTTTTGGCCTTAAAGCCCAATTTTGACCTAAACCCAAACCTAACCCAAATTCACCCAATTCAACTCCAATTAACCCCAAATCTTTTCTAAACCTTTCTTAACATCCCCATAAACAAAACACTAACATGATTTGCCCAAAACTTTGATCCAAACCCCACTCAAGTTCAACCCAAAGCTAAAAGGCCCAATTTTGACCTAAACCCAAACCTAGCCCAAATGAGCCCAAATCCCAAAATCAAAACCCAACCAAAGCCAAAACCTCTTTGAAACACTCCCATAAACATTTCCCAACATTAATTTTACATCAATTTCAACCCTAGCCCAACATTGGCCCATGCTAGCCCATTTTGGCCCACCTTAGCCTCTTTACCAAAAAGCCATATCCAATCCAATTCAAACCCAAATCACCTCAAATTTGTTTCAAACCACTCATGACACATCCCTAAACTAAACTCAACAATTATTTGGCCCAAGCCTTTACCAAAATTTCATCCCAAAATCCATTTTAAAATTCAAAAGCCCACTTTCCTAAACCATTTAAAAGCCGATCTAAAACCATTTCAATGAGCCCAAAATCTACCCTAAAGCCCACATGACATTTCCATTTGCCATCCACTTAATCAAAGCCATTACCTAAGTCCTAAATCCATCATCAAATCATTCCAAATCAAGTTCCATACAAATTTCCATCAAATTACCAAAAATTCCTAAAATCCATTTTCATGAAATTGACCGAAGCTTTCCCAAGCCAAAAGTGAGCCATGAAGCCATGCATGAGCCACATGTGAGCCATGAGAGCCTTGGACACTCCACCATGCCATATTGGGTAGGAAGGAGGGCCCCTTTCCTTAATCCCTAAAGCTCATTAGCCTTAATCATGATTCACCTAAACCTAAATTTAATCCAAATATATTTGGATGGAGACTTCTCCATGCCAAGCCAGCTGATCCATTTGATCCCCCACGGCACCCAAAGCCACCTTGAGGGGTGCACCAAGCCCAAATGGGTGAGTTGACCCATTTAGATCCAAAATGGTCTTCCCCATTCCATTTCAATCCAAGCTCTTTACACTTGGCATTTGCCGATTGCTTGCACTAAACACCCGACCACGACCCATCGACCACGAGGGTGACCCTTGCTCACGGCCAGCCACCCCGATCAGCCGGAAAACTCCATGGCCGAGAGGTCCAAGTCAATCCAAGCTTGGAATTCTCACCTGTTGAGCTGCCCACATGCCCGATGGCCATTGCAGCTGTTCTTCACTTGCCATGAGCGACTAATCCCGGCCCCTAACTCACCCAGGAGGCCCTCCAGCCATGCCTATTTAAACACCACCCCCTCTCGGCCATGAAAAAAAGAGTTGCACAAACCTTGCCAAAACTGCGCCAAAATTGTTCCGGACCCCTCCTCATACACGAGCACTTGATCCCAGGTGAGATCCCCCTGCCATTTCCTCTCTGTGAGCTCGATTTCGGAGTTGAAATCCAAGCCCAAAACCGGGACACTCCCACACGGTGGACCAATCCCCAAATTGATTGGTCCTACACCTTCACCGGACCAAGGGAAGGTGTCCACCAGCAAAAGCCCCATCTCCGAGGCCACCCGGTTGCTCCGGACTCCGAGCTTTGTGATCGAGCTGTGGTCGAAGTTCAACCTAGACAATTCACTGGACCGGGAGACTTCATCCCCAGCCTCCTGCGGCTCCAACGAACGTGCCAAGCATCTACGATCGAGGCTTCACCTCTCGAGCTAAGGTATGAATTAATTCTTCATCCCGAGCTTACGGAGATTCTCCATTTCAAATGCCTTAATTGCAATGCATGTTTACCGTATGGATGTGTTCGTCTCTTCGAGACGAATCCATAGAGCATAAGAACATAAAAATCGTTGAGTATCGAGTGAGATCTTAAGGATTTAGTGTGGACGGCTCTCGGGTGAGGACACTTGGGGACGATGAACGGATGCGCGTCCATTTAATACACGCGCGGACGGACGGCTCGGAGGGCGTCGGACCGAGAGACGGTACGAGAAGCCGCGGGGCCCGGGCTGCTGACTCAGATGGCGGCGTCGAATGGGAGCGCGCCACGCGGCATTTCGGAGCTGCCGAGGTTGACGCGGCGCCGCGTGGATAAGTAGATAAATAGGGTATTTTCCTATTTATTTAATTCCCTAAACTTGGAAAATTCATATCTTTGTGTAGAAAAATCACAAAAATAAAATAAAAATACCCCCTTGCTCAGTGAACGAGAGGAGAATAATGTGGAAAACAAATTAATTAATTTTGTCCAAGTATTTTATTTTTAATTAATTATTTACTTCCTGCATTGTTTTAATTCTCCATGCATGTATACAATTCACCATGGCATGAGACCATAGGGCTTTTGAAGCCTCTGAACTTAGGAACATTCCCTGAATTTTCCAAGGTCGAGGCCATCTCTGTGAAAAGTTATTGATTTTTCAAATGCATGTTGCTGTTTTAAGTATTTTAATTTCAAAAATTAGCATGTTGTGAAATAAATTCTAGGAAAATTTGGTGATGTTCCTTATGACCGAGAGAACCCTAGGAAAAATAGGATTTGAGTTAATTCATTGAGATTAACCCTAATTGGCTTAAATACCCAAAATAGGTTTCTAATTAATTAGAGTTAACCATAGATCAAATTGACTTGAAATCAATTCTCCACTGACCTTTAGGATCAGAGGAACCCACCATAAAAATTTGAGGTCAATTGGACTTGGTTAGCCCCACTAATTGGGTTGATTAAGCCACTTAGCCATTTTAAACTTTAAAAATTCATAACTTTCAAAATATCTTTCAAAAATTCACCAAATTGGTTTTGGAGTCTCTCTGATATCAGGGGAGTTCAGGAAAATTAAAATTTCAATTTTCTAAAAAAGTTGATTTTTAATATTATTTTAATATTTTTAATAATTAAAAAATAATAAAAATCACAAAAATAATAAAATTCACCAAAATGTCATATTTTGAATTTTAATCACTTAGGAACAAGTCCCATATTTTTCCTAGGTCTATTTAGTGAGATATTAATTTTTAAAAGCTCTAGGGTAATTTTAAAATTAAAAAAAAAATGTATTTTCTAGCATTTTCACCAAAATAATTATAATAAATCAAGAAAAAATCAGAAAATTGTGAAGTTTGGTTCTCTGGAATCCTTGATATCAGAGAGAATTTTAAAAATTATAAAATTTATTTTTCAACATTTATTTTATTTTTAAATTAATTAATACTCCAGAACTTAAAATAATTCTAATAAATAAAATATAATTCAAAAAATTACAAAATTTGGTCCAAGTGGTCCTCTGGTCATTAGGAATGTCCCCTAATTTTCTTAAGGACAGAAACTTTCCCTTGGTCATGTCATTGAATTTTCCTTGAAAATTTCTATTTTCTACTAAAAATAATTATATAAATAAATTAAATGCAGAAAAATCACATTTTCTCCTCTCATGTCTTTATTGACATATGAGTGAAGTCTCATAAAAATTTCAAGTTCATTTGAGTTCAACTTAGTGAGTTATGAAATTATTAGGCTTAAAGGGCAAAATGGTAATTAAAATTTTAACCCTTAATTAAAATTTTAGGTCTCATAAAAATTAACAAGTAAAATATTTGATCCTAATCTGATTTGGATGATTGAAATTTAAATAATTAAAGGGTAGAAACCCATTAAGTAATTTAAAATAATTAAACTTTAATTAAATAATTAATTGAATTTGGAAGAATAATAAATTTGGAATTATTAAAATAGGGATATTATTAGGAAGAGACTTATTCTTTAATTTAAAAATCCCTAAATTAATCATCTCATTAATACTCAACTCTTAATTAAAGTGATAACTCAAATTTAAAATATTAAAAGATTTAATCACTAAATTAAATTAAATCATTAAACTCTTTCAAAAAATCTCAATTAAATTAAATTAAATTAAGATTAAAAAGTTGCATTAAATTAAATTAAAATTAAGTTAAATCAAATAAACAAATTAAATTAAATTAAATGAATTAAATACATTAAATTAAATAAATAAATAAAATTAAATTAAAATAAATAAAATTAAATTAAATTAAATTAAATTAAATTAAACTAAATTAAACTAAATTAAATTAAATTAAATTAAAAATTAAATTAAATTAAATAAACAAATTAAATTAAATTAAATTAAATTAAATAAAATAAAATTAAATTAAATTAAATTAAATCAAATTAAATTAAATTAAAATTAAATTAAATTAAATTAAGAAATTAAATCAAATAAATTAAACTGAATTAAATTAAATCAAATCAAATTAAATTAAATAAATTAAATTAAAATAAATTAAATTAAATTAAATTAAATTGAATTAAATAACCTCACTTAAGACATGAAGAAATAAATCTAAAATAACTTGAACACTATTCCAAACTTAAATCATTAATTTGAACTTAAATTTGGATCACAAATCATTAAATATCATTTGCCCTTAGGAGCCTTAGTTATCATAACTCCTAAGTAGAACATTAAAATGAAATGTTACTTCACTTATAGGACATTCAAATGTCCTAGTTCACTGAGCAAGTTAACAAAACTTGAAAACCTCGGACGATTGATTCATTTACACAATTAAATTCATTTGGACTTAAAACAATTCTAGAAATATTGAAAAGATGTTTAAGATTTTTCTTAAGCACTTACTCAATATGATAGGATATTTACAAGAACAATTGAACTTAATTGTTCTTTGATGAAGAAAATCGTCTTCAAACTAAAAACACGAGAGAACCTAGACGTCATAGGAAATGACTAGCTATAGGATTAGGAACTTGGTAGAAAACCAAAACCTTTCCCTTAGCTTTACCTAGGAACTTGCTTAAATATTCTAACTCGTGTTTTAAGTGCGGCTTGGGATGACGGGAAGACCCTCCGGGTACGCTTTTATTTTATTGCAGTTTATTTTATTGCAAATGCACTTTATTTTTCTTGCATGATAAACAACAGTTGCATGAAAACCGACACCTTTAGGACGAAACCAAAACTGAAACCCATAACTAAATTAAAAGACATTACAAGATAAAATTCACCTCCACAACATTCCAAAATATAAGACAACTCAAAATTTAATCACAAACGGAACAACAAAACTACAACTACAACTAAATTAAAACGTCTCATTGAATGATCGGGAATACCTCGGATGATGTAACCCACGTGTTGCTAACGGGATTTCCCACGGTCTAAATGAAAGTGCGGAACTCATTTAGTTGAGTTTAGCAAATTCATACGGACTAAGTGAATTCGATGAAAATAACGGTGCCGGGATGACGGAACCGTGGGATCTTAATCGGTTCTGTTTAATCAACTTTAAGATCTGTTTTAATTAAAACACAAAAAACACGTGGAAATTAAGACTTCTCTAAACCAGAACACTTTTCTCATCCCCTGATTTATGATTTCTAAAACTAAACCTCTGCAACAACAAGGAGCTCGGAGCATGGTGGGCAGCACGGCCATCGTCGTCAGCAAAACTTGAACCTACTTCAACAAAACTTTCTTAGAATTAAATAACAAAGCCATAGGACTTCGAGGTAGTTTGCACTAGCGCAACATAAATCCTCAACTCTTCGTTAGGCATTTGCATTGCAAATTAAGCCCTAACCGGTCTTAGGATTCCGAGGTAGTCGTCCGATACGACATAAACCCTCATATCTTCTAGGCAATTTGTATGATTCTATCATATAAATATAAGCCCTAACTAATTAAAATTGGCAAGATTAAAACATTAAATGAACATTAGGACTTTCCTAAGTCTAAGCCAAACAATAGGATAGTCGGGAAATTACCGAAGTTCGCTCGAATCCGTAATTTCTCCTACTTTGCTTCCTTTGAATTCCCAAAATAAAAATGTTCCAAATTTGATCCATTCCCTATTGAAATTCCAAAATTCAATCCTTTGAAAACTTAAACTTTGAAATTCTTGAGAGCAGAATTATTGATTATTATCGAGAGTTTTCTTAGGTGATTCCCGTCACTTAAGATGTAATTAACTATAGGGGCTTGCCCTTATAGGGAACTTTAAGAACCCGGGTAATATAAACCCTGTTTAATAGTTTCATATTAAACGGGGAATTTGTCGGCTTATAAAATTGGTTCGCGGACCGAACGGATGTCACAAACCTTTCTAGTTTATTTAATCGAGCCCCATTATCAAGCGAGTGTGTCTATTCTTCGGGATAGATACACGGTTTGTGGTGCGGCGCTCGTTTATATAAACTATTCGGGATGTGAGATCGGTTTGATTTCATATCTTAAAATTTTCAAATTTAAAATTATTTTCAAAATCAAATACTACTTTTCAAATTATTTATTTAAATTAAATTAAAATTCGCCGACAACTTCTGTTAGGCGACCCCTTTTTAAAATATCACACAACCTAAAAATATGCCGACAACTTCTGTTAGGCGACCCCTTTTTAAAATATCACACAACCTAAAAAAAAAAAAACGCCGACATATTTATGGCGACTCCGCTGGGGAATAGTTCCTCTCTCCATTTTAATCAAATAGTTACGCTTTCAAAAATCGGTAGTGTATCCATGTCCCTAATGGATCAAACTACCCTTCTTTCCGTTGGAATACTATGTTCATTTCTACCTTGAACAAGTATAACCAACATTCTCTCGGATTTAGGAGCCACTTGTTTAGACACCCCTAAACGAGAGAGGTTCCGAGATCCTTTTACCTCATTTCTGAGGTGGGGTGGACCCCCAGTAGGTGTTAGTTTAGGAGTGATCCTTCGGGTCGAGAAGTCTTGCTTAAGACTCTCTTTTCCTTTCCTACTCCGATTCAGATTCCTTACCTTCTCTACACCTTTGAACACCCCGTTCTAAATAAACAAACCTTTTAATAAGTGATTCCTTCTTATAAATACATGAACATGAATGAGTTCGGACTCTTTTCGATTCCTTTCTTTTCGTCCTAAAGAAAAGAAGCATAACTTGGGACTGACAACCAGAATCTACCCTGCAAAATGGAAGCCCCGAAGCCGATTTTTTCCTTCACCAATGGATCGGACCTCGGCGTCTATAAGGATGAGTTGCCCGACGATGGAATCATCCGATTTGGACAAGGATTTGAAAACACGAACGTCAAGGTCACCAACGTCTCCCTCTTTGCACTCGATGAACAAGGTATCCGAAGCCGAAGAGCCGCTGCTCGAGTTCGACCTTAGGTCGACCCAAGAATTCCCTCCTCTGCAAAGGATCCCGACTAAGAGGAGTACCAACGTCCACAGGAGGACTGTTCTTTCTACCCCCACTGGTCTAGTTGTTTCTGCACCTGCCCCGACTTTTGCCAAATCAAAAGGGAAAGAAATCCAAGATTATGATGGACTCGTTACCGTGGAGGGTACGGATCTTCTGTAAGACCTTCGTTTTCGAGATCGGGTCCAGTTCAAGAATTCCGTCACTAACAAAGACCCAGAGAAGAAACAGAAATAGAAGGATCGCTAAAGAAGCCAGGGCTGCTGAAATTGCTTTCCTAGAAGAAATTCCAGAACTGCCAGAATATACACCGCTGCCTGAATACATACCACTGTTGGGAGGAAGCAGATTTCATCCCCTCTCCGCCGCAGAAGATGAAGAAAACATTCGCAAAATTGCTGCCACATTACCACGGCCCGCATATTACAACGATAGCCGCAAGAAAAGAACTAGAACTACGCCGTTTGCTCGAATGCAAACTTTGGTAGAAAAGTTAGCGAAGAAGGAAAAGCTGCCCATATCGGAAATTCTACGGAGGATAGGGCGGGTGCCGATCAAATCCCGTCTTGGGCCCCGAGTAGAACCCGCCGTCATGACGGAAAAGCCAAGTAAAAGAATGAAGGCTAGTCCGCCTGTTGTCGTCTCGGGATTACGGATTAGGGAGGATACCACCTTCCGGCATTTGGCCGACGGACCATGCGGTCCTAGACCTTCTGTCGCTAGAGGGATGGTATGGCGTCCCACTACTTGGGCAGTTGAGATTGAAACAACAACCCGAGAAAGAAAGTCTTGCCGGGAGACTTGAATGCGAAGAAAGTGCTACCGCGATGAAGGGGACTCGTGAGAAGGAGACCCGGCGGCTACCGCACGACAACCACGAAGACACACGAAAGCCCCGCTAGAAGATGCCATGGAAAAGTTGAGAACCGATATCCGACGGTTGGCAAAAGAAAGAGAAGAAAAGTTCGGAGATGAGATTGATTCATCGGAATTCATGGACGACGAATACGCGAGAAATCAACATGGTTGAGACACGAGCTTCATCGGCTTCGCAAGGTGCTCCTGCGGCCGCGAAAGAGAGGAGCCGGGCGATGAGAAGACGGCTTCGAGGAAAAGACGACACGATCGCTCGAATGGCAAAAAGGATGGAAGAGATGGCCGTAGCTCCGGCCACTCTTCGGAGTCAAGTACAACCACATAGAGAAACACCCCGGAGGTTATTCACATTGTAGACGGAGGAAAGGAGATTACGTCCGTCAATGGGGATGATCGGCTAAAAAAGGATACAACACAAAGTATGATTCCCGAAAAGGATATCGAGAACTTAGTAGAACGGCGAGTGCGAGAAGCCTTAGCACAATCGAAGAGCGGGACATCCATTCGGACGGGTAGACCTTACCCGAAGAATTCGACGACGTCCGATACCGAAAGGCTTCGTACCACCTCTGTTTAAGACCTTCGATGGAACCGGGAACCCTCGACGGCATGTAGCACACTTTCGTGCCGAGTTGTTGCAATGCGGCGGGAGCGATGCATTACTCTTCCGACGGTTCGTCGGCGGTCTGTCGGGAATCGCCTTCGGCGGTATGCGGAATTACCAAACGGTTCGGTTAAGACGTTCTCGAGCTAGAGAACCTCTTCATCAAGCGATTTGCGGAGCTCGGCACCACATCACTATAGGTGATTTAGTGGTAGAGAAGCGAAGCCGAATGAAACTTTGGTGGATTACATACTCCGATGGAGGAACTTAAGTATGAAGTGTGAACCACAACTGCAAGAACGAACATGCGATCGGCATTTTGCTAAAAAGCATCCATGGCCCGATAGCACTTCTCCTCGAGGGATTCACTATTAAGACTTTCGAGAAGTTGTTAAGCAAGGCCGGAAGCTTGCAAGAGGAGGCGAAGCAATTAAGTTTCACCGACAAGACGGATAAACAAAAGCACTGTAAAGACTTTTGAAAAGAAATCCGGGATCGTCGCAGCGAGTTGACAAAGGCAAGCAACCGATGCAAATACCACCGAACGGCCGCAGCAACCACAACGGAATTACCGGCAACCCCGGCCCGGCTATCGGTCATCTCCGCAATATGAACAACCACCTCGTCCGCAACGTACATTAAGAGAGCTTTTGAACGAGAGAATATCCGTTCAAGAATGAGGCGAGTGCCAAAATGTTCCGTAGTCGATGAAGACTCCAGATTTCCAGCTGCCGGAGCCTAAAAGACCAGAGGAAGTCAACAAGAAGGGTGATCCCAACTTTTGCCCTTACCACCAAATGCTTGGACACAAAATAGAAGATTGCATTACCTTCAAAAGTTGGCTCAATGACAACCTGCGGAAAGGGAATATAACGATCCCGAAGGAGTACATGAAGGAACCCCAGAAAGGAGGTTCCGTCGATGTTATCTCGGCCGATCCCATCATTCGATAGATCCCTATACAAGCGACGATGGATGGACTACCGCTTGGACGAGGTCTTCGAAAAGATTTTAGACGAGCATCCGGACCGCTTCGGCACAAGCTTCAATTCGAGTTTGAAACCCGTTAAGCCGGTACTATCACTTGCGATAGAAGAACCACCTCAACGGAGACGATTGAAGAGAAGAAGAAAATTGACGAAGAAGAGAAGGCGAGGCACCTAAGGCTAGACTAGGGGCCGCTTATCCTAGGATAGTTGTTTCCGATTCGGGGGAGAAATCCCTCGAACCCTTGACTCGTATGATTATCTCGCTCACTTCGGTGGGATCATATAATGATAAGGGTGATGGCGTTGGCTACGTTTTGACTGTGTCTAACGATTACGTAACTAACGATAATCCGGATATCGATTTCGATACCAACGACAATTCTCAAATCATACACCATCTCGACAAGCAAAATGATGAAGAAGACATCCATCGAGGAGGCTACGAGAGTTCAACAAGCAACGAATCTATCTGCGAGTTTCGAGGAGCTCCGATCACGATAGAGTTAGAGCCTTCGGACTGCGAAGCTAATCCGGAAGAGCCCGTCATTCCGATTCAAGAAGAGACACCGCAAGCTCAACAATAGATTCGAAGAAATTACGGAAGTCAACTTAAGGAGTGGAAAAGTTCTACCTCCGAGAATGGGTCCAAAAGACAAAGGGAAGCGGTGGTTGTTCGGGAAGAACCAACCCCAGCGGAAGAAATACCCATTCGAGAAGAAGCGAGAGACACATGAAAACAAAGTAGACTACAACGTGCTTAGCCCATCTTAGGAAACTACCGACAAGGCGAGCATCTACGACGCTCTCATCTTATCAAAGGAGATGAGAGAAGCTCGATCGAGGCCTTACTTGATCCGAGAAATTTGCTTAGCTCAAATGGCCGGAGAGTCCTTAGATGAGGTTTGCTCGTTAAAGGAACAGACGAGGTGTTACCTTCACGAACGACGACCTACTACTTGGAACGATGGATCACAACCGACCGTTGTACATTTCGATTACAATCGGAAGATTTACACTTTCCGAGTATTGGTGGATCCGGGAGCATCAATCAATATAATGAATCTTCGAACGCTAGCATACTTGGAAATTGATGCTCGCGAGCTCGAGGCGAGACAAAATGTTATTAAGAGGATTCAACCGGAAAGGAGAAAGAGCCCTCGGCTCCATAACACTTGCTAATGAAGACCGGTGACTTAGCAAAGACAACCGCGAAATTTCACATAATTGATTCGAAACGTCGTTCAACGCTCTACTTGGGCCGACCATGGATACATGAAAACGGGATGGTACCATCATCTCTACATCGGTGCATCAAGTACTACGATGGAGGGGAACGATGCATCAAAGGTGACTTACAACCATTCTCCGTACATGAAATTGGAATCCACGAGGATGCGGCTTATTATGCACCACCGAAGAAAACGATCTTCTCCGGAGATACTATAACAAATGAAGCAAAGAAAGTTCGGGACAACGAAGAACCCGAAGTTCTAGTCCAACGGTCACTCACCACTCCCTTACGGCGAGATGGTGAAGGTTTCTCCACAACTCGCATCCGAGGTCGAGGCGGGGACGAGGTCGTGGTAGAGACATTAGGACGATTGGACGGAGGAAACCAACCATCAATGTCGATTGGGAATATAGTTCGAAGAAGAAAGAGAAATCAAACAAGAAGCGGCGACAATAAGTCGAAAGAAGCCGCAATTCAAAATCCCTATTGAAGATGAAAGAAACGAAGAATATAAATCGATGTACGAGAAGATTAACCACTATGTACATACTATGACCACGACCCCGATCCGTTCTAATAAGATCGAGGGTATGGAGAGTCAAAGAGGTACATAGCGGTGGTGCAAAACCAATCAAATTCTACCGTGGTGCTTCTTCCTCCAAAATTGAAAATAATGTACAATTTGAAGATGCTACTTCATCGGAATTAATGGAATTGCCTTTTGAGTGGTACTCTCCCTGTGTTCAAAATTTAATTCAACGTGGTTTCTTACCTCGACAGTGGACAAAAGGTCAATCACAAAGTTTTGAAAATTTATGGAATAACTCCGGTCGTTTACCCAACTCAAAGCATGGTCTCGGATTCGGCACAGTAGGATCAGTTGATGATACTGAATTTTGTTTGGTTATCACCTGCGGGTCTAATGAAAACTGCATGGAAACTACGGACGAACTCGAAGATTTGCGAGATTGGAGACGCTCCACCGAATTCGAAGAAGAAATCGAATCTACAATAGATGAGTTAATAGAAGTTAACTTAGGTACTAGCGAAGAGCCTAGACCTACCTTTGTTAGCTCTTTACTCAATAAAGAAGACTCCAAAGAAATAATCAAGTTATTAATGGAATTCAAAGACTGTTTTGCTTGGAGCTACGATGAGATGCCAGGTTTAGCTCCAGAGGTCGCAGTCCATAAACTAGGAGTGGACCCTACTTCTGTTCCAGTCAGACAAGGTCCCAGAAGAATGCGTCTAGAAATCGAACAACAAGTCATAGCCGAGGTTAAAAAGTTAATAGACGCTAAATTTGTCCAGTGAAGAACAATACCCGACTTGGTTAGCCAACGTGGTACCGATCGGGAAGAAGAATGGTCGGATCGGAATTTGTGTGGATTTCGAGAGATTTAAACAAGGCATGTCCAAAAGATGAATTTCCTCTACCGATCCCGGAATTAATGATCGACATCGCTTCAACACATGAAATATTCTCGTTCATGGATGGATCTTCGGGATACAACCAAATAAAAATGGCTCCGAGAAGATGAAAAGCTTACGGCATTCGGAACGCCGATCGGAGTATTTTGCTACACGGTGATGCCATTCGGATTGAAGAACGCGGGAGCAACCTACCAAAGAGCAATGACAAGAATTTTTGATGATCTCATCCACAATCAAGTCGAATGCTACGTGGACGATGTGGTCATCAAAAGCAAAGTAAAGGACAACCATTTGTATGATTTGAGAATTGTTTTCGAACGATTAAGACAATTTAACCTTAAAATGAATCCCTTAAAATGCGCCTTCGGCGTCACCTCCGGAAATTCTTAGGATTCGTTGTCCGACATCGTGGAATTGAAATCGATCCGGAAAAGATTAAAGCCATCTTAGAAATGCCGCCTCCCAAAACCTTAAAACAACTACGATCTTTTCAAGGGAAGCGGCATATCTTCGACGCTTTATCTCAGAACTCGTCGAGTAGGTGTCGACCTTTCTCGGCACTAGTTAAAAGGACGCCAAATTTATTTGGGAAGAGAAATGCCGAGAGGGCCTTCGAAGACATTAAACAATATTTAATGACACCTCTGTCTTAGCAGCCCCGAGTCTCGGGTAGACCGCTAATACTTTATACCGCGGCTTTAGACGACTCTCTCGGAGCCTCGTTAGCCGGAGTCGATGATGAGGGTAAAGAAAATGCTCTTTATTACTTAAGCCGTCGTTTACTGCCGACGGAAATAAGGTATCCCGCAATTGAAAAGCATTGTTTGGCCCTGATCTTCGCCGCTCAAAAGCTCAGGCACTACATGCTTTCTCATAAGGTCAACCTAATCTCGAAGTTTAATCCATTGCAATACTTGATGACTCGTCCAACGCTTTCCGGCAGACTTGCCAGATGGTCAATGATATTATTGCAATTTGATATAACTTTCGTGCCTCTTCGTGCCGTAAAGGGACAAGCCCTAGCGGACTTTCTCGCAGCACACCCTTTGCGGCGGAATCTCCTCTCGATGACGATCCGCCGGATGAACAAATAATGAACCTAGAAGACCTTGATGATCGACGTTGGGAATTATATTTCGACGGAGCATCTTCAGCGCACAAAGACGAAGAATCGCAAGTGATAGTGCCCGGTAAGGCAGGAATCGGGCTAATCTTTATAACACCGGAGCGGGGGATGTTAAGATACTCCTACCACTTGACAGAACCATGTACAAACAACGAAGCAGAATACGAAGCCCTCATAATGGGACTGGAATTAACCATTCAAATGGGGATAACAGACATCAACATCTACGGGGATTCACAGTTAATCATTCAACGGATCGCCGGACGATGCGAATTTTAAAACCAAGACTCGAGCAATACTTCCGGTATGCCATACGAGTTGTTGGAACGGATTCCGAATGTGACAATTTACAAAATTCCCGAAAGAAAACGCTCTAGCGGATGCGCTAGCCCGTCTCGCAAAGGAATTTGCTCGTTTGCAAGATGAATCGGTGGAAGTGTCGGTTCACGGACGTCGGGTCCTATCACGGCTTGACATAGACACGATACACAAATCGAAAAGGAAGAAGAATCAATTGCAGCGAGTGACGTGAAAACACGGAAGATTGGCGACGGCCATTAATGGATTACCCGCAAACAGGGAAACTACCGGACGATAGGTCATTAGCCCATCGGATCAAGAAAAGAACTGCGTCCTACGCATTAATAAACAACACATTATACGGAAGGTCTTTTGATCAAATGTGGCTAAGGTGCCTAAGCGGGTCCGAGGCCCGTGAAATTGTTAAAGAGGTGCATTCGGGACTCGTGGCGCTCACCAATCGGGTCCAAAGATGAAAATGAAAATTAAAAGACTAGGGTACTACTGGCCCTCGATGATGACCGACTGCATGAAAATCGCCAAGAGCTGTCACCAATGCCAAGTGCACGGAGTGGTTCTACACCAACCTCCAAATGTGCTACATCCGACAATTGCATCGTGGCCATTTGAATGTTGGGGCACGGATATAGTGGGTCCAATAGAACCGCCGTCGTCAAAAGGACATCGCTTCATTCTTGCGGCTACGGATTACTTTTCCGAGTGGGCGAGGCGGTTCCACTCGGAGAAGTGAAAGCACATCACGTGCTACAATTTTTCAAGAACCGGGTTGTTTACCGTTTCGGGGTGCCGCGCGGAATCATCTCGGATAATGGGTCGGCATTCGAAGCACACGGATCAACAATTTTGTCGGGAGACACGGAATCGGCTGGCGATATTCAACAATTTACTACCCAAGAGCAAACGGCCTTGCTCGAGGCTTTTAATAAAACTCTCGTTCAAATTTTAAAGAAGACTTTAGACGACAATAAGAGAAATTGGCACGAGAAGTTGTTAGAAGCCTTATGGGCCTACGGACAACCTTCGAACTCCTACGCAAGCTACACCTTACGCTCCGGTGTATGGGTCCGAGGCGAGTGTTACCTTTAGAGGTTCGGCTTCCTTCACTCGAGTTGCGGTTGCGAATAAAATCACAACGAGAAGAGAACGCCAAATTACGACTCGAAGAATTAGAGAGCACCGGAAGGGAAAAGACTTGCGGCGCAACGGAATTTAGAATTATACCAAGCTAAGATGATTCGGAGCTCATGATAAACCGGTCCGCCCGAGAACCTTCAAAGTTGGTGATCTAGTTCTCGTTCTCAAAAGACCTATTCTTGCACACCGCAAGATAGGGGGAAAATTTGAACCCACTTGGGAAGGACCGTTTGTGGTTGAAGCGATATACTCGGGAGGTTCCTACCGGCTAGTGAATTGCCGGGGAGAACGACATATGCTTCCGATCGATGGACGATACTTGAAAAAGTATTACGCTACTCGATGTTTCGAAGGAATGAACTTTCCATCCCTAGAAACACGGGTGAAGTGATTACTTATGATTGGGTCCGAACCCAAAAATAACAAAAATGTGCTAAAATAAATAAAATCCCGACAATAAAATTTTCCTTGTTCTCTTTTCCAAATCAAAATCTCTTACCCGATCTTATCCCACTTCATTCCTGTTAAGTTTGAAAATATAAGAATAATAATAAAACAAGATGTCTTTAATAAACATTTTCTTGATGTTCTTGTTCTTAGTACGGCCCTCGATCCTTTTCCTTGTCTCTTCGCAGGAAATGTCGAGCGGGCGGTTGGTCTTGAACTTTAAGAATGGCGTAAGCCTTGCACTTGATGAAAAGAGGGTGAAAGATGGAGCGATAATCGAGATTGACTCGGATTTCGCACCGGCGAGCCTACGATACGAAGAAAGTGACTCGGGTCCCGGTTGACCGAGAAGAATTGCTCGGACATACGGTAATGAAAGTGGGTGGCCCAAGCCACCGATCCGAGCAACAAGAAAAGAAAGACAAATGTTGAAGAAGATAAGAAAATGAAGTACGTAGTCGCTACAGCAGAGGGCAGGCTTGTCAGCGCCGCACCCACAGAGATTCAAGAAGTTCGGAGAGCTACTCTCACAGCAACGCAACGAAGAAATAAGAATCGCCGTATCCGTAAGATGTTGACGAAACTAGCTGCGGATCAGCACGACGAGGCAGTGGCTAATGACAGTGCATACACTTCAAGGACACCGGTTCACCAGGAACCAGAAGAAAGGAGGCCAGCTCCTAGGATGACGAAAAGAACCGGAGAAATCTTCGGAAGACCGGAAGAAAGAAGGCTACTACGCCACCGGATAGAACCACCGGTAGTGCATGACCTTGTTGCGAAGCAACCCCGGGGATGTCCCGACGGACGTCATCCCCGAGGAGCCGAGGTATGCGGGAGAACGTGAAGGGATCGAACCTTATATCCCACAATATGTCACAAGGCCTCGCCATCGCGGATCATTCCGGAATACGAGGCTGGAGAGAATGCAAAATGTTGAAAAGAAAACCTTTGAATACTTCGAAAGGATTAGAGGCGAAGAATCAATATACTTGGAGGGCCTCGAATTACATACGGACGTATTCTCGGAGTATGAGCGAGCAGCAAATCGTGGATTGCATCCGGGATTTGAAAAGACTGGGCCGAGCGAGCCGCCTAAGGAAAACACATACTCGAGCCCGGAGATGGATGCCGGGGAAAGGAAGAATCACAATACAATGTGGATGCTTCGTTACAACTTTGCCGAAGACAGGAAGGAAACCCGCCGGGAATACTCCGTCATGGGCAAGTGGACCCGATGCCATTAGTCATCAAGAGAATGGTAAAGAGATTGATAACATGGAAGGTACCGCCGCCAGATCGCATACCCAATAGTCGCATCATCAACATCTACAAGCGGGAGTGACCGTATACCCCCACACATTGATCACCATGATTTTGTCGAGCCTTTCGCACAGTCTCTTTCCCGAGCGAGTGCAACATCATGTTCGGATCCGACCTCCGGATAGCGGGCCCGTGTGAGTTCCGAGGGCCGGTGAAGATACCACTACCGGTAGGTTCCGTCATGATACCGAAGGGTAACGGAGCGGATATCGCCAAGCATTGCATACCGGGAGTACCGGTAAAGAGGATCTCGGTTACATTCGGGAGGATGGACGACGAGAAAGATACCTTACCATTTCCGACTGGACCCGGAGCTGGAGAGCCTCCGACCTTACGAGCCGTGAGTTACATGGAAAATATCACACCTCCAATGTACATCCATACGGCATCCTTGCCGAGGATGGCTTGGAAGGTGATGTTATTGACCATGTATCTCACTATTCGGACATGGACTTTTGACGGATGCTTCTTTAGATGGATCAACAAAGATCATACACGATCCGTTTTGAGTCTACATGGATTGTATGAAATATATTCCGGATCAAGTTGTACGATGTATCTTCGGTATGATTGGAATAAAAGTGACCATGTCACATTTTTGGCCTTCACCTCTTTTGTGCAAATTGATTGGGAAACGCCGTTAAAGTTAAATGAACTTCGAACAAAGAAACGAAAAGAAATAAAACAAAAAAAAAGATAAAAGAAAACTTTCTAAAAAAAAAATCTAAAAATGGCGAACACCAAATTCACATGAACATTAAATAAACAACAAAATAAAATTTGAATCATTAAAGGATAAACAAAATCAACAAGAATGTTAAATCCAATCTCGATCAAACTTCAAATTTCATCTTCCAAATTTCAAATCAAATCTTAAATCAAATTTCAACCGAGTTCAAACTCTTCATGTCAAATTTCAAATCTCAAATTCAATCTTTACAAATTTCAAATCTCAGTCAAATTTCAAATCTCAAATTCGATCTTTCCAGATCTCACATTAAACCTTACATCAAATTCAAACCTTTGGGTCGAGGATTTTACATCCAAGACTGCACTGCTTTAGGATTCTCTTCCTACTGCACTGAAATACATCAAATTCAAACCTTTGGGTCGAGGATTTTACATCCAAGATCGCACTTGCTTTAGGATTCTCTTCCTACTGCACTGAAATACATCAAATTCAAACCTTTGGGTCGAGGATTTTACATCCAAGACTGCACTGCTTTAGGATTCTTTTCCTATTGCACTGAAATACATCAAATTCAAACCTTTGGGTCGAGGATATTACATCCAAGACTGCACTGCTTTAGGATTTTCTTTTCCTACTGCACTGAAATACATAAATTCAAACTTTTGGGTCGAGGATTTTACATCCAAGACTGCACTGCTTTAGGATTTTCTTCCTACTGCACTGAAATACATAAATTCAAACTCTTGGGTCGAGGATTTTACATCCAAGACTGCACTGCTTTAGGATTCTCTTCCTATTGCACTGAAATACATCAAATTCAAACTCTTGGGTCGAGGATTTTACATCCAAGACTGCACTGCTTTAGGATTCTCTTCCTATTGCACTTCGAAATACATCAATTCAAACTCTTGGGTCGAGGATTTTACATCCAAGACCGCATCGCTTTAGGATTCTCTTCCTATTGCACTCGAAATACATCAAATTCAAACTGCGGGGTCGAGGATTTTACATCCAAGACCGCACTCGCTTTAGGATTCTCTTCTATTGCACCGAAATACATCAAATTCAAACCTTTGGGTCGAGGATTTTACATCCAAGACCGCACTGCTTTAGGATTCTCTTCCTATTGCACCGAAATACATCAAATTCAAACTTTTGGGTCGAGGATTTTACATCCAAGACTGCACCGCTTTAGGATTCTCTTCCTATTGCACCGAAATACATCAAATTCGAACTTTTGGGTCGAGGATTTTACATCCAAGACCGCACTTGCTTTAGGATTCTCTTCCTATTGCACCGAAATACATCAAATTCAAACCTTTGGGTCGAGGATTTTACATCCAAGACCTGCATCGCTTTAGGATTCTCTTCCTACTGCACTGAAATACATCAATTCAAACTTTTGGGTCGAGGATTTTACATCCGAGACTGCACTGCTTTAGGATTCTTTTCCTATTGCACTAAAATACATCAAATCAAACTCTTGAGGTTACGGATTTTACATCCAATACCGCATTATTCTGAGGTCTTTCCTCATTGCAATGACTCAATCTAATCGATTCGATCTTCTTTTGGGGTTGAAGATGTTGCATCTAAAACTTCAAAATTCCAATTTTCATTCCAAATCAAATCCCTTCAAATTAATCTTGACAAACTTCAATCTAAATTAAAATTCCAAATTGAAATTTAAACTCACACATCATAACTTGAACATGAAACAAAATAAAATCTAAATTGAAATTTCTCCCATATCATGTGATTTGGGATTCACCTCCTTTTCCTTTCCCCAGCGAGAGTTCAGGAATCTCCAGTCTTAGAGATATACTTGACACTCCCCAGCGGAAACTCTTCTACTTCGTCCTAAGTTTGTTACTTGGACATCTGTGTTGGTTTTGTTGATCGCTTCGGTCAACACCAATACGTGCGGTGTGCTCCGTCAGCTCACCACACCTATCGGGGGTCCATTTGTTGACCTCATTTTTGATGAGGTCTTCTCTTCTTCTCTTTAGTACTTAGGATCTAGCCTTAGGCTTTTCCTTTGACTATCTTAGAGGACTAGAATTGGGATCCACCTTTTAGAAATTCAAACCACTTCTTAACTCCTCGCAAACTCCACAAACTTGACTATAGACCCCTAATCACCTAGAGGGTTGAAATCAAATGTGGAAGTTTAAAGGATGAGTTCCTATAGGACTCTTTGGCCTTAGGACTGCCCTGGGTGGCCTGGTCTGGTGAAAGGGCTGACTTACACATACACTACACCTATGCACTACACTTTCACACACCTCCTAAAACACACCCTTACCTAACTTGACTTCCTGACTCATGTAGGTGATTCACATGGATGGTCCTTAACCCCTAAGCCTCTGGCTAAGAGGGTTAGGAACAACATGGTGAATGCCTCAAATGAGTCCCTTCATGGCTCAACCAAAATGATTTCATTTCACTTACATCCACCCAATCTTCAATTTTCCAAATTTTCAATTTTTGACCCCGGGACCCTACACCCACCAACTCTACCAAATGCCTCGAAACTACCCAAATTTCTCAAAAATTCCCAAATTACCCAAAATTCTCCAAAATCAATCCCAAACATTCCCACATCACTCAAACTGATCATCCATATCCAAAAATATCAAAAATCCCAAAATACCCCCCAATACCTTCCAAATACCCAAAATACCCCTTTTGACCCAAAAATCCAAAAATTCAGAAAATTCCCAGAAAATTCCAGAAAATCCCAAATATTCCCAATTTCATTTTGTCCAACTACACCATGGGCCAATTTTGTCAATTTACCCCACTTTTGTCAAAACCCCCAATTTGACCCATTTTAACCCAAAGTAAACCCAATGTCAAACCAAATCTACCCAATTGATCCCAATTCTGGTCCAATTCAATTCTAAACTTCAATTCAACATCCCCAACACCAATCTAGACCAAAGACAAGCTTAATTTGATTGAAATTTGGGTCCAATTTCACTTTTGGCCTTAAAGCCCGATTTCGACCTAAACCCAGAACCTAACCCAAATTCACCCAATTCAACTCCAATTAACCCCAAATCTTTTCTAAACCTTTCTTAACATCCCCATAAACAAAACACTAACATGATTTGCCCAAAACTTTGATCCAAACCCCACTCAAGTTCAACCCAAAGCTAAAAGGCCCAATTTTGACCTAAACCCAAACCTAGCCCAAATGAGCCCAAATCCCAAAATCAAAACCCAACCAAAGCCAAAACCTCTTTGAAACACTCCCATAAACATTTCCCAACATTAATTTTACATCAATTTCAACCCTAGCCCAACATTGGCCCATGCTAGCCCATTTTGGCCCACCTTAACCTCTTTACCAAAAAGCCCATATCCAATCCAATTCAAACCCAAATCACCTCAAATTTGTTTCAAACCACTCATGACACATCCCTAAACTAAACTCAACAATTATTTGGCCCAAGCCTTTACCAAAATTTCATCCCAAAATCCATTTTAAAATTCAAAAGCCCACTTTCCTAAACCATTTAAAAGCCCATCTAAAACCATTTCAATGAGCCCAAAATCTACCCTAAAGCCCACATGACATTTCCATTTGCCATCCACTTAATCAAAGCCATTACCTAAGTCCTAAATCCATCATCAAATCATTCCAAATCAAGTTCCATACAAATTTCCATCAAATTACCAAAAATTCCTAAAATCCATTTTCATGAAATTGACCAAGCTTTCCCCAAGCCAAAAGTGAGCCATGAAGCCATGCATGAGCCACATGTGAGCCATGAGAGCCTTGGACACTCCACCATGCCATATTGGGTAGGAAGGAGGGCCCCTTTCCTTAATCCCTAAAGCTCATTAGCCTTAATCATGATTCACCTAAACCTAAATTTAATCCAAATATATTTGGATGGAGACTTCTCCATGCCAAACCAGCTCGATCCATTTGATCCCCCACAGCACCCAAAGCCACCTTGAGGGGTGCACCAAGCCCAAATGGGTGAGTTGACCCATTTAGATCCAAAATGGTCTTCCCCCCATTCCATTTCAATCCAAGCTCTTTACACTTGGCATTTGCCAGTGCTTGCACTAAACACCCGACCACGACCCACCCGACCACGAGGGTGACCCTTGCCTCGCCGGCCAGCCCACCCCGGTCGCCGGAAAACTCCATGGCCGAGAGGTCCAAGTCAATCCAAGCTTGGAATTCTCACTGTTGAGTCGCCCCATGCCCGATGGCCATTGCAGCTGTTCTTCACTTGCCATGAGCGACTAATCCCAGCCCCTAACTCCCCACAGGAGGCCCTCCGACCATGCCTATTTAAACACCACCCCCTCTCGGCCATGAAAAAAGAGTTGCACAAACCTTGCCAAAACTCTGCCAAAATTGTTCCAGACCCCTCCTCATACACAGAGCACTTGATCCCCAGTGAGATCCCCCTGCCATTTCCTCTCTGTGAGCTCAATTTCAGAGTTGAAATCCAAGCCCAAAACCAGGACACTCCCACACAGTGGACCAATCCCCAAATTGATTGGTCCTACACCTTCACCAGACCAAGGGAAGGTGTCCACCAGCAAAAGCCCCATCTCCAGGCCACCCAGTTGCTCCAGACTCCAAGCTTTGTGATCGATTCGTGGTCGAAGTTCAACCTAGACAATTCACTGGACCAGGAGACTTCATCCCTAGCCTCCTGCGGCTCCAACGAACGTGCCAAGCATCTCTCGATCGAGGCTTCACCTCTCGGAGCTAAGGTATGAATTAATTCTTCATCCCGAGCTTCCGGAGATTCTCCATTTCAAATGCCTTAATTGCAATGCATGTTTACCGTATGGATGTGTTCGTCTCTTCAAGACGAATCCATAGAGCATAAGAACATAAAAATCCGTTGAGTATCGAGTGAGATCTTAAGGATTTAGTGTGGACGGCTCTCGGGTGAGGACACTTGGGGACGATGAACGGATGCCGTCCATTTAATACACGCGCGGACGGACGGCTCGGAGGGCGTCGGACCGGAGAGACGGTACGAGAACCGCGGGGCCCGGGCCGGCGACTCGGATGGCGGCGTCGAATGGGAGCGCGCCACGCGGCATTTCGGAGGCTGCCGAGGTTGACGCGGCGCCGCGTGGATAAGTAGATAAATAGGGTATTTTCCTATTTATTTAATTCCCTAAACTTGGAAAATTCATATCTCCGTGTAGAAAAATCACAAAAATAAAATAAAAATACCCCCTTGCTCGGTGAACGGAGGAGAATAATGTGGAAAACAAATTAATTAATTTTTGTCCAAGTATTTTATTTTTAATTAATTATTTACTTCCTGCATTGTTTTAATTCTCCATGCATGTATACAATTCACCATGGCATGAGACCATAGAGCTTTTGAAGCCTCCGAACTTAGGAACATTCCCCGAATTTTCCAAGGTCGAGGCCATCTCTGTGAAAAGTTATTGATTTTTCAAATGCATGTTGCTCGTTTTAAGTATTTTAATTTCAAAAATTAGCATGTTGTGAAATAAATTCTAGGAAAATTTGGTGATGTTCCTTATGACCAGAGAACCCTAGGAAAAATAGGATTTGAGTTAATTCATTGAGATTAACCCTAATTGGCTTAAATACCCAAAATAGGTTTCTAATTAATTAGAGTTAACCATAGATCAAATTGACTTGAAATCAATTCTCCACTGACCTTTAGGATCAGAGGAACCCACCATAAAAATTTGAGGTCAATTGGACTTGGTTAGCCCCACTAATTGGGTTGATTAAGCCACTTAGCCATTTTAAACTTTAAAAATTCATAACTTTCAAAATATCTTTCAAAAATTCACCAAATTGGTTTTGGAGTCTCTCTGATATCAGGGGAGTTCAGGAAAATTAAAATTTCAATTTTCTAAAAAAGTTGATTTTTAATATTATTTTAATATTTTTAATAATTAAAAAATAATAAAAATCACAAAAATAATAAAATTCACCAAAATGTCATATTTTGAATTTTAATCACTTAGGAACAAGTCCCATATTTTTCCTAGGTCTATTTAGTGAGATATTAATTTTTAAAAGCTCTAGGGTAATTTTAAAATTAAAAAAAAAATGTATTTTCTAGCATTTTCACCAAAATAATTATAATAAATCAAGAAAAAATCAGAAAATTGTGAAGTTTGGTTCTCTGGAATCCTTGATATCAGAGAGAATTTTAAAAATTATAAAATTTATTTTTCAACATTTATTTTATTTTTAAATTAATTAATACTCCAGAACTTAAAATAATTCTAATAAATAAAATATAATTCAAAAAATTACAAAATTTGGTCCAAGTGGTCCTCTGGTCATTAGGAATGTCCCCTAATTTTCTTAAGGACAGAAACTTTCCCTTGGTCATGTCATTGAATTTTCCTTGAAAATTTCTATTTTCTACTAAAAATAATTATATAAATAAATTAAATGCAGAAAAATCACATTTTCTCCTCTCATGTCTTTATTGACATATGAGTGAAGTCTCATAAAAATTTCAAGTTCATTTGAGTTCAACTTAGTGAGTTATGAAATTATTAGGCTTAAAGGGCAAAATGGTAATTAAAATTTTAACCCTTAATTAAAATTTTAGGTCTCATAAAAATTAACAAGTAAAATATTTGATCCTAATCTGATTTGGATGATTGAAATTTAAATAATTAAAGGGTAGAAACCCATTAAGTAATTTAAAATAATTAAACTTTAATTAAATAATTAATTGAATTTGGAAGAATAATAAATTTGGAATTATTAAAATAGGGATATTATTAGGAAGAGACTTATTCTTTAATTTAAAAATCCCTAAATTAATCATCTCATTAATACTCAACTCTTAATTAAAGTGATAACTCAAATTTAAAATATTAAAAGATTTAATCACTAAATTAAATTAAATCATTAAACTCTTTCAAAAAATCTCAATTAAATTAAATTAAATTAAGATTAAAAAGTTGCATTAAATTAAATTAAAATTAAGTTAAATCAAATAAACAAATTAAATTAAATTAAATGAATTAAATACATTAAATTAAATAAATAAATAAAATTAAATTAAAATAAATAAAATTAAATTAAATTAAATTAAATTAAATTAAATTAAACTAAATTAAATTAAATTAAATTAAAAATTAAATTAAATTAAATTAAAATTAAATTAAATTAAATTAAATTAAATTAAATTAAATTAAATTAAATTAAATTAAAATTAAATTAAATTAAATTAAAATTAAATTAAATTAAATTAAGAAATTAAATCAAATAAATTAAACTGAATTAAATTAAATCAAATCAAATTAAATTAAATAAATTAAATTAAAATAAATTAAATTAAATTAAATTAAATTGAATTAAATAACCTCACTTAAGACATGAAGAAATAAATCTAAAATAACTTGAACACTATTCCAAACTTAAATCATTAATTTGAACTTAAATTTGGATCACAAATCATTAAATATCATTTGCCTTAGGAGCCTTAGTTATCATAACTCCTAAGTAGAACATTAAAATGAAATGTTACTTCACTTATAGGACATTCAAATGTCCTAGTTCACCGAGCGAAGTTAACAAAACTTGAAAACCTCGGACGATTGATTCATTTACACAATTAAATTCATTTGGACTTAAAACAATTCTAGAAATATTGAAAAGATGTTTAAGATTTTTCTTAAGCACTTACTCAATATGATAGGATATTTACAAGAACAATTGAACTTAATTGTTCTTTGATGAAGAAAATCGTCTTCAAACTAAAAACACAGAGAACCTAGACGTCATAGGAAATGACTAGCTATAGGATTAGGAACTTGGTAGAAAACCAAAACCTTTCCCTTAGCTTTACCTAGGAACTTGCTTAAATATTCTAACCGTGTTTTAAGTGCGGCTTGGGATGACGGGAAGACCCTCCAGTGTACGCTTTTATTTTATTGCAGTTTATTTTATTGCAAATGCACTTTATTTTTCTTGCATGATAAACAACAGTTGCATGAAAACCGACACCTTTAGGACGAAAACCAAAACCGAAACCCATAACTAAATTAAAAGACATTACAAGATAAAATTCACCTCCACAACATTCCAAAATATAAGACAACTCAAAATTTAATCACAAACGAAACAACAAAACTACAACTACAACTAAATTAAAACGTCTCATTGAATGATCGGGAATACCTCGGATGATGTAACCCACGTGTTGCTAACGGGATTTCCCACGGTCTAAATGAAAGTGCGGAACTCATTTAGTTGAGTTTAGCAAATTCATCCGGACTAAGTGAATTCGATGAAAATAACGGTGCGGGATGACGGAACCGTGGGATCTTAATCGGTTCTGTTTAATCAACTTTAAGATCCGTTTTAATTAAAACACAAAAAACACGTGGAAATTAAGACTTCTCTAAACCGAACACTTTTCTCATCCCCCGATTTATGATTTCTAAAACTAAACCTCTCGCAACAACAAGGAGCTCGGAGCATGGTGGGCAAGCACGGCCATCGTCGTCGGCAAAACTTGAACCTACTTCGACAAAACTTTCTTAGAATTAAATAACAAAGCCATAGGACTTCGAGGTAGTTTGCCTAGCGCAACATAAATCCTCAACTCTTCGTTAGGCATTTGCATTGCAAATTAAGCCCTAACCGGTCTTAGGATTCCGAGGTAGTCGTCCGATACGACATAAACCCTCATATCTTCTAGGCGATTTGTATGATTCTATCATATAAATATAAGCCCTAACTAATTAAAATTGGCAAGATTAAAACATTAAATGAACATTAGGACTTTCCTAAGTCTAAGCCAAACAATAGGATAGTCGGGAAATTACCGAAGTTCGCTTCGAATCCGTAATTTCTCCTACTTTGCTTCCTTTGAATTCCCAAAATAAAAATGTTCCAAATTTGATCCATTCCCTATTGAAATTCCAAAATTCAATCCTTTGAAAACTTAAACTTTGAAATTCTTGAGAGCAGAATTATTGATTATTATCGAGAGTTTTCTTAGGTGATTCCCGTCACTTAAGATGTAATTAACTATAGGGGCTTGCCCTTATAGGGAACTTTAAGAACCTGAGTAATATAAACCCCGTTTAATAGTTTCATATTAAACGAGGGAATTTGTCGGCTTATAAAATTGGTTCGCGGACCAAACGGATGTCACAAACCTTTCTAGTTTATTTAATCGAGCCCCATTATCAAGCGATAGTGTCTATTCTTCGGGATAGATACACGGTTTGTGGTGCGGCGCTCGTTTATATAAACTATTCGGGATGTGAGATCAGTTTGATTTCATATCTTAAAATTTTCAAATTTAAAATTATTTTCAAAATCAAATACTACTTTTCAAATTATTTATTTAAATTAAATTAAAATTCGCCGACAACTTCTGTTAGGCGACCCCTTTTTAAAATATCACACAACCTAAAAATATGCCGACAACTTCTGTTAGGCGACCCCTTTTTAAAATATCACACAACCTAAAAAAAAAAAAACGCCGACAACCCCTAAACAGAGAGGTTCCGAGATCCTTTTACCTCTTTTTTGAGGTGGGGTGGACCCCCAATAGGTGTGAGTTTAGGAAGCGATCCTTCGAGTCGAGAAGTCTTGCATAAGACTTTCTCTTCCTAAATCGAATCCTTTACCTTTTCTATACCCTTAAACATTCCATTCTTAATGAACAAATCCTCTATTAAACGACTCTTCCTATGAATAAATCCTTTTAAAATCACAAATATACTAAGATAAAGGAAAATGTGTTCGGACTCTTTCTTTTTCGTCCTAAACTTCACAACAAAAAGAAGCATAATTCGGGACTGACACTCTAAATGCGCCTCGCGAAATGATCGCCCGTAGCCGATTTTCTCCTTCACCAACGGACTAGACCTGGCTGTCTACAAGGATGAGCTGCCTGACAATGGGATCATCCGTTTCGGATAAGGACTCAAAAATACAAATGTCAAGATCATTGATGTCACTCTCTTCGCACTTACGGACAAAGTGCCTGAAACTGAGAAACCTCTGATTGAATTCAACTTAAAGTCAACTCAGGAGTCCTCCCCTGCAAAGGGTCCCAACTGAAAGAAACACTGTCATTCACAGCAAGTTAGCTGCTGTCCCCAGAACTTTTGTCTCTGCCCCCACCGGTCTGGTCATTACTGCACCTACCCTTGTTCCCTCCAAACTAAAGGGAAAGGAAATCCAAGTTGGTTATGAGCCTATCACCGTGGAGGGTTCGGATTTTGCCGCAATACCGTCTGTTTTCGAGATAGGGTCCAGTTCGAGGTATAGACCCTTAACCCGGACACAGAGAAGGAATAAGAATAGGAAGATTGCTAAGATCAGGAAAGTCAGAGAAGCTGAAGCCACCTTTCTTGAAGGAATCCCTGAAGAAAAAGAAGAAGAACGCGCGAATACTTGCCGTTGTTGCCGAATACTCGTCGTTGTTAGAAGGAAGTAGATTCCACTCGCTCTGCCGCATCCGAGGAGGAAGATGCCAGAAGGATTGCTTCTTGCGTTACCTCAGCCCGCATATTACAATGATAGCAAGAAGAAGAAGAGCAAGGCTACACCGCTTACCCGATTGCGAGCGTTAGTTGAGAAATTGGCCAGGAAGGAAGGATGTCCTGTGTCAGAGATTCTGAGAAGGATGGGATGAGTGCCAATTAAATCTCGCCTCGGACCACGAGTGGAGCCTGCCACTGCCATAGAAAGACCGAAGAAGAAAGTCTGAGCTAGTGAAAGAGGCTCACCTGTTATCGTATCGAGTGCACGCGAATTGGGGAGGATACCACCTTCCAGCACATAGCCGACAGACCATCCAGTCCTAGGCTTCCGGCTGTAAGAAGGATGGTATGCCGACCTACTACTGGTGAGCTGAGGCCAAAACAATATCCTGAGAAGAAAAGCCTCGTCAGGATGCTCAAGTCAGAAGAAAGTGCTACTGCGATGAAGGAGACTCTCGAAAAGGAAATTCAACAACTGTCACAAGGCAACTGCGAGACCGGGCGAAAAGGGCCACTGGAGGATGCCATGGATAAGTTAAGGACTGACATCCGGCGGTTAGCAAAAGAAAGAGAAGAAGAACTAGGAGATGAGGTTGACTCCTCAGAGTTCATGGATGAGGAGTATGCTGAGATCAACATGGTCGAGACACGGGCATCGTCAGCTTCACAAGGTGCCCCATCAACTGCGAAAAGAGATGAACCAGAGGTGTTAAGAGCACAGATTTGGGAAAGAGACAACACAATTTCCCAAATGGAAAAGAGGATGGAAGAGATGGCTGCTGCCTTAGCCACTCTCCAGAGTCAGGCCCAGCATCAGAAAGAGACACCCCCAGAGATCATCCATATCGCGGATGGAGGAAAAGAAATCACATCCGTCAATGGGGATGAGCAACCAAAGAAGGATTGTACACAAAGCATGATTCCAGAAAAGGATATTAAAAATATGGTAGAACAGCAGGTGCGAGAGGCCCTAGCACAATCCAAGAATGGAGCATCTATTCAAACGGGTAGACCTTACCCCGAAGAGTTCGATGCAGTCCAATACCCAAAAGGCTTCGTACCACCTCTGTTTAAGACTTTTGATGGAACAGGAAACCCCCGGCAACATGTTGCACATTTTCGTGCTAGTTGCTGCAATGCCGGTGGGAGCGACGCTTTGCTCTTCCGACAGTTCGTCAGCAGCTTATCAGGGATTGCCTTCGACTGGTACGCGGAATTGCCAAACGGCTCAGTGAAGACTTTTTCAGAACTAGAGAATCTCTTCGTTAAACGATTTGCTGGAGCTCAGCACCACATCACTATTGGTGATCTAGTGGTGGAGCAGCAAATGCCGAACGAGACTTTAGTGGATTACATACTTCGATGGAGAAACTTAAGCATGAAGTACGAACCACAGCTTCAAGAACAACACGCAGTCGGCATCCTGCTTAAGAGTATCCATGGGCCGATAGCACTTCTCCTTAAAGGATTTACAATCAAGACTTTTGAGAAGTTGCTTAGCAAGGCCGGGAGCTTGCAAGAAGAGGCAAAACAGTTAAGTTTTGCAGACAAAAACGATAAGCAGAAACCTGTGAAAACATTCGAAAAGAAATCTGGAATCGTCGCGGCAGCAGATAAGGGCAAGCAGCCGGTTCAGATACAGTCAGAGCGGCCACAGCCTAGCTATCAACCACCACAACAGACTTATCAGCAACCTCAGCAAGGCTATCAACAACCTCGTCCGAGCTATCAGTCGTCTCAGCATTATGAACAACCGCCTCGTTCGTCGCGTACCTTAAGAGAACTTCTAAATAAAGAATATCCATTCAAAACGGAAGCGGTAGCGAAGATGTTTCGCAGCTTAATGAAGACACTGGATTTTCAGCTGCCAGAGCCCAAGAAGCCGGAAGAAGTCAATAAGAAAGATCATCCGAACTATTGCCCTTACCACCAGATGCTTGGACATAAGATAGAAGATTGCATCACCTTCAAGACTTGGCTTGATGACAATCTCTGAAAAGGGAACATAACGATACCAAAGGAATACATGAAGGAACCCCAGAAGGGAGGTTCCGTCAATGTTATTTCAACGGATCCTATTGTTTCAATAGACCCTTACGCGACTGGTGATGGATGGAGTATCGTCTGGACAAAGTCTTCAAAGAAAATTTTGGATCACATCCAAGCCGCTTCGGTACACGCTTCAGCTCAAAGTTTGAAACCTGTCGAGCCGACACTATCACTTGTGATTGAAAAACCGCCCGAGAAGGAGGAGAAGATCGTGGAAGAAAAGAAGACCGAGGCTCCGAAGGGTAGACTAGGGGCTGCTTATCCTAGAATGGTTGTTTCCGATTCGGGGGAGAAATCTCTCGAACTCCTGACTCTGTATGATTATCTGCTCGCTCCGGCGGGATCTTATAATGATAAGGGTTATGGCGTTGGCTACGTTTTGACTGTTTCTAATGATTACGTAACTAGAGACAACCGGCTTAATCCGGATCTCGATTCCAATACAAATAACGATTCTCAAATCATACACAACCTCGATGACCACGACGAAGAAGATGTTCACAAAGAAGGCTACAAAAGCTCGACAAGCAACGAGTCCATTTGTGAATTCCGAGGGGCTCCGATCACTATAGAATTAGAACCATCAGATACCGAAACAACTTCAGAAAAGCCAGTTGTTCCAATTCAAGGGGATACACCGGCAGATTCAACACCAAATTCAAAAGAGATAACTGAAGTAAATTTAAGAAGTGGAAAAGTTCTGCCCCCGAGAATGGGTCCGAAGGATAAAGGTAAGCAGGTGGTTGCTCAGGAAGAGCCAACCCCAGCAGAGGAATTGCCCATTCGGGAAGAAACCGAGGAACATGGTAATAAAGCGGACTACAACGTGCTAGCCCATCTTAGGAAGCTATCAGCCAAACTAAGCATATACGACGCTCTGATCCTGTCAAAGGAAATGAGAGAAGCTCTGATCAAGGCTTTACTTGATCCAGAGATTTGTCTAGCTCAAATGGCCAATGATTGCTTCGACGAGGTTTGCTCGTTAAAACAGCAACGAGGTGTTACTTTCATGGACAATGATCTATTGCTGGGAACAGCAGATCACAACCGACCGTTTACATTTCAGTCACTATTGGAAAGTTTACGCTCTCCAGAGTGTTGGTTGATCCAGGAGCATCAATCAACATATTGAATCTTCGGACGTTAGCATATTTAGAAATTGATGCTCGTGAACTTGAAGCAGACAAGATGCTATTGAGAGGCTTCAATCAAAAAGGAGAAAGAGCTCTTGGATCGATAACACTACTAATGAAGACCGGTGATTTAGCAAAGACAACCACAAAATTCCACATAATTGATTCTGAAACATCGTTCAACGCTCTACTGGATCGACCGTGGATCCATGAAAACCGGATGGTACCGTCGTCTCTGCACCAGTGCATAAAGTATTACGAAGGAGGGGAACAGTGCATCAAAGGTGATTTGCAACCGTTCTCCGTGCATGAAATCGGAATTCATGAAGATGCAGCCTACTACGCGCCTCCAAAGAAAACAATCTTTTCCAGAAATACCACACCCAACGAAGCAAAAGAAATTCAAGACGATGAAGAACCTGAAGTTCTAGTCCAACTGTTACTCACCACTCCCTTACGATGAGATGGTGAAGATTTCTCCAGAACTTGCACCCGAGGTCGAGGCCGGGGACGAGGACGTGGAAGAAATGTTGGAACAGTTGGACAGAAGAAACCGGTCATCGATGTTGATTGGGAGAACACTTCTGAAGAAGAAGAAGAAATCAAGAAAGAAGCAGTGACAATAAGTCAAAAGAAACCCCAGTTCAAAATTTCTCTCGAAGATGAAAAGAATGAAGAATATAAATCAATGTACGAGAAGATTAACCATCATGTTCATACTATGACCCTGACCCCGATCCATTCTCATAAGATCGAGGGTATGGTGGTCAAAGAAGTGCATGGTGGTGGTGCTAAGCCAATCAAGTTTTACCATGGTGCTTCTTCTTCGAATAATGAAAGAGATGTACAATTTGAAGATGTTACTTCTTCTGAATTAATGGAATTATCTTTTGAGTGGTACTCTCCCTGTGTTCAAAACTTAATTCAACGTGGTGTCTTACCTCGACAATGGACAAAAAGCCGGTCACAACACTTTGAAAAATTATGGAATAATGCCGGTCGGCCTCCCAATTCAAAACATGGTCTCGGATTAGGCACAGTAGAATCAGTTGACGATACAAAATTTTGTTTGGTTGTCACTTGTGAACCTAATGAAGAGTGCTTCGAAGCTTCAGAAGATCTTGAGGATCTACCAATCGGAGATGCTACACCAGAATTCGAAGAAGAAATCAAATCTACAATAGACGAGTTAATGGAAGTTAACTTAGGTACTAGCGAAGAGCCTAAGCCAACCTTTGTTAGCTCCTTACTCAATAAAAAAGATTCAGAGGACATAATCAAGCTATTAATGGAATTCAAGGACTGTTTTGCTTGGAGTTACGATGAAATGCCAGGATTAGCTCCAGAAGTCGCAGTTCCAAGTTAGGGGTAGATCCTACTTCTGTTCCAGTCAGACAAGCTCTCAGAAGAATGCGTCTAGAAATTGAGCAGCAAGTAATAGCCGAAGTTAAGAAGCTAATAGACGCTAAATTTGTCCGTGAAGAACAATACCCTACTTGGTTAGCCAACGTGGTACCGATCGAAAGAAGAATGGTCGGATCGGAATCGCGTAGACTTCGGAGATTTAAATAAAGCATGTCCAAAGGACGAATTTCCACTACCAATCCCAGAACTGATGATCGACATTGCTTCAACACATGAAATGTTTTCATTCATGGAAGGATCATCAGGATACAACCAGATAAAGATGGCACCAGAAGATGAAAAGCTCACGACATTCAAAACGCCGATCGGAGTGTATTGCTACACAATAATGCCATTCAGACTGAAGAACGCAGGAGCAACATACCAAAGAGCGATGGTGAAGATTTTTGATGATCTCATTCACAACCAAGTTGAGTGCTACATGGATGATGTGGTCATCAAAAGCAAACTGAAAGAAGATCACCTGTATGATTTGAGAATTGTTTTCGAGCGACTAAGACAATATAACCTTAAGATGAATCCCTTAAAATGCACCTTGCGCGTCACCTCCGGGAAATTCTTAGGATTTGTTGTCCGACATCGTGGGATTGAAATTGATCCGGAAAAGATTAAAGCTATCTTAGAAATGCCACCTCCTAAAACCTTGAAACAACTACAATCCTTTCAAGGAAAGTTGGCATATCTTCGACGCTTTATATCAAATTTGTCAGGAAGGTGTCAGCCTTTTTCTTCTTTGGTTAAGAAGGATGCCAAGTTTACTTGGGACTCCAAATGTCAACATGCCTTCGATGACATCAAACAATACTTAATGACACCTCCTGTCTTAGCAAACCCAGTCTCAGGTAGACCATTGATACTTTATACCGCGGCTTTAGACGACTCCTTGGAGCCCCGCTAGCCTGAGTCAATGATGAGGGAAAAGAAAATGCTCTCTACTACTTAAGCCGTCGTCTAATTCTGACAGAAGTGAAGTATCCTCCTATTGAGAAGCATTGTTTGGCCCTGATCTTCGCCGCACAGAAGCTCAGGCAATACATGCTTTCTCATAAGGTCAACCTTATTTCAAGAGTTAATCCATTGCAATATTTGATGACCCGACCGACACTTTCTGGCAGACTTGCCAGGTGGTCGATGATACTATTGCAATTCGACATAACTTTCGTTCCTCTTTGTGCCGTAAAGGGATAAGTACTAGCTGACTTCCTTGCAGCACACCCTTTACCGGCAGATTCGCCTCTCGATGACGACTTACCTGACGAGCAGGTAATGAACCTAGAAGACCCTGATGATCGACGTTGGGAACTATACTTCGACGAAGCATCCTCAGCACAGAAGAACAAAGAATTGCAAACGATAGTGCCCGGTAAGGCAGGAATCAGACTAATATTTATTACACCGGAGCGGGGGATGTTAAGATACTCGTACCACTTAACAGAACCATGCACGAATAACGAAGCAGAATACGAAGCCCTTATAACAGGACTAGAATTAACCATTTAGATGGGAATAACGGACATCAATATCTACGGAGATTCTCAGTTGATCATTCAATAGGTCGCCGGACAATACAGAATTTTAAAGCCAAGACTCGAGCAATACTTTCAGTATGCCATGAAACTGTTAGAACAAATCCCAAATGTAACGATCTACAAGATCCCCAGAAAAGAAAAAGCTCTTGCGGATGCGCTAGCTCGCCTTGCAAAAGAATTTGCCTGGTTACAAGATGAGTCGGTTGAAGTGTCGGTTCGGGGATGACGGGTCCTATCACGACTCGACATGGATATGATACAGAAATCGAAAAGCAGAGGAATCGACTGCAAGCAATAACGGAAAACACGGAAGACCGGCGTCAACCACTAATAGACTACCCGCAAACAGGGAAATTACCGGACGATAAATCATTAGCCCATCAAATCAAGAAAAGAACTCGTCTTACGCATTAATAAACAATACATTATACGGAAGGTCTTTTGATCGGATGTGGTTAAGATGCTCGAGCGGGTCCGAGGCTCGTGAAATTGTCGAGAGGTACACTCGGGACTCTGTGGCGCTCATCAGTCAGGTCCGAAAATGAAAATGAAGATTAAAAGACTAGGGTACTACTGACCCTCAATGATGACCGATTGTATGAAGATCGCCAAGAGCTGTCATCAATGCCTAGTGCACGGAGTGGTTCTACACCAACCTCCAAATGTGCTACATCCGACAATCGCGTCGTGGCCGTTTGAGTGTTGGGGCACAGATATAGTGGGTCCGATAGAACCACCTTCTTCAAGAGGACATCACTTCATCCTTGCAGCTACAAACTACTTTTCTAAATGGGCCGAAGCAGTTCCACTCAGAGAAGTAAAGGCACATCACGTGCTACAGTTTTTCAAAAATCAAGTTGTCTACCGTTTTGGGGTACCGCGCAGAATCATTTCAGATAATGAGTTAGCATTCAAAAGTACAAAGGTCAACAATTTTGTCAGAAGACACGGGGTCGATTGGCGATACTCAACGATCTATTACCCAAGAGCAAACGGCTTGGCCGAGACTTTTAATAAAACTCTCGTTCAAATCCTGAAGAAAACTTTGGACGACAACAAGAGAAATTGGCACGAGAAGTTTTTAGAAGCCTTATGGGCCTACAGGACAACTTTTAGGACTCCTACTCAGTCTACGCCTTACGCTTTAGTGTACGGGTCCGAGGCAGTGTTACCATTAGAAGTCCAGCTCCCATCACTCAGAATCGCAATTGCAGAAAAGATCACTACAGAAGAAAATGCCAGATTATGACTGGAAGAACTGGAAAGCTTGGAAGGGAAAAGACTTGCAGCGCATCAAAATTTGGAACTGTTCCAAGCTAAAATGATCCAGGCTCATGATAAACTAGTCCGACCAAGAACTTTCAAAGTTGGTGACTTAGTTCTTGTCCTCAGAAGACCTATTCTTGCACATTGCAAGATAGGTGGTAAATTTGAACCGACCTGGGAAGGACCGTTTGTGGTCGAGACAGTCTACTCAGGAGGCTCCTACCAACTTGTGAACTGTCAAGGAGAACGACAAATACTTCCAATCAACGGACGATATTTGAAGAAGTATTATGCAACCTAATGTTTCAAAGGAATGAATTCTCATCCCTAGAAACACAGGTGAAGTAACCACTTGTAACTGGGTCCGAACCCAAAAAAAAAAACATAAGAAAACGAATGACAAAAGGAAAATCATTAACAAAGAATATGTACCAAAAGTAAAATATGTGAAATGATAGTAATGAAGTTTTACTCTTCCGCTCAAATCAAATCTTTTCCTGATCTTTCTTCATATTTTCCTACTTTCCTTAAAAAATTAAAATTAAAATAAGAAAATAAGAATCTTCAGTGATAAATATTTTCTTAATGTTCTTGTTCTTAGTACAGCCCCTGATCCTTTCCTTGTCTTTTCCGCGGGGAAATGTCGAACGGGCGGTTGGTCCTAAACTTTAAAAATGACGTGAGTCTCGCACTCGATGAAAAGAGGGTGAAGGATGAAGCAGTGATAGAAATTGATTCTGACTTCACACCAGCCAGTCTACAGTATGAAGAAAATGATTGGATTCCAGTGGACCGAGAAGAGCTTCACAGTCAGACAGTGATGAAGTTGGGTGGCCCAAGCCACCAATCCAGCCACAAGAAAAGAAAGACAAACATCGAGGAAAGCAAGAAAATCAAGTCTGTAGTTACCACGGCAGAGGGCAGGCTCATCAGCGCCGCGCCCGCAGAAATTCAAGGGGTAAGGATAGCTACACTTACTGCTACCCAAAGAAGGAATAAGAATCGCCGTATCCGCAAGATGTTGACTAAACTAGCAGCAGATCAACGCGAGGAAACAACCACCTTCGCCGACACACATTTCAAAGATACCGGTTCATCAGGAACCTGAAAAGAGGGAACAAGCTCCGAGAACAACATAAAAGATAAGGGGAACTCTAAGAAGATCAGAGGCAGAAAGATTACCACGACGCCAGACAGAGCCACCAGTGGTAAGAAACCTTGTTGCGAAAGCAACCCGGAGAATGTCCCGACAGAGACAATCCCCAAGGAGCCAAGGTATGTAGGAGAATATCCTATAATTTAAAATTCTAATATCCTATAATTTATTTATTAGAATTATTTCAATTTAAAAATACTACAGAGGGTGCTGAAACAAACCTTAAGGAAACTCTGCAAAAATTGTTCCAGACTACTCCCCACATTTAGAGCATTTGATCCCCACCGTTCTCCTGCCCCACTTTCTATTGATTGAGATCAATTTTGAAGCTCAATTCTCAGGCCAAAACAGGACACTTTCAAATCCCCCACCAAAATCAAATTAAACTCACCCACACCTGCACAAGACTAAGAGAAGGAGTTCCCTAGTGGAAGCCCCCTCTCCAGACCACCCAGCTGTTCCAGACTCCAAAGGTTGTGGTCGGGCTTGGTCGAAATCATACCTAGACAATTCACCAGGCCAAGAGACTTCATCTGGAGCCCTAATGACCAGGGGACCATTTGGACCAATTTTGATGATTTTTGGAATTATATTTTATTTATTAGAATTATTTTGAGTTTTGGAGTGTTAATTAATTTTAAAATAAAATTAAAGTTGAAAAATGGATTTTATATTTTTCTTAAATTTCTGACCTCAAGGAGTCTAGAGAAACAAATTTTATATTTTTCTGATTTTTCTTTGATTTATTAGAATTATTTTAGTGAAAAGGTTAAAAAATACATTTTTTAATATTAAAAATTACATTGAGCCTTTAAAATTCAATATCTTATCCTAGGGACTTAGGAAAAATATTTGGTTTGTTCCTAAATGATTAGGAGTTAAAATGTGACATTTTGGTGATTTTTTAATATTTTTATGATTTTATTATTTTTAATTATTAAAAATATTAAAATAATGAAAAAAATCAATTTTTTTAGAAAATTATAATTTTAATTTTCCTAAGTTCCTCTGATATTAGAGAAGCTCCAAAACCATTTTTGTGAATTTTTGAAAAGTATTTTGTGAGTTATGAATTTTTAAAATTTAATTTCACTTATGAGGCTTAATCAACCCATTTGGTGAATCAAATCAAGTCCAATTAGTTTCAAATTTTTATGTGAGGTTCTCCTGACCCTAAAGGATAGTAGAGAATTATTTTCAAGGAAATTTAATGTGTGGTTAACCCTAATTAATTAAAATTCAATTTTGGGTATTTAGACCAATTAGGGTTGTTCCATGTGAATTAACTCAAAACCTATTTTTCCTAAGTTCCTCTGGTCATAAGAAACATCACCAAATTTTCCTAGAATTTATTTCTCAACATGCTAATTATTGGAATTAATATACTCAAAACAGTAACATGAAATTGAAAAATCAATAACTTCCCATAGGGATTGCTCTCGACCTTAGAATATTCGAGGAATGTTCCCAAGTTCGAGGCTTTAAAAGCCCTATGGTCTCATGCCATGGTGAATTGTCTATGCAAATAGGGAATTAAAATACTACAGGGATTCAGAATGTAGGTATGCGATCCCAAGATGAGGACTGGAATGTGGGTACCAGCCTCGAAAAGTTGTACGGGAGTCAGAATGTAGGTACTGATCCCAAGATGAGGACTGGAATGTAGGTACCAGCCTTGAAAAGTTTTGAATTGAAATGTAGGTATCAATTCAGATGAGAATCGAAATGTAGGTATCGATCTCGAAATGAGAACTGGAATGTAGGTACTAGTCTCGGGAATTTAGAATTGAAATTTAGGTATCAATTTGAAAGAGAATCAAAATTTAGGTATCGATCTCGAAGGAAGAGAACTGGAATTTAGGTACCAGTCTCAGAATTTTAGAATTGAAATTTAGGTATCAAATCGAAAGAGAATCGAAATTTAGGTATCGATCTCGAAGGAAGAGAACTGGAATTTAAGTACCAGTATCAGAATTTAGAATTGAAATTTAGGTATCAATTCGAAAGAGAATCGAAATTTAGGTATCGATCTCAAAGGAAGAGAACTGGAATTTATGTACCAGTCTCAGAATTTAGAATTGAAATTTAGGTATCAATTCGAAAGAGAATCGAAATTTAGGTATCGATCTCAAAATGAGAACCGGAATGTAGGTATCGATCTCGGAAATTTTGAATTGAAATGTAGGTATCAATTCAGATGAGAATCGAAATGTAGGTATCGATCTCGGAATGAGAACTGGAATGTAGGTACCAGTCTCGGAAATTTTGAATCAAAATGTAGGTATCAATTCAGATGAAAATCGAAATGTAGGTATCGATCTCGAAATGAGAACTGGAATGTAGGTACCGGTCTCGGAAATTTTGAATTGAAATGTAGGTATCAATTTAGATGAGAATCGAAATGTAGGTATCGATCTCGAAATGAGAACCGGAATGTAGGTACCGGTCTCGGAAAGTTGTACGGGATTCGTAATGTAGTATCGATCCCAAAATGAGGACTCGGAATGTAGGTACCAGCCCCGAAAAGTTGTACGGGATTCAGAATGTAGGTACTGATCCCAAGATGAGGACTGGAATGTAGGTACCAGCCTCGAAAAGTTGCAAGGGAGTCAGAATGTAGGTACTGATCCCAAGATGAGGACTGGAATGTAGGTACCAGCCTCGAAAAGTTTTGAATTGAAATGTAGGTATCAATTCAGATGAGAATCGAAATGTAGGTATCGATCTCGAAATGAGAACTGAAATGTAGGTACTAGTCTCGGGAATTTAGAATTGAAATTTAGGTATCAATTTGAAAGAGAATCAAAATTTAGGTATCGATCTCGAAGGAAGAGAACTGGAATTTAGGTACCAGTCTCAGAATTTTAGAATTGAAATTTAGGTATCAAATCGAAAGAGAATCGAAATTTAGGTATCGATCTCGAAGGAAGAGAACTGGAATTTAAGTACCAGTATCAGAATTTAGAATTGAAATTTAGGTATCAATTCGAAAGAGAATCGAAATTTAGGTATCGATCTCAAAGGAAGAGAACTGGAATTTATGTACCAGTCTCAGAATTTAGAATTGAAATTTAGGTATCAATTCGAAAGAGAATCGAAATTTAGGTATCGATCTCAAAATGAGAACTGGAATGTAGGTACCAGTCTCGGAAATTTTGAATTGAAATGTAGGTATCAATTCAGATGAGAATCGAAATGTAGGTATCGATCTCGGAATGAGAACTGGAATGTAGGTACCAGTCTCGGAAATTTTGAATCAAAATGTAGGTATCAATTCAGATGAAAATCGAAATGTAGGTATCGATCTCGAAATGAGAACTGGAATGTAGGTACCAGTCTCGGAAATTTTGAATTGAAATGTAGGTATCAATTTAGATGAGAATCGAAATGTAGGTATCGATCTCGAAATGAGAACTGGAATGTAGGTACCAGTCTCGGAAAGTTGTACGGGATTCAGAATGTAGGTACTGATCCCAAAATGAGGACTGGAATGTAGGTACCAGCCCTGAAAAGTTGTACGGGATTCGGAATGTAGGTACTCGATCCCAAGATGAGGACTCGGAATGTAGGTACCGGCCTCGAAAAGTTGCGAGGAGTCGAATGTAGGTACGATCCCAAGATGAGGACCGGAATGTAGGTACCAGCCTCGAAAAGTTTTGAATTGAAATGTAGGTATCAATTCAGATGAGAATCGAAATGTAGGTATCGATCTCGAAATGAGAACTGAAATGTAGGTACCAGTCTCGAAAATTTTGAATTGAAATGTAGGTATCAATTCAGATGAGAATCGAAATGTAGGTATCAATCTTGAAATGAGAACTGGAATGTAGGTACCAGTCTCGGAAAGTTGTACGGGATTCAGTATGTAGGTACTGATCCCAAAATGAGGACTGGAATGTTGGTACCAACCCCGAAAAGTTGTACGGGAGTCAGAAGGTAGGTACTGATCCCAAGATGAGGACTGGAATGTAGGTACCAGCCTCAAAAAGTTTTGAATTGAAATGTACTGTGGAGATTTGGATTTAGCGGGAGATTGAGATGAGATGTGAAAGTGTTCCACATCCCACGGTCATCAATCGAAGTTTGCTTATTTGGCGAAGGGTATGAATCCATGCCATCAGAACCAAATCAAGAATTTTTTGTGGTTCTGAAATCATCCCGAGAGAGGGGTTCAAGGGAGGTCTGAAGTAGATCTTGATTTGAAGAAGAAGTGGAAGATTTTAAAAGATGGATTTAGACTGAAATTCAATTTGAGATTTAGATTCGTTTTGTTTGTCCTTTAACGATCCCATTTTTTTTATTTGTTGTTTATTTAGTGTTCATGTGAATTTTGAAGTTCATTTTACTATTTAGATTTTTTTAGGAAAAGTTCTCATTTATTTTCTTTTCTCTTCTGTTCTTCGTTCAAAGTTCATTTAACTCTAATGACGTTTCCCGATCAATTTGCACAAAAAGAGGTGAAGGCAAAATATGATGTAGTCATTTTCATTTCAACTTGCTGAAAGTACATCATACAACTTGATCTAGTCATGATGAAATTTTCCTCAGAAATTTCATGTCTTGTACAATCTATGTAAATCCAAAACGGACTGTGTAAACTTCTTGTTGATGTATCCAAAAATCATCTGTCAAAAATCCATGTCTGAATAGTAAGAAACATGGGTAATAACATCACCTTTCAAGCCACCCTTGGCAGGAATGCCGCATGGATGTGCATTGGAGGTGTACTATTTCCCATGTAACTCCCAGCTCGTAGGGTCGGAGACTCTCCAACTCTGGATCTGGCTGGAAGTGGTAAGGCGTCTTTCTCTCGTCCATCCTTCTAAAAGTAACGGAGATCCACTCCACTGGCACTCACGGTATACAATGTTTTGCGATGTCTGCTCCATTTCCTTTTAATATCATGACGGATCCTACCGGAAGTGGTATCTCCATCGACCCTCGGAACTTACCCGGGCCTGCTATCCGGAGGTCAGATCCGAACATGATATTGCATTGGTTGACGAACGAACCGTGCGGAAGTGTCCGACAAAGTCGTGGTAGTCTATGTGTGGAGGTATGCGATCGCTCTTCCGGTAAATGTTGATGATGCAACTGTTGGGTATGCGGTCTGTCGGCGATACCCTCCACGTTATCATTCTTTTCACCATTCTTTTAATTATCCTCGGCATTGGATCCACGTCACCGTGACGGAGTATCCCAGTGGATTTCCTTTTACGTCCTCTGTGAAGTTATAGCAACATCCGCACTGTATTGTGACCCTTCCTTTCCCTGGCATCCATCTCTGGGGTTTTGAATAAGTCTTTTCCCTCAGACGACCTGCTCGACCCATCTTCTGAAGCTCTAAGATGCAGTCCACAATCTGCTGCTGCTTGTACTCTGAGAATACATCTGTGTGTAACTCAAGGCCTTCCAAAATGTTGACTCCGCTGGTACCTACATTCCAATTCAAAATTTCTGAGACTGGAACTACATTCCAGTTCTCATTTTGAGATCGATACCTAAATTTTGATTCTCTTTCAAATTGATACCTAAATTTCAATTCTAAATTCTGAGACTGGTACCTAAATTCCAGTTATCTTCCTTTGAGATCGATATTGATCCCAAGATGAGGACTGGAATGTAGGTACCAACCTCGAAAAGTTGTACGGGAGTCAGAATGTAAGTACTGATCCCAAGATGAGGACTGGAATGTTGGTACCAGCCTCGAAAAGTTTTGAATTGAAATGTAGGTATCAATTCAGATGAGAATCGAAATGTAGGTATCGATCTCGAAATGAGAACTGGAATGTAGGTACCAGTCTCGGAAAGTTGTACGGGATTCAGAATGTAGGTACTGATCCCAAAATGAGGACTGCAATGTAGGTACCAGCTCAGATCATGGCGAAGAAATTTTGATTTCCACTTAGGAAATGAAATTTAGGTATCAATTTGAAAGAAAATCGAAATTTAGGTATCGATCTCAAAGGAAGAGAACTGGAATTTAGGTACCAGTCTCAGAATTTAGAATTAAAATTTAGGTATCAATTCGAAAGAGAATCGAAATTTAGGTATCGATCTCAAAGGAAGAGAACTGGAATTTAGGTACCAGTCTCAGAATTTAGAATTGAAATTTAGGTATCAATTCGAAAGAGAATCGAAATTTATGTATCGATCTCAAAATGAGAACTGGAATGTAGGTACCAGTCTCGGAAATTTTGAATTGAAATGTAGGTATCAATTCAGATGAGAATCGAAATGTAGGTATCAATCTCGAAATGAGAACTGGAATGTAGGTACCAGTCTCGGAAATTTTGAATTGAAATATAGGTATCAATTTAGATAAGAATCGAAATGTAGGTATCGATCTCAAAATGAGAACTGAAATGTAGGTACCAGTCTCGGAAAGTTGTACGGGATTCAGAATGTAGGTACTGATCCCAAAATAAGGACTGGAATGTAGGTACCAGCCCCAAAAAGTTGTACGGGATTCAGAATGTAGGTACTGATCCCAAGATGAGGACTGGAATGTAGGTACCAGCCTCGAAAAGTTTTGAATTGAAATGTAGGTATTAATTCAGATGAGAATCAAAATTTAGGTATCGATCTCGAAATGAGAACTGGAATGTAGGTACCAGTCTCGGAAAATTGTATGGGATTCAGAATGTAGGTACTGATCCCAAAATGAGGACTGGAATGTAGGTACCAGCCCCGAAAAGTTGTACGGGATTCGAATGTAGGTGCGATCCCAAGATGAAGACCGGAATATAGGTACCAGCCTCGAAAAGTTGTACGGGAGTCAGAATGTAGGTACTGATCCCAAGATGAGGACTGGAATGTAGGTACCAGCCTCGAAAAGTTTTGAATTGAAATGTAGGTATCAATTCAGATGAGAATCGAAATGTAGGTATCGATCTCGAATAAGAACTGGAATGTAGGTACCAGTCTCGAAAATTTTGAATTGAAATGTAGGTATCAATTCAGATGAGAATCGAAATGTAGGTATCGATCTCGAAATGAGAACTGGAATGTAGGTACCAGTCTCGGAAATTTTGAATTGAAATATACTGTGGAGATTTGGATTTAGCGGGAGATTGAGATGAGATGTGAAAGTGTTCCACATCCCACGATCATCAATCGAAGTTTGATTATTTGACGAAGGGTATGAATCCATGCCATCAGAACCAAATCGAAAATTTTTCGTGGTTCTGAAATCATCCCGAGAGAGGGTTTCAAGGGAGGTCTGAAGTAGATCTTGATTTGAAGAAGAATTGGAGGATTTGAAAAGATGGATTTAGACTGGAATTCAATTTGAGATATAGATTCGTTTTGTTTGTCCTTTAACGATCCCATTTTTTTATTTGTTGTTTATTTAGTGTTGTACGACTTATTTTTAGGTTTGGGTGTTGTATTTTTGAGAAGGGGGTCGCCTACAGAAATTGTCGGCGAATTTTTAATTTAATTTAAATAAATAACTTGAAAAGTAGTATTTGATTTTGAAAATAATTTTAAATTTGAAAATTTTAAGATATGAAATCAAACTGATCTCACATCCCGAATAGTTTATATAGACGAGCACCGCACCACAAACTTGTGTATCTATCCCGAAGAATAGACACACTGCTTGATAATGGGGCTCGATTAAATAAACTAGAAAGGTTTATGACATCCGTTTGGTCTGCGAACCAATTTTATAAGCCGACAAGTTCCCCTGCTTAATATAAATGAATTAAGCAGGGTTTATATTACCTGGGTTCTTAAAATTCCCTATAAGGGCAAGCCCCTATAGTTAATTACATCTTAAGTGACGGGAATCACCTAAGAAAACTCTCAATAATAATCAATAGTTCTGCTCTCAAGAATTTCAAAGTTTAAGTTTTCAAGGGATTGAATTTTGGAATTTCAATGGGGAATGGATCAAATTTGGAACATTTTATTTTGGGAATTCAAAGGAAGTAAGGTAGGAGAAATCACAGATTCGAAGCAAACTTCGGTAATTTCTCGACTATCCTATTGTTTGGCTTGAATTTAGGAATGCCCTAATGTTTATTTAATGTTTCAATCTTGCCAATTTTAATTAATTAGGACTTATATTTGTATGATAAAATCATACAAATAGCCTTGAAGATGTGAGGGTTTATGTCGTACCAAACGACTACCTCGGAGTCCTAAGACCGGTTAGGGCTTAATTTACATGACATGATCTTGCAAATGACTAACGAAGAGTTGAGGATTTATGTTGCACTAGGCAAACTACCTCGAAGTCCTATGGTTTGGTTACTTAATTCTATGAAAGTTTTGCTGAAGTAGACTCAGGTTTTGCTGATGACGATGGCCGTGCTGCCCACCAAGCTCCGAGCTCCTTGTTGTTGCAGAGGTTTAGTTTTAGAAGTCATAAATCAGGAGATGAGAGAAGTGTTCTGGTTTAGAGAATGTATTAATTTCAAAGTATTTTTTTATGTTTTAATTAAAACAAATCTTAAAGTTGATTATAACAACACCGGTTAAGATCCCACGGTTCCATCCTTCCGGCATCGTTATTTTTATCGGATTCACTTAGTCCAGATGAATTTGCTAAACTCAACTGAATGAGTTCCACACTTTCATTTAGACCGTGGGAAATCCCGTTAGCAACACGTATGTTACATCATCCGAGGTATTCCCGATCATCCAACAAGACGTTTTAAGTTAGTTGTAGTTGTAGTTTTGTTGTTCTGTTTGTGATTAAATTTTGAGTTGTTTTATATTTTGGAATGTTGTGGCGGTGAATTTTATCTTGTAATGACTTTTAATTTAGTTTTGGTTTCAGTTTTAGGGACAACCCTAAAGGTTTTGGTTTTCATGCAACAGTTGTTTATCATGCAAGAAAGGTAAGTGCGATGCGATTGAATAAATTGCAATAAGGTAAATTGCAATAAAATAAAAGCGTACCTGGAGGGTTTTCCCGTCATCCCAAGCTGCACTTAAAACACAATTAGAATATTTAAGCATTTAAAGCAAGTTCCTAGGTAAAGCTAAGGGAAGGGTTATGGTTTTCTACCAAGTTCCTAATCCTATAGCTAATCACTTCCTATGATGTCTAGGTTCTTGTATTTTGGGTTTGAGGACGATTTTCTTCATCAAAGAACAATTAAGTTCAATTGTTCTTATAAATATCCTATCATATCGAGGAAGTGCTTAAGACGAGTCTTAAACATCTTTTCAATATTTCTAGGATTATTTTAAGTCCAAGAGAATTTAATTATACAAATGAAGTAATCATCCGGGAGTTCAAGTTTTGTTATCTTGCTCAGTGAACTATGACATTTGAATATCCTATAAGTGAAGTGACACCTCACTTAACACTCCATTTAGGAGTTATGATAACAAAGGCTTTCGAGGGCAAATTGATGTTCAAGTGATTTGTGATTTAATTTAATTTCAATTAATGGGTTCAAGTTTGGAATAGTGTTCAAGTTGTTTTAGATTTATTTTTGAATTTCTTTATATCTTTTGGTGATGTTATTCTTAATTTAATTTAATTTAATTTAATTTTAATTTGATTTAATTTAGTTTAATTTTAATTTTAATTTAATTTATTTAATTTACTTTAATTTTAATTTTAACTTGGTTTTATTTTATTATTTAATATAATTTAATTTAATTTAATTTAATTTAATATGATTTAATTTAATTTAATTTAATTTAATATGTCTTAATTTAATTTAATTTAATTTAATTTAATGTGTTTTAATTTAATTTAATTTAATTTAATTTAATTTAAATCTTAATTTAATTTTAATTTTAATTTTAATTTAATATTTTATTTTTTATGTTTTAAAAATGATTTAATTTTAATTGTTAAAGTATTAATTTAATTGAAATTTTAAAAGGATTTAATTTAAATAATTTAATTTTAATTTAATTTAATGATTAAGTCTTTTAGCATTTTAAATTTTAAATTTGGATTATCATTTTAATTAGGAATTAAATATTATTGAGGTGATTAATTTAGGGATTCTTAAATTAAAGAACAAATCTCTTCCTAATAATATCCCTATTTTAATAATTCCAATTTTTTTTATTATTCTTCCAAATTTAATTAATTATTTAATTAAGGTTTATTTTAACTATTTTTAAATTGTTTAGTAGGTTTCTACCCTTTAAATTTCAATCATCCAAATCAGGTTAGGATCAAATATTTTACTCTTTCATTTTATTAAGCCTAAAGTTTTAATTAATGGCTAAAATTTTAATTACCATTTTGCCCTTCAAGCTTACTAATTCCATAACTCACTAAATTAAGCTCAAATGAATTTGAATTTTTTATGTGACTTCACTCATATATCAATAAAGATATTAGAGGAGAAAATGTGATTTTTCTGTATTTAATTTATTTATGTAATTATTTTTGGTGGAAAATAAAGATTTCCAAGGAAAATTTAATAATATGACCAAGGGAAAGTTTCTGTCCTTAAGAAACTTATGGGACATTCCTAATGACCAGAGGACCACTTGGACCAATTTTGGTGATTTTTTGAATTATATTCTTTTTATTATAATTATTTTGAGTTTTGGAGTATTAATTAATTTAAAAATAAAATAAAGGTTGAAAAATGAATTTTATATTTTTCAAAAATCTCTCTGATATCAAGGAAATTAGAGAACCAAATTTTATAAATTTTTGATTTTTCTTTAATTTTTTATAATTATTTTAGTGGAAATGCTAGAAAATACATTTTTTAATTTTAAAATTACCTTAGGGCTTTAAAATTTAATATTTCATCAAAGAGACCTAAGAAAAATATGGGGTTTGTTCCTAAGTGATTAAAATTCAAAATGTGACATTTTGGTAAATTTTATTATTTTTGTGATTTTTATTATTTTTTAATTATTCAAAATATTAAAATAATGCAAAAAATCAACTTTTTTTAGAAAATTACATTTTTAATTTTCTTAAATTCCCTTGATATCAGAGAGGCTCCAAAACCAATTTGGTGAATTTTTGAAAAGTATTTTGAAAGTTATGAATTTTTTAAGTTTAATTTTGGCTAAATGGCTTAATTAACCCATTTGATAGGGCTAACCAAGTCCAATTGACTTCAAACTTTTATGATGGGTTTCTCTGATCCTAAAGGTCAGTGGAGAATTGATTTCAAGTCAATTTGATGTATGATTAGCTCTAATTAATTAAAGCTCCATTTTGGGTGTTTAAGCCAATTAGGGTTATTCCAAGTGAGTTAACTCAAAACCTATTTTTCCTAAGGTCCTCTGGTCATAATAAACATTACCAAATTTTCCTAGAATTTATCTCACAATATGCTAATTATTGGAATTAAAATACTTAAACTAGCAACCTAGAATTGAAAAATCAATAACTCTTCATAGGGATGGCCTCTGACTTTGGAAAATTCAGGGAATGTTCCCAAATTCAGAGGCTTCAAAAGCCCTATGGTCTCATGCCATGGTGAATTGTATAATGCATGGAGAATTGAAAATGTGAAAAGAGTAAATAAATTATTAAAAATCAAATACTCAATGAAATTGAATGATTTCTTTTCCACATTATTCTCCTCTGTTCACTGAGCAAGAGGGTATTTTTATTTTATTTTTCTGATTTTCCTACACAAAGTTATGCATTTTTGAAGTTTAGGGAATTAAATAAATAGGAAAATAACCTAATTTCCTACTTATCCTAGCGGCGCCAACTCAACCTAGGCATCTCCGAAGCTCCACTCGTCGTCTTCTGATTCGGTGCCGCCATCCGACTCAACGCTCCAGGGCCCCGCGGTTCATGTTCCGTTGCTCCGTCCGGCGCGATCCTGGCCGTCCGCTCGATACACGCGCAATCCGACGGCTCATGGTCATCGTCTACGACTGGTGTGAACCCGTGACCGTCAACCTTCTAACCCTAATTTCTCACTCAATTCTCAACGAATTTTTGTGTTCTTATGCTCTATGGATTCGTCTTGAAGAGACGAACACATCCATACTGTAAACATGTATTTAAATCGACTCAAATTAAATGGAGAATCTCTCGTAAGCTCGGGAAGAAGAGTGAGTCCATACCTTTGCTCGCAGAAGTGAAGCTTCGATCCGAGAGTTGTGTCACCTTCGATTGGGTCCAAGCAAGCTCAATATGAAGTCCCTTGGCCTGGTGAATTGTCTAGGTAAGATTTCGACCAAGCCCGATCACAAAGCTTGGAGGCTGGAAGCAATGGCTGGCCTGGTGAGGGGGCTTTTGCTGGTAAACTTCTTCCTCGGTCCGGTGAAGGTGTAGGACCAATCAATTTGGGGATTGGTCCACCGTGAAGAAGTGTCCCGGTTTTTATGCTCGAAATTTGAACTCAAAATCGAGCTCGACTTGGAGGGAATCGAGGCTGGAATCCAGTGGGAATCAAATGCTCTATGTGTGGAGAGTGGTGTGGAATGATTTTGGCAGAGTTTCCTTAAGTTTGGTTCAGCACCTCTTCCATGGCCGAGAGGGGTGGTGTTTAAATAGGAGAGGCTGGAGGCTCTCCCAAGGGGAGTTAGGGACTGGGATCACCGCTCTCGGCAAGGGAAGAACAACTCGCAATGGCCACCGGGCATGGGGCAACTCAGCGAGGTAGAATTTCGATGCTTGGCTCCTTCCCATGTCTCGGCCATGGCGTTTTCTCGCGGCCTCAGGTGGCTGGCCAGCAGTGCATGGGTCACCTTCGTGGTCAGTGGGTCGAGGCTGGAGGTTTGTGCAGTCAATTGGCCATGGACATGTGTAAAGGGCTTGGATTAAAATGGTTTGGGGGAGAGGCCATTTTGGTTCAAATTGGTCAAGTGCATGGATTGGGCTAGGTGCACCTCCCCATGGCTAGTTTGGGCTGAAGAGAAAGTGGTTTAGGCCAGCTTGATTAGTGGGGAAGGGTCACCATCCAAGTACAATTAAGTTTAAGCATGGTTTAGTGGAGTCATGGAAGTGGCTAATCCCCCTTAAGGGAATATGGAAAGGGTCTCCTCTTCTTTCCATCTTGGGTATGGTGAGGTGGAAAGTAGATTCCATGGCTCTTATGGCTCCCATGGCTCCGTTTGGCTTGGGAAAAGTCAAGTCAACTTTCATGGAGAAGGATTTTGTGAATTTTGGCATTTAGGGGTGATTTGGCATAAGGCTTGATTTGGAATCATTTGATGATGGGATTGGAACTTAGGGAATGTCTTTGATTAAATGGATGGCAAATGAAAATGTCATATGGGCTTTAGTGGTAGATTTTGGGCTCTTTGAAATGGTTTTAGATGGGCTTTTAAAGTGATTTAGGGAAGTGGGTTTTTTTTATTTTAGGATGGGCATTTGGGTGAAGATTTTGTGAAGGACCATGTCAAATAAATGTTGCAATTGGTTTAGGGATGTTTCATGAATGGTTTGGAGTCAATTTGGTGTGATTTGGAATTGAATTGGTTTGAATTTGGGTTCATTTGGTAAGTGGGCCAATGTAGGTCAAATTGGGCTAACTTGGGCCAATGTTGGGCTAGGGTTGAAATTGATGTAAAATTAATGTTGGAAAATGTTTATGGGAGTGTTTCAAAGAGGTTTTGACTTTGGTTGGGTTTTGATTTTGGGGTTTGGGCTTATTTGGGTTAGGTTTGGGTTTAAGTCAAAATTGGATCTTTTAGCTTTGGGTTGAATTTGAGTGGGGTTTGGGTCTAAATTTTGGGTAAATCATGTTAGCGTTTTGTTTGTGGGGATGTTAGGGAAGGTTTAGAAAAGATTTGGGGTTAATTGGAGTTGAATTGGGTGAGTTTGAGCTAAGTTTGGGTCATGGGTCCAAATTGAGCTTTAAGGTCAAAAGTGAAATTGGATTCAAATGCCAATCAAATTGGGCTTGGATTTGGTCTAGATTGGTGTTGGGGATGTTGAATTGAAGTTTAGAATTGAATTGGACCAGAATTTGAGTCAATTGGGTAGGTTTGGTTTGACATTGGGTTCACTTTGGGTTAAAATGGGTCAAATTGGGGATTTTGACAAAAGTGGGGTAAATTGACAAAATTGACCCATGGTGTAGTTGGATAAAATGAAATTGGGAATATTTGGGATTTTCTGAAATTTTTTGGAATTTTCTGGGAATTTTCTGAATTTTTGGATTTTTTGGTTAAGGGGGGCATTTTGGGTATTTGGAGGGTATTGGGAGGTATTTTTGGAATTTTTGGTATTTTTGGCTATGAATGATCAATTTGAGTGATGTGGGAATGTTTGGGATTGGTTTTGAGGAATTTGGGTGATTTTGGAGAATTTTGAAAATTTGGGTAATTTCGAGGTTTTGGGTAGAGCTAAGCGGGTGGTAGGTCCCCGGGGTCAAAAATTAAAAATTTGGAAAATTGAAGATTGGGTAAATGTAAGTGAAATGAAATCATTTTGGTTGAGCCATGAAGCCATGTTAAGCTTATATGAGCCATGAGAGGACTCATTTGAGGCATTCACTATGTTGTTCCTAACCCTCTTAGCCAAGGGCTTAGGGGTTAAGGACCATCCATGTGAATCACCTTCATGAGTCGGAGGTCAAGTTAGGTATGGGTGTGGTTTTAGGAGGTGTGTGAAAATGTAGTGTATAAGTGTAGTGTGTGTGTAAGTCAGCCCCTTCACTGCACCAGTGCCACCTGGGGCGGCCCTAAGGCCAAAGAGTCCTATAGGAACTCATCCTTTAAACTTCCACATTTGATTTCAACCCTCTAGGTGATTAGGGGTCTACAATCAAGTTAGTGGAGTTTGCAGGGAGTTAAGAAGTGGTTTGAATTTCTAAGTGGTGGGTTCCAATTTTAATCCTTTAGGATAGTCAAAGGAAAAGCCTAAGGCTAGATCCTAAGTACTAAAAAGAAGAAGAGAAGACCTCATCAAAAATGAGGTCAACAAGTGTTCATGTGAATTTTGAAGTTCATTTTACTATTTAGATTTTTTAGAAAAAGTTCTCATTTATTTTCTTTTCTCTTCTGTTCTTCGTTCAAAGTTCATTTAACTCTAATGGCGTTTCCCAGTCAATTTGCACAAAAAGAGGTGAAGGCAAAATATGATGTAGTCATTTTCATTTCAACTTGCTGAAAGTACATCTTACAACTTGATCTAGTCATGATGACATTTTCCTCAGAAATTTCAAGTCTTGTACAATCCATGTAAATCCAAAACGGACTGTGTAAACTTCTTGTTGATGTATCCAAAAATCGTCTGTCAAAAATCCATGTCTGAATAGTAAGAAACATGGGTAATAACATCACCTTCCAAGCCACCTTGCGGTGAATGCCGCATGGATGTGCATCGGAGGTGTGCTATTTCCCATGTAACTCACGACTCGTAGGGTCGGAGACTCCCCAACTCTGGATCTGGCTGGAAGTGGTAAGGCGCCTTTCTCTCGTCCATCCTTCTAAAAGTAACGGAGATCCACTTTACTGGCATTCCCGGTATACAATGTTTTGCGATGTCTGCTCCATTTCCTTTTAATATCATGACGGAACCTACCGGAAGTGGTATCTCCACCGGCCCTCGGAACTTACCCGGGCCTGCTATCCGGAGGTCAGATCCGAACATGATTTTGCATTGGTTGACGAACGAAACTGTGCAAAAAGGTCTGACAAAGACGTGGTGGTCTATGTGTGGAGGTATGCAGTCGCCCTTTTGGTAAATGTTGATGATGCAACTGTTGGGTATGCAGTCTGCTGGCAGTACCCTCCACGTTATCATTCTTTTCACCATTCTTTTAATTATCCTCGACATTGGATCTACCTCACTGTGACGGAGTATCCCTGGTGGATTTCCTTTTCTGTCCTCTGCGAAGTTATAGCAACATCCGCACTGTATTGTGACCCTTTCTTTCCCTGACATCCATCTCCAGGGTTCTGAATAAGTCTTTTCCCTCAGACGGCTTGCTCAACCCATCTTCTGAAGCTCTAAGATGCAGTCCACAATCTGCTGCTGCTCGTACTCTGAGAATACATCTGTGTGTAACTCGAGGCCTTCCAAAATGTTGATTCTCTTGCTTTTAATCCTTTCGAAGTATTCGAAAGTCTTCTTCTCAACATTTTGCATTCTTTCTAATTCATATTCTGGGATGATCTGCAAGTGACGAGGCCTAGTAACATACTGTGGGATGTATGGCTCAGTCCCGTCACGTTCTCTTGCATACCTTGGCTCCTCAGGGATTGTCTCTGTCGGGACATTCTCCGGGGTTGCTTTCGCAACAAGGTTTCTTACCACTGGTGGCTCTGTCTGGCGTCGTGGTAATCTTTCTGCCTCTGATCTTCTTCCCCTTATCTTTTCTATTGTTCTCGGAGCTTGTTCCCTCTTTTCAGGTTCCTGAAGAACCGATATCTTTGAAATGTGTGTGTCGGCAAAGGTGGCTGTTTCCTCGCGTTGATCTGCTGCTAGTTTAGTCAACATTTTGCGGATACGGCGATTCTTATATTAAAGATTTTTCAAAAATTACTAAACCTCTATGCCAACTTCTTGAAAAGGACAAGACATTTGAATTTACAACTGAATGTCTGAATGCTTTCGAATTATTAAAAGATAAATTAATTATAGCACCTATAATAGTTTCACCTAATTGGGAGAAACCATTTGAGCTTATGTGTGATGCTAGCGATTATCCTAAAGGAGCAGTTCTCGGGCAAAGATATGATAAGATTTTCAAAGTTATATACTATGATAGTAAAACTCTAAATGATCGCCGAAATAAATTATACGATTCATCGAAAGAGAATTATTAGCAGTTGTATATGCTTTTAATAAATTTCGGCATTATCTAATAGGAACTAAATGTATTTGTACATACTGATCATTCTGCCATTAAATATTTAATGCAAAAGAAAGATTCTAAACTAAGATTAATCAGATGGATATTATTAATGCAAGAATTTGATTTTGAAATCATTAACAAAAAGGGAACTGATAATCAAATTGCTGATCATTTATCAAGATTAGAAAATCATGAATTATCTAGTATTGATAATGAAATTTTAGATAGTTTTCCTGATGAACAACTTTATAATATTAATGAGTTGAAAATACCTTGGTATGCTGATATAGTAAATTATATTGTAAGTGACATTATATCACCTATGTTAACTTTGCAACAACAGAAAAAATTCATTCACGATACTAAAACATACTTTTGGGATGAACCATACTTATATAAGCAATGTAAGGATCTAATCATTAGAAGATGTGTGCCTTATGAAGAAATTGAACCAAATATTAAAAAATGTCATGATTCTGATTTTGGAGGACATTTTGGGACACATAAAACTGTATATAAAATTATACAATCTGGATTCTACTGGCCTACTCTATTTAGAGATGTATATAGATATATAAAAACCTGCAATAAATGCCAAAGAGTAGGAAACATATCAAGGAAAAATGAATTGCCTCTGAATTTTATATTAGAAGTTGAAATTTTTAATGTTTGGGGATTAGATTTCATGGGACCTTTTATTCCTTCATTTGGAAACTCATACATATTAGTAGCTGTTGATTATGTCTCCAAATGGATCGAAGCACAAGCTTTACCTAGGTGTGATGCTAAGAGTGTTTCAAAATTTTTAATGAAAAATATTTTTACTAGATTTGGAATGCCGAGAGTGATTATCACTGACAGAGGAACTCATTTTAGAAACAAATATGTTCACAAACTAGTAGAAAAATATAATATTATGCATAAGATATCAATCGCTTATCATCCACAAACTAGTGGATTAGACTGAAGTTTCTAATCGAGAGATTAAGCGTATATTAGAAAAATCAGTAAACCCTAATAGATTAGACGGTCTATAAGACTAGATACCGCATTATGGGCATACATGATCGCTTATAAAACTCCGATTGGAATGACTCCTTACAGGCTTATATATGGAAAAACTTGCCACTTACCAGTTGAATTAGAACATAAAGCGTATTGGGAGATTAAAGAATTTAATTATAATATGAAAGAAGCTGGTGAGAAGAGATTGTTACAATTAAATGAATTGGAAGAATTAAAAAACGAATCGTATAATAATGATAGGATTTATAAAGAAAGAATGAAATTATGACATGATCGGAAGATTAATCAGAGAAATTTTGAACCAGGACAAGAAGTTTTCCTTTATAATACTAGATTGAAATTATTTCCTGGGAAATTAAAATCTCGATGGTTAGGACCTTTCACCATAACTCAAATATTTTCATATGGAACTATAGAAATTGAAGATCCAAAAACAGGACATAGATTTAAAGTAAACGGACATAGATTAAAACCATATTTCGAAGGTAGAAGACCAAATTTTAAAGAGGTTTTAATGCTTAGTCAACCTGAACACTAACTAAATTAGGTCGGGCTGACGACGTTACCAAGCGCTTTATGGGAGGCAACTCATAATAGTCTTTTATTTTAATTATCTGCAAATTAGTGAGTCTATATTATTAAAACAAATCTTACTACTCAAATTTTTAATTAGAATCATCATAAAGTTGAACTTATATGATGAAATCAGAAAATATTCGGACCAGAGCGAAATTGGGCGATTTTTACGAATCTCGCCGACAGCGAGCCCGAGCCCACTGACAGCGAGATCGTGTGGCATGACCTGAGTCAATTTTATAACTAAGTCGCCGACGGTGAAGAACTTCCCGCAGACGGCGAGGCAGTTAAAAATTTGTTTTCTTAAAGATTTTTCGTGCGGTTTTTGACGAATCTAAGCCATTCCTTCGTAAGAAATTATTCCAAATCCAATTTTACACCATTTTCTTCCTTAGGAACGATTAGAGACCAATCCTTTCCATCCAAAATGGCCACCAAATTCTTAGAAACCACAAAAACTGAAGTTTTCAACCGAAGAAAATTTGTCAGTTCGGAGGCGCAACGTATCTTCAACAAAGGCTTGATGAAGAAAAGACTTATTAAAGAAATAGGATTTGTCAACAGAGGAGTAGAGAATTCTACTACAAAAATCGAAGAAATGATCGCACAGCGGCATTGGGAGGTATTTTGTTATACGACATCCGCTGTAGTTATTCCAGTAGTTAAAGAGTTTTACTCTAATTTACATGCGATCAACAATGGAAATGTGTACGTCAGAGGAAGATGGGTAACATTTACTCCTTCAAGGGTAAATGAATTATTTTCTATAGAGAATACCTCTGTTTGTCATTATTCCAACTTTGTGCCTTCAAGATACAATATGAACGAGATCTACGTATACCTGACCGACGAACCAGATGATTGGGAGTTACGAGAAGACGGGTATGTCAATTTTTCTGCATCACTTCTAAACCCTGTCTCGAAGCACTGGCATTTCTTTATATCATCGAAATTATTACCTACCATGAGAGTAAATAAAGTTTCAAAGGAATGCGCTATATTAAACTATTGTATTCAAATTGGATTACCTATCGATGTTGGATCAATAATAGTAAAGTCTGCGTTGGGATTAATTGTGCATGGGTCAGTGCATGGACTTGGACACCCATCTACTATATTTGCTTTATGCGATCGAGTACCAAGTTTCTTATGAGGCTTGGGAAAAAGTACTTTTACCATGGAAACCACCGGATCCTACCGATATGTTTCCCACTTTGGATAACAATGATGAGATTACCATTATTTCTGACAGAGCATCACAGAACAATCCTTTAGCAAGGCCCTTTACTGATAAGACTAACTTCATTTTGAAGAAGATTAAAGGATTGGAAAAAGAATTGAAAAATGTGATGAATTCCATATACAATATCTCTGATATGTTTGATCATATTGATTGGAGAATGAAGGAGCACTTTGATCATACTGGACATCTGGAGGCCAGTTTTATTCATCTACTAAGACAGAAATGATGGATTAATGAAGAATCTACTGCGAATTCCCTTTCGGGCCTTTCTATAATTTATTTGTGCACCTGCGTCGCATCGAAAATATCAGAGAAGATGTTAGTTCGTACACTGAAGAGTAGGAAAGATTTCTATGTTTATGTCATATATTTATGTATATATGTGTTGATTTGGATTTAGATTTTATTATGAGTCAAAGTTAGATTTGATCATCTCATATTTGATGAGATTTTATGTAAATTGTTATGTCTCAGCATTTAGAGTGTTGTGGTGTGGATTGCGATGCTGAGTATTATGGATTTGAACATTTAGGTTAAGTATGTGTTAAAGTTGTTAGTGTAAAAATTGTAAGTTTCATGGATTTCATATATAAAGTTATATTGTTTGTGTTGTGTGACTTTTTGTGAGTATAAGTATCTAATCTTCATATTATTATTAAATTAAGTGATCGGAAGATTGATTAAAGGCAAATCGAGGTTAAAAATAATTGACGAATTTCAAAAATTTAAAATTTTTGGAACCTCGCAGACGGCGAGAATTATCTCGCTGACAGCGAGAAAACCCGCTGACAGCGAGACCGAGCTCGCCGACGGCGGATTTTTCCCGAAATTTTGCCTTATGAAATTAATTAGCTCGCCGACAGCGAGATCACTAAAAGACCTATATTTGACCAGTCAACCAACACTATTCATCATCCCCTTCCTCAAAACTTCGAAAAAACCGACCTAGGGCTTGAGAGATCTCGGATTTGAGGCGATTTCAAAACTTTTTGACACCGGATTTCATCTTCCCTTGGTAAGAGCTTCACTCATATGCAAAAATTTTTGATTTTCACCATGAATTTCTTCTACATTGGGGAATTTTGAAAAAATCCGAAATGTGGAGAAAATACTTAGAAGAATTTCATGGAAATTGATTTAAATGGATTTTAGATGTTGTAGGAAGCCTTCTTAGTAATATTTTAGAGTTTGGTTAAGATTTTTGCAAATTTCACAGATCGAGAAATGGCTCCACGACAAAAGCGACGATTGAATTACGATGAAACTCGTTTCTTGAATGTAAGGGCACAATCCAGATATTTCCACAACATTCAAGCAAGAAAGTGCATATAAGATCGAGTTTTTAAGAATCCAGGAGGAGAAGTGGAGCGAGTTATAAAAGAACGAGGATGGGAAAACTTCTGTTACGTGATCAACAGAGCCGCGGTGGAAGTGGTGAAGGAATTTTATACAAATTTAACACAGGCTGAAGATGCCCCGGTTAAGGTTAGAGGGTTTTTTGTAGATTTCAATGCTGCTAGAATAAACGCTTATTATGAAGTACGAGACACCTACATCAGCGAGTATGAAACTTTTGGAACTATGGAAGGACCACTGGAAGAGGTGATTGACTTTCTCACTGTTGGGAAAGGAGTCTGGAAGATAAAGCAGCGGGAATGGGTAAACTTCCCTCTTTCTATGCTAAATGCAACATCTAAAGCCTGACATTATTTTATTTGTTCTACTTTGTTACCTACCTACCACCAAAGTGAGGTAACAAAAGATAGAGTAGTTCTGAATTTCTGTATTCAGAACCAGAAGAGTATTAATGTGGGAAATGTTATTTATAAAAACATATTAGCCACTGCTAGAAATGAAAGTGGAGGAGGACTAGGACATCCTGGTCTTATCTATGCACTTTGTCAATTATCTGGGGTAGAAGCAAGAGAGAATGAAGAATGGATTGAACCTATGAAACCCCTTACTCAGACTAATATAAAGAAATATGAATCCCACAAAGGATGGAGATCTAGAACAAGGGATTATGTACCTTCTTCAAGTAGAGATATACCCTCTACTAGTTATGATCAACCCCCTCAGTACACCACTCCTACCCTTCAAGATCTGATGAATGAATTAACCCTGAGTAGAAAGAGTTTTGAATTATTTGGAGAAAATATGGAAAGAAGATTTGAGCATATAGATCAAAGGATCGGAGGCTTGGAAAGAAGACACGATTATGATAGCGAATATCTCCGAGTGACATTCGGAGTACGAGATTGCATACTATGAAGGCCGAACATCGATATAGGAGTGGTGATTTAGATGTTGTCTTTCCCGAGTGCCCCCGATATTCACGATGCACTGCACCTGCTCGACTCGGAGATCAGGGAGATGACATAGCTTGGGATTTTGATGCAGAAGATTAGAGCTTTTGTTCAGTTTATTTAGTTTGTTTAAATTTATTGTTTTGCAAACTTTATTATTTTGTGTGTAATATTTCAGTACTCTTTGTGGACTTTGGACTTGGTATGTTTGTTTGTTTGCTTGAGCCGTGATATTAGATTTCTTATGTGTTAAATTAGTTTGCAAATTTTGAAATATAGGATGTTAGTTTAAAGTTTTTATAAGTTATGAATATTAAACATTGTTTAGGGTGTTTTAATATGTTTGAAAGTAGATTAGTTGATTGTATGTGTAGTAATAGATTAAATTTTCAATTGTTATGTTTGATACTTATTTTAAAATTTCCATCCCTGCACTTTCTTTTAAATATTATATATGTATGGAAGAATACTAACAGGTACGAGGTTACGTAAGTAATGAAAAAGCTCGCAAAAATTTCAAAAAAGAAATACCTAAAGCTCGAAGGTATGATGAATTTTATTTATATACTTTCCCTTTTTCACTATATAGTATAGATAGAAAAATTTAAGTTTGGGGGAGGGTAAAAATACAAATTTAATTATTAAAATTGTTCTCAATTTCTATTTTCAAAAATTATTATTAAATGATTTTCTATCGTAGTTTTTTAATTCAATAAACATGAGTTACTTTATTTAATTATTATATAAAGTTAAAGAAAATATTTTAGTAATTTAATTAATTAATGGAATAAGATATTTGGTTAAAAGGAATAAGAATATAGTAAACTATTTAAAGTAAGAGAAATTATATTTTAAAAATTGAAATTTCTTAAGTATTTAAGTGAAAAAGAAAGGATAGAAACTCAATGAAGTAAAAGCTATGAAATATATAACAGCAAAGAAATATTTTAAGTTTCAAAATTTAGGAAGAGAAATTGAAGTTCAAAATTATTAACAGGCTATCCAGATACAGTAATCCTCACTTGAAAAAGAAAAGAAAAGGAAAGAAAAAGAAAAGAAAAAGAAAAATATAAGTGAGGAGAAGCTTGAGGAGATGCCTTATCAAAAATTGGCTTCAATGGAATCAACCTAAAGAGTAAAACTTAATATATTTCTAAACTTATATTTATGGATTGGTACTTTACTAAATAATATTTTCTCGAACTTCCTATCATCTAAATATCTTAAGTAATTTACTTATTTTCATTCACGAAATAAATAGAAAGTTTAGAAATCTTAGACTCGATAACTAAATAATTTTATATCTATAAAGTTAATTTAATCACTTAGAAATATTTATATTTAACTTTATTATAATGTTTGTTTAAATTTAATTCATATTATCTGAATTGAAAAATTATATTATAGAAATCATTATTTTATTTAGTATCAAAATTACTTGAGGACAAGTAATAATTAATTTTGGGGGATTTTGATCACAGAAAAATTCATTAAGAAATTCATATATATTTTTGATGAAATTGCACTTTAAAGAAAGATATTTTCTTTATTTTATTGCAGGAATGAAGATTTGTAAGTGATGGAAGCAAAAAGCATGAAATGGAGCAAATTTGGATCAAAAAGGAGAAAATTCATGCAAATATAACTACTTCGCCGACGGCGAGATCGAGGCCGCCGACGGCGAGATCGTGAAGAGAATTTCTGAAGGAATTATAACTACCTCGCCGACAGCGAGCCCGAGCCCGCTTACAGCGAGATCGCGCGGTTTGAAGACCTTCTAGAAGCCCCGCTGACGGCGAGGTCGTTTCTCGCCGACGGCGAGCCAGTTCAAAATATAAATACATTGAACCTGGACACTTTTTGAAGAGATGTTTAAGCACCCCTTGGACCTTTGCTTATCTCTATAAATAGAAGCCGAATTCTAGTGTCTTAGTGTGTCTTTTGAGTCTAAAAAAGTTTCTCTAGAGTCGTTTATGTAAGTACGAGTGTGTTTAGTGAGTTTCTTTAGTTTATTTGAGTGCTTATTTAGAAGTTCGTTGTACTAGATGAAAAAGTCGAAAGGAACTTGAGGAGTTACGTTGGGAGGAAATTAAGATAAGTATCTTTGTTTATTTTTGTTAACTTTAAATGAAATACATGCTTTGTTTTATTCCCATGCATTCTGAGTAGTTTTCTCAGTCTTTCTCCTTATTATTGAAAATTATGCGGATTGATGAAATTAAATAGAAGCACCTAATATATTAAAATAAATTGTGATAATTTTTACTTAAAGCTTAATTTACTTTCAATCTAGCCAATTGAGTTGTTAAAATATGTTGAATTATCAACTATAGTAAAAATTACATCCAATATTCAGGGAAGTCGAAAGCCTTGGAAGGCGGGTGCAAATAAATAGGAAATATTAATTATCGGACGTAGAATTGGACATTTTAGTGTTACGGACTAAAATATTCAATTCGGTCCTACTTGTTTAAGAGCTGAAGTGTAGATGTTAGCCCTCGAAGTGAGGGAACGTGGGAGCTACGAAGTGGCGGCCGGTATCCTCCCAGCCTAGCCACAGATTCAGTAATCAAACATAGGATTAGTCAATGTTCTTTGCACTGGACCAAAGGGTAAAGAATAGGAATGCTCCTATTTGTCACAACACAGTTAAAAAAATTCTATTTAAATTCATTATTCACTTAATTTTCTAAAAACAAGGAGAAGGATACTTTTCCTGAATTATTTAAATCAACTTATTTCAAGCATTAGTTTACTTTAGTTTGCAATAGTTACTTTTAATTACCGTTTACTATATTAGTAAGTAATTCCTTTTAATTTAGGCGATAACAAATGCGTTAAAAACTTCCTGTGGGATCGATAACCGAGGACTCCACTAGAGCCCTGTATTACTTGATACGATACGTATACTTGCGTAGAATCCACATTATACATTAAATCATAACTCTATATTTAAAGCGGGATCAAGTTTTTGGAGCCGTTGCTATAAACATAAATTGCATAAATATTAAAAGTGGGTCAGCAAGTCTGCCAGAAAGTGTCGGTCGGGTCATCAAAATATTGCAATGGATTAACTCTCGAAATAAGGTTGACCTTATGAGAAAGCATGTAATGCCTGAGCTTCTGTGCGGCGAAGATCAGGGCCAAACAATGCTTCTCAATTGGAGGATACTTTACTTCCGTCGGAATTAGACGACGGCTTAAGTAGTAGAGAGCATTTTCTTTTCCCTCATCATTGACCTGGGCTAGCAGGGCTCCAAGGGAGTCGTCTAAACCCGCGGTATAAAGTTTCAATGGTCTACCTGAGACTGGGGCTGCTAAGACAGGAGGTGTCATTAAGTATTGTTTGATGTCATCGAAGGCATGTTGACATTTGGAGTCCCAAGTAAACTTGGCATCCTTCTTAACCAAAGCAGAAAAAGGCTGACACCTTCCTGACAAATTTGATATAAAGCGTCGAAGATATGCCAACTTTCCTTGAAAGAATCGTAGTTGTTTCAAGGTTTTAGGAGGTATCATTTCTAAGATAGCTTTAATCTTTTCCGGATCAATTTCAATCCCGCGATGTCGGACAACAAATCCTAAGAATTTCCCGGAGGTGACGCCGAAGGCTCATTTTAAGGGATTCATCTTAAGGTTATATTGTCTTAGTCGCTCGAAAACAATTCTCAAATCATACGAGTGATCTTCTTTCAGTTTGCTTTTGATGACCACATCATCCACGTAGCACTCAACTTGGTTGTGAATGAGATCATCAAAAATTTTCGTCATCGCTCTTTGGTATGTTGCTCCTGCGTTCTTCAGTCCGAATGACATTACTGTGTAGCAATACACTCCGATTGGCGTTCTGAATGTTGTGAGCTTTTCATCTTATGGTGCCATCTTTATCTGGTTGTATCCTGATGATCCATCCATGAATGAAAATATTTCATGTGTTGAAGCAATGTCGATCATCAGTTCTGGGATTGGTAGTGGAAATTCGTCCTTTGGACATGCTTTATTTAAATCTCTGAAGTCTACGCGGATTCCGATCCGACCATTTTCTTTCGACCGGTACCACGTTGGCTAACCAAGTAGGGTATTGTTCTTCGCGGACAAATTTAGCGTCTATTAGCTTCTTAACTTCGGCTATTACTTGCTGCTCGATTTCTAGACGCATTCTTACGGGAGCTTGTTTGAGTCGGAACAGTAGGATCTACTCCTAACTTGTGAGCTGCGACTTCTGGAGCTAATCCTGGCATTTCATCGTAACTCCAAGCAAAACAGTCCTTAAATTCCATTAATAGCTTAATTATGTCCTCTGAATCTTTTTTATTGAGTAAGGAGCTAACAAAGGTTGGCTTAGGCTCTTCGCTAGTACCTAAGTTAACTTCCATTAACTCGTCTATTGTAGATTTGATTTCTTCTTCGAATTCTGGTGGAGCATCTCCGATTGGTAGATCCTCAAGATCTTCTGAAGCTTCGAAGCACTCTTCATTAGGTTCGCAAGTTACAACCAAACAAAATTCTGTATCGTCAACTGATTCTACTGTGCCGAATCCGACACTATGTTTTGAATTGGGAGGCCGACCGACATTATTCCATAATTTTTCAAAGTGTTGTGACTGGCTTTTTGTCCATTGTCGAGGTAAGACACCACGTTGAATTACGTTTTGAACACAGGGAGAGTACCACTCAAAAGGTAATTCCATTAATTCGGAAGAAGTAACATCTTCAAATTGTACATCTCTTTCATTATTGGAAGAAGAAGCACCACGGTAAAACTTGATTGGCTTAGCACCACCACCATGCACTTCTTTCATTATTGGTAAGATATTGAATTTTAAAGGCTTAATGTAATTTTTAATATTAAAAAATGTAATTTTCAACCTTTTCACTAAAATAATTCTAATAAATCAAAGAAAAATCAGAAAAATATAAAATTTATTTCTCTAGACTCCTTGAGGTCAGAGAGATTTAAGAAAAATATAAAATCCATTTTTCAACTTTAATTTTATTTTAAAATTAATTAACACTCCAAAACTCAAAATAATTCTAGTAAATAAAATATAATTAAAAAAATCATCAAAATTGGTCCAAATGGTCCCCAGGTCATTACGAATATCCCATAATTTTCGTAAGGACAGAAACATTTCCTTAGTTATGTTATTGAATTTTCCTTGAAAACCCCTATTTTCCATTAAAAATGATTACATAAATAAATTAAATACAGAAAAATCACATTTTCTCCTCTAATGTCTTAATTGACATGTGAGTGAGGTCACATAAAAATTTCAAATTCATTTGAGCTTAATTTAGAGAGTTATAGAATTATTAAACTTGAAGGGCAAAAGGGTAATTAAAAATTTCAACCCTTAATTAAAATTTTAGGATTAATCAAAAAAGGAAGGGTAAAATATTTGATTTTAAACTGATTTTGGATGATTGAAACTTAAATGATTAAGGTTAGAAACCTACTAACCATTTCAAATATAATTAAAATAAAACTTTAATTAACTAATTAATTGAAATTTTGGAAGAATAATAAATATTGGAATTATTAAAGTAGGGATATTATTAAGAAGATATTTATTCTTTAATTTAAAAATCCCTAAATAAATCACTTCAACAATACTTAATTCTTAATAAAAAAAAAGTTAAAATAATAATCCAAATTAATAATTAAAACTAAAATTAAACTAAAATTAAATTAAAATCAAATTTAAACTAAATTAAAAATTAAGTCAAATTGAAATTAAATTAAAATTAAACTAAGCTAAATTAAAGTAAATTAAACTTAAATTAAAATCAAAATTAAATTAAAATTAAATTAAATTAAAATTAAAAGTAAATTAAAATTAAAATTAAATTAAAATTAAATTAAATTAAATTAATTAAATTAAAGTTAAAATTAAACTAAATCTAAATTAAAATTAAAATTAAATTAAATTAAATTAAATTAAAATTAAATTAAATTAAATCAAATTAAATTAAAATTAAAATTAAATTAAATTAAACCAAATTAAATTCAAATAAAAAATCAAATCAAATTAAATTGAATTAAATTAAAATCATTTAACAACAAACCTAAATGAAATCATTAAGAATTAAATCTAAAATAACTTGAACACTATTCCAAACTTAAACTAATTTTTGTAATTAAGTCAAAATTAAAATTAAATCATTAAATTTAAATCATTAAAATACTTAATAAGTTGATTTGCCCTTTTAAAGCTCTTATTATTATAACTCTTAGATGAAGTATCGAGTGAAGTGTTACTTCACTTATAGGATATTCAAATGTCCTAGTTCACTGAGCAAGAGAAAAAAACTTAAACTCCTGGATGATTAATTCACTTGTATAATTAAATTCTCTTGGACTTAAAACAATCCCAGAAACATTGAAAAGATGTTTAGGACTCGTCCTAAGCACTTTCTCAATATGATGGGATGTTTATAAAACAATTGAACTTAATTGTTCTTTGATGAAGAAAATCATCCTTAAACCGAAACACAAGAACCTAGACGTCATAGGAGATGACTAGCAATAGGATTAGGAATTTGGTAGACAACCAAAACCTTTCCCTTAGCTTTACTTAGGTATCTGTTGAAATACTTAAATGCCTTAACATGTGTTTTAAGTGCAGCTTGGGATGACGGGAAGACCCTCCAGGTACGCTTTTATTTAATTGCAATTTAATTTATTACAAATTTACTTACATGCACTGTACTTTACTTTTCTTACATGATAAACAACTGTTGCATGAAAACCAAAACCTTTAGGATAGTCCCTAAACTGAAACCAAAACTAAATTAAAAGTCATTGCAAGATAAGAAATCACCGCCACAACATTTCAAAATATAAAACAACTCAAAATTTAATCACAAACAGAAAAACAAAACTACAATTGCAACTAAATTAAAGCGTCTCGTTGAATGATCGGGAATACCTCGGATGATGTAACCCACGTGTTGCTAACCGGATTTCCCACGGTCTAAATGAAAGTGTGAAACTCATTCGGTTGAGTTTAGCAAATTCATACTGGACTAAGTGAATTTAATGAAAATAACGAGTGCGGGATGACGGAACCGTGGGATCTTAATCGATTCCGTTTAACCAACTTTAAGATTTGTTTTAATTAAAATATTAAAAACACTTGAAATCTAAGATTTTCTCTAAACCAAAACACTTCTCTCATCTCCTAATTTATGACTTCTAAAACTAAACCTCTGCAACGACAAGGAGCTTGGAGCATGGTGGGCAGCACGACCATCGTCATCAGCAAAACTTGAATCTACTTCGGCTAAACATTCTTAGAATTAAACAACCAAGCCATAGGATTTCGAGGTAGTTTGCTTTGTGCAACATAAATCCTCAACCTCTTCGTTAGGCATTTGCATGATCATGTCATGTAAATTAAGCCCTAACCGATCTTAGGACTCCGAGGTAGTCGTTTGATACGACATAAACCCTCACATCTTCGAGGCTATTTGTATGATTATGTCATACTAATATACGTCCTAATTAATTAAAATTGGCAGGATTGCAACATGAAATAAATCCTCAAATTGAAGCCAAACTATCGGATAGTTTGAGAAGTTGTCAAGTGTTGACCTCATTTTTTATGAGGTCTTCTCTTCTTCTTTTAGTGCTTAGGATCTAGCCTTAGGCTTTTCCTTTGACTATCTTAGAGGATTAGAATTGGGACCCACCTTTTAGAAATTCAAACTACTTCTAAACTCCCCGCAAACTCCACAAACTTGATTGTAGACCCCTAATCACCTAGAGGGTTGAAATCAAATGTGGAAGTTTAAAGGATGAGTTCCTATAGGACTCTTTGGCCTTAGGACTGCCCTGGGTGGCCTGGTCTGGTGAGGGGCTGACATACACATACACTACACACACACTACACTTCCATACACCTCCTAAAAACACAACCACACCCATACCTAACTTGACTTCCCGACTCATGTAGGTGATTCACATGGATGGTCCTTAACCCCTAAGCCCTTGGCTAAGAGGGTTAGGAACAACATAGTGAATACCTCAAATGAGTCCCTTCATGGCTCATGTGGGCTTGATATGGCTTCATGGCTCAACCAAAATGGTTTTATTCCACTCACATCCACCCAATCTTCAATTTTCCAAATTTTCAATTTTTGACCCCCGGGACCCACACCCCGCTCTAACCTACCAAACGCTTGAAACTACCCGAATTTCTCGAAAATCTCCAAATTACCCAAAATTCTCCAAAATCAATCCCAAACATTTCCACATCACTTAAATTGATCATCCATACCCAAAAATACCAAAAATTCCAAAATACCCCCCAATACCCTCCAAATACCCAAAATACCCCTCTTAGCCAAAAAATCCAAAAATTCAGAAAATTCCCAGAAAATTCCAAAAAATCCCAAATATTCCCAATTTCATTTTGTTCAACTACACCATGGGCCAATTTTGTCAATTTACTCCACTTTTATCAAAATCCCCAATTTGACCCATTTTAACCCAAAGTGAACCCGATGTCAAACCTAACCTACCCAATTGACCTAAATTCTGGTCCAATTCAATTCTAAATTTCAATTCAACATCTCCAACACCAATCTAGACCAAATCCAAGCCCAATTTGATTGACATTGGGATCCAATCTTAGCCTTAAAGCCCAATTTTGACCTAAACCTAAACCTAGCCCAAATGAGCCCAAATCCCAAAATCAAAACCTAACCAAAGCCAAAACCTCTTTGAAACACTCCCATAAATATTTCTCAACATTAATTTTACATCAATTTCAACCCTAGCCCAATATTAGCCCAAGTTAGCCCACTTGGACCCATATAGGCCCACTTACCAAATAAACCCAAATTCAAACCAATTCGACTCTAAATCACACCAAAGTGACTCCAAGCCCTTCATAGAACATCCATAAACCAATTATGACATTTATTTGACAAGGCCTTTCACAAAATCTTTACCCAAATGCCCATCCTAAAATCAAAAAGCCCATTTCCCTTAAACTTTCCTAAAAACCCACTCCCTTCAAATTCAAAAGCCCAAATTCATCCAAAGCCCACATGACATTTCCTTTCATCATCCATTTAATCAAAATCACCCCTAAGTTTCAAAATCATTATTTAAACCATTCCAAATCGAAGCTTCATACAAATTTTCACCAAAATACCCAAAATTCTTAAAACCCATTTTTATGAAATTGACTAAACTTTTCCCTAAGCCAAAGACAAGCCATGCAAGCCATGGACAAGCCACATGAAGCCATGGAGAGTTTGACATGTGATCAAGCCATTAATGGAAAAAGGAGGACCCCCTTTCCTAATCCTTCTTAAGCCTTTTTTACCTTAAGCATGTCACACTCTAAACCATGCTTTGCCACCTAATCCTTGATGGAGACTCCACCACGCATGGGAGATTGACCCACGACCTCCTCGGCCCAAAACCGAGTCTTGGGGAGGTGCACCCAACCCATTTGCATGGGTTGACCAAAATAAGCTAAAATAGCCCCTTCCCCTTTCTACTTTGATTCAACCACTTTACACATGTCAAACCTCGATTGAATGCACCAAACCCCGACCACGACCCACCGAACAAGATGGTGACCGATGCACGGCCGGCCGGCCACCGGGCCACCGGAAAACACCATGGCCGAAACCTTGGGAGGAGCCAAACTTTGGAATTCTCCCTTCGTCGAGCTGCCCCATGCACTAGTGGTCACCATGGTCGTTCTTCTCCTCACCAGAGCGGTCGATCCCAAGCCCTAACTTCCCACAGGAGGCCCTCGGCCTCTCTGATTTAAACCCCTCACCTTCTCGGCCATGAGAGGTGCTGAACCGAACCTTGCCGAAACTCCGCCAAAATTGTTCCGGACTCCTCCCCACACACGAGCACTTGATCCCAGGTGAGATCCCCCTGCCATTTCTTCTCTCGTGAGCTTAATTTCGAGTTGAAATTCCACCCAAAACCGGGACACTTCTCCACGGTGGACCAATCCCAAAATTGATTGGTTCTACACCTTCACCGGACCGAGGGAAGGTGTCCACCAGCAAAAGCCCCATCTCCGAGCCACCCGGTTGTTCCGGACTCCGAAGGTTGTGATCGGCCTTGGTGGAAATCACACTCAGGCAATTTACTACATCCCCGAACTTCATCCCTAGCCTCCTGCAGCTCCAACGAACGTGCCGAGCATCTCCGATTGAGGCTTCACCTCTCGGAGCTAAGGTATGAACTAATTCTTCATCCCGAAGCTTCGGAGATTCTCCATTTCAAATGCTTTAATTTCGATGCATGATAGCTAGTATAGATGTGTTCGTCTCTTCGAAGACGAATCCATAGAGCATAAGAACATGAAAATCCATTGAGTATCGAGTGAGATATTAAGGATTTAGTGTGGACGGCTCTCGGGTGAGGACACTGGGGACGATGAACGGATGCGCGTCCATTTAATACACGCGCGGACGGACGGCGGGGATCGCGTCGGATCGGAGGACGGAGCGATAGAGCGGGTCCGGGAGCGGCGACGCGGATGGCGGCGTCGAATGGGAGCGCGCCGCGTGTGCATTCGGAGCTGCCGAGGTTGACGCGGCGCCGCGTCACTTAAATAGAAAATTAGGGATTTTCTTAATTTATTTAATTCCCTAAACTTGGAAAATTCATAACTTTGTGTAGGAAAATCATAAAAATAAAATAAAAATACCCTCTTGCTCAGTGAACAGAGGAGAATAATGTGGAAAAGAAATTAATTAATTTTGTCCGAGTATCTTATTTTTAATTAATTATTTACTCCCTGCATTGTTTTAATTCTCCATGCATTCATACAATTCACCATGGCATGAGACCATAGGGCTTTTGAAGCCTCTGAATTTGGGAACATTCACTGAATTTTCCAAAGTCGAGAGTCATCCCTATGAAGAGTTATTGATTTTTCAAATGCATGTTGCTGTTTTAAGTATTTTAATTTCAAAAATTAGCATGTTGTGAAATAAATTCTAGGAAAATTTGGTGATGTTCCATATGACCGAGAGAACCACTAGGAAAAATAGGATTTGGGTAAATTCACTCGAGATTAACTCTAATTGGCTTAAATACCCAAAATAGATCTCTAATTAATTAGAGTTAACCATAGATCAAATTGACTTGAAATCAATTCTCCACTGACCTTTAGGATCAGAGGAACCCACCATAAAAATTTGAGGTCGATTGGATTTGGTTAGCCCCACTAATTGGGGTAATTAAGCCACTTAGTCATTTTAAACTTTAAAAATTCATAACTTTCAAAATATCTTTCAAAAATTCACCAAATTGGTTTTGAAGCCTCTCTGATATCAGGGGAATTTAAGAAAATTAAAATTTCAATTTTCTAAAAAGTTGACTTTTAATATTATTTTAATATTTTTAATAATTAAAAAATAATAAAAATCACAAAAATAATAAAATTCACCAAAATGTCACATTTTGAATTTTAATCACTTGGGAACAAGTCCCATATTTTTCCTAGGTCTATTTAGTGAGATATTAAATTTTAAATCTCTAGGGTAATTTTAAAATTAAAAAAAATGTATTTTCTAGCATTTTCACTAAAATAATTTTAATAAATCATAGAAAAATCAGAAAATTGCAAAATTTGCTTCTCTGATTTCCTTGATATCAGAGAGATTTTTGAAAAACATAAAATTCATTTTTCAACATTTATTTTATTTTTAAATTAATTAACACTCCAGGACTTAAAATATTTATAATAAAAATAATATAATTCAAAAAATCACCAAAATTGGTCCAAGTGGTCCCCTGGTCATTAGGAATGTCCCCTAATTTTCTTAAGGACAGAAACTTTCCCTTGGTCATGTTATCAAATTTTCCTTGAAAATCTCCATTTTCTACTAAAAATAATTATATAAATAAATTAAATACAGAAAAATCACACTTTCTCCTCTCATGTCTTTATTGATATATGAGTGAAGTCACATAAAAAATTTCAAGTTCATTTGAGTTCAATTTAGTGAGTTATGAAATTATTAGGCTTAAAGGGCAAAATGGTAATTAAAATTTTAACCCTTAATTAAAACTTTAGGTTTAATAAAAAATTAACAAGTAAAATATTTGATCCTAGTCTGATTTGGATGATTGAAATTTAAATAATTAAAGGGTAGAAACCCATTGAGCAATTTAAAAATGATTAAACCTTAATTAAATAATTAATTGAATTTGGAAGAATAATAAAATTGGAATTATTAAAATAGGGATATTATTAGGAAGAGATTTATTCTTTAATTTAAAAATCCCTAAATTAATCATCTCATTAATACTCAACTCTTAATTAAAATGATAACTCAAATTTAAAATATTAAAAGACTTAATCATTAAATTAAAATTAAATCATTAAACTCTTTCAAAAATTTCAATTAAAATTAAATTAAATTAAATTAAGATTAAAAGTTAAGTCAAAATAAATTAAATTAAATTAAATAGACAAATTAAAATAAATTAAATAAATTAAATAAATTAAATTAAAATAAATTAAATTAAATTAAATAAGTTAAATAAATTAAATTGAATTAAATTAAATCAAATCAAACCAAATTAAATTAAATCAAATTAAATTAAATTAAATTAAAAATTAAATCAAATAAATTAAATTGAATTAAATTAAATCAAATCAAACTAAATTAAATTAAATTAAATTAAATTAAATTAAATTAAGTTGAATTAAATAACCTCACTTAAGACATGAAGAAATAAATCTAAAATAACTTCAACACTATTCCAAACTTAAATCATTAATTTGAACTTAAATTTGAATCACAAACCATTAAATACTATTTTGCCCTTTGGAGCGTTTACTATTATAACTCCTAAATGGAATATCAAGTGAAATGTTACTTCACTTATAGGATATTCAAATGTCCTAGTTCATTGAGCAAGTTAATAAAATTTGAAAACCTCGGACGATCGATTTATTTACATAATTAAATTCTCTTGGACTTAAAACAATCCTAGAAATATTGAAAAGATGTTTGGGATCTCTCCTAAGCACTTCCTCAATATGATAGGATGTTTATAAGAACAATTGAACTTAATTGTTCTTTGATGAAGAAAATCGTCTTCAAACCAAAAAAACACAGGAACCTAGACGTCATAGGAAATGACTAGCTATAGGATTAGGAACTTGGTAGAAAACCATAACCCTTCCCTTAGCTTTACCTAGGAAATTGCTATAAATGCTTAAATATGCTAACTGTGTTTTAAGTGCAGCTTGGGATGACGGGAAGACCCTCCAGGTACGCTTTTATTTTATTGCGATTTACTTTACGGCAATTTATTTAATCGCATCGCACTTACTTTTCTTGCATGATAAACAACGGTTGCATGAAAACCTACACCTTTAGGACGAAAACCAAAACTGAAACCCATAACTAAATTAAAAGACACTACAAGATAAAATTCACCGCCACAACATTCAAAATATAAAACAACTCAAAATTTAATCACAAACAGAACACAAAACTACAATTACAATTAAATTAAAACGTCTCATTGAATGATCGGGAATACCTCGGATGACGTAACCCACGTGTTGCTAACGGGATTTCCCACGGTCTAAATGAAAGTGCGGAACTCATTTAGTTGAGTTTAGCAAATTCATCCGGACTAAGTGAATTCGATGAAAATAACGGTGTCGGGATGACGGAACCAGTGGGATCTTAATCGGTTCGTTTAATCAACTTTAAGATCTCGTTTTAATTAAAATGTTAAAAACACATGGAAATTAAGACTTTCTTTAAACCAAACACTTCTCTCATCTCCCGATTTATGACTTCTAAAACTAAACCTCTGCAACAACAAGGAGCTCGGAGCATGGTGGGCGAGCACGGCCATCGTCGTCGGCAAAACTTGAACCTACTTCACAGAAACTTTCCTAGAATTAAACAACAAAGCCATAGGACTTCGAGGTAGTTTGCCTAGTGCAACATAAATCCTCAACTCTTCGTTAGGCATTTGCATTGCAAATTAAGCCCTAACCGGTCTTAGGATTCCGAGGTAGTCGTCCGATACGACATAAACCCTCATATCTTCCAGTGCTATTTGTATGATTCTATCATATAAATATAAGCCCTAATTAACTAAAATTGGCAAGATTAAAACATTAAATGAATATTAGGACTTTCCTAAATCCAAGCCAAACAATAGGATAGTCGGGAGATTATCGAAGTTCACTTCGAATCCGTAATTTCTCCTACTTTTCTTCCTTTGAATTCCCAAAATAAAATGTTCCAAACTTGATCCATTCCCTATTGAGATTCAAAAATTCAATCCTTTGAAAACTTAAACTTTGAAATTCTTGAGAGCAGAATTATTGATTATTATCGAGAGTTTTCTTAGGTGATTCCCGTCACTTAAGATGTAATTAACTATAGGGGCTTGCCCTTATAGGGAATTTTAAAGAACCCGAGTAATATAAACCCCGTTTAATGTTTTCATATTAAGCGAGGGAATTTGTCGGCTTATAAAATTGGTTCGCAGACCAAACGGATGTCACAAATCTTCTAGTTTATTTAACCGAGCCCCACCATCAAGCAGTGTGTTTATCCTTAGGGATAGATACACGGTTTGTGACGTGGTGCTCGTTTATAAAAACTATTCGGGATGTGAGATCAGTTTGATTTCATATCTTAAAATTTTCAAATTTAAAATTATTTTCAAAATCAAATACTACTTTCGAAATTATATATATATTTAAATTAAATTTAAAATTCGCCGACAACTTCTGTAGGCGACCCCTTTTCAAAACACACAACCTAAAAATATGCCGACATCAAGATTTCTTCTTGGATCCTCAACTTCTCCTACTTTTCTTCCTTTGGATTCCTGAAATAAATTGTTCCAAATTTGATCCATTTCCTATTGAAATTTCCAAAATCCAATCCTTTGAAAACCTTAAACTTTGAAATGCTTGAGAGCAAAACCACTAATCATTATCGAGAGTTTTCTTAAGTGATTCCCGTCACTTAAGATGTAATTAACTATAGGGGCTTGCCTTATAAGGAACTTTAAGAACCTGAGTAATATAAACCTCGCTTAATTCCTTTATATTAAGCAGTGGAACTTGTCGACTTATAAAATTGGTTCGCAAACCAAACGGATGTCACAAATCTTCTAGTTTATTTAATCGAGCCCCATCATCAAGTAGCTGTGTCTATTCTCCGGGATAGATATACGGCTTGTGGTGTGGTGCTCGTTTATATAAACTATTCGGGATGTGGGATCGAGCTTGATTTCATATCTTAAAATTTTCAAACTTAAAATTATTTTCAAAATCAAATGCTATTTTCTAAATTATATATATATATATTTAAATCAAATTTAAAATCTAAAATTCGCCGACAATTTCTGTAGGCGACCTCCTTTTCAAAATACACCACAAATCTAAAATTTGCCGACAATAAGGTTTCAAGATTATTCCCCCTTTTTAGTTATTAGTTTCAAACATCATTTTTTACAATTCCATTAATTAAGGATTATATAATGTTGAATCAATCTATTGATTAGGGGTTTAATTCAAAGAATTAGAATCTACTTATATCACAAAATCCCTTACCCTTAATAATCCACGCCTTAATTATCTTCCATAGTTTAATGCTTTAATTAATTAAGATTTTTCCTTTAATGTTTAAGATGATTAATGGGTTTCTACCCCTTAACTCCCTTAGTTTCAATCATCCAAAAGGAAAATTAAGATCAAATGTTTTAGCCTTCCCTTTGGTTAAGCTTAAATATTAATAAAGGTTAAAGTCCCTTAATTACCTTTATGCCCCCTTAAGCTTATTCATCTCATAATTCACTAAATCAAGCTCAAATAAATTTGAAATTTTTATTTCACCTCACTCACATGTCAATTAAAATATTAGAGGAGAAAATGTGATTTTTCCATTTTTAATTTACTTTATATAATTATTTTAGTGTAAAATAGTGATTTTCAATGAAAATTCAACAACATGACCACAATGAAGTTTCTGTTCTTAGGAAAATTATGGGAGGTTCCTACTAACCAGAAGGCCATTTGGACCAATTTTGGTGATTTTTAAAATTTATTTTATTTATTATAATTATTTTGAGTTTTGTGGTATTAATTAATTATAAAATAAAATTGATGTGGAAAATTAAGTTTTATATTTTTCTTAATTCTCTCAGAGAGACAAAGTTTATATTTTTCCAAATTTTTCTTGAATTTTTAGAATTATTTTAGTGAAAAGGTTGAAAAATCTATTTTTTTAATATTAAAAATTACCCTAAGTCTTTAAAATTCAATATCTTACTTAGAGACTTGGGAAAAATATTTGGTTGGTTCCTAAGTGATTAGGGGACTAAATATGACATTTTTTTGAATTTTAATATTTTTATGATTTTTATAAATTTTTAATTATTAAAATACCCAAAAGTTGGTTGAAAATGAAAATTTTAGGAAAATTCTAATTTTAATTTTCTTAGACTCGTCTAATATCAGAGAGCCAGTAAATTGATTTGGTGAATATTTCAGTTATAATTTGGGTTTTATGAATTTTTTAATTTCAAATATAGTCATGTAACTTAAATAATCCATTTAATGGGTTAAATCATTTCCAATTGACTTGAAATTTTTATGTGGGGTTCCCCTAACCTAAAAATCAATGGAGAATTGATTTCATGTCGGTTTGATGTGTGGTTGTTCCAAATTAATTTAATTTTAGTTTTAGGGTTTTAGCCAAATTAAGGTAATTTTTAATGAATTAGATCAAGCCATAATTTTCCTAGGGTCTTCTGGTCCAGAGAAACTTCCCCTAATTTTTCTAGATTTTTATAATAAACATGATAATTTTCATAATTAGTTTTCAGGAAAATGACTCTGAACTTAGAAAATAGATAACTACCCATAGACATAGTCTCTGACCTTGAAAAATTCAGGGAATGTCCCCATCATCAGAGGCTACAAAACCCTATGGTGTTATGCCATGGTGAATTATGCATGCTAATGGAGAATTAAAATACTCGTAAGCAGTATTAAATTAATTAAAAACTAAAGACTCAACAAAATAACTTAATTCTTTTTCCACTTTATTCTCCTCTGTTCACTGAGCAAGAGGGTATGTTTCTTTTAATTTTTGAATTTTTCTATGTAAATATATGCATTTTCAAAGTTTCTGGTATTTAAATAAATAAAAAATCCCTAATTTCCTGCTTATCCAACGCGACGATTACTGGATCCTATGGCGGATCAAAAACACACGCGGATGGGTTTGATTCAGCACTGCCATCTGAGTCAGCGCGCAGTTTTTGTTGCGCGGCTTGTCCGGCTCGGTCTCCGCCGTCCATTCGATACATGCTCGATCTAACGGTTGCTGGTTATTGTCCCCATTTGGTTCAACCCGAGAGCCGTCCACACTAAAATCTTAAGATCTCGAGCTATACTCAACTAAATTGAGTGCGGTTTGTTTCTGCATGCTCATCTTGCCTAAACGAAGATATCCATATGACTAATATGCATTGAAATTAAGCCAAATGAAATGGAGAATCGCTGGAAGCTCGAGAGGAAGGAAAGTTCAATACCTTTGCTCTGAGAGGTGAGGCCTCGATCAAAGATGCTCGTCATGTTTGTTAGAGTTCTAGAAGCTTATGAATTTAGCCTCTGGTCGTGGTGAATTGCCTAGGTATGAAAGTGACCAGACCCGATTTGGAGGTCTAGCCGATAGAACAACTGGGTGGCCTGGTGATGGGGATTTCACCGGGGAACTTCTTCTCTTGGTGTGGGAATGGTGTGGATGCAGTTAATTGGATTTTGGTGGAGTTTCTGGAGATGTCTTGTTTCTGGCCTGAATTTCAATTGAGAAATTGAGCTCAGTTAGGAGGATTCAGGGCTAGGAAGAGGTTTGGGAGCAATTTGAGAGAGTTTGGTGAGGAAAAATTCAGCACCTGAAACATGGCCGAGAAGGGGTGATTTTATAGCCATGGCCGGAGAGGGGAGCTCAGGGCCAGGTAATGAGTGTCCTAGGCTGCTTAGGGTGAGGGCTGAGCAGGCCAGTGGCTGGTGAGGGGATTGCTCACTGCCATGGCTCATTTTCTAATTTTAAGCCCACGGGGGAGGGGGGGCACTCAGGCGTGCCTGTTCCGACAGCTGGGGCAGTTGGCAAGGATGGGCAGGCCTAAGGAGGAGTGGAGGAGGAGTTCAGAGCAATTAATTGGGGCAGGGAGCTTGCTTAAGGGGAGTTTAATGGATGAGACTTAGCCTTAGCAAATGGCTAAACCCATTGGTCCAAAGTGGTGGACCATTGGTCGATGGCTCAAGGGTATGGGTTGGGTCAGGTTAAACCCACCCTAGGAGGTCTAGGGTTGGCTGCCATGGGGTTGGATTGATCAAATTTGACTTGGTTTGGTTTAATTTAGGCCATATGTTCACATGGGTTGATTTGGATTTGAATTGGGCTAGCTTGAGTTTGGGTTCGATTTGAATCAATTTTATTGATCAAAATAGCTTAAATGATTGTTTCAAAGTTCATGGAAGAGGTTTGGAATGAATTTGAATTGATTTGAGAAGTGAATTTGATGGGTTTTGGTGGTTTGGTTAATTTGGGTAACCATGGGTTAAGTTGGATTTAGGTTAGGTTAGAGCTCAGCTAGAGCTCAATTAATGGTTCAAAATGATGTAGGTGATTGTTATGAAAGGTTCAGGATAGAAATTAGGTGGAAATTTTGGGTTTAGGGGATTCAATTTGGAGAATATAGGTCATGTGGCAACCTTAGGGTAAATTTGGGGATTTTGGTTTCAAGTGATTTTGCATGGGATTTTAATCAAAATTTTGGCTAAATGAATGTTGTATTTAGTATAGGAATGTTTTAGGAAGAGTTTGGAATTTGGTTTGGGGAAAAATTGAGTGGCTTTGGGTTATTTTGGGGTGAATAGGGTCATATGACCAAAATTGGGGGTTTTGGGTTAAATTTGAAATTGGATTCAAATGTGAACCAAATTGGGCTTGGTTTTGATTGAAATCTGTATTGGGGATGTTGAGTTGAAGTTTAAAATTGAATTGGATCAAAATTGGGGTCAATTGGGTTGATTTGGTTTGACATTGGGTCCATTTGGGCTAAGTGAGCCAAGTTGGGATTTTGGGTTGAAAGTGGGTTAATTTGGCAAAATTGGGTAATGATTTAGTTGAAAAAAAGAAATTGGGAATTTTTAGGATATTTTGGATTTTTTTGGGAATTTTTAGGAATTTTTGGAATTTTGGGCAAAAAGGGTATTTAGGGTATATGGAGGTTATTTGGAGTGTATGAGAGTATTCTGGTGGATTTAAGACGTGGGAACTATTTTGAAATCATTTCTAGGAATTTTGGGAATTTTGGATGATTTGGTGGTTGTAGGGGCAATTTAGTTTATTTTGGGTAAGTTTAGGGACCCGGGGTCAAACTTTGGAATTTTGGAAAAATGAAGGGGGCTTCAAATTAGAGAGAATGGGACCATTTTAGTGGGGTTAAGATTGAGTAAAAAGTGATTTGGAATGGAATCATGGTTTAGGAGCATGAGTTATGGATTTAGCCAAGTCCAACCACTTTGGGACCAAGTCTAGTCAAATGGTAACCACTTTATGTTCCTTCACATATTGACCCTAGCCATCTTAATCAAAGACCAGTGGCTTTGGTTCAATCATGTTAGTTTCATAAAAGGTAGAAGGTAAGGGTTCAAAGTTTGGGTTAAGTGGCTTAGGGGTGTGTGTGTGTGCAAGAGAAGCTCAAGTCACCCAGGTTACCCTAAGTCCAAACATTTCTTATGGAACTCACTATTGGTTTTTCATATGGTGCTTTTAACCTTACAAGGTGATTTAGAGGTTTGCAACCATCTAAGTGGGGCCCCAAGTGGAGTCAGGAAGTGGGTGAAAATTTCACAATGGTGGGTCCCAACTCTAGTCCTCTAGGATAGTCAAGGAGAAGTCCTATGGCTAGATCCTAAGCACTAAGAGAAAGATCAGACCTCACCAAAAATGAGGTCAACAACCGCATTTGAAATCGTCGTCCTTCTCATTCCGGTGCCACATTTTCATTATGTTTTCAATGCCGATAAAACAATCTGTCAGAGAACATGTGGGATTTACAACACTGTGACAGACATTATTGGTGCACTCACTCCTCTACGTTGATAAGATTCTCATTCAAAATATATCTGTCCCTTGGCCTGGTGAATTGTCTAGGTATGATTTTGACCAAGCCCGATCACAAAGCTTGGAGGCTGGAAGCAATGGCTGGCTGGAGAGGGAGCTTTCTTTGGTAAACTTCTTTTCTTGGTACGGTGAAGGTGTAGGACCAATCGATTTGGGGATTGGCTCATCTGTGGAGAAGTGTCCTGGTTTTGGGCTTGGATTTGACTGCGAAATTGAGCTCGCGAGAGGAAATGGCGGGGGATTTCGGTGGGGATCAAGTTCTCTATGTGTGGGGAGTAGTGCGGAACAATTTTGGCGAGTTTCCTTAAGGTTTGTTTCAGCACCTCCCATGGCCGAGAGGAGGTGGTGTTTAAATAGGAGAGGGTGGAGGGCTTCCCGGGGGTTTAAGGGTCGGGATCAGTGCTCCATGCAAGAGAAGAACGGCCATGGTGGCCGCTTGGACTTGGGGCGGCTCGACGAGGGGGATTTCAATGTTGGCTCACATGGGAGCTCTCGGGTGTGGTGTTTTCCGGCGATCCAGGGCGGGCGGCCGGCGGGCATGGGTCACCCTCGGGTTCGAGTGGGTCGGGGCTTGATGTTTGTGAAGTCGATTGGTGGGCTGCCATGTGTAAAGGGTTTGAATCGAAGTGGAATGGGGTAAGGGTGTATTTTGGCTCAAATTGGTCAAATGCATGGATTGGGCTAGGTGCACCTCCCCATGGCTAGTTTGGGTCTGAAGAGAAAGTGGTTTAGGTTAGCTTGATTAGTGGGGAAAGGTCACCATCCAAGTACAATTAAGTTTAAGCAAGGTTTAGGGGAGACATGGGAGTGGTTAATCACTCTTAAGAGGATCATTAAAGGGTCCCCTCCTCTTGCCATTTTGGGTATGGTGAGGCTTCCAAGGCTTTCATGGCTCACATGTGGCTCATGCATGGCTTCATGGCTCATCTTTGGCTTGGGATAAGTCAACTTCATGAAAAAAGGTTTTGTGAATTTTGGCATTTTGATGGGAATTGTTATAAAGCTTGATTTAGAATTGTTTAATTGATAAATTAGGACTTTAGGAATGAATATAAATTGAATGTGTGATGAGGGAAAGTGTCATGTGGGCTTTGTTGTGGACTTTGGGCTTTTGAATTTGTCTTGGATGTGCTTTTTAGAAAGGTTTAAGAAAGTGGGCCTTGGGCTTTATGGATGGGAATTTTTGTAAAAGGTTGGGCCAAATAATTATTGGGTTTGCTTTAGGGATGTGTCATGAGTAATTTGAAATAAATTTGAGGTGGTTTGGGTTTGAATTGGGTTGAATTTGGGCTTTTTGGTAAAGTGGCTAATAGTAGGCCAAATTGAGTTAACTTGGGCTAATGTTGGTCTAATGTTGAAATTGGTGTAAAATTAATGTTGAGAAATGTTTGTAGGGCTGTTTCAAAGAGGTTTCAACTTTGGTTGGGTTTGGATTTTGGGGTTTGGGCCTATTTGGGTTAGGTTTGGGTTTAGGTCAAAATTGGGCTTTTTGGTTTTGGGTTGAATTTGAGTGGGGTTTGGGTCCAAATTTTGGGCAAATTATGTTAGTTTTTTGTTTGTGGGGATGTTAGGGAAGTTTTAGAAAAGATTTGGGGTTAATTGGAGTTGAATTGGGTTGGTTTGGGCTAAGTTTGGGTCATGGGTCCAAATTGGGCTTTAAGGTCAAAAGTGAAATTGGATTCAAATGTCAATCAAATTGGGCTTGGATTTGGTCTAGATTGGTGTTGGGGATGTTGAATTGAAGTTTAGAATTGAATTGGACCAGAATTTGGGTCAATTGGGTAGGTTTGGTTTGACATTGGGTTCACTTTGGGTTAAAAATGGGTCAAATTGGGGATTTTGATAAAAGTGGGGTAAATTGACAAAATTGGCCCATGGTGTAGTTGAACAAAATGAAATTGGGAATATTTGGGATTTTCTTGAATTTTCTGGGAATTTTATGAATTTTTTGGATTTTTGGGTCAAGAGGGGCATTTTGGGTATTTGGAGGGTATTGGGGGTATTTTGGAATTTTTGGTATATTTAGCTATGGATTATCAATTTGAGTGATGTGGGAATGTTTGGGATTGGTTTTGAGGAATTTTGGGTGATTTGGAGATTTTGAAAAATTTGGGTAATTTCAAGGGTTTTGGGTAGGCTAGGCGGGTGTAGGGTCCCCGGGGTCAAAAATTAAAAATTTGGAAAATTGAAGATTGGGTAAATGTAAGTGGAATGAAATCATTTTGGTCGAGCCATGAAGCCATATCAAGCCCACATGAGCCATGAAGGGACTCATTTGAGGCATTCACTATGTTGTTCCTAACCCTCTTAGCCAAGGGCTTAGGGGTTAAGGACCATCCATGTGAATCACCTTCATGAGTCGGGAGGTCAAGTTGGGTATGGGTGTGGTTTTATGAGGTGTGTGAAAGTGTAGTGTATAAGTGTAGTGTGTGTGTAAGTCAGCCCTCACTGGACTGAGCCACTGTAGGCGGTCCTAAGGCCAAAGAGTCCTATAGGAACTCATCCTTTAAACTTCCACATTTGATTTCAACTCTCTAGGTGATTAGAGGTTTACAATCAAGTTTGTGGAGTTTGCAGGGAGTTAAGAAGTGGTTTGAATTTCTAAGTGGTGGGTCCCAATTCTAATCCTCTAGGATAGTCAAAGGAAAAGCCTAAGGCTAGATCCTAAGTACTAAAAAGAAGGAGAGAAGACCTCATCAAAAATGAGGTCAACAAGATGTTCTAGTTAAGGTTGATAAATTTATCTTTCCTGTGGACTTTATCATTTTAGATATGGAAGAAGACAAGGAAATTCCTATCATTTTAGGAAGACCATTCCTAGCTACAGGAAGAACCATTATAGATGTTCAAAAAGGAGAGTTGTATATGAGAGTAAAAGATCAAGAAGTGACCTTTAACTTCTCAAAGTCAATGAAATATCCTTCAATAGAAAGAGATGATGAATGTTTTAGAATGGATATATGCAATTATTTAAGAAAAGAATATTTTAAAGAAAACTATAAAGAAAATGAAGATATGGAAAACGATAAATATAATGAAATTGATAAGAAAGAAGTTGATTATATTTAGGAATAATTTGAAACACTTGATTTAACAACACCAGAGAATGAAATTTTAATTCAATCTATTGTAAAAACCCTTGAACATGAATTGAAGAATCTTCCAAATCATTTGAAGTATGTATTTTTAGGATAATTTTCAACATTACCAGTAATTAACGATCTTATTATTAGGAGATGTGTGCCTGTTGAAGAAACTGAACTGATTATTCAAAAATGCCATGATTCTGAATTTGGAGAACATTTTGGGATTGACAAAACTGTACACAAAATTTTGTAAGCTGGATTTTTCACCTACTCTCTTTAGAGATGTTTATAGATATATCAAAACTTATGATAGATGCCAATGAGTAGGTAATATATCTAGAAGAAATGATCTGCCTCTGAATTTCGTGATAAAAGTTGAGATTTTTTATGTTTGGGGATTAGATATCATGGGACCATTTATTCCTTCATTTGGGAACTTATATATTTTGATTACGGTTGATTATGTATCAAAGTGGATTGAAGCACAAGCTTTACCTTGTTGTGATACTAAAAGTGTTTTAAGATTCTTAATGAAAAATATTTTCACAAGATACAGTATGCCGAGAGTGATTATCACTGACGGAGGATCCCATTTTTGGAATAAATATATTCAAAGATTGACAGAGAAGTTTAATATTATTCATAGAATCTCTACTGGTTATCATCCTCAAACCAGTGGATGAGCTGAAGTTTCTACTTGTGAGAACAAACAAATTTTAGAAAAGACTGTAAACCTTAGTAGATTAGATTGGTCTACGAGACTGGATACTGCATTATGGGCATACATGACTGCTTATAAAACTCCTATTGGTATGACTCCTTACAGACTCATTTTTGGAAAGATTTGCCACTTACCAGTAGAATTAGATCAAAAAGCATATTGGGAGATTAATGAATTCAATTATAATTTGAAAAATGCTGATGAGAAGAGATTGTTACAATTGAATGAATTGGAAGAATTAAGAAATGAATCTTATGATATGACAAAATTTATAAGGAAAAGCTGAAGTTAAGACATGATCGGAAGATTAACTAGAAGTGCTTTGAACCAGGACAAGAGGTTTTGCTTTACAATACAAGGCTAAAGTTCTTTCTTGGGAAATTGAAGTCTCATCGGTTAGGACACTTTACTGTGACTCAAATTTATACTTACGGAGCTGTTAAAATTGAAGATCCAAAGACTGGGAATAGATTTAAGGTAAATGGACATAGATTAAAACCATATTTTGAGAGTAAAAGACCAAACTTTAAAGAGTTTTTAATGCTCAGTCAACCTGAATAACACCTGAATAGGTTGGGCTGTCGACGTTAAACCAAACGCTTTATGGGAGGCAACCCATAATTATCTTTATTTGTTGAGTGTGTATTTGAATTTATCATTTGTTTGTTGTAGTATTGAATTCTACCGCTCGTATTTATCCTTTGATCATCATGAAATTTGGATCCATAGAGAAAATTTGGAACGTATTTGACCACGACGTTTTTGTGCAAAATTATGCCTAGGGCACCGATGGCGTGCTCGACACCACCTGCGGCGGTGTTCCCGAGGGCCCTGACATTTAATTGCACAAAGCTCGCCGACGATGCTATCGAGGCCGCTGACAGCGAGATCGGCAAGTTAATAGTTTTTGGAGTTTGAAATGGTAGTTCTTGGCGGTTTTAGGTGAATTTTTCCCTATAAACTTCTACGGATGGTTCCAAAACTCTCCATTTCTAAAAAACGAATGGAAACTTCCTTGAATTCTTCTCTAATAGCTTTCAATTCAATAGATTACCCTAGATTTCGAGTGTTCGGCCGGAGAAATTTTGTCAGTGCCGAGGCACAATGACTCTTCAACAAGGTGTTGTCAAAGAGGAGGCTAATCAAAGAAAGAGGTTTTGTGAGTCAAGGATTAAACAATCCTTCGACAAAAATTGAAGAAATGATTGTGCGGTGATGATGGGAATTATTTTGCTACATTACTGCCACAGTAGTCGTTCCTGTGGTAAAGGAGTTTTACGCCAATTTGCATGGAATCAACCAAGGAAGCGTCTATGTGCAAGGTAGGTGGATAACTTTTAATTCTTGATGAATTAATGAATTGTATATGCTCGAGAATGTTCCTGTCTGCCATTATTCCAACTTCGTCCTGACGAGAAATCTGATGAATGAAATCTACCAATATTTGACGGACGAAACTAAAGACTGAGAAGTTAGAGAAAATAGGTATGTTAGTTTTTCTGCTTCACTTTTAAATCCCGTTTCGAAACATTGGCAGTTTTTCATTTCTGCAAAGTTATTACCGACGATGAATATCGGTAAAGTTACCAAAGAAATTGTTATATTGAATTATTACATTCAAATAGGATGGCCAATTGATATTGGATCAATAGTTATGAAGTCTGTTATGGGCTTGATCGTTTAAGGATCATCTCAGGGGCTTGGACATCCTTCGACAATTTTCTCATTATGCAGTCTGTTCCAAGTATCATACGAGAATTGGGAGAAGGTACTTCTACCTTGGAAACCTCTTGACCCAACCAGAATGTTCCCAGCCAATAAAGAGGAGAATGATATGGGCGCTATTATGGATCAATCATCACAAAACTCTATTCCAATTCAACCTCTAGTAGCGGACAAGACACCGATGATCTTACATAGAATCAAGAAACTGGAGAAAGAGGTACAAAATTTAATGAATTCAATTAACAATATCTCTGATTTCTTTGATCATATCGATTGGAGGATGAAGAACACTTTGATCATACTGGACATTTCGAAGCGAGTTTGATACGATTAATGAAAAAGATGGGATGGATTGAAGAAGATTTAACTGAAGAATTTCCATTCCGGCCCTTTTATAACCTTTATATTCATGTTCAAGCGATGGGTGATATCAGAGGAGAAACTAGCACTGAATTAGAAGAGTAGCGGAACTGCTTTACTTTGTATTTTTCTTTATGTTGGATTTGATTTGAACTATAGTTGTTTTTTTGCTTTCTTAGTTTGATTTTTAATCTCAGTATAGTTTAGATTATGTTTGGAATGTTTGTTTTCAACGTTTAGAGTGTTGTGGCTTGGATTGCGACGCTGAATTAAGGAATTTAAGTTGAGAAAATACCTAACTTATGTGTGTTATGTAATGTGTATTGTAAATCATAGATTTTATATATAATTGTGCTTTTTTGTGTTGTGAATGTTTATTTGTGTTAATACATCACTTAATCACTATTAATTTATGTTTAAAATGATCAAACGGATGACGACGAGGCTTAAAATTGATCGAAATCACAAAGATAAAAAAAATGATCAAAACTTAAGAAGCTTGCCGACGGGTAGCTCGAGGCTGCCGACGGTGTTTTTTTCTCGAGACTACTGAAATTAAATTCAATTGAGCTCGTCGACAGCGCGAACGATCCCGCCGACAGCGAGATCCTAAAAATTACCTTTTAACTGCGATTTTGACCAGTCAACCGCCACTATTCATCGTCTTCTTCCCTTATTTATCAAAAATTTTGACCTAGGGCTTGAGAGATCTTGGATTTAGGGCGATTTCAACTCATTTTGACACAGGATTTGATCATCACTTGGTAAGAGCTTCCCTCCTAAGTAAAAATTTTTTATTTTCACCATGAATTTCTTCCACATTGAGGAATTTCATAAAAATTGAAAATGTGGAGAAAACACTTGGAAGAAATTCATGGAACTTAATTTAGAATCCTTAAAGTCACATTTTGAAGCCATTTTATCATTATTTTGGAGTTTAGTTTAGATTTTTGTAAATTTGATAGATCGAAAAATGGCTCCCCGATAAAAGAGGCGACTTGAATTTGACGAGGCTTGATATATAAATGCTAAAACCAAGTCAAGATATACTTCTATCTTCCAAGGAAAGAAGTGAATACAAGATCGAGTTTTTGATAATCCTGGAGGAGAAGTGGAATGAGTTGTCGGCATATTTTTAGGTTGTGTGTTGTATTTTAAAAAGGGGTCGCCTAACAGAAATTGTCGGTGAATTTTATATTTTAATTTAAATATATATATATATATATATATATATATATATATATATATATATATAGTTTTAGAAAGAAGCATTTTATTTTAAAAATAACTTTAAGTTTAAAAACTTTAAGATATGAAATCAAACCGATCTCACATCCCAAATAGTTTGTATAAACGAGCACCGCATCACAAACCGTGTATCTATCCCGAAGGACAAACACACTGCTTGACGAGGGGGCTCGATTAAATGAACTAGAAGATTTGTGACATCTGTTTGGTCTGCGAACCAATTTTATAAGCCGACAAGTTCCCCTGCTTAATATAAAGAAATTAAGCAGGGTTTATATTACTTAGGTTCTTAAAGTTCCCTATAAGGGCAAGCCCCTATAGTTAATTACATCTTAAATGACGGGAATCATTTAAGAAAACTCTCGATAAAGATCAGTGGTTTTGCTTTCAAGAATTTCAAAGTGTAAGGTTTTCAAACAATTGGATTTTGGAAATTTCAATTGGGAATGGATCAAATTTGGAACAATTATTTTAGGAATCCAATGCAGGAGAAGTAGGGGATATCACGAATTCGAGATAAGTCTCGGTGACTTTCCGACTATCTTATTTGTTTAGCTTGAATTAGGGAATTTATTTAATGTTATAATCCTGCCAATTTAAATTAATTTAGGACTTATATTAGTATGACATAATCATACAAATAGCCGCGAAGATGTGAGGGTTTATGTCGTACCAAACGACTACCTCGGACTCCTAAGACCGGTTAGGGCTTAATTTACATAATATGATTATGCAAATGCCTAAAGAAGAGCTCAAAATTTATGTTGCACTAGGAAAACTACCTCGAAATCCTATGGCTTGGTTATTTAAAACTAGGAAAGGTTTTGCTGATGTAGATTCTAGTTTTGCTGACGACTATGGCCGTGCTGCCCACTATGCTCCAAGCTCCTTGTTGTTGTCGCAGAGGTTTAGTTTTAGAATGTGAGAATCAGGAAATGAGGAAAGTGTTTTGGTTTAGAAAAATCTTAAAGTTCAAATATCTTTAATGTTTTATTAGGGGAATCTTAAAGTTGATTATAACAACACCGGTTAAGATCCCACGGTTCCATCATTCCGGCACCGTTATTTTTATCAGATTCACTTAGTCCAGTTGAATTTGCTAAACTCAACTGAATGAGTTCCACACTTTCATTTAGACCGTGAGAAATCCCATTAGCAACACGTAGGTTACATCATCTGAGGTATTCCCGATCATCCAACAAGACATTTTAATTTAGTTATAGTTGTAGTTTTGTTGTTCTGTTTGTGATTAAATATTGAGTTGTTTTATATTTTGAATGTTATGGCGGTGAATTTTATCTTGTTGTGACTTTTAATTTAGTTTTGGGTTTCAGTTTTGTGGATATCTTAAAAGGTTTCAGTTTTCATGCAGGGTGTCAATCTTGTTTAACATGCAAGAAAAGTAAAGTGCAGTGCATGTAAGTAAATAAATTACAATAAAATAAAAGCGTACCTGGAGGATCTTCTTGTCATTTCCAAGCTGCACTTAAAACACATGTTATAGCATTTATATATTTGCAACAAGTACCTAGGTAAAGCTAAGGAAAGGTTCTGGTTGTCTACCAAAATCCTAATCCTATTGCTAGTCAATCCCTATGACGTCTAGGTTCTTTTGTTTTTGTGGATGATTTTCTTCACCAAAGAACAATTAAGTTCGATTGTTCTTCTAAAACACCCCATCATATTGAGGAAGTGTTTAGGACGAGTCCTAAACATATTTTCAATATTTTTGGGATTATTTTGAGTTCAAATGAATTTTATTGTATTGGTGAATTGATCATCCAAAAATTTAGTTTAGTTTGTTTCTTGCTCAGAGAATTAGGATGTTTGATTATCCTATGAGTAAAGTGACATTTCACTTAATGCTTTACTTAAGTGTTATAATAATGAAAGCCTTTAGGGGGCAAATCAGTTTGTTAAAGAATTTAACCACTTTGATTAAAGTTGAATTGATAATTTAGGATGATTTAATTTAGTTTCAAAATTCAAATTGATTTTCTCTTAAGTGTTTTAAATTGTTTGATTTGAAAGAGGTGTTTAGATTATTCGATTTAATTAAACTTTTAATGATTTAAATTTAATTTGGCTTAATTGTAACACTTTAGGTCAATTTTAATTGGTTTGATTTTTTATGTTTTTAATTATGAATTGTCTTAAGGTTGATTTTCTTTAATGTTTCAAATTTGTTTTAGATTTGTTTTTTAAGTGATTTCAAATTAATTTTAATGTTTTAAATTTATTTCAATTTGATTATCAAATCACTTAATGTTTTAAGCTTTTATCTTAATTAAGGTTTATTTTCCTTTTAATTATTTAATTATTAATTTCAATTATCATTTTTGAGTTTGATTAAGAGTTGAATATTATTAAAGTGATTCACTTAGGGATTTTAAATTAAAGAATTGATATCTTCTTAAATCATATCCCTAATCTTAATAATCTAAATTTTAACTTATTCTTCCAAAATTCAAATTATTTAATTAATTAAAATTTACTTTAAATATTTTCAAGATGATAAATAGATTTCTACCCCTTAATTCCCTAGGTTTCAATCATCTAATGAAAATTTTAAAATCATATATTTTACCCTCCCCTTGATTAAACCTAAATATTAATTAGGGTTAAAATTCTTTAATTACATTTATGTCCTTTTAAGCATGTTCATTTCATAACTCATCAAATTAAGCTTAAATGAACATAAAATTTTTATGTCACTTCACTCACATGTCAATTAAGACATTAGAGGAGAGAATGTGATTTTTCTGAATTTAATTTAATTTATATATTTATTTTTATGAAAAATATGGGTTTTCAATAAAAATTCAACAACATGACCAAGGTAAGGTTTCTGTCCTTAGGAAAATTATGGGATGTTCCTACTAACCAGAGGACCATTTGAACCAATTTTGGTGATTTTTAAAATTATTTTTTATTTATTATAATTATTTTGAATTTTGGAGTATTAATTAATTATAAAATAAAATTAAAGTTGAAAAATAGATTTTATATTTTTCTTAAGTCTTTCTAACCTTAAGGAGTCCAGAGAAGCAAATTTTATATTTTTCTAATTTTTCTTTGATTTATTAGAATTAATTTAGTGAAAATGTAGGGAAATTTATTTTTTAATATTAAAAAATGTTTTAAGCCTTTAAAATTCAATATCTTAACCTAGAGACTTGAGAAAAATATTTGGTTTGTTCCTAAGTGATTAGGAGGCAAAATATGACGTTTTTATGATTTTTAATATTTTTGTGATTTTTATTATTTTTTAATTATTAAAATATTAAAATATGGTGAAAAATGAAGATTTTTAGAAAATTTCAATTTTAATTTTATTAGACTCCTCTGATATCAGAGAAGTCTCAAAATCAATTTTGGTGAATTTTTGGGATGTATTTTGGGAGTTGTGAATTTTTAAAGTTTAATTTTGGTTATGTGACTTAATTAATCCATTTAGTGGGTTAAATCTTTTCCAATTGATTTCAAACTTTTATGCGGGACTCCGCTGACTCTAAAGATTAGTGGAGAATTATTTTCAAGTGATTTTGATGTATGGTTAACCCAAATTAATTAAAATTCAGTTTTGAGTGTTTAGGCCAATTAGGGTTATTCTTAATGAATTAACTCAAACCATAATTTTCCTAGGGTCCTCTAGTCCTAAGATACTTCTCCTAATTTTCTTAGGATTTATTACACAACATGCTAATTATGGGAATTAAAATATCAAAATAGGCACAAAAATTTAGAAAATCAATAACTTGTCATAGAGATGGCCTCTGACCTTGAAAAATTCAGGGAATGTTCCCAAGATTAGAGGCTATAAAATCCCTTCAGTCTCATGCCATGGTGAATTGTCTATGCAAATGGAGGATTAAAACATTGAAATGAGTAAATAATTAATTAAAAATAAAATACTCAACAAAATGACTTGATTTATTTTCCACATTGTTCTCCTCTGTTCCTTGAGCAAGAAGGTATTTTTAGTTTATTTTTATGATTTTTCTATGCAAAGTTATGGATTTTTCAAGTTTTGGGTAATTAAATAAATAAAAAAAACCCTATTTATCTACTCATCCACGCAGCGCCGTGTCAACCTCATCAGCTCCGAAAGGCCACGCGTCGTGCTCCCATTCGATGTCGCCATCTGACTCAGCGCTCCGGGGGCCCGCGGTTCATGTCCTGTTCACTCGTTCGACGCAATCTGCACCGTCTATTCGATACACGCTCGATCCAATGGCGGCCAATCATCGTCTCCGCCTGGTGTGTCCCGAGAGCTGTCCACACTCAAACCCTAAGATCTCTCTCATTTCTCAATGGATCGTGTTCTTATGCTCTATAGATTCGTCTTGAGGAGACGAACACATCCATACAGTTTATAGGCTATGAAATTAAGTCAAGCAAAATAGAGAATCGCTGAAAGCTCAGGAGGAAGAAGGGGTCCATACCTTGGCTGCGAGAAGTGAAGCTTCGATCGGAGAATTGTGGCACCTTCGATTGCACCCAAGGAAGCTCCGGATGAAGTCTCTAGCTGCTGGGAATTGCCAGGTATGAAAGTGACCAAGGCCGATTTCAAAGCTTGGCCGATAGAGAGGATGGCTGGCACAGGTGAGGGGATTTCACCTGGGAACTCCTTATCTAGGTCTTGTGCGGGTGTGGGTGAGTTTAATTTGATTTTGGTGGAGGTTTCGAGTTGTCCTGGTTTTTGGGTGGATTTTTGGTCGAGAAATTGAGCTCTGTTAATGAGGATTAGGGCAAAGGGACACTGAGAATCAATTGCTCTGGGTTAGGAGAAGGTCCTGGAGAAATTTTGGCAGAGTTTTGTTAAGCTCTGGTTCATCACCTTATTTGGCCGAGAAGGTGGTGGGTTTAAATAGGCTTGGCTCGGAGGGCCTCCGGGGGAGTTAGGGCTTGGGATCAGCTGCTCTATGCAAGGGAAGAACAACCATGGAGTCCAATTGAGTTGGGACAGCTCAGCCAGGTGAATTTGAATTTTTAAATCCAAATAAAGCTCTCGGCCATGGTGTTCTCCGGCGACTGTAGTGGCCGGCCGGCCAGGCATGGGTCACCTTCATGGTCAGTGAGGTAAGGGTTTGAATTTGGTGCAAGAAATTGAGATTGGCCATGTGTAAAGAGTTGATTCAAAATGGAATGGGGAAGGAGCTCTTTTAGACTTGGTTTGGTAAACCCATGGAAATAGGCTTGGTGCACCCACCAAGGTCTGATTTAGGCTGAAGGGAATCAAGTAAGTCAGCTAGCTTAGTGGGGAGAAGTCACCATCTAAGTATATTTAAGCTTAAGCATGGTTTAGGGTAAGCATGAAAAGGTTTAATCACTCTTAAGGGAATCATTAAAGTCCCCCCTCCTTTTGCTCAATATGGTATGGTCACATGTACACCACTCACATGGCCTGCATGGGGCTTAAGGATGGCTTCATGGCTGCTTTATGGCTTGCCCGTGGCTTAGCTCAATTTCATGAAAATGAATTTTGGGATTTTTGATGGATTTAGGGGAAATTGGCATGAAGCTTGATTTGGAATTATTTGATTATTGATTTAGGACTTAGGGATGATTTCAATTAAAGGTATGGTGAGAAGAATTTGTCATGTGGGCTTTAGAATAAATTTTGGTCTTTTTGAACTTTGGTAAAAAAATGGGCTTTTAAAGGCTTTATGGAAGTGGGCTTTTAGATTTCAAAAAATGGGCTTTTGGATGAAAGTTTTGTGAAGGACCATGCCAAATAAATGTTGGGTTTAGTTTAAGGATGTATCATGAGTGATTTGGAAAAGGTTTGGTGTCATTTGGAGTTGAAATGGGTTCAATTTGGGCCTTTTTAGTAATGGGGTCAAAATGGGCCAAATTGGGCTAACTTGGGCTAAGGTTGGGTTAATGTTTGGTTTGATGTAAAATTAATGTTGAAAAATATTTATGGGGGTGTGATAAAAGAGTTTTCAACTTTGGTTGGGCTTTGATTTTGGGATTTGGGCCTATTTGGATTCATGATTGGTTTAGGCCAAATTGGGGATTTTTGATTTGGGTTAGGTTTAGGTGAAGTTTAGGTTCAAATTTTGGGCAAATCAAGTTAGTGTTTTGTTTGTGGGGATGTTAGGAAGGTTTTGGAAAAGATTTGGGGCTAATTTGAGTGGTTTGGTTGGACATTGAGTCCATTTAGGTTAAAAATAGGTCAAATTGGGGGTTTTGGTAAAAGTGGGTTAAATTGGAAAAATTGACCTATGATGTAGTTGAACAAAATAAAATTGGGAATAATTGGGATTTTATGGAATTTTCTGGGAATTTTCTGAATTTTTGGGTTAAAAGGGTATTTTGGGTATTTGGAGGGTATTGGGGGGTATTTTTGGATTTTTTGGTATATTTGGTCATGGATGGTCAATTTGAGTGGTGGGAGATGTCTGGGATTGATTTTGAGGAATTTTGGGTAATTTGGGCAATTTTGCAAATTTTAGGTTATTTCAAGGGCATTTCGTAGGTTTGGCGGGTGTAGGGCCCCCGGGGTCAAAAATTGAAATTTTGAAAAAATAAGGATTGATCAAATGTAAGTAAAATAGGATCATTTTGGTTAAGCCATGAAGCCATATTAAGCTCACAGGAGCCATGAGAGGACTCATTTTAGGCACTTAATATGTTGTTCCTAACCTCTTGCGCGTGGGCCGAGGGGTTGAGGACCATCCATATGAATTACCTACATGAGTCAAGAAGTCAAATTGGGTGTAGGTGTGGTTTTAGGACTTAGAATGTGTGTGTGGGAGTGTAGTGTATGTGCAAGTCCACCCTCACCAGACCAGACCACTCAGGGTAGTCCTAAGGTCAAAGAGTCCTACAGGGAACTTATCCTTTAAACCTTCACATTCGATCTTAACCCTCCAAGTGGTTTAGGGGTTTACAATCAGGCATGTGGGGTTTAAAGGGAGTTAAGAGGTATTTGAATTTCTAAATGGTGGGTTCCATCTCTAATCCTCTAGGATAGTCAAAGGGAAAACCTAAGGCTAGATCCTAAGTACTAGGGAGAGAGAGAAGAGAGAAGACCTCATCAAAAATGAGGTCAACATGAGTTATTAGAGAAAGGAAGTGGGAAAACTTTTGTTAGTCTACAAAAAAAGCTGTTGTTGAAGTTGTGAAAGAGTTCTATACCAATCTGACTCAGCTTGAGGACGAGCCTGTAAAAGTAAGAGGATTTTCTATTGATTTTATTGCTGCCCGCATTAATTCTTTTTATGAACTTCACGATCTTTACTCTAGCGAGTATGAAACATTTAGAACTATGGAAGGTCCGTTAGATGATGTTATTGACTTTCTCACTGATGGGAAAGGAACTTGGAAAATTAAACAGCGTGAACAGATTAATTTTCCTCTTTTTATGATGAATGACACAACTAAGGTATGGCATTATTTCATTCGTTTGATGGATTTGAGATTTGTGTTGGCAGTTTCATTGCATGTATATTAGTTCCCCGGGTTTTTATGCTCCTTGAAAGTGACAGATACGATAAAGAAAATATAAAAAATTAGTGGCACCAAAATTGAGAAAATTAATTTGATAATAAACTTTCCTTTAGATCTCATGCCCAATGAGCCCCGCAAATAGGACCATATGGTTTGGATTTACATTCTTTGCTGCTAATTCTCCCCAAATAGCCAAGGCACACCATCATTGATGGTACAAACTGAGACGATATGGATCCTAAACTTCTGGCTATGACGGGATTTTGGGTTCTTGCCTCTACGAAAAGAAAAAAAGATTATAAACAAAGAAAGCAGTCGAGACCTGAACCTATGTCAGCTGATCAAGTTGACTCATCTTAGGGTTTTGAGATGTAGGCACTGAAAAAGCCTTGCCAGGGAGCCCCGAATCCTAGGCTAAGCGCCGGTGCTATTGCTGAAGGCCAACACGAGTCGATTGTCAAAGCATCGAGGTCTGTGAACAGGGGCTGACGGACACGACAGTCACTAGCCCTCCTTAGCCAACACCGCAAAAAATTGTGGTACCCTATCGAGAGAGAGAGAGAGAGAGAGAGAGAGAGAGAGAGAGAGACGTGCTCTAGAAGACCCTTTTTGAATGGATATATTTTTTAGTTTCTAAGAAATTTTCTCTGATTGAGGATCGTGACATTATCTCAATATAAATGAATCAGTAAGATTAAAGGATCGTGAGGATGGTAAACCATCAAAAGATGTCGTTGAATCTACTCCTGCTGTCATGGCCTAACCACAAGGTGTGATCGCATCACTTCCGCCATTCGTCAATTCAGGGGGGCATCGACCACTCAATCCTTTACCTGCAGCTGGTCAAAAACATTATTCTAATTATCGATGATTTTGGGATTATTTTTTATCTTAGTTATTTGTAACGACATAACTATTACATACATCGTCGCTTATCAACAATATTTTGTTTCTCTACTTTTTTTAATAACAACTGATGAAATATTAACCGACGGCTATAGTCTGTTTGTTATCTTTAACAAATGCATTTAGGCTTTAGGGTTTAACAACTAGCAGGTTTGTTAAATTTTTTTTTTAGTTGGATTACACTGGGGCAGTGAATTAGCTCAAACGACATTAATCACTCAAAGATTGATTCAAATTTTGTCTCTGATCAGAATCAAATTTAAATAAACAAGCCGAGCTGTGAGCCAAAATTTTGTATCAAATTTTTTTCGAGCCGATTTTGAGCCAACCCCAGCTCGACTTGAAATCGGATCATTAATAACATATGACTATTAATTTAGTGAATTTAGCTCGAAAATCATTAATCAATCAAAACTTTTTTTTGAATTTTGGCTCAGATCAAGATTAGATTGAATTTTTTTTCAAATTTAGTGAATTTATCTCAAAATCGGATCGTTAACAACCCTAATTACAATAGAGTTCAAATTTAAGCACATATGTTCCTGCTTTATTTATGGATGCTCTTACTAAATATTGATAGGAGGATGCACCTTGGTGTATGATTTTTGTAGGTGATATCCTTCTTATAAATAAGGCTAGAGAAAGACATTAGAAATAACTTAAATTATGGAGGCTGAAATGGAGTCTAAAGACCCTTGTTTTTTGTAGATCTAGAATTGAATACTTGAAATGTAATTTTAGTAGTAGTAGCTCTAGTGCAGAATTGTAACTATGGATGATCAAATCATTTAAAAGATACGAACATTCTAGATATCTCGGTTCTCTTGTTCAAAGTGATGGTGTATAGATGGGGATGTGATTAATTAGTACATTTCAAGTTGGTCAGTACAACTCCGATGATGCATTTGAAGAAGAGATCATGACTACATCTTCTAGCCACTCTTTAGACGATGCTGAGTATGATGCATAATTATAGTGTACCGTCGTTGAATTTTGTATTTCAATTTATTGCATAGTTTTAAGTTTTTGCTTTCAATAGTTGTACCTTGCACTTTACAGTTTCGTTTACCTGTCTACTGCATACTTAGGTGCTTTATGTTTATTACATATTATTTTGTTTTTATTTTATTACATATTTTGTGTTATGTGCACTAATTAATAGAATATATCATCCTTATTGATGATGTCAACTAGAGGCAAGGATGGTCTCCCTTCCCACTCGGGTTGGGGGGGGTGGGGTGCTGGGCGTGGGGGGCTTGGACCATAACACTATCTGATGAGAAGAATGTCAGAAGAGGTCACCCGACTTTGACACCCACTCCCACTCCCTCTCCCACACCCACCTCGCCACTGCCCCAAACACCAACTCCGCCCCTGCCAGTGCAGACCACCACCCTTACCCCTTCAGTCACCCCTGCTACTGTCTCGACCCCCATCTCTGTAACTGCCTACGAACCCGCCCCCGCCACCACCCTCGCCCTCGCCTTTGACACCACCATCACTCAGTTCCCTTCCCCAACCCCAACCCCAACCCCACCCCCCACTTCCACCCAGAGTGCAATGGGGTTGAGTGCAATAGAGGCCCACGCAGCCTCTACCAAGCAAGAGTCGTAAGTTTATTTCAAGACATTGCAAGTAATATTTTTTAGTTTTTCAATTAAATAAAAAATTAAAAAATTGTTGTTTTAAAGTTCTACCCCAATCCAGACTATTTATCTCATTTGGGATGTCATTCGAAGCAAGTGCAGTCAGTATACTTGTCATAGAAAGAGATCCCGATGGTTATTCGAGATCTTTGATTTCTATAGCTTGTGAAAAGTATCATTCACTAATAACTTAAGTTGTTTTTATTTATTCATTAATCAAACATGTTCCCTATAATATTTACAGAAATAATTCTTCTGACGACTTGAGCACAAGGAGCAAATTTGACACAACTTCGAGCGCGAGGGCAATGATCGCCTCTAGGGACATGTTTGGTGATGTATGGAAATAGCGACTTCATCCTTTGTGGCTCGGAGAGGATGTTTTTGCTACAATGATTAGGGCTTGGTATTCTTCAGACTATTAGCAGAAGAGGGAGTAAGCAAAGCAGAACAAACAGTCAGCTTGTGAAGGCATGGGGCCCTTTAAGCACACTAGTGGGGTGATCTGACATACTGAATACAAGCAGAGGCTTGTATGAATTCAATTATTCTATAATTTTTTCTATTGTTGAAACATGTATTCTAACAATTTCATTTTATGAACGAGCTGTGGAGATTAGACGATGGCCCTCTACCGCCAATCTACGTGAGCTTACCCACAGGAGGCGGTCCTACCAGCCTTGGATTGATGACAGATCCTGAGTAACCTTGGTAACTGACGAGCAAAACTAGTTTGATGTTAATACATGTTAACTCTAACTTAGTGTAACTACTTTTGTTTGCAGAAGTGATTCTAGTAGCTGAAGGAAAGCTGATCTCAGGCGTCAGGAGGTATTATGATTCGCAAATGCGATCCTTCCGAGTAGGACCTGTGGAGGGAGGGTGCTAGAGAGAAGAAGAAGGATTGATTCTATGGGCTCGGTTCACAGGGCTTTTGCCTACAACGTTCATCCCTCCACCAGCACATCTACATCTTTTACCTCTACTGCATAGGATGAGGAGACCTCTAGGCGTGTTGTGACATTATTTGCAGAGATGGAGGACTGGTTCTCTCATATGAGGTTAGAGCTCGAGGCCAATATGTAGGCCAATATGAAGGTTGAGCTGAATTCCTTCCTGCTGCGGACGTGGGAGCATGGCAAGGCAGGGACATCATTGGAGGAGGAGGAAGCGGCGGAGGATGATGAGGTTGACGTGATAAAGGAGGAAGATTATGAGGGATTTTTTTTCTTTTTTTATATTTATGTATATTTAGACATATATTTTTTCTGTGCAGTGGTGTACATATTTTAGAGTAAATGCATTTTAATTATTTCATTATTTGATTGAATAAATTATTCTTTGACAACTATGCTATTTCATTAAATGCTTGAAATTGTATATTAAATGTTGTGGTAGTAATTGCTGTAACGTGAATAAAAAAAGAATGAATTTGTTTTTTTTTCTTATGCTACAGGTTTCTGACGGCTAGCAGTTGGTTTTGTGACGGTTCCAAATTTATATGGAGGCAAAACTAACGGCTAGACAATGGTTATTTTTACTTACGCCTAACTGACTTATAACTGATGGCCCAAGGTGCATCACACAAAAAAGAGTGCAATACTTTTCCGATAGTAAACCGATCAGTTATAAAAATATTACACAAACTACGATTTTATAATCGACACCTAATCAACGGTTTTTACCTGTGTCAAAAAATTGACGAGCGCGACACGTTTCTGACAGTTAACTCTCCAGTTATAAAAAAAGACGCATAAATGAAGTAAAATCGATGATTTTGGCTGCATCAAAAAACTAATGGGTGTGACACTTTTCCGACGTGTATGTCATCACTATTACAGAAGGAAGAGCCGTTGGTTATACGAACCGATGATTTTTGACGATTTAAATTTTCTCGAAAAAACTATGTCAACATTAAATTTTCAGATAACCATCGATAAATTTATAGCGTTAGAATATTGGTTTTGGAATTACTGACAAGTGTTTTACTTACGAGCTTAAAACCGTCGGTATCATTAAAAACAACGATTTTTCTTATCATAACCAACGAATTATAACCATAAAAAAAATTTAAATTCTTGCAAGGAATTTTAAAGCTCTCCCGCTATCAATTTAAGCCTACATAAAATTTATAAACAATTATGATCCATGCCACCCTTCTTTCATTCTTAGGTTGAATATCTTTACAAGATTTTTATAAACTATTTTGAAAAATCTTTAATTAGAAAATTTTTTTGAAATAAATATAAGTTTTCTACTTTTTATTTGTTTATGATATTATTACTTTTACAAATGAAATAAAAAGCTCTCTTAAAATTTTTATTCACCTTTTAAAGTAATATAAGATTATATGGATAACTCCTTAAGCCTAAGAAAGTCTACCCTTATCATTCAGCCTAATTGTCCTAGAAGTAATATTAATGCTATTAGAGATTTTGCTTAAGCTTTTATTGAAAAATAGATTACTTTTTCATTGGTGTTCTCATTTATAACATAAAAAAGGATTCTCTCTTTAAGAGATCTTTTTTTATCTTAAAGATGAAGTACAATCATTGGTTGAGACATTTTTTTTATATATTTCAAGGGGAAAGTTGATTTTGATTAAAAATAACTTCTCAATAATCTATATCATCCCATTCAAATAGATAATATACCAAAAAAGTTTTGAATAAATTAAAATTTTTACTATATATTGTGGAATGCTAAAGATGATAGCAATAAATTTACTTAGACCAAATATATCCATGTGTGTTTTCCTACCTTCAAGGGAGGGTTTGGTTTAAAGCCAGATTATGATCTTAACCAACTCATGTTCTTAAGATTTATTGAAAATTTATTCTTGATGAATCCATTTTATGCAAGTTAGTCTTTCTAAGTATTGCTATTCCAGGCATCTTGTTACAAAAAATAAGATTTTTAACTCTACCATTTAAAGTGTACTTTCTAGTGTTAAAAGACAAATCAAAGCATTTCATCTATTGGAGTTTATGGTTAAGTAATATTTTATTTTGGTTTGATATGTGTTTAGGTCCTTTCAAATTAAGAATATATGCATTTACTTTGTGCCTCAATGAAATGTTCCAGCAACATTTGCATCTTCAAGCGATTAGGAATGTTTAATGTTTAGAGTTTTATTTGTTGCATGGACAACAGATTGATTCCTCATAATCTTTTCTTTGATGAGTTGTAGGAAAATGAGGAATCACGTCAATTATTTCTTTAATGTTGATTGCAACAACAATGACAATATTCTTACTTTCTGTTGAAGATATGTTCATATCTTGAAATGAGCTGGCCAATATATTTTTTAATTTTCATACATGGATCAAATATGGATTGACAGAATTATCTTGGTGTAATTCTTTTTCTCACATATGGCTACTTATAATCATATAGTTTTGAACGTTGCTACATTTGGACTTGTACTAGTTGAGTTGTTAATACAATACAAGATTTCAATCTTATTTTTAAAACTTTGGAGTTGTTTGTTGACTTCATATTTTTTGCTTTGTTTGAAGTAGAATGAAATAATATAAAATATGAGGTGAAGTACGAACAAGCGGGTGGTTGGAGGCCAGTGGACAGGCAAGCTTGCTGGCGTTGGCTGACAGCAACCAGCAACAACTGAAAACAGGCAAATAAAAAATGGAGAGCGGGCCAACAACAATTAAAGGAGTACAATTGGTGGTTACAGTTAGAGTGTGGTCAATGGTCATCAGTAGTAGTGATACTGGTAGCAGGTGGTGGTTTTGCAGCGGACCAAACAGCTCCTAAATGATTAAGGGCCCGTTTGGGGCGGCTTATAAGTGCGGTATCATTTTCAAAATTCCGCCGTACCGTTTGATTTGCGCATTTCAACTGCTTATCCAATAAGTCGGTTTTAAATTCTTTAAAGAAGCCGATCGCGGTAAGGGACCTGCGGTTCGGCTTATCAGCAGCTTATGAGAATAAGCTGGAAAAGCAGTTTTTCTTTGAATAAGCTGGATAAGCATAAGCAGCCCCAAACGAACCTTAAGATTTACAAAAGTAAAAAAAAATAGTAAATATGATTACTTTTAATTACTTTAAATTTTAACCATTCAAAATTTATAATAGAACTTAGAAGTTATGTTGGAATAAATTATTAGATACCAATAAACAACATAAAAAAAACAAATAAATTAGCTAATTCAATATTTTGTAGATTTGTACTTTAGCACTTGTTGATATTCGTTAAATAGAAAAGAAAACAGATAATTAGGTAATAATTAGATATGTGGTAAGGAAAAATAAATAAAAAAGTTATCAGTCATTCTATTTCTTATAATATTGTCAAATAATTTCCCTTAGCATCTAGCTTCAATCATATTGAGAGTATGGTTTGATGCATCCTGATTAACCATCACCTTCAAGTCACATAACAACATATTATTTGTTTTCATAAAAATCAATCAAATAAAGACATGTAGAATGGAAAAAAAATTTATGATAAAAGAGTGTAGAATCCAATTTCAACTCTAGGCTGACTCGCAACAGTCAAAGACCTCAATTCACATCCATTGATAAATGTCTTGTTGAATAAAACTCCAAACCTCACTGATTGATCATGGGGAATAATTTCATCTCCTATTGCGTTATTAAAAATAGAATAATCGTCTGGCATTATTTTGAAGAAGTTGAAGAAATGTGACATATGATGGAGAGAAGCTAGCAATCTCTTAAATAAATGTTCTCTAATGTTGAAATTTAGAATAATGCAGAATACATAATTTTCATTGATATGAACAGGGGTTTAAATAACCTTTACAAGTGTCCTATAATAAGGAAAATAATAAAAAAAACGAAATGATATGAAAGGAAAAATATCTCTCAATATCTCCAATAATCAATTTATATCAATTATTAGGAGATATAGAAAATAACATAAAATAGGAAAATAAGTAATTCCTAATCCAAGGAAATAAAATAAAACATCTTCTTAATCTAAGGAAATAATTTATTTCTAAGAATAAATTATTTCCTAGTATAATTCCTAACACTCTCCCTCAAGTTTGGAATGTATGTTAATAATTCTTAACTTGCTGAGTAGTATCGAGAATTGAGAAGAATTTAGTGGTTTTGTGAAAACATCTGCTGGCTGCTCTGAAGTCGACAAATGTTTCAACTTTATCATTCTTTCTTGAACTTTCTCCCGTATGAGATGACAATCAATCTTTGTGTGCTTGCTCGCTCATGGTATACCGGGTTTGAGACGATGTGAAGTGCCATCTGGTTATCACAAAATAAATTGACGGGATGTGCTTGCATGATCCATAAATTTTGTAGAATTGTTCTTAGCTAAATAATCTCGCAGCAAGTAGCAGCCATAGACTAATATTCAGTTTCTACACTGGAACGTGATACTGTGGTTTTTTTCTTGTTTTTCCAAGAAATTCATGAATTCCCAATGAAGATACAATACCTATTAGCTGATCTTCGAGTGTCACGACACTGGCCCAATCTGCATCACAAAAGACATTTAGTTAGATTGAGCTTTCTGCTGAGAGGAAAATATCTTAACCCACTGCCTGCTTTATATAACGTAGGACACAATGGGTTGTTTCTAAGTATGGCACTCGTGGCTTGTCCATAAATTAACTTAGAATATGAACTGCATATGTCAAGTCAGGGCTTGTTATAGTCAAGTAGATTAATCTCTCAACTAGTCTTTGGTATAATGATGGATCACTGACACATTCACCTTCTGATTTGCTAAGAGATAGGTTTTATTCCATAGGGAGAGTGGCTGGTTTTGCACCGAGGTACCTAACATTCTCGAGTATTTCAAGAGCATACTTTCACTGTGAAAGCACAATACCCTTCTGGGATCATGCAACATCAATACTAAGGAAATATTTCAATTGCTCAAGATCCTTTAATTTGAATTGGTTCCTTAAGGATATTTTGATGTTCAATTTCTTGCAGATCGTTCCCTGCAATGATAACATCATCTATATATAAGAAGGACAACGATTTTACCATTCTAGGATCGGACGAACAAGGAATAATCTACCTTTGATTGTATAAATTGGCTCGCTTTAGAGCCGTTAAAAGCTTGATGAACCATTATCTTGAAGCTTGTTTGAGACCATATAATGATTTGTGGAGTTTACAAACTTGAGCCTTCCCCTTTGTCTGAGGCCAGAAGGTAGCGACATATATACATCTTCGTCGAGGTCCCCATGCAAAAAAACATTATTGACATCTAGTATGTGGAGATGTCATTGCTTGGTTGAAGTTAGTGTAAGGAATAGGCGAATAGTTACAAGATTTTCTATAGGGTCAAAGGTTTCCTGGTAATCTAGCCCTTCAATTTCATTATACCCTTTTGCCACTAATTGACCGTGACTTTTTATAAACTTAAAAATATAAGAATTTGACACCACTACTAGAAGATCTAAGTCCCCAGCAATAGCGCCAAAAAGTTGATGCGACTTTTTGAGATGATAAAAATGAGTGTAATTAATTGGTAACAAAATAACTTAAATCAACACAAGTATATGTATCGCTTCAAGTAATATAGAGTTTTCTTTATAAACCTCAGTATCGATCTCATGAGGAAGTGAAGTAAGAGGTCTTTAGTCAAATTCTAGTCTACTACTAATAGTCTTTAGTTTAGAATGTCGATTAAAATTGTGTTTTATCTAGCAACTACTCCTAAATGCAAGTGTTAAATGTAAAGATAGTAACTATAACTAAATGCAAATAAAAATTCTAAAGATAACCCTTTTTGGATGAATTGGTTTGGAAAATTTTGAGATACTAAAAACTACTATTCTTATGTAATCAAATGGATAATGTATAGGAATGAGATGCATTAAAGATTTTATGTGCCAAATAGGAGCAATGCTATTCTTTACCCTTTGGTGCAGGCATAAAGAACATTGACAAATCCTATGCTTGTTTACTGAATCCGTGGCTAGGCTAGGAGGATACCGGCTCTCACTTCAGAGCTCCCACGTTCCCCTCGCCTGAGGGCTAACATCTCTGCATCAGTACTCAAACAATTGGACCGAATTGGACATTTTAGTTTGTAACCCTAAAATCTCCACTTCTACGTTCAATAATTATATTTCCCTATTTATTTGCATTCAATCCCCTTGAACTTCACCATCCATAGAATTTGAATGTGGTTCATACTTAGTTGTAGAAAGCATAACCCTCTCGGATCATATATTTTCACAACGAATTTTAACATTACAACAAGCCTTAATTGCAATGTAAATGAAGTGCAAGTAAAAACCATCACATTTATATATAAAACTTCTTCTAGCATGTATCTCAACATCCTACACATGAATTCTACTCATTACAAAAGAAAAGTAAAAGGAAAAGAATGCCATAATATTCTCATGCCACTATTTCCAAAGAAGAAGAAAGAGTAAGAGAGATACGTCACAAAGCACGAAGAAAACACAACAGAAACTTTATTTAACCAAAGCAAATCCACTAGGTAAGTGTTTACAAAATCATAAGATAATGAAGAAAAATACTTAGCTTTTTCCCTTTGAAAGAAAGATGAAGATCTCTCCCACAGAGTCTCCCATCGATCCATGCAATGCTAGTGCAATCTCTTACAAATTCTCTCAAAATATCCTCTCCAATCTCTCCAAAAGGGTAGAAAGAAATATACATTTCTACTTCTAATCTAAGATCCCTAAACATTCTCTAAGTTTTTCCTAACATTCCTTCCTTTTTCTCCTCACTTTTCTAACCTAAATTTTCCATTTTAAAGAGTATGGATGAATTTCTAAGAGTTCCCTTAAGTAGCCCTTCGAAAAAACGTCCAAATACATTGAATTTCGGCCCCAAATCTCCAAAAGTCAGTCCATAGTCGTCTGGGGAACTGTCGGTGGGTTCGAGGGCGCTGTCGGTGAGCTTTGCGGCCATTTTTCGGCCTTCTCGGGAAAATCCCGTCGTCAGCGAGCTCGAGGGCACCGTCGGCGAGCAAACTGCTAGGCTGCTCGACCATTTTGCATCGTTTGGCTCCGTTTTAGCTCAGATTTGCCCCGTTTTAGTTGTGTTGCGTTCCTAACAGATAGGCCTACAAAATAAGCATAAAAACAACATTTCTTTAAAGTGTAATCTCATTCAAAAATATGCAAGAAGTGTAAAAGAAATTAAGCATCGAAAGACTTATCGAAAGGTGTCAAGCCAAAATTTACTTTCTTGCTCGTTTTTGCTCCAATTTGCATAGTTTTTGCTTCTTTTTCTCCAAAAGTCATTTCTTGTACATAAAACCAAAAAACATACAAAATACCTTCCTTTTAAAGTGTAACATCACCAAAAATGAGTAAAATCATATAGCAAAAAGCATGTATTTTTTCCTTGGGTCAAAATCCCCCAAACTTAACTGTTACTTGTCTTCAAGTAACACTATAACTTTAAAAATAAAATATGTTGACTTGTGTTTGTGGGTTTCAATAGAGTTTCCTATAATTTCATCTCAGAAATATTATAGTATAACATAGAAAAAATTCTAGCAAATCAATCTAGGACTAGAGTGTAAGAATATCTCATATTCAACTTAGGAATCCTAATTTTCTATTTACTTCAAAAGTTATTGAAACTTATCAAACTAAAGATTCAAAGAAATTATAAAAACAGAATTTAAGCACCTTATCTATACCAATTAAACCAATATCTTTTGAAATAAGAATAAGCTTAGGATTGTTTTTAAGTCTTTTCATTTATAAGGATTCAAGTGAAACCAAATTTTTATTAGGCTTTTCCTCAAGCTTCTCCTCACTTATTTTCTTTTCTTTTTTTTTCTTTTCTTTTTTTTTTCTTTTCTTTCTGGATCATTTTCAATCCCTTTTTTTTACTTTTTTTTTTGGATCATTTTTAATCCTTTTTTTTTTTTACTTTTTTATGTGAGGATTACTATATCTGGATAGTCCTTTAATAATTTTGAATTTTACTATCCTCTCTCTAAAATCTAAAACTCAAAACTTTCCCTCACTTTTTATAAGTGTAAGTATTAGTTAGAAAATGGTTTTCAATAAAGGCTCAATTCTCATTAAGTATAAATCTAAGAATTTTAGCTTTTCAAATATTCAGCTCCTTTCTACCAAAAATAGAAAAATCATTTTCCTAAAGTTTCCTATAAATTATTTTAACTCTAGAACAGTTTCTTCACATAGGATTTCAACTAAGTTATTTTTCTAACATTCTTAAAATTGAAATTATAGTATCCTAAAGGTAACACCATGTACCACTAGTCATTTTAAAGGTGATATCAAAATAAATACAGGCTACTGAGGACAAATAAAGTTACATTTTAAAAATTTTTCTTCCCCCCAAACTTAAATTTTAAAATATTTTGCAATTAATTCCATAAAATGTTGCAGGAAGAAAAATTAAAGTTTGAATCTACTTACTACTACAACATCCTATCAAATTCATATACATGCATAATCAGGATAGAATGACTGTAGGAGGAAGTAAATCTAACCTAAAACATGCTTGTAATAAAATTACACTAAAAGGAAGTATTTTCACTTTAAAACTTTATTTTTCTTTCTCCCCCCAAACTTAATTTTTAACATATATAGTATTCAGTACAGAAAATATAAGCAGGAAGAAAAACAATTTAGAAATTCTATCTACCACAAATGTCTATCAAAACCATTTACAAGTATTCATTAAAACAAAATAATATGTAGCAGAAAGTAAATCTAAACTAATTATGCCAGAATGAAATTCACTAAATAAAAGTTTAACTAACATAGCAGGTATCAGCAAGGGAATATAAAAACATTCTTCAATTATTATATAAAATTGTAACACAAAAATAAACACACATAAGATAAATGAGGTCAACTCATCCTTTAACTCATCACATCTCACTAATTTACTTTCAATTTCTAACGGAATCACTACACTAATGAATTAGGTACATTTTAAATGTTTTTATAGATTATAATCCGAAAGATAAGATTACCCTTGATATATTGGTTTCCGGACACCAATCTCAGGTATCATCTAATCCCTTATAATTAAGCACCTCTAACAGTTATAAAGATAGTGTAAGATCATCCACATGGTATTCATCAAATAGGTTCGCGACTCCTACCTAATGAAAATAAAGTTGCAAAAAGGAAGTAACAAATTAAGATGGAACTATCAATGTTCGAAATTCATGATTTCTCTTGTAAAACTCAAGTCTGGGTGAGACCCAAGTCATAGTGGACTCGTTAATCCAACTACTACAAGAGATCAAGTCTAGCCATAATAAGAAGTTAAGGAATCACCTCCCTCATGACACACAAAGATCAAATCAAACTACTAACAATCCAAACATCTACCAATCAACAATCAAACTTATCAATCCATAATGACACATGAAGATCAAGTCAATCCACTAATCCAAACATCAATTAAGCTGATCAATCAACACTAAAGCAAACACAATACAACACTAACAATCATGACTCTCAAGCACACTAAATCAAAGCACACTGATAACTATGGGTTGCCTCCCATAAAGCGTTTGGTTTAACGTCATTAGCCCGACAAATGATTCCACCTGGATCAAAATTCTAACTAAGTAATCCTCGATCAATCGCCCAATCTTTTTCAGATCCAGGGATTCTTATAAAATTCTCAAATTTTAATTTTTCATTTAGCTCTTCATTTTCAGTTTGATTTATATCATAATTCCTCATATTTCTTTCTAGATCCAATATTCTTCTATTGATTTTCTGAATTTGCATATTAATATCATCCTTGAAATTTATAAGAAATGGATCTCTATAAGATAATTCAATATCTCTCAAATTTTGGATTAGATTCTCTTTAGATAATTCAGATTCTGGATCAATATCTTCTATGTTACTCTTTTGTTTCAAGTTATCTTCCAATTCTTCTCCTTTATAATTATTAAATGATGGAGGATCTATCTTAGTTGAGGAAATAGGTTTTTCTAATTCCTTAGAAATTTCTTCCAATATCCTTATCCTCTTTTCTCAAGTCAAAGTTATTTTGAAATATATCCTCAAATTCTCTTCCAAGTCTTAGTTCAATAATTTTATCTTGTTCATCATTCAATTTAGGTTTTTCTTGTGATGGAGTCGCATCTAAAGATATAAAGATAGGTTGTGTAGATGAATTACCTAAATAGATAGGCTTTAAAATTGTATGGGGTACATCCATCTTAAGTTCATGAGATTTTTCAACAGATGGAATTAAAAGTTTACTATTTTTGGTAGCGTCCATCATTTCACACCTCTCCTGAACATACATACAGTCTTCTTTAAATAACATTTTCGAATCATCAAGAAAGTCTATTTCAATCTCATTTGTTAACTTACTCTCAAAACTTTCTTGGAAATGATCTTTACTTAGATAATCAATTTCATCTATCCAAAAACAATCATCTTTTCTCTCAGCTGGATATTTCATTGTCTTTAATACATCAAAAGTGATTTCATGGTCATTAATATTCATAGTCAACTCTCCTCTTTGCACATCTATCATAGCTTGTCCAGTAACAAGGAAAGGTCTCCCTAAAGTAATTGGAATTTCTTTATCTTCCTCCATATCTAATACAATAAAGTCCAAAGGAAAGATAAATTTATCCACTTTAACAAGCACATCTTCTGTAACTCCTTTTGGATAAATGATAGATCGATCAGCTAACAGAAGGGTTACAGTAGTGGGAGAAATATTGGCTAAACCTCTTCTAAATATAGATAAAGGCATCACGTTAATGCTCACTCCTAAATCACATAAAGCTTTTCCACATAATCTTTTTCTAATTTCATAAGGAATTGTAAAGCTACAAGAATCTTTAAGTTTCTGAGGAAATTTTTTTTGAAGTATAGCGCTGCACTCCTCACTTAGTGCAACTGTCTAGTAATCCTCAAATTTCCTTTTCTTGTTTAATATCTCCTTCATAAACTTTGCATAACTTGGCATCTGATTCAAAGCTTCGTTGAAAGAAATATTTATCGTTAACTTCTTAAGTACTTTCATGAACTTTGAAAATTTTTTATCCACCTCATGCTGTCTATGTCTTTGAGGAAATGGAGGTGGTGGTCTTTCCAAACTAATTTTAGTTGGATATATTAATTTTTTCAGATCCTTAGAAATATGTTATTCAGGCCTTTTAGTTTCCTTTGTTTCTCTCACAACATCTTTCTCTTTTCTAACCACATTCTCTATCTCTCTTCCACTTTTTAATTGGACATCTTCTACTTGTTCATTAGTGTTCTCTTTAGGGTTGATCTCAATGTTGCTAAGAAGTGTTCCTTAGAATATATTGCTAAGTGAATTAGCAATTTGTCCCAGTTGATTCTCTATGTTTCTAATCGCAACATTTTGACTTTGCAACTGGTTTCCCATTTGCAATACCACTTGTTCCATAGACATCTTCTTATCCTCAAATTGTTGATCAATATTAGAGGCCAATGGATATGAAGGTCTATAGTTTGTGTTCTCCTGATTATTCCAACTTCCATTAGGAATTGCATGATTATTTTCCCATTTTTGGTTTCCACCATCAGTAGTATGATTCCAGTTAAAATTAGGATGGTTCTCCTAACATGGGTTGTAAAAGTTAGGGTTCGGGTTGTTTATGGTATTTAAAGCATCATATGATAAATTAGAATCAATTATATGCCCTAATGAACTTTTCTCACTTACCGGAGTAAGTTGAGGCTGATTCATTCCAAATTGGTCCAACTTCCTTGATATTGCGGCAACCTGAGATGCAAGAATTGCAATCTCATCTGTATCATGAACACGTAATACCTTCTTATGATTTACCATTACAGATGGCCATTGAAATTCATTTGTAGCTATTTTTTCAATTAACTCGTACGCTTCATCGAATGGTTTTGACATTAATGAACCACCAGTGGCAGCATCAATTATAGACCTAAGGGATCCTATTAACCCATTATAAAAAGTTTGAATGATTAACCAATTGGGCAAAGCATGGTGCGGACACTTTCTTAAGAGTTCCTTAAATCTTTTCCCGGGCTTTGTATATTGATTATCCTTCATATTGACAAAATGAGATAAAATCGTTTCTAAGTTTAGTAGTCCTTGAAGGTGGAAAATACTTAGCTAGGAATTTCTGAGTTAACTCCTCCCAATTTTTAATAGAACCAAGTGCTAATGAGTATAACCACATTTTCGCCTTATCCTTTAGTGAGAAAGAAAAAAGCCTCAGCCTAACAGCATCGTCTGACAAGCCTTATAACGAAATGTAGCACAAAGTTCTAGAAAATTTGATAAGTGTAAATAGGGATCCTCCAACGGAGTCCCCCGAATCGATTGTTTGCACCGAGTTGGTCTCGGGATTTATTTCGAAACGAATCGAGTTTTATGACAGGATTTTGTATACTTGAGTGAATTTCTTCTGTCGTTGGATTTATGTAATCCCTCAATGAAGTATGATGATTTTCCAAGTTATTATCTTGAAAGTTTTCCATTTCCATTTCTAGATTTCCGAGTCCTTTCTGTATTTGTATTATTTTTATTTTTTTCAAACTCGAGATCATAAGGCACAAGTCCTGCAGATCCTTTGTTTCGCATACGTAACACAACAAACAATACATTAACAATTAAACAAATAATAGATGAAATATATTCAACACAACAAAACATTTTGACGAACACCTTATTTTTCACACAAATAATTTTTTTCTTTTTCCACAACAATTTTTCATACAAAAAAATACTTTCACACAAAACAGTTTTTACGACATTACAGTTTTCCAAGTCTAACCTAATTACTTCAACTAAAATTCTCATAAAGTTCTTATCGAAGCTTCCCCAGCAACGACAAAAAACTTGACCGCAAATTTTTATATACTTAAAAATATAGAATTTGACACCACTATTCGAAGATCTAAATCCCTAGTAATAGCGCCAAAAACTTGATGCGACTTTTTGAGGTGATGAAAATGAAGGCAATTAATTGGTAACAAAGTCACTTATATCAACGCAAGTATACGTATCGCTTCAAGTAATATAGAGTTTTCTTTAAAAACCTCAGTATCGATCCACGAGAAGTGAATTAAGAGTGTCTTTAGTCGAATTACTAGTCTACTACTTAATAGTCTTTAGTTTGGAATGTCGATTAAAATTGTGTTTTATCTAATAACTACTCCGAAATGCATGTGTTAAATGTAAAGATAATAACTATAACTAAATGCAAATAATAATTCTAAAGATAACCCTTTTTGGATGAATTGATTTGGAAAATTTTGAGATACTAAATACTACTATTCTTATGTAATGAAATGGATAATTTATAGGAATGAGATGCATTAAATATTGAATGTGCCAAATAGGAGCAATCATATTCTTTACCCTTTGTGCAGGCATAAAGAGCATTGACTAATCCTATGCTTGTTTACTGAATCCACGGCTAGGCTGGGAGGATACCGGCTCTCACTTTGGAGCTCCTACATTCCCCTCGCCTGAGGGCTAACATCTCCGCTTCAGTACTTAAATAATAGGACCGAATTGGGGATTTTAGTCTGTCACCCTAAAATCTCCACTTATACGTCCAATAATTATATTTACCTATTTATTTGCATTTAATCCCCATGAACTTCACCATCCATGGAATTTGAATGTGGTTCATACTTAGTTGTAGAAAGCATAACCCTCTCGGATCGTATGTTTTCACAATGAATTTTAACATTACAATAGGCCTTAATTGCAATGTAAATGAAGTGCAAGTAAAAAACCATCACATTTATATATAAAACTTATTCTAGTATGTATCTCAACATCCTACTCATGAATTCTACTCATTACAAAAGAAAAGTAAAAGGAAAATAATGCCATAATCTTCTCATGCCACTATTTCCAAAGAAGAATAAAGAGTAAGAGAGATACGTCACAAAGCACGAAGAAAACACAACGAAAACTTTATTTAACCAAAGCAAATCCACTAGGTAAGTGTTTACAAATAATAAAATAATGAAGAACAATACTTAGCTTTTTCCCTTTGAAAGAAAGATGAAGATCTCTCCCACAAAGTCTCTCGTCGATCCATGCAATGCTAGTGCAATCCCTTACAAATTCTCTCAAAATCTCCTCTCCAATCTCTCAAAATGGTCGAAATCTACATTTCTACTCCTAATCTAAGATCCCTAAACATTCTCCAAGTTTTTCCTAACATTTATTTATTTTTCTCCTCACTTTTCTAACCTAAATTTGCCATTTTAAAGAGTATGGACAAATTTCTAAGAGTTCCCTTAAGCACCCATTCGAAAAAGTATCCAAATACATTTAATTTCTGCCCAAAACCGCTAAAAGTCGGTCCATAGTCGTTCGGGGTGTTGTCGGCAGGTTCGAGGGCTCTGTCGGTGAGATTTTAGGTCATTTTTTGGCCTTCTTGTGAAAATCCCGCCGTCAGCGAGCTCGAGGGCGCCGTCGGTGAGCAGACTGCTGTGCAGCTCCACCGTTTTGCATCGTTTGGCTCCGTTTTAGCACCGCCCGTTTCAATTGCTTTAAGTTTCTAAAAGATAGCCCTACAAAATAAGCATAAAAAGAACCTTTCTTTAAAGTGTAATCTCATTCAAAAATATGCAAGAAATGTAAAAGATATTAAACATCGAAAGACCTATCGAAAGGTGTCAAGCCAAAATTTGCTTTCTTACTCATTTTTGCTCCAAATTGCACCGTTTTTGCTTCTTTTTCTCCAAAAGTCATTTCTTGTACCTAAAATAAAAAAAACCATACAAAATACCTTCCTTTTAAAGTGTATTATCACAAAAAATGAGTAAAATCATATAGCAAAAAACATTTTTTTTCCTTGGGTCACTAATCTGGTCTTGTAGCATTCAACTATCCCATCTGTGCGAAGTTTGATTTTGTATACCCATTTGCATCCAATTGGTATTTTCCATGCGTTAATGGTACGAGGGACCAGTACCATTGACATTGAGAGCGTCAAGTTCTTGTCGCATAGCAAACTGCCACTTTGGATCACGAGCAGCTTCTGCAAAAGTGCTTGGCTCCTTTTTAATTGAAAGAGCATTAGTAAAGGAACGATGTTTTGGTGTCAATCTAACATATGAAACGATTTTGGTTAATGGATGGGAGGTACCTGTAGCTTTGGCCAACACAGTGTTCGATGTCGTGAGGGAAGAGAAATATCAACGTGATACCCACATAAATAGCTAGGTGTTTTTGTTATTCTCATTGGTCGGGGTGATAATATTTTTTGGTATGGAGTTGTGGTTTGTTCTGAGAATAAATTTGGAGTGGGCGAAGGCGAAGGTGTCTCTTGAGAGGGAATTTCGTTATTTTGAGAAGATGGAATATTTCTTGAAGTAATTCATCGAATGAAGGCATGTTGGTGTGGGTGGTGAAGTGTGGATTTACACCTTTGTCTGTAGTGAAAGAGAGGGAAGGAAAAGTGTTTTATTGAAAAAGAACGTCTCGTGATACAAAGACTTTCCTAATTGAAAGATCATAGACTTTATAGCCTTTTTGAGCGTATGGATACCCTAAGAAAAGACATCGTTGATGGTGTGTTGAAGCAAAATAAAGACACCCAAACATGCGCAAATGATCATATGTGGGTTATTTATGGAAGAGCATTTCGAAAGGAGTCTTTCCTTGAAGAAGGGGTGTTGGTGTTCGGTCAATTAGGTAGGTGGTAGTTAGGATTACATCTTCCCAAAATTTTTTGGGTATATTGGCTTAAAAAAATAAAGCTCGGGCTATGTTGAGTAGGTGGCGATGTTTTCTTTTGGCTACGTCATTTTGTTGTGGTGTGGAGACACAACTGGATTGGTGAATGATGCCTTTATTAAAAAAAGATTCCTCAATATAAATTCAGGACCATTATCATTTCGAATGATTTTGACCTTTAAATTGAATTGTGTTTCAACGAGGTTTATGAACTTGATGATGTATGAATGTGTATCTGATTTATGGTTCATCAAATAAGTCCATGTGCATCGAGTATAATCATCAACAATTGTGAGAAAATACCATGCTCCTGTGATTGAAGGAACTTGGTATCCTCTCTAAATGCAATGTGAATTAATTCAAAAGGTGTTTTTGAGTGAATGGAACTTGTTTGAAAAGAAGAAAGCGTTTGCTTAGCCAATGGGCAAATTGAACAATCAGGAATATTACAAATTTTTTTGTCTATAATTGGGAAAGGAAACAAGCTGGAAACTTTATTCGATTGGTGGCCTAGACGTTTATGTCAGCGATTTAGGGATGGTGAAGAAGTAACATTTCACTTGCTCTTTTGTGGAGTATGAAGATAGTAGAGTTCTCCTCTTTTAGTTCCCGTCTCAATCATCTTCCCCGATTGTTGGTCCTGTAGCACACAAGTGTGGTTATTAAAAATGGCAAGGCATTGTGAATCATGCACAAATTTGCTAATAGAAATCAAATTTAATTTGAAAGAAGGGACACATAGAACATTTTGTAGAACAAGGTTAGCAAAATGGATGTTGCCTATGTGTGTGACAGTTGCAGTAGCCCCGTTGGGCAAGTAGACTTTTCGATTTGTGATAGTGGATTTTGTAGTAAGTTGATTGACTGAATATACCATGTGGTCTGTGGCTCCTGTGTAAAGAATCTAGTATATTTTTTATCAAAGGCAGAGGCATAAAAGGTTTTACCTGAGATATCACTCATGGCTGGCGTATTGCTAACATGATTCAGGCTAGATTCAAGCTTAACTGAATTTTGAGTTTTGTTAGATTTGGGCTTAGCTGAATTTTGAGTTTTGCAAGATTCAGGTTTGGCAGAATTTTGAGTTTTGTCTGCCATGTGTTTCGACCTAGAGAATAGATGGGAGTATTGGCGTGGAAGAGGTTGTCGGCGAGCGGCGGCTTCGAGATTTTATGAGAGAAGAAGAGGAGATAATAAGGCTGAGATGCAATTAGTTGAGGGAGTGACCCACGCTAAATATATGCGTTTTAAAAATTCAATCCCCGGCAACGGCGCCAAAAACTTGACCCGCAATCCGCTGATGACAAATATAATAATTAATGCTTTCAAAATGTAATAGATAATAATAGCAGCTAGTGTATATAAATATAATTTTATCAAAAATATTTTACACACTAGAGGTACTACGCAAGTATACGTATCGTATCAAGTAATATAGGGCTTTGAAACAAAGACCCCAGTATCGATCCCACGAGGAGTGAGTTATGGATTTTTATATATTTTAATTTTATTTTTAAGTATTTCTTTTATAGTTATAAATTTGATATTTTTAATTTACTAGATGCAATAATAAAGCAGTAATGAAATAATTAATGTAAATAGCAATAAGAAAACAACATTCTTCCTTTCAATTAATCCAATATTTTCTAAGATAGTGATAGTATTCGTGGAGAATATAAATTTATGGTATTGTGCCAAATAGAAGCATTCATACTCTTTACCCTTTGATCCAGGTGTAAAGAACATTTGCTAGCCTATAGATCAGGTCCGAATGTATTGTTAGTAGAATGGGTTAATCTAGACTCACACTGCTAGATGTCCAAGGGTGGCTATGGTCGGCCCTACTAGTGACCCTTTCCTTCTCTATAAACCAAATTACAAGAACTTAGTCTGTCACTCTAAAAGCTTATCAATTCTACGCCCATTATATAATATCTTCCTATTTATTTGCACTTCACCTTGAATAACCCGCACAAGACCTTCGACTACCCAAGGATTCATGTGATATCTACTAGTTAAGAATTCATCTCCTTCTAGGTATCAAAACTCTTTAACAGATTTTAATAATTTAAATGGCCAATTTAAATAGTAAATTAAGATCTGGTATTAATATCATCACAATGTTTTAAAATATAAATAGTTTCTAATTCTCCAACAAATTTTATATTAGCTTATTTATCTTTTCATAATTGAAAGGAGAAAGAAAACTAACTACTCAGAACACATTGAATTTAAACAACAAAACATGATAATAAATCTTTGAATAAAATTACAAATACTTATCTCAAGTGTTTCTCCTACTGAACCTCTAAATTCTTTTGACTCCAAAGCAAATAATCTTCAAAAGCACCAACTCTTTATACTCTCAATACAAGCTCTAAATAAAATAACTAACTAATTTATGAAGAATAGTAAAATGTGGCCCTAAAGTATCTCTCTAATTCTCTCTCTAGATGGGGCTCTAGATAGGGGGCTAAGTTAGGCATTTTTCTCCGAAGGAGTAGCCTCCTATTTATAAGCTTCAAGGGTTGCCTCAAGGCACCTCTTCAAAATGTGTCCACATTCAATGAATCTTCTGGAAGGTGTGTCTGGTGCCTAGGTTCCGGAATCTGGCGCCTAGGCGCCGGACTCTGCGTCTAGTTCTTCGCACCTCTTCACTTTGGATCGCACCTCTTCGCGATTAAAACCGTTTCCAAGCGTCCAAATACATTGTATCACGTTCTATAAACCAGGAACAACTGTCAGTCTTCTAGAAGGTCCAATAACCGCTAACACCGTCAAAATAACCGTCCAAAAGTCGTTGAAAATCTTGACAGATCCAGTATCAACCTGGCGCTTAGGCGCCAGACCAATAATTTTGACAATTTTGCATTATAGCTCCATTTTTGCTCCTTTTTGCTCCTTTTTGCTCCTTTTTGCTCCTTTTTCACTTTTTTTTTTCTTGAACATTTTTTCATCACCTATATCCAAAAACACAAAAATACCTTTCATTAAAGCATAATATCCTTAAAAATTTGATAAAAATCAAGGCATAAAAATGAGTATTTTTTTATGGATCAAAATACCCCAAACTTAAACGTTACTTGTCCTCAAGTAAACCTTGTTACTATATAAAATGTATAACATTTGGAATGAAAGATAAATATTTAAAACTCCTTGTAATTTTTGATCTTATAAAGGCTTTAGTAAATCATTAACCAAATTTCACTAACTAAGTTTAATTTTAAGAATTTAAAGAATATTCAACTACCAAATCATAAGACTTCAAAAATTTTTCATTCATTTCGAAAATAATAGAAGCTTATTATATTAAGATCACATAGATTATTTACAAGAAAAAGATTTTCATGAAAAATCTTTCCTAAATAAATATTCATGCATAAAAATTAAGTAAAGTATGTGACTAGTTTTCTTCATATAAGATAATTCAAGTGAAGTCAGTTTTTGATTAGGCATATCCTCAAGCTTCTCCTCTTTTTTTCTCTTTTTTTTTTTCACAGTGAGGATTACTGTATCTGGATAGCCTGTTAATGATTTTGAACTTCACTATCCTTAACTTATATTTTTAAACTTTTACATTTTCACTTAATTATTATAACATGAATAGAATTTCAAAAAGACTTTCAATCTTTTCTTTTTCAAGTTATAATTTTTTATTTCTTAATACTTCTAAAATTCAATTATTTCTATTATGAACAGAAAAATTTTTTAATCTTATTCTTCTTTAAGTTAAATAATTCTATTCTTAAAATCAATCGAAGTTATTAAAATTTTGGTTAAGTCCACTAAATTATTTATAATTTCAAAATTTTAAGTGATCTTAAATAGATTCTTCATTCCTTATGTTATGTTAAGATTTTTTTTAGAAAATATTAGTTTATTAAGGACAAATAAAATTTAAATTTGCATGTATTTTCCTTTCCCCCAAACTTAAGTTTTGGTATATCATAAAAAAATAAAGTATGAGAGAAAGAAAAGTATAATTTAAAAAGGAATTTTATAAGCATGTAAAAAAATTCTAGAAAGAAATATAATTTACTTCTATACATCATTTTTATGAATATTACAGAAATAATGAAGCATATAAAAGTAAGCAGGCTCAAAAAAATTTTTTAAGCAGTAGTTGAATTAAATAATTACAAAACTAACATAAATAGAATAACATTACTAACTATTCTAGAATACTAAACGGTAGAGTCGAAACAAAAATAAACACAAATTCATTCAAATTTCGATCCACGACTAAATATCTAAAACGAGTCTCAACGTCAAACAATTCATACAAAGTCTCATAAAGAAATCTAAACTAACGCAAACAACAATCAGTACTAGCAAACAAAAACTAAACTAACAACAGACTCAGCACATCTCAGAGGTAAATCAGGCTACTAATCACTGTCTGTAGCCTCATCATCGTCATCAACAAAAGAAAACTCCACATCCTTAGGATCAACATATGGTGAAAATCTTGGACAGGTGGGAAACTGAATATCATGCTCACCCTTCAAGAATCTAACTAAAGACTCTGAATACTCAGCATCATACTCACTCTTCCTCCGGGTGTAATCGGATAGGTGATCAATTTTCTTATCCATAGTATCAACTCTGCGAGTGAGTTAGAAATAACTCATTCTGCTACTCCATAAATTGATCATGCATAGATTCCCGAAAACTAGACGGTGGCTCGGCGGTAGAAGTAGAAGGTCCGGAAGTGGAAGCTCTACCGGAGTAGGTGCGAAGTAGAAGGGGCCGTAGATCTCTTCCCACGAAGACTATCATAGATAGTAACACTCTCCTGCCCAATTGGCTTGGTAGACTTCAGCTTCTCCTCAGAAATATCAGCAGTGAATTCATTATTCACACATAAAGTATAAATCAGGGATGGGAATCGTAGTCCTACAAAAGTACTGGATCTAGCAGTAGACTCCACAGAATCATAAATAATACTGCCGATATCTATCGGCTTCCTCTCCTAAATGCAGTAGTTTAAGATAGCACGATCTCTAGTCACTTCGCTCAGGTGGTTGGAAGGTACAAGTCTTGCAGAAATAAAGTAATGCCATGCCTTTGAAATACCATTTAACTTAGAAGATTTGAAATTTACCCGTTTATTGTTCCTGATCTTCCAAGCTCCAGTGGCTTTAGTCAAATAAGCAATAATCATCTCAAGATCTCCCTCAGATGGAGATAATCTAGAATAGTGGCACTCGATGGTAGGTGGCGATCCATAAAAAACATTGATCCTTTCCGGTGTAAATCCTACTCCAACACCTCCGATGAAGACTTCGTAGTCTTCCGCATCCAAAAAGTTAGCATAAAATTCGCGCACGGCTGGAATAACGAGCAACAGCGGTGAAATAACAGAATCGTTGCCAGTTGTGCGCAACGATAGTGTTCTCGATCATTTCACCGAGATTGTAAAAGCTTCGCTCTGAGATAAATTTTCTGGACGTCATAAATTCGTGATATCGAAAATGCGCTGCCGCAGTCGCGAACTTGCTACTGCAAAAATTTTCTCGTGTCTTTCATCGCTTAGATTTCGGTGTCATCTAAACGTGAAAGAAAACACAAATAATTTAAGAAATCAAAGATTTAAACTCTTTTTAAGCTTAAGAAACTTAAAATGAGTTTAGAAATTCATGGAGAAACATTAAAAATCAAAATTTTTCTCAAAATTTCAGTTTTTAGCCAAAAATAAGAAAAACTATGGTGAAAATAAAAAATAAATGGATTAGAGTGTAGATCTGACCTTGAGATGAAGAAATCAAGTGATTTCGGGCTCAAAATCTTGATGTTTTGACCTCAAAATGAATTTAGAAGGTGGGTTTTTGCGAAAAAGAGGAAGGGGATGAAGCTTAGGCGTCAAAAATGGCTAATGGTGGTTTAAATGGTGATTTTCGGGTAAGCAGGTCGAACCGGCGCCTAGGCGCCAGACTCGCCTTTAAAAAATCACTTTAAAAATTTTATTTTCCACCAAAATTCATAATTTAAACTTCTAATTACTCATATAAGAGTATTGCTTCAGTTTCCATCTTCCAAAATATTTTCCAAAAAATTTAAAAATTAAAAATTAAATCCACCAATTAAACACAAGTTTAAATCAAACTCTTCTAATTCCATTCATGATTTTCAATTTCGGACTCAATACAATTCAGATAAGTATCATAACATGATTCAAGTTCTAACAACTATCAAACAACACAAATTTGAAAGCAAGTACAACACACATAGAACATGATAGCAAACACACAAATAAACACAATCGATTCACTAAATTGATACAACGACACACTAGATAAATCACAATCTCACCATATCACTATCTAATTCCCATTATCTTCACATTGGAGATTGCTTGGCCTACTGGGGAAGAATACTAACGCTCTTAGAAAATCCGTAGCCGTTTTCTCGTCGATCCAATTATTTTTCGCATACATTTCCACTTGAGCATCTTGATAAGCCGCTAGATGATCAAATTGAAGTTTTGCCTGCCATTCCAGATGTTCAATTTGATGATACATCTCATGGAGGCAATCTCCAATGCTTTTAAATTCTACTTCAAACTTATCTAGACGACTAGAAATTTTCTCCAAACTTACAGCGATGAAAGCATTGAAGTAGGGTTGAGGATCCTTTGAGACCTTGTCTCTAGCCTCTTCTCTAAGATTTCTCCTCTCCATTTCTTCAAAAATCCTCTCTAATCTCTCAAGAATGGAGTGTATGGGTCGAAATAATGATTGCATAGGGATTGGGGATGAAGATAGGGTCATTTATAAGAGAAAATCGTGTGAAAAACTGAAGATTTTCAGTTTTGACATGATCCAGTAACTGTGACGCTTTGGCGCCAAATCTGGCGCCTAGGCGCCGAACCCATAGACACATAGTTTACTCTGGCGCTTAGGCGCCAAATCTAGCGCCTAGGCGCCGGAACCATGTTCGACTCCGTTTCGCCTAACGTCAAATTTAAAAGTTTCGATCTCCAAAATAGGTAATTTAGAATGGTAAGATCAATATAGACGCAGTAACACAAATTATAAGCAATCATAATGAAGGTTAACTTGATCTACTTTTTACTCATATATGAAATAGAGTGATCCAATGTCTAAACTTTATATACTTCGAGATAATTTTCAGCTTAAGTCAATATAGTCTTGTTAGCATCAAATTTTCTAAAGTAATATAAAATTAAACAAGACCGAGGCATAACCTTAGATTAAAAATGTAAAAACACACAAAACAACAAATAACTAGGTGTTGCCTCCCACAAAGCGCTTGGTTTAACTTCGTCAGCCTGACCTAATTAAGTTTTTAATCAGGTAGACTCAACTCATAAGCCTCTTTATAAATCTTTTTAATATCTCCCAAATAAGGCTTCAGTCTTAATCCATTAACTTTAAAAAATTTTCCCGTTTTGGGATCTTTAATATCCACGACTCCATAATGGTATACTTTTTCAATTATATACGGTCATATCCATTTTGATCTTAATTTTCCAGGAAAAAGTCTTAAACGAGTATTAAATAAAAATACTTATTGTTCAGGCTCAAATATTTTTCCTGAAATCTTTTATCATGTAATATTTTCACTTTCTCTTTATAAATCCTTGTATTTTCATATGATTCATTTCTTATTTCATCCATCTCATTTAATTAAATAATCGTTTTTCTCATGCAGTATTCAAATCAAAATTAAACTCCTCAAGTTCAACAGGTAAGTGACAATGTTTACCATAAACTAACCAGTAAGGTGACATTCCGATTGGTGTCTTATAAGCTGTTCTATAAGCCCATAATGCAGAATCAAGTCTATCAACCCAATCAGTTCTTTTAGGATTAACGATCTTTCTAAAATTCTTTTAATTTCTCCGTTTGATATTTCGACTCATTCCACTTGTTTGTGGGTGATATGCAGTTGCAATTCTGTGTTTGATTCAAAAATTTTCCAATAATGATTGAATTCTTATATTTTTAAAATGACTTCCACCATCTGTGATAATTACCTTAGGCATTCCAAATCTTGAAAAAATCATCTTCTTTAAAAATTTTGAAACACTTTTGGAATCACAGCTAGATAAAGCTACAGCTTTAATCCACTTTGAAACATAATCAACCGCTAATAAAATATAAAATTTTCCAGATGATGGTACAAATGGTCCCATAAAGTCTAAACCCCATTGTCGGCATATTTTTAGGTTGAGTGTCGTATTTTAAAAGGGGTCGCCTAACGAAGTTGTCGGCGAATTTTAAATTTAAATATAGATATAATTTAGAAAGTAATATTTGATTTTGAAAATAATTTTAAATTTGAAGATTTTAAGATATGAAATCAAACCGATCTCACATCCCAAATAGTTTATATAAACGAGCACCGCATCGCAAACCGTGTATCTATCCCTAAGGATAGACACACTCGCTCGACGGTGGGGCTCGGTTAAATAAACTAGTAAGATTCGTGACATCCGTTTGGTCCGCGAACCGATTTTATAAGCCGACAAATTCCCCGTTTAATATGAAAACATTAAACGAGGTTTATATTACCTCAGGTTCTTTAAAATTCCCTATAAGGGCAAGCTCCTATAGTTAATTACATCTTAAGTGACGGGAATCACCTAAGAAAACTCTCGATAATAATCAATAATTCGCTCTCAAGAATTTCAAAGTTTAAGTTTTCAAAGGATTGAATTTTTGAAATTTCAAAAGGGATTAGCTCAAATTTGGAACATTTTATTTTGGAAATTCAAAGGAAGAAAAGTAGGAGAAATTACGGATCCGAAGTGAACTTCGATAATTTCCCGACTACCCTATTGTTTCGGCTTGGATTTAGGAAAATCCTAATGTTTATTTAATGTTTTAATCTCGCCAATTTTAGTTAATTAGGGCTTATATTTATATGATAGAATCATACAAATAGCACTTAGAAGATATGAGGGTTTATGTCGTATCGGACGACTACCTCGGAATCCTAAGACCGGTTAGGGCTTAATTTGCAATGCAAATGCCTAACGAAGAGTTGAGGATTTATGTTGCACTAGGCAAACTACCTCGAAGTCCTATGGCTTCGTTGTTTAACTCTAGGAAAGTTTTGTTGATGTAGGTTCAAGTTTTGCTGACGACGATGGCCGTGCTCGCCCACCATGCTCCGAGCTCCTTGTTGTTGCAGAGGTTTAGTTATAGAAGTCATAAATCGGGAGATGAGAGAAGTGTTTGGTTTAGAGAAGTCTTAATTTCCAAGTGTTCTTTATGTTTTAATTAAAACGAGATCTTAAAGTCGATTAAACGAACCGATTAAGATCCCACGGTTCCGTCATCCCGCACCGTTATTTTCATCGAATTCACTTAGTCCGGATGAATTTGCTAAACTCAACTAAATGAGTTCCGCACTTTCATTTAGACCGTGGAAATCCCGTTAGCAACACGTGGGTTACATCATCCGAGGTATTCCCGATCATTCAATGAGACGTTTTAATTTAATTGTAATTGTAGTTTTGTGTTCTGTTTGTGATTAAATTTTGAGTTGTCTTATATTTTGAAATGTTGTGGAGGTGAATTTTATCTTGTAGTGTCTTTTATTTTAGTTTTGGGTTTCGGTTTTGGTTTCGTCCTAAAGATGTAGGTTTTCATGCAACTGTTGTTTATCATGCAAGAAAAGTAAATGCGATGCGATTAAATAAGTTGCAAGAAAGTAAATTGCAACAAAATAAAAGCGTACCTGGAGGGTCTTCCCGTCATCCCAAGCTGCACTTAAAACACAGTTAGAATATTTAAGCAAGTTCCTAGGTAAAGCTAAGGGAAGGGTTATGGTTTTCTACCAAGTTCCTAATCCTATAGCTAGTCATTTCCTATGACGTCTAGGTTCTTGTGTTTTTAGTTTGAGGACGATTTTCTTCATCAAAGAATAACTAAGTTCAATTGTTCTTATAAACATCCTATCATATTGAGGAAGTGCTTAGGAGAGATCCCAAACATCTTTTCAATATTTCTAGGATTGTTTTAAGTCCAAGAGAATTTAATTATGTAAATAAATCGATCGTCCGAGGTTTTCAAATTTTATTAACTCGCTCAATGAACTAGGACATTTGAATATCCTATAAGTGAAGTAACATTTCACTTGATATTCCATTTAGGAGTTATAATAAGTAAACGCTCCTAAGGGCAAAATAGTATTTAATGGTTTGTGATTCAAATTTAAGTTCAAATTAATGATTTAAGTTTGGAATAATGTTCAAGTTATTTTAGATTTATTTCTTCATGTTTTAAGTGAGGTTATTTAATTCAACTTAATTTAATTTAATTTAATTTAATTTAATTTAATTTAGTTTGATTTGATTTAATTTAATTCAATTTAATTTATTTGATTTAATTTATAATTTAATTTAATTTAATTTGATTTAATTTAATTTGGTTTGATTTGATTTAATTTAATTTAATTTAATTTATTTAATTTATTTAATTTAATTTAATTTATTTTAATTTAATTAATTTAATTTATTTAATTTATTTTAATTTGTTTATTTAATTTAACTTAATTTATTTTGACTTAACTTTTAATCTTAATTTAATTTAATTTAATTTTAATTGAAATTTTTGAAAGAGTTTAATGATTTAATTTTAATTTAATGATTAAGTCTTTTAATATTTTAAATTTGAGTTATCATTCTAATTAAGAGTTGAGTATTAATGAGATGATTAATTTAGGGATTTTTAAATTAAAGAATAAATCTCTTCCTAATAATATCCCTATTTTAATAATTCCAATTTTGTTATTCTTCCAAATTTAATCAATTACTTAATTAAAGTTTAATCATTTTAAATTGCTTAATGGGTTTCTACCCTTCAATTATTAAATTTCAATCATCCAAATCAGATTAGGATCAAATATTTTACTTATTAATTTTTTATTAAACCTAAAGTTTTAATTAAGGGTTAAAATTTTAATTACCATTTTGCCTTTTAAGCCTAATAATTTTATAACTCACTAAATTGAACTCAAATGAACTTGAAATTTTTATGTGACTTCACTCATATGTCAATAAAGACATGAGAGGAGAAAATATGATTTTTCTGTATTTAATTTATTTATATAATTATTTTTAGTAGAAAATAGAGATTTTCAAGGAAAATTTGATAACATGACCAAAGGAAAGTTTCTGTCCTTAAGAAAATTAGGAAACATTCCTAATGACCAGAGGACCACTTGGACCAAAATTTGTGATTTTTTGAATTATATTTTATTTATTAGAATTATTTTAAGTTCTGGAGTATTAATTAATTTAAAAATAGAATACAAGTTGAAAAATGAATTCTATAATTTTTAAAATTCTCTCTGATATCAAGGATTCCAGAGAACCAAACTTTACAATTTTCTGATTTTTCCATGATTTATTACAATTATTTTAGTGAAAATGCTAGAAAATACATTTTTTTAATTTTAAAATTACCCTAGAGCTTTAAAATTTAATATCTCACTAAATAGACCTAGGAAAAATATGGGGTTTGTTCCTAAGTGATTAAAATTCAAAATGTGACATTTTGGTGAATTTTATTATTTTTGTGATTTTTATTATTTTTTAATTATTAAAAATATTAAAATAATATTAAAAGTCAACTTTTTAGAAAATTGAAATTTTAATTTTCTTAAATTCCCCTGATATCAGAGAGGCTCCAAAACCAATTTGGTGAATTTTTGAAAGATATTTTGAAAGTTATGAATTTTTAAAGTTTAAAATGACTAAGTGGCTTAATTACCCCAATTAGTGAGGCTAACCAAATCCAATTGACCTCAAATTTTTATGGTGGGTTCCTCTGATCCTAAAGGTCAGTGGAGAATTGATTTCAAGTCAATTTGATCTATGGTTAACTCTAATTAATTAGAGATCTATTTTGGGTATTTAAGCCAATTAGTGTTAATCTGAGTGAATTTACCCAAATCCTATTTTTCCTAGGGTTCTCTGGTCATATGGAACATCACCAAATTTTCCTAGAATTTATTTCACAACATGCTAATTTTTGAAATTAAAATACTTAAAACAAGCAACATGCATTTGAAAAATCAATAACTCTTCATAGGGATGACCTTCGACTTTGGAAAATTCGAGGAATGTTCCCAAATTCGGAGGCTTCAAAAGCCCTATGGTCTCATGCCATGGTGAATTGTATGAATGCATGGAGAATTAAAACAATGCAGGGAGTAAATAATTAATTAAAAATAAGATACTCGGACAAAATTAATTAATTTCTTTTCCACATTATTCTCCTCTCGTTCACTCGAGCAAGAGGGTATTTTTATTTTATTTTTATGATTTTCCTACACAAAGTTATGAATTTTCCAAGTTTAGGGAATTTAAATAAATAGGAAAATACCCTATTTTTCTATTTATCCACGCGGCGCGCACGAAACATCGGCAGCTCCGAAGGGCCGCGTGGCGCGCTCCTATTCGACGCCGCCGCTCGAGTCAACGCTCCCGGGACCCGCCGTATCGCTCCGTCTTCCGATCCGACGCGATCCCGGCCGTCCGTCCGCGCGTGTATTAAATGGACGGCATCCGTTCATCGTCCCCAAGTGTCCTCACCCGAGAGCCGTCCACACTAAATCCTTAATATCTCACTCGATACTCAATGGATTTTCATGTTCTTATGCTTCATGGATTCGTCTCGAAGAGACGAACACATCTATACTGGTTATCATGCATCGAAATTAAAGCATTTGAAATGGAGAATCTCCGTAAGCTCGGGATGAAGAGTTAACTCATACCTTAGCTCGAGAGGTGAAGCCTCGATCGGAGATGCTCGGCACGTTCGTTGGAGATGCGAGGAGGCTGGGGATGAAGCCCTGGGATGCGGTGAATCGCTCTAGGTGTGATTTCCACCAAAGCCGATCACAACCTTCGGAGTCCGGAACAACCTGGGTGGCCCGGAGATGGGGCTTTTGCTGGTGGACACCTTCCCTTGGTCCGGTGAAGGTGTAGAACCAATCAATTTTGGGATTGGTCCACCGTGGAGAAGTGTCCCGGTTTTGGGTGGAATTTCAACTCGAAATCGAGCTCGCGGAGAAGAAATGGCAGGGGATCTCACCTGGGATCAAGTGCTCGTGTGTGGGGAGGAGTCTGGAACAATTTTGGCGTAGTTTCGGTAAGGTCTCGTTCAGCACCTCTCATGGCCGAGAAGGTGAGGGGTTTAAATAGAGAGGCCGGAGGGCCTCCTGTGGGAAGTTAGTGGCTCGGGATCACCGCTTCCGCGAGGAGAAGAACAGCCATGGTGACCACTAGGCATGGGGCAGCTCAAGCAAGGGAGAATTCCAAAGTTCGGCTCCTCCCAAGGTTTCGGCCATGGTGTTTTCCGGCGGCCCGGTGGCCGGCCGGCCGTGCACCGGTCACGATCTTGTTCAGGTGGGTCGTGGCCGGGTTTGGTGCATTCAATCGAGGTTCGACATGTGTAAAGTGGTTGAATCAAAGTAGAAAGGGGAAGGGGCTATTTTAGCTTATTTTGGTCAACCCATGCAAATGGGTTGGGTGCACCTCCCCAAGACCCGGTTTTGGGCCGAGGAGGTCAGTGGGTCAATCTCCCATGCGTGGTGGAGTCTCCATCAAGGATTAGTGTGGCAAAGCATGGTTTAGAGTGTGACATGCTTAAGGTAAAAAAGGCTTAAGAAGGATTAGGAAAGGGGGTCCTCCTTTTTCCATTAATGGCTTGATCACATGTCAAACTCTCCATGGCTTCATGTGGCTTGTCCATGGCTTCGCATGGCTTGTCTTTGGCTTAGTGGAAAAGTTTAATCAATTTCATAAAAATGGTTTTAAGAATTTTGGGTATTTTGGTGAAAATTTGTATGAAGCTTCGATTTGGAATGGCTTAAATAATGATTTTGAAACTTAGGGGTGATTTTGATTAAATGGATGATGAAAGGAAATGTCATGTGGGCTTTGGATGAATTTGGGCTTTTGAATCTGAAGGGAGTGGGTTTTTAGGAAAGTTTAAGGGAAATGGGCTTTTTGATTTTAGGATGGGCATTTGGGTAAAGATTTTGTGAAAGGCCTTGTCAAATAAATGTCATAATTGGTTTATGGATGTTCTATGAAGGGCTTGGAGTCACTTTGGTGTGATTTAGAGTCGAGTGGGTTCGACTTGGGTTCATTCTGTAAGTGGCCAATGTAGGTCAAATTGGGCTAACTTGGGCCAATGTTGGGCTAGGGTTGACATTGATGTAAAATGAATGTTGAGAAATGTTTATGGGAGTGTTTCAAAGAGGTTTTGGCTTTGGTTGGGTTTTGATTTTGAGGTTTGGGCCTATTCGGGTTAGGTTCTGGGTTTAGGTCAAAATTGGGCTTTTTGATTTTTGGGTTGAATTTGAGTGGGGTTTGGGTCTAAATTTTGGGCAAATCATGTTAGTGTTTTGTTTATGGGGATGTCAAGGAAGGTTTAGAAAAGATTTGGGTTTAATTGGAATTGAATTGGGTGAGTTTGGGTTAGGTTTGGGTCATAGGTCCAAATCGGGCTTTAAGGCCAAAAGTGAAATTGGATCCAAATTTCAATCAAATTGGGCTTGGATTTGGTCTAGATTGGTGTTGGGGATGTTTAATTGAAGTTTAGAATTGAATTGGACCAAAATTTGGATCAATTGGGTAGGTTTGGTTTGACATTGGGTTCACTTTGGGTTAAAATGGGTCAAATTGGGGATTTTGATAAAAGTGGAGTAAATTGACAAAATTGGCCCATGGTGTAGTTGAACAAAATGAAATTGGGAATATTTGGGATTTTCTGGAATTTTCTGGGAATTTTCTGAATTTTTGGATTTTTTGGCTAAGAGGGGTATTTTGGGTATTTGGAGGGTATTGGGGGGTATTTTGGAATTTTTGGTATTTTTGGGTATGGATGATCAATTTAAGTGATGTGGAAATGTTTGGGATTGATTTTGGAGAATTTTGGGTAATTTGGAGATTTTTGAGAAATTCGGGTAGTTTCGAGCGCATTTGGTAGGTTAGACGGGGTGTAGGGTCCCGGGGTCAAAAATTGAAAATTTGGAAAATTGAAGATTGGGTGGATGTGAGTAGAATAAAACCATTTTGGTTGAGCCATGAAGCCATATCAAACCCACATGAGCCATGAAGGGACTCATTTGAGGTATTCACTATGTTGTTCCTAACCCTCTTAGCTCAGGGCTTAGGGTTAAGGACCATCCATGTGAATCACCTACATGAGTCGGAAGTCAAGTTAGGTATGGGTGTGGTTGTGTTTTTAGGAGGTGTATGGAAGTGTAGGTGTGTGTGTAGTGTATGTGTATGTCAGCCCCTCACTGCACTGTGCCACCTGCAGGCGGCTCTAAGGCCAAAGAGTCCTATAGGAACTCATCCTTTAAACTTCCACATTCGATTTCAACCCTCTAGGTGATTAGGGGTCTACGGTCAAGTTTGTGGAGTTTGCAGGGAGTTTAGAAGTGGTTTGAATTTCTAAAAGGTGGGTCCCAATTCTAATCCTCTAAGATAGTCAAAGGAAAAGCCTAAGGCTAGATCCTAAGCACTAAAAGAAGAAGAGAAGACCTCATAAAAAATGAGGTCAACACCCATATATCGAAAATTTCAACTTCCAATATATAGTTTAAAGGCATTTCATCTTTCTTGGATATATTTCCCATTCTTTGACATCGATCACATGTTTTCACATAATGTCTCACATCTTTAAATAAGGTTGGCCAATAAAATCCTGAATTTAAAATTTTAAATGCAGTTTTATATATTCTAAAGTGTCCTCCAAATTCGGAATCATGACATTTTTGAATAATAGCATAAGTTTATTTATAAGGTACGCAGCTACGAATTACATAATCTCTTCCTATTTTAAATAAATAAGGATCTTCCCAAATATAAGATTTAGCATCATTTTTAAATTTCTTAACAAATTTGTTATCCAATCCATAAGGTAAAATATTGCTAACTAAATAGTTAACTATATCTCGCATACCAAGGTGTTCGGCATCCTTGAATAACATATAAATGTTCATCGGAAATTTCTCATTTATATTTTCTTCAATAATAACATCATTCTTAATTCTAGATAAATGATCAGCAATTTGGTTGTCCGTTCCTTTTCTATCCACTATTTGAAAATCAAATTCTTGTAGAAGTAAAACCCATCTTATCAGTCTAGGTTTAGCATCTTTTTTTAACATTAAATATTTAATAGCGGAATGATCAGTATGAACTATGCATTTGGTACCAAGAAGATAAGGTTTAAATTTATCAAAGGCATATACTATAGCTAAAAGCTCTTTCTCAGTAGTAGTGTAATTTCTTTGAGTTTCAGTAAGAGTTTTACTAGCATAAAATATGACTTTGAAAATTTTCTCATATTTTTGTCCCAATACAGCTCCAATTGCAAAATCACTTGCATCGCACATTAATTCAAAAGGTTTATTCCAATTAGGTGCAATAATTATATGTGCAGTTATTAATTTTTCTTTTAAAATATTGAAAGCTTTAACGTAGTGTTCATTAAATTCAAATTTAGCTTCTTTTTCTATTAAATGACAAAGAGGTTTAGCAATTTTAGAAAAATCCTTTATATATCTTCTATAAAATCCAGCATGACCCAGAAAACTTCTCACATCAGTAACAATAGTAGGGGGTTACAGTTCAGCAATAATTTTCACTTTTGCTTGATCAACTTCCATCCCCTTTTGTGAAACTTTGTGACCAAGTACAATGCCTTCTGTGACCATAAATTGACATTTTTCCCAGTTAAGAGCTAAATTTGTTTCTTCACATCTTTTCAGAACTTTGAAAATATTTTCCAAACAAGACTCAAAAGAAGTTCCAAAACTCGAAAAATCTTCCATGAATACTTCAATTCCTTTGTCAAGCAAATCACAAAATATCGACATCATACATCTTTAAAAAGTCGCGGGTGCATTACATAAACCAAAATGCATTCTTCTAAAGGCAAATGTTCCATAAGGACTTGTAAATGTTGTTTTCTCTTGGTCCTCAGGAGCGATAAGTAATTGATGATAACCAGAATATCCATCCAGAAAACATAAATATGAGTGTCCAGCTAATTTGTCAAGCATTTGATCCAAGACAGGTAAAGGAAAATAATCCTTTCTAGTGGCGTCATTTAACTTCCAATAATCAATGCAAACTTGCCATCCAGTAACTTGTCTTGTAGGAATTAGTTTATTTTTATCATCGACGATGTGATGCTTACTCCTCCTTTCTTCGAACACAATGAATAGGACTTACACATTGGCTATCCGAAATAGGATAAATAATTCTAGCATCTAACCATTTTAAAATTTCTTTTTTAACAACCTCTTTCATGATAGGATTTAATCTTCTTTGCGGTTCAATGTAGGTTTAAAACTTTCTTCCATTAAAATTCTATGCATACAAATGGAAAGGCTTATTCCTCTTATATCAGCAAAAGTCCAACCAAAAGTTTTCTTATAATCCTTTAACACTCCTATTAATTTTTCTTCTTGATCTAAACTTAGCTCAGAAGAAATAATAACAGGTAAAGTTAATGAATTTCCAAGAAATGCATACTTTAGTTGTGAAGGTAACATTTTTAATTCCAGTTCAGGGGCTTTTTTAATTGAGGGTAAAAGTATATCATTTTGAGTTATGTCTAAAGTTTCCCAATTATCTTTAATATAATGAGTTTCTTTAAGTAATTCTTCTTCTTTTAGTTCTTCATTTTCATTAGTTAAAAATTCAATTTCTTCTTCAAGAATGATTTTACATTTTTCTCGATAGTGTTTTTCAATTATAAAATCAAAAATATCCATACGATAAGCATTTTTCTTTGTCGGGATACTTCATCGATTTAAGAACATTGAATTTAATCTCTTGATCATTAACTCTCATAGTTAATTCTCCTTTTTGCACATCAATCATAGCTCGTCCGGTAGTCTGGAAAAGGTCTCCCTAAAATAATTGGTATTTCTTTATCTTCTTCTATATCAAGTACAATGAAATCCACAGGGAAGATAAATTTATCTACTTTAACAAGTACATCCTCTATAACTCCTTTAGGGTAAGTTATAGAACTATCAGCTAACTGAATGGTTACAGTGGTGGGAGTAATCTCTCCTAAATTCAATCTCTGATAAATAGAAAATGGAATGAGATTAATACTTGCTCCTAAATCACATAAAGCTTTTCCACAAATTTTTTCTCCAATAGCACAAGGTATAGTAAAACTTCCAGGATCTTTAAGTTTTTGAGGTAATTTCTTTTGAATTATTGCACTACATTCTTCACTTAATGCAACAGTTTCAAAAGCTTCAAATTTTCGTTTCCTACTTAATATATCCTTCATAAATTTTGCATAAGTTGGCATCCGTTCCAAAGCTTCAGCAAAAGGTATGTTTATAGTAAGTTTCTTAAAAAATTCAAAGAACTTAGAAAATTGATGATCAAGCCTCTGCTGTTTTAAAATTTAAGGAAAAGGTGGTGGTGGTTTTTCAACTTCCACATTAATAGATATATTAGTTTGATCTTGATTAAGAGAAGGAGTTTCTTTATGTTTTTCAATCTCTTCAACCTCAATCTCTTTTTCAATTTCATTCTACATTCTTTCTTTTAATTTCTTTCCACTTCTAAGTTGTACAGCTTTAACATGTTCATGTTCTTTTCCAGTTTCTTTTGGATTAATTTCAACATCACTAGGAAGTGTTCCTGGAGGTCTGTAATTAATTAAAGGAGCGATTTGTCCCATTAGATTCTCAATATTATGAATAGCAGTATTTTTATTTTGTAATTGATTACTCATTTGTAAAATTAATTCTTCTATTGATAACTTTTTCTGTTGATTAAATCCAGGTGGTTTATAATTTGAATTTACTTGATTATTCCAATTTCTAGTTGGATGGGATTGATTATTACCCCATTGTTGTTGTTGATTATTCCAATTAAAATTAGGGTGATTTTTCCATCCAAGATTATAATAATTTGAATACGGATTATTTTTACTAGCAATAGCTTGTAAAGTTTCAATAGTTTGAGAACTTCAATATTAGATGGGTAGTTATGTGATATGTTGATGGCAAAATTATCTAATTTCCTAGATATTGCAACTACTTGTGAAGCTAAGATAGAAAAGGCTTCGTTATATTGAATACTGGACATTCTTTTAGGATTAATCCTTTTAGAAGGCCATTGAAAATTATTGTTAGTCATTTCTTCAATTAAAGTATAAGCTTCTTCAAATGATTTACACATTAAAGAACCTCCAGCAATGACGATCAATAATTGATTTTAATGATCCAATTAAACCATTATAAAATGTTTGAATAATTAACCAATCAAGCAAAGCATGATGAGGACATTTTCTTAATAGTTCTTTAAATCTTTCCCAAGTTTCATAAATTGTCTCCCAGTCAAATCGACTAAATGAAGTAATATCATTTCTTAATTTAGCAGTTTTAGAAGGAGGAAAATATTTAGCAAGGAATTTTTGTGCCATTTCAGCCCATGTTTTAATAGAACTTGTTGCTAATGAGTTCAACCACATCTTTGCTTTATCTCTTAAAGAGAAAGAAAGAGTCTAAGTCTAATAAGCATCATCGAAACATTGTTATTTTTAAAGGTAGCACAAAGTTCTAAAAAACTAACGAAGGTGTAAATTTGGATCCTCATTTGGTGTTCCTCCAAATTGATTATTTTGAATCATTTGAATGATAGATGGTTTAAGCTCAAAAGAATTAGCATCTACAAGCAGTATTTGAATACTACTATGAAGTTCATCAACTCGTAGGGTTAGCATAATCCCTTAATGATTTGTAAACATTTTGTTCATTAATTTCAGTTGGATTTTGTAAATTGTTATGTAAATTAGCCATCTTTTGGATTTTTTTGAGTTTGTTTTCCTTTTTTAATTATTTTAATAGTTCCTTCTAATTCAGAATCTAAAGGTAATAATCCTTTAGATCCAGCACTACGCATATAAAGTAAATTAACAAGAAATAAAATCTCTACTTTTCAAAAAAAATTTTTTATATTTTTATTTTTTTTTATTTTTTTCGTATTTTATATTTTTGATAATAAAAGAAAATGAATAAAATAAAATAAAAATATTTAAAATCTAAAAATTTGCCTCCGCTCCTCCCCGGGCAACGGTGCAAAAAACTTGACCCACGCTAAATATATGCATACTAAAAATTCAATTCCGAAAACGGCGCCAAAAACTCGACCCGCAATCCGTTGAAGTCAAATATAATAATTAATGCTTTCAAAATGTAATAGATAATAATAGTAGATTAGTGTATATAAATATAATTTTATCAAAAATATTTTACACACTAGGGGTACTACGCAAGTATACGTATTGTATCAAGTAATATAGGGCTTTGAAACAAAGTCCCCAGTATCGTTCCCACGAGGAGTGAGTTATAGATTTTTAAATATTTTAATTTATTTTTAAGTATTTCTTTTATAGTTATAAATTTGATATTTTAAATTTACTATATGCAATAATAAAGCAGTAATGAAATAATTAATGTAAATAACAATAAGAAAACAACTTTCTTCCTTTCAATTAATCCAAGATTTTCTAAGATAATGCTAGTATTCGTGGAGAATATAAATTTATGGTATTGTGCCGAATAGAAGCATTCATATTCTTTACCCTTTGATCAGGGTGTAAAGAACATTGGTCACTTATAGATCGAGTCCGGATGTATTGTTAGTAGAATGGGTTAATCCGAGCTCACACTACTTAGATGTCCAAGAGTGGCTAGGATACGAGGTTTGGCTCTGATACCATGTTGAAATTTAGAATAATGTGGAACACATAATTTTCATTGATAAGAACAAGGGTTTAAATAACCCTTACAAGAGTCCTATAATAAGGAAAATAATAAAAAAAGAAAATGATATGAAAAGAAAAATATCTCTCAATATCTCCAATAATCAATTCATATTAATTATTAGGAGATAAAGAAAATAACATAAAATAGGAAAATAAATAATTCCTAATCAAAGGAAATAAAATAAAATATCTTCTTAATCTAAGGAAACAATTTATTCCTAGGAATAAATTATTTCCTAGTATAATTCCTAACATTTACAGTAAAGACAATTAACTTTTGACTTCTCATCTAATATACTTTATCTGATACTTTAAAGATAAAAGAGTATGAGTTATTCTCACTCAACTTTGTGATGATTGACCCGTAGTTTGTGTGAGTGGTGATGATTTAAAAAATGAAAATAAATATTTAGAATAACATAACAAAGAGATAAGTGAGTTAGATGATTTGTTTAGCTTTGTCATGTTTGTACAAATTAGACAAATATTCTATAAATTTTTCGAGGGTCGTAAAAATTCTTATTATTGTGTGTCATTCGGTTAATCATTTTTATGTTTGGTTGATAGCAAATTTTATGTGAAACAATACCTTATGATTGACATTTTAATAAAAAAAATGATAGTGTATGTCAATACCAAAATTTTTATCTAATGATTAACATTTTGTTAATTAGGAAGACTCTCTAATTCCCATGAGCCTACCATAGCAAATGGCCTCAGCAATTCCATAAGATAATATTAAAAAATGAAGTTTGGTGTCTTGACGATACATCGGTTATAACCCATAGGGCCACAAAAACACACACACATAGATATACTATATATATATATATATATATATATATATATATATATATATATATATATATATATATATATATATATATATCTATATACACTATAATCCTCCGCTTCTGCTTCTAGGAATGATGGCAATTAAGGTGGTTGCTTTAATGGGCCTTCTTTCCTAAACGGGCTGAAGAATTGGAAGGAATTAAAAGCTTCTGCTTGAATTGAAATTGTGATGAGCTGAGCTATACCTAATTCCTGTCTTCGGTGTTGCTCTATTCGGCCCTGTTGATCGTTGGTTTGAGAGAAGGCTTACGGGTGAACAAGTTGATTCGGAGGTTTCCAGCTCCGCTTGGTGTTTTTTATCCGTGTGGTTCTCGGTTTAGAGAGAAGGAGAAGAGAGAGTGAGGAAGAGAGAGAGTGTGTGTTTTCTTGTTTCCCACTCTGCTCATGAGCTCCGCTACGCTGGCTCACTCTGCTCTACTGACTCGCTTCGTTTAGCTCTAGCATCTATCGCTTATATGGTATATGAGTCACACACACACACACACACACACAGACAAACGTAATAATTGACAAAATCGTTGCCAAGCTAAGTCTGGCTCTTATTGGAATGTATGTTTAGATTGTAATAAAGCAATTTTGCATTAGTCAAATAGGACGCAAATCGAAGACAAATCCAATTATATTAAAGTTTTATCTTTCGATCTGCATCCAAATTTTTTCGCAGGTAAATTGGCAGTCGTTAATGTTAATTACAACAATTTTGCGTCGAAATATTCCAACGTAAATAAATTGCGTCAGTTTTTGTGTCGTGATAACGTTGGATTTGTTTAGTATACATGTGCGTCAAACTTTACATCTGAAAATATCAGACGATAAAGATTATCTTCGGATCATCGCCGATTTTTGCAATGATAATATCAATCGACTTAATATTTCTTTGATTTTGCGTTGAACTTTTCGATGAAAAATGGATGATAATCCGACGCAAACTAGTACCACAAAAAAAAAATTCAGAAGATCAATTATGTTTTTATAGCATGCACACAACATATAATTCACGTCATATATCACATTATATCTAGCCATATCACAGATCAAAACTCTAAAATATCATTAATGAGAAGAAAAATACTTTCACAAATCGTCTAAAATAAGAATAGTAAATTTAACAAAAAAAAATTATAATAATGTTCAAAATAATCAATACAACTAAAAGAAGACATAAAAAAACAAACTACTCATAATCTCCCTCCCTCCTCCTCCTCCTCCTCCTCCTCCTCTTCCTCTATAAATGTCATTAGCCGCTTGCCTCGGCAATCTGTTAAAGTCTTCGCCATTTGCGCTTTAGAGTCCTCGACTCTATGTTGGTCTTCTAGCATATGCTCACACAACTGGCAGATCTCTTCGTTCATTGCAACCACATGTTTGACAAGTATCTCTTGGTATGACTAGAAGGAGTTCGGGGAACTTAGTACGAGACCACGAGGGAGTTAGGCTCGAAGGCTTATGCACTTCGCTCCAAGGCTACAAACTCTCCCATTATTCTTCCCCGCCACCTGAGTTCAAAGCTCGTACTGAGACTGCACAGTATTAGACTAACTAGCACTACTGGTGGCACAAGACTGGGCCCGAGTGACCAAGTGCCTCTCCCGGAACTGCTCGAATTCCTTCTACATAATTAAAATCAGTGTTTAATTGACACTTTCAACAATTTGAATCAAAATAAACTTTTAATTGAATGATTCAATTTGAGTCGAAATAAACTTTTAATTGAAGGTTTCAATTTGAGTCAAAATAAACTTCTAATTGACGGTTTTTAACATACAGTAACCTGCCTGTTATTTCTAACTTACCAAATGTTCATCTGCGGCATAGATGTAGCGTTACAGACCGGTACAACTATTATAAAATAAAAAAATTTAGTCAATACTTATCAATATGTACAGTGTATGATTATGCTTAGTGGTTCATGGGAGCTAATTATACTCAAAGAAAACTACTTCATGAACCTCTTATAAGTAGCTCACTTTAACTGGTGAAGTGGACACTACTTGGTTAACCATATATAAGACACTTATATGAAGTGATTTACTTTTTAAACAATAGACCTGATGCATTCCTCCACTCCAACCAACCAACATGAATTCTACTAATAAATGCTTATCTATATCACCATCACTGTGAACAAGACCAGATGCACTACTCTAGTTCAACCAATCAACTTGAATTCTACTAATAACATCCCCATATAAATCACCATCACTTTGAATAATAGACCAGATCAATGAATGCATTCCTCCGCTTCTACCAACTAACTATAATTCTACTAATAATAATTTCCTTATATCACCATCACTTTAACAATAGACCTGATGCATGGGTGTTGCCCGTAGGATGGTGCCTAGGCGTTAGTATCGTTGAAAAAACGACGGTTAGGTGCCACAAATTGGCGTTTAGGCGTTAGAAGCAGTCCATGACGGTTTTGGGGCTGTTTTGGTTTATTTCGGACCATTCTGGAAGATTCAGGGTGGTTAGGCATGCCCCAAAGAGTTATACAATGAATCTGGACATTTGGATTGTGAAGAGGTATGTCTCTTGGAGTGAAGACGTGTGTCTCTTGTAATGAGGAGGTGCATGCTTACACTTAAAAAAAGGGGGGGGGGCTGACGTTTCTCATAAATGATGATTATGATGAATTTTTAAAGAATTTTAGAGAGCTTGGGCGTGCCTCTTCTAAGAGGCGTGTGTGCGTGTGTGTTGTGTGTGTGTGTGTGTGTGGAGATGTAGAATTCTACCTTTCTCGGAGGGATTAGTGAAGGATTTTGAGAGATATGAGTATGGAAGTGTATGAGCGGTGCATGGATTGACATGAGGCTTTCTTGGAGAGATTTTCATCTTTACAGAGGGAAAAAGCTAAGTATTGTGTTCATTTTTTATATTATAATTGTTGTTAATACATTTTAGTGGATTTTCTTTGATTTAATAAAGTTTTCTGTTGTGATTTATCCATTCTTCATGAGTAGTTTTTTTTTAATCTTTTCTTTGATATGAAGTAGTGGTATGAGTAGAAAAATTTGTATTAAGATAAAATAATTTTTACTTCTATGTGATGCGTAATATCTCCTTTGCTTCATTGTCATAACTTAAATAGCAATATGTTATGTTAAAATCTATTGTAAATGAAACTAAGACTCAGGAGAGCAGGGATCTCACAACTTGCGTACAATTACTTTGTTCGGTTGGCTATTGTGAAGTAGTTTGGCGGCAATGCAACTTTTAAGGAAATATAATTCATGATCTGTTTCTATTAGGAGCTTCTAAGTGAAAGTTAGTTGCTTAAAACTAATAGAATACTAAGCAGACCTATACACTCGAAAGAAGGTAAGTATACATATGTTCCTTGTTGGCACATAATTTATTATATAATTCTATCAATTTTTTTACTACTTATGTTATTAGCTTCATTTTACTTTTCTTTTACAATGAAATGGATACATGTTTAGGAATCTAGATTTGGTTAGAAATTCTCTTATTTTATTAAAGTGATGGTTGAACCACTCCGCGCACTTTGTTTAGAAATTTAAGTGAATAGATAATTAAAATTAGTTTAAAACTGTGTTGTGCCAAATAGGAGTATACCTTATCTTTACCCTTTGGTCCAGGCATAAAGAACATTGACTAATCCTACGCTTGGTTACTGAATATGCGGCTAGGCTGGGAGGATACTGGCTCTCACTTTGGAGCTCCCACGTTCCCTCGCACGAGGCTAACATCTACACTTCGACGACTCAAACGATAGACCGAATCGAGGATTTTAGTACGTCACTCTAAAATCTCTAATTCTACACCCGATAAATAATATTTCCCTATTTATTTGCACCCTACTTTCAAGGACTTTGACCTCCCTGAATCTTGGATGTAATCTTCACTTTAGTTGTAAAAATTAACATATTTTAACAAATTAATTGACCAGATTGAAAGTAAATTAAGATTGACGTGAAAAGATTATCACAACTTCTTTAACATTCTCTTGTCACACTAATTTAAATCACCATTTCACAAAAATGTCAAAACAAGGAGAAAGACAGAGAAACTACTCAGATTTCATGGAGAAGATACGACAAAACTTTGATTTCATATATAAAAGCAAAGTTATAAAAACTAAAATAAGTAAATACAACTTATATCGAAATCCTCCCCAAGCAAACTCCTTGAAGTTCCTCTGAATCTCTTTCTTTCTTTTCAGCACGCAGAATTCTCCTACAAAATGGCAAGGAGCAAGAAATCTCTCACTTTCCTTCCACTCTTACAATCTCTCGAATAAATCTCACAAATAACACTAATTGAACTCACTATCTATAACTATTAGTGAAAACAAGATATTAACAGACACACACGGACACACACCGACACTGGACAACCCCTAGACAATAACCATTTCGGTCTAAAATTGTTTCTTTTAAAGTAGTTGATGAGTTTCCAAGAGTTCCCTAAGCATCCCTTTAAAAATCGTCCACATTCGATGCACCTCGTGAGAGAACCGACTTACTCACCGTAGGCGGCCTCGATGTCGCCATCAGCGGCCTCGATCTAGCCGTCGGCGGCCTTCTAGAATACTTGGTTTTGGACCCTCTCTCATAAGGCTCGCTCTCGGCGGCCTCGATCTCGCCGTCGGTAGCCTTCCTTGTAATATATTTTTTGAACTCTCGGGAAAATTCCGCCGTCGGCGCCTTCGATCTCGCCGTCGGCGCCCTAGATCAAATCTTCATATTTTGGTCATTTTTGCTCCAAATTCGCTCCTTTTTGCATCTTTTCACTCTAATGTCCATAAATCAGCATACCTGCAACAATACATCAAAAATACCATTCTTTAAAGTGTAATATCATCAAAATCAATATAAAATAAGCATGAAAATCTCAACATATTTTCAGTGGGTCAAAATCCCCCAAACTTAACTATTATTGTCCTCAAGTAATTTTTAAGTACTACATAAAAGTTATGATTCATTGTGGTAAAGTTCTAATTCGAAATACTATAATTTTGATTTAAATAAATATCATAGTAAGACTTCTTAGAAAGATTTTCAAGTAATTAGATTAACCCCGAGATATAAAGGCTATCTAGTCATCAAGTCTAAGAATTCTAGTCTTCTATTTATTTCAAGAATGATTATATGTTGCAATATTAATTCACTTAGAATATTCAGATGATAGGAAATTCATGAGAACACTACTAGTAAAGAAACTAGTCCATAAATATAAGTGCATAAATGTATTTAATTTTCTCTTTAGGTTAATCCAAGTGAAGCTAATTTTTTATAAGGCATCTCCTCAAGCTTCTCCTCACTTATTTTTTTTATTTTCTTTTCTTTTGGATTGCTTTTCAATCCTATATATATTTCTTTTCTTTTCTGAGATTATTTTTCAATCCTTTCTTTTTCTTTTTCTTTTTCAAGTGAGGATTATTATATCTGGATAGCGTGTTAATAATTTTAAACTTCACTCATCTTTTCATAAATTTGAAACTTATAGCATTCATTCCCCTTATATGTAATTCATAGTCTTTACATCATTGAGCCCCAATCTTTCTTTCTCAACTAAATTCCTAAGATTCTTAATATTTCAAAATATTATTTTCTTTTGTTTAAATAGTTAACTATAATCTTATACTTTTATAATAAATATCTTAACCTACAAATATAATTTTTATTACTAAAAATATTTCCTTGAATCTTCTACAATATTTAAATAAAATCTAAATATAGTTAACTAAATTAAATTTTATCACAAAAATCATATTATAAATTTTGAAAAAATTTTAATTGAGAACACATAATAGTTAATATTTTTCTCCCCCCCCCCCCCAAACTTAAAGCTTTCAATAATAGAAATAATACGGGTGGAAAGAAAAATTCTAAATATAAATCATACCTTTGCACTTTAGGCATTTTCTGCTCTCTGAAATTTTGCACGTTCTTCTCAAAATTTTTAAATTCAACTGACCTGTAATATTAGGAACTCTTCTACACATATAATAGGTTAGAGAATTTGCTGGGTAATGAAATTTTGAAATAACTACATAAAACAAAACATTTAACAACAACAATTATACTACACAATACAATACAAAATAACATTTGCATTACACAACACAATAACAAACAGTCTACTATTTTAACTTAGAGTCCACAATTACAATTACAATCACAATCTATGCATCACAATCCATCCAGAAATAAAATAGAAACTATAAACAAAATACATTTCTCAGAAAATAATGCAGTTCAGAAAATACAAATAACAGAATAAAAATACTACAACAAAACACACATGCATCACATCAAAATCATCAAAGTTAATGATCAGGCATCAAAATCCCATATTATTTCTTCATGTCCCTGGTCAGCAGGTGGATTGGGCTGATAGTGAGTATAACAGGGACATTCAGAAAAAGTAACATCACGCTCACCTCTATAGTATCTAGCCTGAGCATCGTAATAAGTAATCTCGAAATCAGAATGCTGTTGAAGATACTCACTATCATGATCTTGTCTCCGTTCTAATCTTTCAATCCTCTGATCTATTCTCTCAAGTCTATCATCTATCTTTTCAAAACTTTTTCGCTGCAGGGTCATCTCATTCATCAAATCATAAAGAGTAGGGGAGCTAGAGGCAGGAATGTCATAACTAGTAGAGGGGATATCTCTACTGGTAGAAGGTGCTTTACTCCTACTCCCAGATTTCCATTCTTCATGGGATTCGTATGTCTTCAAATTAGCTTTACTAATGGGTTTCATAGGGTACACCCATTCTTCATCATCTCTAGCTTGCACTCCAGATAATTGGCAAAGTGCATAAATGAGGCCAGAATGTCCTAATCCTCCACTTGATTTACTCTTTATCATGGCCAAAAAATTCTTATAAATTATATTACCCACATTTATGCTTCTATTGTTCTGAATACAAAAATTCAGAACAGCTCTATCTCTTGACACTTCACTATCATGATAGGTAGGTAGCAGAGTAGAACAAATGAAATAATGTCATGTCTTAGCTGTGGCATTCATCATAGAAAGAGGAAAATTAATCTGTTCACGCTGTTTAATTTTCCAAGTTCCTTTCCCATCAGTGAGAAAGTCAATAACATTGTCGAACGGACCTTCTATAGTTCCAAATGTTTCATACTCGCTAGAGTAAAAAACGTGAAGTTCATAAAAAGAATTAATGCGGGCAACATTAAAATCTACAGAAAATCCTTTTACTTTTATAGGCTCGCCTCAATCTGAGTCAGATTGGTATATAACTCTTTCACAACTTCAACAGCATCTTTGTTTATAGAGTAACAGAAGTTTTCCCACTTCCTTTCTCTAATAACTCGTTCCACTTCTCCTCCAGGATTATCAAAAACTCGATCTTGTATACACTTCTTTCCTTGGAAGATAAAAGTATATTTTGACTGGGATTTAGCATTTATAAATCGAGCCTCATCAAATTCAAGTTGCCTCTTTTGTCGGGGAGCCATTTTTCGATCTATCAAATTTACAAAAATCTAAACTAAACTCTAAAATTATGATAAAATGGCTTCCAAAGGAGACTTTAAGGATTCTAAATTAAGTTCCATGAATTTCTTCCAGGTATTTTCTCCACATTTTCAATTTTTTCGAAATTCCTCAATGTGGAAGAAATTCATGGTGACAATAAAAAATTTTTACATAGGAGGGAAGCTCTTACCGAGTGATGATCAAATCTGGTGTCAATTTGAGTTGAAAACGCCCCAATTCAAGATCTCTCAAGTCCTAGGTCAAAATTTTTCGGTAAATAAGGGAAGAAGACGATGAATAGTGGCAGTTAACTGGTCAAAATCATGTTAAAAGGTAATTTTTAGGATCTCACCATTGGCGGGGTCGTTCGCGTTGTCGGCGAGCTCAATTGAATTTAATTTCAGTAGTCTCAGGAAAAATATGCCGTCAATGGCCTCGAGCGCGCCGTCTGAGAGATTCTTATGTTTTGATTATTTTTCTGATTTTTGCAATTTCGATCAATTTTAAGCCTCATCGTCATCCGTTCAATCATTTTAAACATAAATTTTTAGTGAATAAGTGATGTATTAACACAAATAAACATTAACAACACAAAACATCACAATTATATATCAAATCCAAGGTTTACATTACACATTACATAACACACATAAGTTAGGAATTTTCTAAACCTAAATTCCTCAATTCCGCGTCGCAATCCAAGCCACAACACTCTAAACGCTGAAAACAAACATTCCAAACATAATCTTAACTATACTGAGATTAAAAATCAAACTAAGAAAGCAAACAAACAAATATAGTTCAAATCAAATCCAACATAAAGAAACATACAAAGTAAAGAAATTCCACTACTATTCTGATTTAGTGCTAGTTTCTTCTCTGATATCACCCATCGCTTGAACATGAACATAATGGTTATAGAAGGGTCGGAAAGGAAATTCTTTAGTTGAATCTTCTTCAATCCATCTAATCTTTCTCATTAATCGTATCAAACTTGTTTCGAAATGTCTAGTATGATCAAAGTGTTCTTTCATCCTTCAATCGATATGATCAAAGAAATCAGAGATATTGTTAATTGAATTCATTAAATCTTGTACCTCTTTCTCTAGTTTTTTGATTCTGTTTAAGATCATCGGTGTCTTGTCCGCTACTAGAGGTCAAATTGGAATAGATTTTTGCGATGATTGATCCATAATAGTGCCCATATCATTCTCCTCTTCATTGGCTGGGAAAAATCTGGTTGGGTCTAAAGGTTTCCAAGGTAGAAGTACCTTCTCCCAAATCTCGTATGATACTTGGAACAGACTGCATATTAAGAAAATTATTGAAGGATGTCCAAGCCCCTAAGATGATCCTTGAACGATCAAGCCCATAACAGACTTCACAATTATTGATCCAATATCAATTGGCCATCCCATTTGAATGTAGTAATTCAATATAGCACTTTCTTTGGTAACTTTACCGATCTTCATCGTCATTACTAACTTTACAGAAATGAAAAAGTGTCAATGTTTCGTAATGGGATTTAAAAGTGTAGCAGAAAAACTAACATACTCGTTTTCTCTAACTTCCCAGTCTTCAGTTTCGTTCGTCAAATATTGGTAGATTTCATTCATCAGATTTCTGGTTGGGACGAAGTTGGAATAATGGCAGACAGGAACCTTCTCGAGCATATACAATTCATTAATTCGTCCAGAATTAAAAGTTATCCACCTACCTCACACATAGAAACTTCCTTGGTTGATTCCATGCAAATTGGCGTAAAACTTCTATACCACAGGAACGTCTACTGTGGCAGTAGTGTAGTAAAATACTTCCCATCATCATCGTACAATCTTTTCTTCAATCATTGTCGAAGGATTGTTTAATCCTCGACTCACAAAACCTCTTTCTTTGATTAGCCTCCTCTTTGACAACACCTTGTTGAAGAGTCATTGTGCATCGACACTGACAAACATTCTCCGGTTGAACACTCGAAATATAGGGTAATCTATTGAATTGGAAGCCATTAGAGAAGAACTCAAAGGAGTTTCCATTTGTTTTTGAGAAATGGAGAGTTTAGGAACCGTCTGTAGAAGTTTATAGGGGAAAAATTTGCCTAAAACCGCCAAAAACCACCATTTTAAACTCCAAAAATTGTCTACTCGCCGATCTCACTGTCGGCAGCCCGATGGCACCGTCGACGAGCTTTGTACAATTAAATGTCAGAGCCCTCTGGAAAACCTACCGTCAACGGCGTCGAGCACACCGTCGGCGCCCTAGGCAATATTTTGCACAAAAATATCGTGGTCAAATACGTTCCAAATTTTCTCCATGGATCCAAATTCTATGATGATCAAAGGGTAAATACGAGTAGTAGAATTAAATACTACCACAAACAAATGATAAATTCAAACCCACACTCAACAAATAAAGTTAACTATGGGTTGCCTCCCATAAAGCGCTTGGTTTAACGTCGTCGACCCGACCTTATTCGAGTGTTATTCGAGGTTGACTGAGCATTAAAACCTCTTTAAAGTTTGGTCTTTTACCCTCAAAATATGGTTTTAATCTATGTCCATTTACTTTAAATCTATTCCCAGTCTTTGGATCTTCAATTTCAACAGCTCTGTAAGTATAAACTTGAGTCACAGTAACGGGTCCTAACCAACGAGACTTCAATTTCCAAGGAAATAACTTCAGCCTTGTATTGTAAAGCAAAACCTCTTGTCTTGTTCAAAGTTCTTCTGGTTAATCTTCTGATCATGTCTTAACTTCAGCTTTTCCTTATAAATTTTGTCGTTATCATAAGATTCATTTCTTAATTGTTCTAATTCATTTAATTGTAACAATCTCTTCTCACCAGTATTTTTCAAATTATAATTGAATTCTTTAATCGCCCAATATGCTTTATGCTCCAATTCTACTGGTAAGTGGCAAGTCTTTCCAAAAATGAGTTTGTAAGGAGTCATACCAATATGAGTTTTATAAGCATTCCCGTATGCCCATAATGTAGTATCCAGTCTCATAGACCAATTTAATCTACTAGGGTTTACAGTCTTTACTAAAATTTGTTTAATCTCACGATTAGAAACTTCAGCTAATCCACTGGTCTGAGGATGATAAGCAGTAGAGATTCTATGAATAATATTAAACTTTTCTGCCAATCTCTGAATATATTTATTCCTAAAATGGGATCCTCCGTCAGTGATAATCACTCTTGGCATACCGTATCTTATGAAAATGTTTTTCATTAAGAATCTTGAAACACTTTTAGCATCACAACGAGGTAAAGCTTGTGCTTCAATCCACTTTGATACATAATCAACTGCAATCATAAGTTCCCAAATGAAGGAATAAATGGTCCCAAGAAATCTAATCCCCAAACATCAAAAATCTCAACTTCTAACATGAAATTTAGAGGCATTTCATTTCTTCTAGATATATTACCTACTCGTTCGCATCTATCACAAGTTTTGATATATTTATAAACATCTCTAAAGAGAGTAGACCAATAAAATCCATCTTGCAAAATTTTGTGTGCATTTTTGTCAATCCCAAGATGTCCTCTAAATTCAAAATCACGGCATTTTTGAATAATTAGTTCAGTTTCTTCATAAGGCACACATCTCCTAATAATAAGATCGTTACATTGCTTATATAAATATGGTTCATCCCAAAAATATGATTTTGCATCATGAATGAATTTTTTCTGTTGATGCAGTATTAGCATAGGTGGCAAAATATCACTTACTATATAGTTAACTATATCAGTATACCAAGGCATTTTCAACTCATTAATATTATAAAGTTGTTCATCAGGGAAACTATCTGTAATTTCATTGTCGGTGTCAGATAAATCATGATATTCTAATCTCAACAAATAATCAGCAATTTGATTATCAGTTCTCTTTCTATCAATTACCACAAAATTGAATTCTTGCATCAAAAGTATCCATCTAATTAATCTTGGTTTGGTATCCTTCTTTTGCATAAGATATTAATAGCAGAGTGATTTGTATGCACAATACACTTAGTCTCAATTAAATAAGATCTGAATTTGTCAAAAGTATACACAATAGCTAGTAACTCTTTTTCAGTAACTATATAGTTAATTTGAACATCATTAAGAGTTCTACTAGCGTAGTATATAACTTTAAAAAATTTATCATATCTTTGTCTGAGAACAGCTCCAATAACATAATCACTAGCATCGTACATTAATTCAAATAGTTTCTCCCAGTCAGGTGAAACTATTACAGGTTCTGTGATTAGTTTTTACTTTAATAACTCAAAGGCATTCAAGCAGTCTTCAGTAAACTCAAATTTATTGTACTTTTCTAAAAGTTTGCATAGATGTTTGGTAATTTTTTAAAAGTCTTTAATATAACGCCTGTAAAAGCCAGCATGTCCAAGAAAACTTCTTACCCCTCTCACTGTAGTAGGAGGTGGTAGTTTAGCTATAACTTGAATTTTTGCAGGGTCTACTTCCATGCAATTTTCCAAAATTTTATGCCCTAATACAATTCCTCCTGCAACCATAAATTGATATCTCTCACAATTTAGAACTAAATTAGTTCTTTCACATAACTCTAAAACTTTTTCAAGATGATTTAAGCATGCATAAAATGATGTTCAAAATACAGATAAATCATCCATAATTACTTCTATTCCATCATCAATTAATTTACTAAATATAGACATCATACATCTCTAGAATGTTGCAAGTGCATTACATAATCCGAAAGACATTCTTCGAAAAGCAAAAGCTCTATAAGTACTAGTAAATATTGTTTTCTCTTAATCCCCAAGAGCAATAGGAATTTGATGGTAACCGGTATATCCATCCAGAAATCAATAGTACTTGTGTCCAGCAAGCCTGTCCAACATTTGGTCTAGAAAAGGGAGAGGAAAGTGATCTTTTCGGGTGGCAGCATTTAATTTTCTATAGTCAATACAAATACGCCATCCAGTAATTTGTCTGATAGGTATTAATTCATTATTCTCATTTGCTTCAATAGTCACTCATCCTTTCTTAGGAACACAATGAATTGGACTTACCCAAATACTATCCGAAATAGGATATATAATTCCAGCATCTAACCATTTTAAAATCTCTTTTTTAACTACTTATTTCATAATAGGGTTCAATCTCCTTTGTGGATCAATTCTTGGTTTATGTTCATCGTTTAATAAAATTTTACGCATACAAATCGAAGGACTAATTCCCTTTATATCAATCAAAGTCCATCCAAAAGCTCTTTTGTACTTTTTTAATGCATCCATCAATTTTTGTTCTTGAATTTCATTTAAGTTTGAGGAAACAATTACTGGTAATGTTGAAAATCCTCCTAAAAATACATACTTCAAATGATTTGAAAGATTCTTCAATTCAAGTTCAGGGGGTTTTACAATAGATGGAATTAAGATTTTGTTCTCTGGTGCTGTTGAATCGAGCATTTCAAATTGTTCCTGAATATAATCAACTTCTTTGTTATCAATTAAATCATATTTATTGTTTTCCATATTTTCATTTTCTTTATATTTTTCTTTAAAATATTCTTTTCTCAAATAATCTCATATATACATTCTAAAACATTCATCATTTTTTTTCTAATGAAGGATATTTCATTGACTTTGAGATGTTAAAGGTCACTTCTTGATCATTTACTCTCATAGTCAACTCTCATTTTTGAACATCTATCATGGCTCTTCCTGTAGCTAGGAAAGGTCTTCCTAAAATGATAAGAATTTCCTTGTCTTCTTTCATATCTAAAATGATAAAGTCCACAGGAAAGATAAATTTATCAACCTTAACCAAAACATCTTCTACAACTCTTTTAGGAAGTGTAATAGATCGATCAGCTAACTGTAAAGTTACAGAAGTTGGTGCAATCTCTCCTATTCCTAAACTTTTAAATGTTGATAGAGGCATCAGATTTATGCTAGCTCCCAAATCACATAATGCTCGTTCATAAAATTTTTCACCAATAGCACACGGGATAGTAAAACTATCAGGATCTTTAAGTTTTCAAGAAACTTTTTCTAAATTATAACACTACACTCTTCACTGAGTGCAACAGTATCATGATCTAGTAACTTCCTCTTTTTGTTGAGTATATCTTTCATAATTTAACATAAATAGGCATTTGTTCCAAAGCTTCAATAAAAAGAATATTAATTGACAATTTTTTTAAAATGTTTAAGTATTTAGCAAATCTTTTTTCCTTGTCTTGTTGCTTTAGTCTTTGAGGAAATGGTGGTGGTGGTCTTTCAACAATAATTTTCATAGGTTTCAGAGGAAAATCAGGATATAAACTCTCATTTTCTCCTTTGGTTTCCACTTTTTCCTTTTCAACTACAGTTTCTTTTTGGTCACTTGTTTCCAACTCTTTTCCACTTCTTAATTGAATAACCTTAATCTGTTCTTTTCCTTGATCTTTAGGATTTACTTCAACATTGCTAGGTAAAGTTCTAACAGGTCTATTGCTCAGTGCAGTAGCAATATGCCCCGATTGGTTTTTTATGTTTTTAATAGCAGCTCCTTAATTTTGTAATGGATTTCCCATATTCAAAACTAGTTCTTTCATAAATAACTTCTTCTCCTTAAATTGTGAATTATTATAAAAACCAGGTGGATTAAAAGGTCTATAATTGGAATTACCTTGATTGTTTACATTTCCTAATGGGTTTACAGGATTGTTCCGTCACTGAGAATTAATAGGATTAGTATTACTTTGGTTATTCCAATTAAAGTTTGGATGATTCTTCCAACCTGGATTATAATAGTTTGAATAAAGGTTATTTTGTCTATTATTAATCAAATTTACAGTTTCATATGAAGATTGAGCATCTACAATTTGTCCCAATGAGTTTTCTTCTACACTGGAGGTGTTTGAGAACGATTCATTCTGTATTGATCTATTTTCTTTGAAAGTGCAGCAACTTGAGAAACTATCATAGTTAAAGCATCCGAATCATGAATACTGGCTACTCTTTTAGGATATACCCTTTCAGCAGGTCATTGAAAATTATTGGTAGCCATTTCTTCGATTAAAGCATAAGCTTCTTCAAAAGGTTTAGACATTAGTGATCCACCAGCAGCAGCGTCAATGATGGATCTAAGAGATCCTACTAATCCATTATAAAAAGTTTGAATAATTAACCAATCTGGTAAAGCATGATGTGGGCATCTCCTAAGAAGTTCTTTAAATCTTTCCCAAGATTCATATATCGATTCTCCCTCATACTGAATGAAAGATGTGATATCGTTTATAAGTTTAGCAGTCTTAGATAGTGGAAAATATTTCGATAAGAATTTTTGTGAAAGTTCTCCCCAAGTTCTAATAGATCCAGGTGCTAACGAATTTAATCATGTCTTAGCATTGTCCCTTAGTGAAAAAGGAAAAATTCTAAGTCTGACTGCATCATCAGACACTCTGTCACATTTAAAAGTAGCACAAAGTTTTAGAAAACTTGCAAAATGTAAATTAGGATCTTTGTTAGAAGTTCCTCCAAATTGATTATTTTGTACCATTTGGATAATTGCATATTTAAGTTCAAATGAATTAGCAGCTACATTTGGATTTTGGATAGTTAAGTGAATTTCATCAAATGTAGGGTTAGCGTAATCTCTTAGTGGTCTAGATTGATGTTCATTTTCTATTCCTTGGTTGTTTACGTTGTTTTCCATTGTGTTAGGATTGTAAGGATTTCTAGGTTCTTTTCTCAGTTTTCTAATTCTCCTAACAGTGTGTTCTAATTCTAAATCGTAGGGTATAAGATTTTCACATCCAAATTTACGCATACAATCGAAATCAGCACACTGAAAAACAGTTGACTAAAATATAAAAATAAGTTGCAAATTCTATTAAAAAATTTTCTAATTGTCCTAAATTGTCTGTTACTCTAATTATGTTATATATCCCCGGCAACGTCGCCAAAAACTTGAACCACTCCGCGCACTTTGCGTAAACTAAATATTGCTTGAATTTCATATAGATGTGTATAGATTTTTTTAATAATCGTAGAGTTAATCTTTCAACGCAAGTATACGTATCGCTCAAGTAATACAGGGCTCTTATAGAGTCTTGGATATCGATCCCACGGGGATATTATAGAGGCTACGGACTAGGATTATAGAAACCAATTCAGAATCACAACTTTGTAAATCGAATTTCCTATCTGTCACTAATATGCAATCATAAATAAGATGGAATTTTAATAAACTAATTCTACTAACAATTAACTAATTTACCAATAAAGTGAGGTTCAACATATAAGCAAGCATCATTCTCCTTGTTAAGAAATTTAAGTGAATGGATAATTAGAATTAGTTTAAAACTGTGTTGTGCCAAATAGGAGCAAACCTATTTTTTACCCTTTGGTCCAGACATAAGGAACATTGACTAATCCTATGCTTGGTTACTGAATCTGAGGGTAGGCGGGGAGGATACCAGCTCTCACTTCGGACTTCCCACATTCTCCTCGCCTGAGGACTAACATCTACACTTCAGCACCCAAACGATAGGAACAAATTAAGGATTTTAGTTTGTCACTCTAAAATGTCCAATTCTACGCCTAATAAATAATATTTTCTTATTTATTTGCACCCTACTTTCAATGACTTTGACCTCCCTGAATCTTGGATGTAATCTTCACTTTAGTTGTAAAAATCAACATATTTTAACAAATCAATTGTCCAGATTGAAAGTAAATTAAGATTGAAGTGAAAATATTATCACAACTTCTTTAACATTCTCGTGGAACACTAATTTAAATCACCATTTCACAAAAATGTCAAAACAAGGAGAAAGATAGAGAAACTACTCAGATTTCATGGAGAAGATATAACAAAACATGGATTTCATATATAAAAGCAAAGTTATACAAACTAAAATAAGTAAATACAACTTATCTCGAAATCCTCCACAAGCAAACTCCATGAAGTTCCTCTGAATCTCTTCCTTTCTTTTCAACACACAGAGTTCTCCTTCGAAATGGCAAGAAGGAAGAAATCTCTCACTTCCCTTCCACTCTTACAATCTCTCGAAGAATCCGTCACAATTAACACTAATTAAACTAACTCTCTAATACTCTAATGGCACCATCAACACTAATAGACATAATGGAAACACTACTGACTCACTATGGACTCGGTGGACACCCATTTTCGTCCCCAAATTGTTTCTTTTAAAGTAGTTGAAGAGTTTCCAAGAGTTCCCTAAGCATCCCTTCAAAAATCATCCACATTCGATTCACCTCATGAGAGAACCGAATTACTCACCATCGGCGGCCTCGATCTTACCGTCGGTAGCCTTCTAGAATACTTGGCTTTGGACCCTCTCTCATAAGGCCCACTGTCGGCTGCCTCGATTTCGCCGTCGGTGGCCTTCATTGTAATATATTTTATGAACTCTCGGGAAAATTCCGCCGTCGGCGCCATAGATCTTTCCGTCGGCGCCCTAGATCAAATCTTCATATTTTTTTTCTTTTTTACTCTAAATTCACTCCTTTTTGCATCTTTTCTCTCCAATGTCCATAAATCAACATATGTGCAACAAAACATCAAAAATACCTTTCTTTAAAGTGCAATATCATCAAAATCAATATAAAATATGAATGAAAATCTCAACATATTTTTAGTTGGTCAGAGTTTTCATATGCTTAAGGCCTAACCTCAAATTTTTGGAAGGAAGAGACCAAGCATATGGAAGCCCAGGGGAAGTCTTCTATAGGTGGACAGGTCATAAGATCTACCCTGGGAGGTCTGGAGCTTACACCACACTCACACTACACACTCAAACCCAATGTCTACCCATTTGACCCTAATCTTGCCCAATTTCAATTCCAAACTTTAACTCAACATCTCTAATACCAATCTAAACCAAATCCAAGCCCAAATTGACCTACAATTGAATTTAATTCCATTTGAAATCCAAAATCCCCAATTTTATCTAAATGATCCAAAATCCCCAAATTGACCCAATGTCAACCAATTCTCACAAATTTCAATCTTAAACCCTTCATAACACTCCTATAAACTACATGCAACATTCAATTGCCCCCAATTTGGACCTTAGCCACATTCAAACCCATTTGAACCAAAATCCCCAAATCTAGCCTAGTTTGAACGCTTCTAAAAAATCTTTCAAATTGATTGACCAAAACTTCAAATTGGCACCCAATTTATGTTGATAACTCTTCATCACACTCCCCTAGACCATCTAGGACCTTTAACTGGGTCTATACCCCATTCTAGCAACCTAGACTCAAGTCTAGCCTAACATGCCCAAATTAACCAAAATCCCAAAATCCACCAAATTGAACGCCCAAATGAACTCAAAACCACTCCAAGTCTTCATGAAAAATCTTTATTACAATCATCTACACAATGTTGCTCAAGGCGCTTGGGCTTCATTCAAGCTCAAACCCAAGTTAGCCCAATTTGAACCCAAGGTGTCCCAAATGAACCCATGACCTAACTTAACCAAATTTAACCAAATGTGACCAAACCAACCCCTCCACAGCCACTAAGTTAACCCTAGGGACTGGGTTAAACCCACCTAGCCCACCCTAGTGTAGCCATGGACCAAAGGTCCCCCAAATTAAGGGATCTCATCCCTTAAATGGTTAAATCTAAGGGATGTTTGCTATAATGCCTTAACCATTAAAACCTATTGCACTCATGGCCTGCCCACTGGTGCACCTGACCCACTGGCCACCTCCCCTGTCCTGGCTGGCAACCTAGTGGCCAAAAAATACCAAAACTGAGAGCCACCTCCCTCTTGGCCAAGCCCAAATTCTACCCCATGGCCAGCTCAGCCCAAAATTGCCACCAGAACTCTTCTTCCCTCCTCCTAAGCAGCACTTTGCACCTAAAGACAGGCCCTAAGCTCCACCAGGCAGCCATGGCTATAAAATCACCCCCTCACAGTCAAAATTCAAGTGCTGAAAATTTCTTAAAGAAACTCTGCCAAAATCTCACCAGAGCCTCTCCAAACCTCCCTAAGATCATTCCAGCCACTTTCCCCCTCTGTTTCCCATTGTCTGAGCTCAATTTCAGAGTTTAAACTTGGCCGAAAATGAGGACACTTTCCAATACACCTCCACACAGCATCAAATCTCAATTAATTGCACCCACACCTTCACAGCAGTGAGAGAAGAAGATCCTCCATCAAAGCCCCATCACAGAGCCCTCTGCACCAGACTTCCATAAAAGCTCGAAATCGGCCTTGGTCACTTTCATACCTAGGAAATTCACCAGAGCAAGAGGCTTCATCCCCGAGCTCCTGGGACTCCAACAAAGGTACAGAGCATCTCTGATAGAAGCTTCACTTCTCAGAGCCAAGGTATTTCCTCCTTCTTCTTCCCGAGCTTTTCTGGATTCTCCATGTAATTAGGGTTAATTTAAACTGTGATTAGCCATATGGATATGTTTTTCATGCTTAGACGAGTCCATAGAATCAAACCTGAAGTGATTTGGTTAAGTCTAGGCTGAGATATTAGGGTTTTAGTGTGGACGGCTCTCGGGATGAACCAGTCGAAGACGATGAAGGAGCGTCGTCGGATCGCGCGTGTAATGCTTGGACGGCCAGGATGGAGTCGGACGGAGATCGGGTACATAAAGTGCGGCCGCGTGGACATCCAGTCAGATGGAGGTGTTGCATAGGAGTGCACCGCGTGGTCTTTCGAAGCTGCAGAGGATCCAGTCACGCTGCATGGTTAAGTAGGAAAATCCATATTTTTTTAATTATTTAAATTACAAGAACTTCAAAAATCCATATCTTGGCCTAGAAAAATCACAAAAATAAAATAAAAATGCTTTGATGCTTAGTGAACAGAGGAGAACAGTGTGGAAATAGTTTGAAGTATTTTTTATGCATATTTTATTTTTAATGATTTAAATACTGATTTCAATCTTTTATTTCTCCACTGACCCAGACACTTCACCAAGGCTTAAGCTTTGGGGGTCTTATTCTATCTGTTATAAGGGATCTTCCTTGATTTTTTCAAAGTCAGGGGGGTCTCGGTGAGTGGATCTCTATTTTTCAAGTTATTGTGTCTGTTTTCGTTTAAAAATTGAAATAATTAAAATAATAATAAGAAAAACACAAAGTAAATTTTGGTAGGTCTCTTATGATCACCCTAGGATAATTATTTCATGGGCTAAATCACTAAGATGTGCACTAATCATCAACTTAAATTAAAACAAACTCTTAAATTATTAAGACAAGTTAAAAATCAAGATAACCCAAAAATGATTCTCCGCTGTGCCTCAGGGATAAAGAAACTCCCGTAAAAATTTTGAGGTCATTTGGAATTAATTTAATAAGTTAAATTCTTTTTGTAAGTTCAATGGCATTTTTGGCATTTAAATGAATTTTAATAATTAAAATATTACTAAAAAAATTATAAAATTAATTTTGGAAGTTCTCTATGATTAGAGGAATTTTTTAAAAATAAAATTAGAATATTTATAAAATTTTTATTTTTTGACATATATTAATAATTAAATAATAAAATAATAGTATAAAATCAAAAAAATATTAAAAATCATTAATGTATTACTTTTGGTCTCCTAATCACTTAGGAACCATCCCCATAATTTTCCTAAGTCCCTAAGTTAAGATATTAATTTTTAAACGCTTAAATGAATTTTTGAAAGGCTAAAAAATGAATTTCCTTAACTCTGCACTAAAATAATTCTAAAAATTAAAATAAAAATTAGAAAAATATGAAATTTGTTTCTCTGAGTTCCTTGACCTTAGAGGGATTTTTGAAAAATATAAAATTGGATTTTCAACTTTTAAAATATTTTGTAATTAATTAAAACTCCAGAAATTAAAATAATTCTAATAACTAAAAAACCTCAAAAAATTATGAAATTTGGTCCAAGTAGTCCTCTGGTCTAGGTTTACCTCCAGTAAAAATTTCAAAGTAAAATATTTAGTTTTGATTAAGTTCTTAAATTTTCATTAAAAACCTCTATTTTTACATTAAAAGAAATATATAAATTAAATTAAAATTTGAAAAATCACATTTTATCCTATGATATTTTAATTAGCTCATTAGTAAGGTAACATAAAAATTCAAAAGTCTTTTGAATTGAATTTAATAAATTAAGAAGTGATCAGGCCCTAAGGGCAAAGTTGTAATTATAAGGGTTTTTAGCCTTAATTAATATTTAGGCTTAATCAAAAGGTAAAATGAGCAATTAATGATCCTAAATGATATATTTGAATGTTTGAGACATTAAAGGAACAAATGGTAGCAACCAACTTTGATTTTGTCATATCAAAACTAAATGTTTGGATTTTCTTAATTAGTTTTAATTTGGAAGATAATTAAACAAAATGATCCTTAGGGTTAGGGGTTAATCTTGGAGGTTAATAATCTACTAACTTACACCCCTTTTTGATATATTAAATGACAACCCAATATTTTGATAAAAAATTGATTAAGCTCATTTAAATTTTTTTAAAAGAATTACAAATGTATCTATCAAAATTTTAAGGGCTTAGCGGTGAGCTAGACTTAATTAATCTTGCTAAAAGAAGTTTAGAAAAGTAAACACAGTCAAATTCTAAATACCTGAAAAATACTACAAGCTCAGTTATGAAATTAATTGGTAATTTTCCCAAATAAATTAATTTTGTCTACAAGAGTTTTCACCTACATAATCTCTAAATGAAATAACAAATGATAATTATCCTGTCTTTTGGGTTAATTGAAAACACTAACTCACTGAGCATAAGGTTATAAAATAAATAAATTATTTAATAATTATGATAGGTTCAAAATGACCTCAAGGAAGCTCAAAAGAATTGTGAAGCATCCAGGTATCTCCTAGAGGCTCTTCACAAGTCTTTTGGACACCTTGCAAGACTACTGCACTAATCATATTTATTAAATGAAAATATCTCTCAAATGAACAAATAAGACCCGCGGGTTATGACCTAGGACTTGGTAGGCCTGTGACGAACATATCCATAAGGTGTTACTTCCCAGCAAATATAAATGTTTATTACAAAGAATACTAAAGTTTCAGGTGGAGGAACGAGAAGACTCGCCAGGTACACTTTTATAAGTTTACAACGCTTTCTTTTCCCGTGTTTTCTTTACCGCACTTTACTTTTCTTGCAATTTGCATGATAAACAACAATGTCACCCTACATGAAAACTGAAACTTTTAGGATAGCCGCAAAACCAAAACTAAAACTAAATTAAAACAAAACAAGATAAAATTCACCCCCACAACATTTAAAATGTAAAGCAGCTCAAAATTTAATTACAAAAAAAAACAAAAACTACAATTGTAACTAAATTAAAACGTCTCGTTGGATGATTGGGAATTCCTTAGAGGAGGTAACCCACGTGTTGTTAAACAGGGTTTTCTCACAGTCTAAATGAAAGTATGGAACTCATTAAGTTGAGTTTAGTAAATTCATTTGGACTAAGTGAGTCCAATGAAAATAATGGTGTCAGGATGATGGAACCATGGGATCTTAATCGGTGTTGTTATAATCAACTTTAATGTTCCCCTAATAAAATATTAAGACACCTTATTTCAAATATTTCTAAAACATGACACTTCTCTTTTCTCCTCAATTGACACTTTTTTAAACTAAACCTGCTACGACAATGAGTTTGGAGCATGCATAGTGGGCAGCACGACCATCTTCAACAGCAACACTTGTCTACACCAGCTAAACCATTCCCTAGTTTAAATAACAAGCCATAGGACTTCGAGGTAGCTTGCCTAGTCCAACATAAATACTCACATTTTCTTTAGGCCCTTGTACATCCATGTTGTGCAAAATAAGCCCTAACTCGCTTTAGAATTCCGAGATTGTCATCGATTATGACATAAATCCTCCTATCTTCCAGGCCATTCACATGATCAGTATCAAGTGAATGTAAGTCTTTAAAAATAAAATTGACAGGATAAAACATCAAATAAATATCCTAAATCAAAGCCAAACCATAGGATAATTTGGAATGACATCAAGATTTTCCTTGAATTTATGTTCTTCTCCTAACCTTCTCTCTTTTAGGTTCTGATAAAATGAAATATTTCAAAACTTTAGTTATTCACCTATTGAATTTCCGACTATCACATTTTCTTGGAAAACCTTAACTTTGGAAGTCATGAATATAAATATTTTCTGATCTATATCAAGAGTTTTCTTAGGTGACTTCGGTTATCTAAGATGTAATTAACAATAGGGGCTTGCCCTTATAAAAACTTAAAGATCCCAGATTAATATAAACCTTATCTAATTCCTTCATATTAGATAAAGGAAATTGTCGGTAAAAATGGTTTGCAGATCAAGTGGATGTCATAAATTCTTTAGTTTATTTGGTCAAGCTTCACCTTAAGCCACGTACTTATTCTCCGGGATAAATACATGTCTCGCGGTGAAATGCTTGATTATTTAAACTATAATTTAGATGGGATCGGTTTGATTTCATATTCTTCAAAGTTAAAATATTACTTTCAAAATCCATATATATATATATATATATTAAATTAAATCAAATTTATATTTTATAAAAGACTAAAACACTTTAAAAAAAACACCCAAAAACATATTTTCAAAGAAGAAGATTTTAAACTGCCGACAGCTGCCACCGACCCAATCGATCAATAGGCTGCACATCTATCGTCGAACAGATCGATCAACCACCACCAGCTCGATTAATCAATCGACCACCTTTCCATCAACCCGATCAATCATCCACAACCGGCCCAATCGATTGATCGTCCACCATTTCGTCTACCAGATCAATCAACCTCCACTTGCCTGATTTATCGATCGACTACCATTTGGTCAACCTAATTAATGATCGATCGACACCATCACACTGATCTATTGATGACCACATTTTGTCTACTTGATAGATCAACTGTCTCCGGCCTAATCGATCGACTATCCACTTTCTTTTGATATGATAGGTTGGCAGCCTCTAACCTTGTGGATTGATGAACCGATTTTCCGTTGATCGGCCACCCAAGCCCTATCGACTAATCTCACTTGTTGCATGTGTTTTTAGTTTCATGCGCTAGCACATATAGCCTTACACTTGCACATTTTCGCCCTTACTTGTTTTCCCCGCATAACATCCTGCATTTTTATGCCTTGCATGCTTGAGGTCTCCACATGGGCTTGTGCTTTCGCACTTATTTCACATACTCACATATCTCTTGAGGGTGTGGCTAGTATTTCTAGCCTACACAATATGTAATTCAACCTAACAATAACTACACTACCTCATTTCCTACAACTCTACTCGAACGTGGTAGGTATGTCACACTGTGTTACATAGCATAGGTCACACTCCTCAGCCATTAAACCTATCTAGTGCACATTCTCTACACATTTCTACATTTCACATCATGTCATTTGGCACAGAACACACATCCTAGCTTTTGAGCCCACCTAGTACACAAAGTATTTCCAATCCGATACACTACTCTCACTTAGCTTGGGTCACGCTCCTTAGTCTCTGAACTCGTTTGGTGCATGAGTGTCCGCCCCCATCAGGTTTCATTTATCGGGCTTGGTTTTCTCCTCGACACAGGGCTTTTGAATGTCGTGTTGATTTGAAGATTTGGTTTTTTCAAATAATAAAGCGCATCATCAAAAGTCGTAAACCACCTTGAAGGTAAAAATATGACATTATGATAAGTTTGATTATTTGAACCAAGAAAGAGTTTGATATTTGTACTAGTTTACGGTTTAAACCCAATAGGTCACTTCCCCTATCTAATCTAAAGATTAAATTAGGTTTAGATTAGTTGTGGGGTATTTTTCTTCCTCTAAGGGTAAACTCTATAGTTAATTACATTTTAAGCGATCGAAACTATTTATGGAAGTACTTGATTAAGGCCTGGTCCCCAAAAAGTTGAATCGTGCCATTTTCAAAGAAAGATTGTAATGTTTTATTCTATTAAAATGTTGGAACTAAATGGCATACAATCATGCACGAGTCTAAAAGTGAGGATATACGTCGTAACTAGACGAACAACCTCAGAATGCTAGGGTAAAGTTTACCGAGAGAAGTGAAACTTTGGAGCTCTAACCTAAAAGAAAGAAGACATGCAATGCAATGGACTTACAACCTTGCCAGAAAATGACTGTCATCTCGACCACCTAATGAGATACAAAATCATGCATGGTCGGTCTCAATAATACAAGATATGGTAGGTTATTTATTAAGAGTTGTAGATCTTACGACTTAATTATAAATCACTTGTCTGTTTTCATTTTTTGTTGTCATTTGCATTTGTTGCTCGCTACTGTCAGCCAGTGCTAGCAAGCTTGCCTGCCCACTTGTCCTACCACCCGCTTATTCATACTCGACTTCATACTTTATATTATTTACATTTTACATCAACAAAACAAAATAATATGAAGTCTTGTATTTATTTTATAGTGAACCAAACAACTTCAAAGCTTCAAATACAAGATTTAATCCTGCATTGTATTAACAGCTCAACTAGCCATAAGTGAGAAGAGAATACGCCAAATAATTTTGTCAATCCATATTGATCCATGCATGAAATTATATTGGTCAACACATTTCGAAATATCAACATATATTTAACATAAAGTAAGAATAACGTCATTGTTGTTGCAATCAATATTAAAGAAATAATTGATGTGATTCCTCATTTTCCTACCACTCATCAAAGAAAAGATTATGAGGAATCAATTTGTTGTCCATGCAACGAATAAGACTTTAAACATTAAACATTCCCAACCACTTGAAGATGCAAATGTTGTTGGAAACATTTCATTGGGCACAAATTAAATGCATATATGCTTAATTTGAAAGGACCTAAACACATATCAAACCAAAATAAAATATTACTTAACCATAAACCCCAATAGATGAAATCCTTTGATTTGTCTTTTAACAATAGACATTTCACTTTAAATGCGAGAGTTAATAATCTCATTTTTTAATCTTTTTTTAATAAAAGCTTAAGCAGCATCTCTAATAGCATTAATGTTACTTTCTTAGACTTAATGAGTTATCCAAATAATATTATATTATTGTAAAAAATTAATAAAAATTTTAAGAGAGCTTTTTGTTTCATTTGTAAAAGTAATACTATCATCAACAAATGAAAGGTAAAAAAATTACATTTATTTCCAAAAGTATTTCTAATTAAAGATTTTTTCAAAATGGTTTATGAAAATTCTGTAATGATATTCTACCTAAGAATGAAAGAAGGGGGTATGGATCGAAGACTATTTCTAAGACTAAATGGAATTAAAAAAAATCAGGTAGAATGCTAGCTATTTATAATAATACAAAATAAAAAATAGAAATCAATCCTTTAGACTTGACATAGAAATCAAAATTTTCTTATTATTGCAAATATAAAAGTATAATGAGCAAAGTTATAGTTCTTAACCATTTTTATAATACTACAAGCTTTCAAAAACCGCTCTAATGGATATAAGTAGGATAAAATTGGTATGTCTTCTACCTTGGAGCCAGGAGAGTTAGAGATCCATAGTTGTTTATAAATTTTATGTAGGCTAAAATTGATAGAGGGAGAGCTTTAGAATTCACTATATGAATTTAGGCTTTTTTCTGACAACCACAATACGTCTGTTAGGATAAGAAAATTTGTTTCTTTTAATATTACCGACAGTTGACCAACGGTTTTAAGCTCATAGGAAAAACGCTTATCGGTAATATAAAAATCAACTGATATTCTATCTATTTAAATTTAGTGATGGTTATCAGACAATTTAATGTCGATGCACTTTTTTTGAGAAATTTGAAGTCGTCGAAAATCGTCGGTTCGTATAGCCGACTAGTCTTTATTTGGTAATAGCAACAGAATACATGTCAAAAAAGTGTCGCTCCCATCGATTTTTTGAATCAGCCAAAATCATCGCTTATACGTCATTTATGTGTCGTTTTTTATAACTGACATGTTAACTGTCAGAATAATGTCGCACCGGTCAGTTTTTTTAAGCAAGTAAAAACCGTCGATTAAGCTTTGTTTATGCGACATTTTTTATAAACGACGAGTTAAATATCGAAAAAGTATCACACCCATTTTTGATTGATGCACCTTGAGCCATTGGATATGTATCGCTTAGGCGTCGGTAGAAATGTCCAACGGCTAGACATCCGTTTTATTTACAAATAAGTTTGGAACCGTCGCAAAAACCGACCGTAAACCATCGGAAACTCCGTAGCATAAGAAAAATAAAAAAAATTCTTTCTTTTGTATTTACATTACCACACTCACTATCACAACATTTAATATATAATTTCAAGCATTTAGCAAAATAACATAGTAGCCAAACAGTAATTTATTCAATTAAATAATGAAATAAATAAAATACATTTACTTTAAAATATGTACATCATGGTCAAAGAATAAAATAATGTCTAAATGTACATAAACATAAAAAAAATTCCTCTTAATCATTCACCTATATCTCATCAATATCATCGTCCTCCACTGCTTCCTCCTCCTCCAATGTTGTTGATGCCTTACCACGCTCCCTCATCCATTGCCAGATGGAATCCAAATCAGCCTTCGACTTAGCTTTCATATTGGCCTCCAGCTCGACCCCGTCCGAGCGAAGCAGTGCCTCCATCTCCGAATAGAATGTCGCAACATGCCTAAAAATCTCCTCATTCCGTGCAATAGAGGTAAAAGATGCAGATGCACTAGTGGAGGGTGAGTTTCTTAGGCAAACCCCTACGAACCGAGCCCATAGACTCAACCCTTCTCTTTCCTCCAAGCATTCTCCCTCCACAGCTTGTACTCGGAGTGATCGGATCGTAATACATCCCGACTTTTGAGATCGGCTCTCCTTTAGCTGCTGAAATCTCTTATATATATAAAAGTAGTTACAATCGCTTAGAACTAACATGTATTAACATCAAACTAGTTTTGCCCGTTAATTACCCGGTTCACACAAGATTTTTCATCAATTCAGGACTCGGTCAAACCGTCTCTTATGGGTACGCTCATGTAAGTCAGCGGCAGAGAGCTATAGTCCATTCTCCATAGCCTTATCCATAAAACAAAATTGTTTGAATACGTGTTTAAAGTATAGAAAATCTTATAGAATAAATGAAATCTTACCAGACTTCAGCTTGTATTCCATAAGTAGAGCGCCCTGAAGCAATGTAATTGGAGGGCCCCATGCCTCCAAAATACGACAACTTGTTTTGATTTGCCTACTCCCACTTCTTCTAGTGATCTTGAGAATATCAGGCCCTAAACAACATAACAAAAACATCCTTTCCAAGATACAAAGGATGATGTCGCGATTTCCATGTATCGTTAAACATGTCCCAGAGGTAATCACTGCCCTTGCGCTTGAAGTTGCGTCGGATGTACGCCTCGTGCTTAGGGGACTGGAGAATTTCTTCTGTAAATATTACGAGGATTATGTGTCAGTCGTTAAAATCGTCTGGTGTCGAGACTTTTGAAAAAGTAGGACTTGTAGTTTTATAAAATATGATTTTGATTTAATTTAATATACACATGTTGGTTTTTGAAAATTAAATTTTAAATTTGAAAAATGAGAATGCACGAATCTCATTCATTTAGCAGTTTGAATGAACGAGCATCATATTGCAAATAACGCATCTATTTCGAAGAATAGACACCCTACTTGATGATACAGCTCAATCAAATAAACTACAGAATTTATGACATCCGTTCTGGTCTACGAACCATTTGTGTTAACCAATAAATTCCCCTATTTAATACAAAAGAATTAAATATGGTTTATATTATTTGGGTTCTTAAAGCTCCCTCTAAAGGCAAGCCCCTATAGTCAATTACACCTCAAATGACTGAAGTTACCTAAGATCACTCTCGATTTAGAACAGTGGTATCTATCTTCATGAATTTAAAGGGTAGGGATTTCAAAGTAGTGTGGTAATAGGAAATTGAATAAGTGAATGGCTCAAAATTGAACAGTTTTTGTAGGGATCCAAAAGAAAGAAAAGTAGGGGATGTCTTAAATCCGAGTAAACCTCAGTGACATTCTAAACTATCCTATTGTTGGCCTTTAAATTTTGGAAATAAAATTAATTAGATTTCAATCCTGCCAATTAATTATATGAATTACATTTACAAAATTACCTGATTATGTGAATAACCTAAAAGGTGGGAGGATTTATGTCATACCGGACGACAACCTCGGAACCCTAAAGCGAGTTAGGGCTTATATTGCACAACATGATTGTGCAAAGGCATAAAGAAAATGTGAGGATTTATACTGCACTGAGCAGGCTACCTCGATGTTTTATGGCTTGTTGTGTAGACTAAGAAAAGGAGGTTGTTGTTGTAGACTCGTTATTTGCTCTCTCAAACATGTCCTTCCACATCCTCGATCGTGCCGCCTCGCCGTGTTGCCTCGAGCTCCTTGTTGTTGTTGCAGAACTTTCAGTTTTAGAGGTGACAAATGTAGGGGGGTGAGAGAAGTAGTGTGTTTTATAATGTTGAAAATTGAGGTGACTTAGTGTTTTATTTAAACAAATGTTAATGTTGATTATAACGCCACCTGTTAGGACCCCACGGCTCCCTCGTTCTGGTTACATTATTTCATCGGATTCCCTTAGTCCGGATGAATTTACTAAATCAAACTTAATGAATTACGTACTTTCATTCAGACCGTAGGAGACCTTATCAGCAACACGTAGGTTGTGTCATCCAAGGAACTCCCGTTCATCCAAAGTGCTGATTTAATTTAGTTGAAGTTGCATTTTTTTGTTTTGTTTGTGATTAAATTTTGAGTTTTCTTATATTTTGAAATGTTGTGAAGTGATTTATTTCATCCTAAGCAGCTATATTCACAGTAATGTAAAGTACTAAAAAGTAAAGTGTGGGAAAGTAAAGTGTTGTAAGTAAGGTATCGTAAATCGTAAAAGTGTACCTAGCGAGTCATCAAGTTCCACCACTCGAAACTTCGATCTTACATCGCATATGTATAAGTTTATAATTTTTGCAGGAGTTGAACCATGCTAGAAAACGGGAGAACTAAAAGTAGTAACTACCCAGTCTCCGTGATGTCTATGTTAAGATCCCGGTTGTCTACCAAGTCCTATGATGTCTATGTGAATTTCTATGTTGTGTTTTGATGAACTTTGTCAATTTAATCGAGGATGGTTTCGTTAGCGTACATCTTAAGTTTAATAGACCTCTAAGGTATCCAAAAGGTCGGGAGAAGGATGCGGGTCCATGCTTCCTCTCACAGACTCGGTGAAAAGTCTCGGGCTCATTTACACTTATTATGTTGCTTAACAACTCATCCTACCTATACCCATATGCTTAATGAGCACTCGGTGTTCGAGGCGTGTTGGGGCAAATGGGTTTAGGTGTGGTTCGGGTTTGGATCGGTGGCAACCGGTAGTTTGATTTGGACTTATGGGAGTGCTACGAAGAGTTTCGTGATTTTAATTGTGGAAGATTTGCTTGAGTTTGTGTTTACTTTAGGGATCGGAGGATTTGAATTTGGTTTGTGTTTCGGATTTGGTTTGTATTTGGTTTTGAAACTAGGGATTTTGAGTTTAGAATGTGAATTGGGAAGGTTGTGTGGACATTGGGTAAAATTTGGGTTACTTCATACATTCACTAAGCATAAGGGTATTTTTATTATGTTTTCTATACCAAGTCGTGACTTCCTAAGGGTCTCTATAAATGAAAAATAAGCCATGCATCAGGAGGCCTACCCTATGTTCGGTCGTTATCATTACTATTACGGGTTTGCGTCGTCATCGTCGTGTTGTGGTCATCGTCATGTTGTTATCTTTGTTGTATTGTGGTCGTTTTCGTGTTGTTGTCTTCATTGTTGTTATCGTGTTGTGATTGTTGTTGTGTCGGGATTGTTGTTGTGCGTTGTGATTGTTGTTGTGTTGGGATTAAATAAATAATAAATTAAATTAAAATTAAGTAGATTAAAATTAAATAAAATTGAAAACAAATAATAATTAAATAAAATAAAATAAAATTAAATTAAATTAAATAATAATATAAATAAATAATAAATTAAATTGAATAAATTAAATTAAATAATAATGTAAATAAAATATAAAATTAAATAAAATAAAATAAAAGAAATTACATTAAATTAAGTAAATAAGATTAAATAATAATATTAATTAAATGAAAACTGAAAATTTAAATAAATAATTATTAAGTAATTATAAATTAAAGTAAAATAAAATAAATAAATAAATATCAATTAATTAAATAAAAGAAATAAATAATAATCAATTAATTAAATAAAATTAATAAAAATTAATTAAATAAATAATTGATAATAAAGTAAATAAATCACAATGAATTAAATAAAATAATAAATTAAATAAGTAATAAAGGTAATAATAATTTTAATTACAAATAAAAGATAATAATTCTAAATAACACTTAATAAAAATGACAACACATAAATAATAAATAACAATAATAACATAAAATAATAACACATAACAATATAAACAATAATAACATAAATACAATACAATAATAACATATAAATAACTTAACAATTACATACAACAGTTACAATTACAACAATAACATCCATACCACACAACAATAATCACAACACACAACAACAATCCCAATACAACAACAATCACAACGCACAACAACAATCCCGACACAACAACAATCACAACACGATAACAACAACGAAGACGACAACACGAAGACGACCACAATACAACAAAGATAACGACATGACAATGACCACAACACGATGATGATGACGGCAAACCCGTAAAAGTAACGATAACGACCGAACCTATGGTAGGCCTCCTGAGGTATTTCTTATTTTTCCTTTACAGAGACCCTTAGAAGTCACAACTTGGTATAGAAAACATAATAAGAATACCTTTATGCTTAGTGAATGTATGGAGTAACCAAAATTTTACCCAATGTTCACACAACCTTCCCAATTCACATTCCAAACTCAAAATCCCTAGTTTCAAAACCAAATACAAACCAAATCCAAACACAAACCAAATTCAAATCCTCTGATCCCCAAAGTAAACACAAACTCAAGAAAATCTTCCACAATTAAAATCACAAACTCTTCACTGCTATAAGTCCAAATCAAACTACCAGTTGCCACCAATCCAAACCAAAACCACACCTAAACCCATTTGCCCCAACCTGCCCCGAAAACCAGTGCTCATTAAGCATATGGTATAGGTAGGATGAGTTGTTAAGCAACAAAATAAGTTTAAATGAGCCCGAGACTTTTCACCGAGCCGTGAGAGGGAAGCATGGACCCGCATCTTTCTCCCGACCTTTTGGATTCCTTAGAGGTCTATTAAACTTAATATGTCTGCTTAATGAAACCATCCTCAATTAAATTGACAATGTTCATCAAACCACAACATAGAAATTCACATAGACATCATAAGACTTAGTAGACAACCAGGATCTTAACATATACATCATAGGATCTGGTAGTTACTACTTTTAGTTCTATTTTTTTCTTATTTTCCGGCATGGTTCAACTCCCGCAAAAATTACAAACATATACATATGCAATGTAAGACCGAAGTTTCGGTGGTGGAACTCGATGACTCGCCAGTGTACACTTTTACAAGCTTACGTACCTTACTTACAACACTTTACTTTCCCACACTTTACTTTTCAAGTACTTTACATTACCGTGAATATAACTACTTGGGATGAAATAAATCACTACACAACATTTCAAAATATAAGAAAACTCAAAATTTAATAACAAACAAAATAAAAACTACAACTTCAACTAAATTAAATCAAGCACTTTGGATGAATGGGAGTTCCTTCGACGATGCAACCTACGTGTTCTTAATAAGGTCCCCTACCGTCCGGATGAAAGTACATAATTCATTAAGTTGGATTTAGTAAATTCATCCGGACTAAGGGAATTCGATGAAATAATGTAACCGAAACGAGGGAGCCATGGGGTCCTAACAAACTGGCGTTATAATCAACATTAGCATTTGTTTAAATAAAACACTAAGTCAACTTAATTTTAAACATTTTAAAACACACTACTTCTATCACCCCCTACATTTGTCACCTCTAAAACTGAAACTTCTGCAACAATAACAAGGAGCTCAAGGCAACACACTGAGGGTAGCACGATCGAGGATGTGGAAGGACATGTTCGACAGAGCAAACAACGAGTCTACAACAGCAACCTCTTTTCCTTAGTCTAAACAAAAAGCCATAGGACTTCGAGGTAGCTTGCCTAGTGCAGCATAAATCCTCACATTTTTTTAGGCCTTTGCACAATCATGCCGTGCAATATAAGCCCTAACTCGCTTTAGGGTTCCGAGGTTGTCGTCCGTATGACATAAATCCTCCCACCTTTTAGGTTATTCACATAATCGAGTAATTATGTAAATGTAATTCCTATAATTAATCGGCGGGATTGAAATTTAAATAATTTCATTTCCAAAATTTAAAGGCCAACAATAGGATAGTCCGGGATGTCACCGGGGTTTACTCGGATTCATGACATCCTCTACTTTTCTTTCTTTTGGATCCCTACAAAACCGTTCCAATTTTGAGTCATTCACCTATTAGATTTCCTATTACCACACTACTTTGAAAACCCTACCCTTTGAATTTACGAAGATAGACACCTTTGATCTAAATCAAGAGTTCTTTCAAGTGACTTCGCCATTTGAGGGTAATCGACTATGAGGCTCGCTCTATAGGGAGCTTTAAGAACCCAAGTAAAATAAATCCTATTTAATTCTTTTGTATTAAATAGGGAAACTTGTTGGTCAACACAAAAGTTTCGAAGAACAGAACAGATATCATAAATTTTGTAGTTTATTTGATCGAGTCTTATCATCAAGTAGGGTGTCTATTCTTCGGGATAGATGCGTTATTTGCGATATGATGCTTGTTCATTCAAACTGCTAAATGAATGAGATTCGTGTATTCTTATTTTTCAAATTTAAAATTTTATTTTCAAAAAGTGACATATGTATATTAAATTAAATCAAAATCCTATTTTATAAAACTACAAGTCCTACTTTTTCAAAAGTCTCAACACTAGACGATTTTAACGACCAACACATAATCCTTGTAATATTTACAGAAGCAATTCTCCAGCCCCCTAAGCACGAGGCATACATCCGACGCAACTTCAAGAGCAAGGGCAGTGATTGCCTCTGGGACATGTTTAACGATATATGGAAATCGCGAAATCATCTTTTGTATCTTGGAAAGGATGTTTTTGCTATGTTATTTAGGGCCTGGTATTCTCCAAACCACTAGAAAAAGTGGGAGTAGGCAAATCAGAACAAGTAGTCGTATTTTGGAGGCATGGGTCCCTCCAATTACATTACTGGGGCGCTCTACTTATGGAATACAAGCTGAGGCTGGTAAGATTTCATTTATTCTATAAGATTTTCTATACTTTAAACATGTACTCAAGAAATTTCGTTTTATGGATAGGCTGTGGAGATTGGACTATATCTCTCTGCCGCTGACTTACATGAGCGTACCCATAAGAGACGGTCTGACCAGTCCTAGATTGATGAAAAATCCTGTGTGAACCAGGTAATTAATGGGCAAAACTAGTTTGATGTTAATACATGTTAGCTCTAACTAATTGTAACTACTTTTGTTTATATAAGAGATTCCAGCAGCTAAAGGAGAGCCGATCTCAGAAGTCGGGAGGTATTACGATCTGATCACTCTGAGTACAAACTGTGGAGGGAGAATGCTGGAGGGAAAGAGAAGGGTTGAGTCTATGAGCTCGGTTCACATAAGTTTGCCTATGACACTCATCCTTCCACTAGTGCATCTGCATCTTTTACCTCTATCTTATAGAATGAGGAGATTTCTAGGCATGTTGCGACATTCTATTCAGAGATGGAGGCCTGCTTCTCTCGGATGGGGTCAGAGCTGGAGGCCAATATGAAAGCTAAGCTAAAGGCTGATTTGGATTCCTTCTGGCCGTGAATGAGGGAGCGTGGTAAGGCAGCAACAACAATGGAGGAGGAGGAAGCGGTGGAGGACGATGATATTGATGAGATATAGGAGAATGATTAGGAGGAATTTTTTTATGTTTATGTACATTTAGACATTATTTTATTCTTGGACCTGTGATGTACATATTTTAGAGTAAATGTATTTTATTTATTTCATTATTTAATTGAATAAATTACTGTTTGACAACTATGTTATTTTGTTAAATGTTTGAAATTATATATTACATGTTGTGATAGTGAGTGTGGTAATGTAAATACAAAAGAAAGAATTTTTTTATTTTTCTTATGCTACAGGTTTCCGATGGTTTATAATCGGTTTTTGCGACGGATCCAAACTTATTTGTAGATAAAATGGATGTCTAGCTGTTGGACATTTCTACCGACACCTAACTGACACATAACCAATGGCTCAAGGTGCATCACACAAAAATGTGTGTGATATTTTTCTAATAATTAACTCGTCGGTTATAAACAACGTTGCATAAACAAAGCTTAATCGACAGTTTTTACTTGCTTAAAAAAACTGACGGGTGCGACATTTTTCTGACAGTTAACATGTCGGTTATAAAAAATGACACATAAATGACGTATAAGCGATGATTTCGGCTGATTCAAAAAATCAACGGGAGAGACACTTTTTTGACATGTATTATGTTGCTATTACCAAAGAAAGACTAGTCGGTTATACGAACCGACGATTTTCGACGACTTCAATTTTCTAAAAAAAATGCATCGACATTAAATTGTCTGATAACCATCACTAAATTTAAACAGATAGAATATCAGTTGATTTTTATATTACCGACAAGCGTTTTTCCTATGAGCTTAAGATAGTTGGTCAACTGTCGGTAACATTAAAAGCAACAATTTTTCTTATCCTAACTGACGTATTGTGGCTGTTAGAAAAAAGCCTAAATTCATGTAGTGAATTCTAGAGCTCTCCCTCTATCAATTTTAGCCTACATAAAATTTATAAACAACTATGGATCTCTAACTCTCCTGGCTCCAAGGGAGAAGACATTATACCAATTTTATCCTACTTAGATCCATTAGAGCGGTTTTTGAAAGCTTGTAGTATTATAAATATGGTTAAGAATTATAACTTTGCTCATTATACTTTTATAATTTTAGTTTTGTTAAAAGACAAATCAAAGGATTTCATCTATTGGAGTTTAAGGTAAAGTAATATTTAATTTTAGTTTAATATGTGTTTATGTCCCTTGAAATTAATCATATATGCATTTAATTTGTGCCCGATGAAATGTTTCCAGCAACATTTGCATCTTAAAATGGTTAGGAATGTTTAAAGTTTAAAGTTCTATTTGTTGCATGGACAACAGATTGATTCCTCTTAATCATTTCCTTGATGTGTGGTAGGAAAATAAGGAATCACGTCAATAACTACTTTATATTGATTTCACCAGCAAGGACAATATTCTTACTTTCTGTTAAAGATATGTTCATCTTTTTGAAATGAGCTGGCCAATATATTTTTTAATTTTCATGCACGGATCAATATCGATAGACATAATTATTTTTGTGTAATTATTTTCTCACTTATGGCTACTTATGAATCATATTCTTTTGAAGGTTAATACAGTTGGAGTGGGTGCTAGTGGAGCTGTTAATACAATGCAAGATTTCAAACTTGTATTTGAAACTTTCAAGTTATTTGGTTCAGTATTAAAATAAATGCAGGACTTCATATTTTTCTTTATTTTGTTTGAATTAAAATTTAAAGAATATAAAATATGAGATCGAGTACAAACAAACGAGCGGCAAGAGGCCAGTGGGTAGGCAATCTTGCATGGCGCTGGTTGATAGTGGCCATCAACAAATGAAAACGGGCAGGTGAAAACTAAGAGCGAGCCAACAATAATTAAAGGAGGACAAGTGGTGGTTGTGGTGAGAGATAGGTCGATGGTCTTCAGTAACAGTGAGGTGGTGGTTTTGCAGCAGACCAAAACTCCTAAATTATTAAGATTTACAATAGTTAAAAAGAAAAAGTATATATATATATATATATATGATTAATTTTAACTACTTTAAATTTTAGCCACAAGAATGCACGTTTAACTATAATATTCTAGATCTTAATTTTAATTAAGTTTCTGTCTCCGAGATAGTTAGGAGAACAAGCCGTACATCTATCTGTAAAGGATGGGCAGACTGAGGGTGACATGGAGTACATGCCACATTAACATTAGTGGTTATTTAAAAAAAAAGAAAAAAAATTAAAAATATTCTAAAGATAATTTTAACCACATTTTAGAAAAATATATATGATTTTTAAGTAAATTAAAAAGATGATCCTCACTAAATATTTTTTGCTTGATTAATCAAGTCTCCTTAGAATTAAAATATTAGGAGGTTAATTGTCAGTGTAAGTTTTGCTTCAACGTTGGATTACTAGGGTTTGACGCATCCAGGTCAACCATCACCTTCAAGTCACATCATAATATATTATTTGTTTGCATAAAAATCAATCAAATAAAGACATAAAATCAGAAGAAAAAATAATTATGGTACAAGAGTGTAGAAAATATGTAGGTCATCTCCTTCAATTTCAACTCTAGGGCGACTTGCAACAGTCGAAGGACTCAAATCACATCCATTGGTAAATAGCTTATTGTTGAATAAAACTCAAAATCATACTGATTGCTCAAAGGGACTAATATTGTCACATAATGCGTTACTAAAATTAGAACAATTGTCTGACATTTATTTGCAGAAGTTGGACAAATGTGACAGATGAAACAAGATGGTTGGTGAGGATGGAGGGAAGCTTACAATCTCTTAAATAAATAAACGTGTGTGAGGAATGATGAGCCTAAAAATGTACTATTTTTCATGCTATATTTTATAATGATATCGCACTTTAAACGTATATTTTCTTTTGTTTTTTGTTGTAGGTACAACAAATTAAAAATTTTGGAGTGATTGGAGCAAAAAAACAAAAATGGAGCATACCGGAGCAAAACGGGTCGAACCGGGGCACACCGAAGCCATGGGCGTTGATATGGGCACTTAAGTACTTGTGTCAGGCGTTTAAGTGCTCAAACATGGCGCTTAGGTGCCACCAGAGTGCAACTAAGCACCCAAAATCAATGCTTAGGTGCCGATGACGGTTTTCAACATATCTTCTAGAATATACTTCAGATTTGGGCGATTTTTGAAGCGTTGCTTCGTGTTTCTCTTGGGGAATTCATTGGAATTGATAAAATGGACATTAGATAAGGATTTTGGTTGGTTATAAGGTGAAGAGACACTTGAGACACCCTTTGAAAGATTCATTGAATATGGATATTTTTGAAGAGACACTTGAACTCTTGAACAAATTATAAATAAGGCTTATAAATAAGTCATGAACTAATTATAAATAAGGCTTAAGCATCTATTGAGAAATTATAAATAAGGCTTATAAATGTTTTAAAAACTTTTTTTAAACACTTGAACTCTTGAACTAATTAAGAGAAAAGAAGAAGGCTTGCAGAAGAAGAAGAAGGCTTGGACGAGAGCTCCAAGGGGTGCGACAAGGTGAGAGAGAAAGAGAGAGAGTGTGAGAGATTTCTTCTTTTCTTTTCACTTTGTCCTTGGAGAGGATTGAAAGGAAATTTCTTATGCTATACAAGGAGAGGATTGAGAATTTTGGGATTTTTTTTCAAATTTGGGGTTTAGGGGTACTTTGGGTAATTTGGTGGAGTTTGAGGGCTAAGAGGGTCAAAGTTGGAATTTGGTAAAATTTTGTGCCAATTAAGAATGTCAACCTACTTAGCCATGAGACCAAGGGAAATCCCATTTTGGATCCTTCATGTGCTAGTCCAATCTACCTTAGTCATAGACGTAGGACTCGAGGAACCACCCACATGAGTTCTCAAAAGAGTAGGGATCAAGTTCGAGAAAGTTTGGTTTAGGTTTAGGGGTATTGAGTTTAAGTGTAGTGTTGGTATGAGTGTGTGAGCTAGCTTAACCAATACTAGAACACCCATGGTTTACCTTAAGCCTTAACCATCCTATAGGAGACTTCTCTTGAGCCATCACGCATTTCGAGCTTTGATAAGTCCGGTGCGGAGGACCTCTGTGATGGTGGATCTTCTTCTCTCACTGCTGTGAAGGTGTGGGTGCAGTTAATTGAGATTTTGTGCTGTGTGGAGGTGCATTGGAAAGTTTCCTGGTTTCCGGCCAAGTTTAAGCTCTAAAATTGAGCTCAGGCAATGGGAAACAGAGAGGGAAGTGGCTGGAATGATCTTAGGAAGGTCTGGAGAGGCTCTGGTAAGATTTTGGCAGATTTTCTTTAAGAAAATTTCAGTACTTGAATTTTGGCTGTGAGGGGGTGATTTTATAGCCATGGCTGCATGGTGGAGCTCAGGGCTTGGCTTTAAGTTCAAAGTGTTGTTTAGGTGGAGGGAAGAAGAGTTCTGGTGGCAATTTTGGGCTGAGCTAGCCATGGGGTGGAATTTAGGTTTGGCCAAGGGGGAGGTGACTCTCGGTTTTGGCATTTTCCGGCCACTAGCTGGGCCGGCCGTGCCTTGGAGGTGGCCAGTGGGTCGAGTGCACCAGTGGGCAGGCCATGAGTGCAATAGGTTTTAATGGTTAAGGCATTATAGCAAACATCCCTTAGATTTAACCATTTAAGGGATGAGATCCCTTAACTTGGGGGTCCTTTGGTCCATGGCTACACTACGGTGGGGTTTGATTTGGGCACTTTTGGGTTAAATGAGTCAAATTGGGGCTTTTGGTTAAATTGGGCTAAATTGGCCAAACTGGGTGATGTGGTAGTTGAGAGAAATGAATTTGGGAATATTTGGGAGGTTTTTGGGAATTTATAGGAATTTTTGGAATTTTCGGAATTTTGGGCTAAGAGGGGCATTTTGGTCATTTTGGGAATTTTTTTGGGAAATTTGGCAATTTTGGGTAATTTTGGCTAATTTGAGTGGTAGGGAGTATTTTGGGATGATTTTTGGAGAGTTATGGGTAATTTGAGCGATTTTGAAAGTGTTGGAGAATTCTAGTGTTTTTGGGGGCATTTTAGGTATTTTGAGAATTTTGGGTATTTTAGGGTAAAAGGGCTAGAAATTTGAAATTTTTGGGCAAATTGGAGTTGGTTGAAGGTGAGTAATATGAAATTGCTTAAATTGAGCCATTGACCAAAGGTCACCCTCATTTGGTCCTCTATGTGTTGGTACTAGCCAAACCCTAGCCTAAGGCTAAAGGCTTGGGAAAACCACTTACATGAGTTTCCAAATAGCTAGGGGATCAAAATGGTGTGCATTGTTTTAGGGTTGTGAGTGTGTAGTGTGACTGTGGTGTAAGCTCCAGACCTCCCAGTGTAGATCCTATCGCCCGACCACCTATGGAGACTTCCCATGGGCTTTCTTATGCTTGGTTTCTTCCTCCCAAAACCGGAGGTCGGCCTTAAGCATATGAAAACTCCCGATGAAGTGAGAAAAGTTTGAATTTCTATAGGGAGGGGTGCCGTGACTTGTCTTCTAAGGAAGTCACCGGGAGAGTTCTACGGCTAGACCCTGAGCTATTCTAAAGGAAGACTAGACCTCAACCAAAAGTGAGGTCAACAACGGTAGATCGATCTGGTCTGTGATGACTGATCTATTAGATAGATCAAAGGATAGTCTATCAAGCTATTGTAGGCGACCAATTGATCAAACATGCAAAAATCAGCATTTTAATCCATATTTTATAAAATCATGTTGTGCAGACGACATTGATGCGAACACATGGAAAAATCAAACTCAATCAAATCTGATGACGAATCAGACTCGTCGTAGCGATCTCATGGGGAGCATAGTGTAGTTGATGGTGGCATTTCAAATCTAAACATCTTTTCAACGCTTATGGGATTATTTTGAGTCCAAGTGAATTTCATTATATGGATGAATTGATCATCCAGGAATTTAGTTAAGTTTTGACTCTTGCTTAGTGAACTAGGATGTTTGATTATGCTATGAGTAAAGTGACATTTCATTCGATATTTCATTTAGGAGTTATAAAGGTGAAAGCCTTTAGGGGTAAACTAGTTCATTAAAGAATTTAACCATTCTTAATTTGAGTTGGTGATTTAAAGTTATTCAATTTAGTTATAAAGTTTTCAGATTGATTTTCAAATATTTTAAATCATTTAGGTTAGAAAGGTGTTTTGAATAATAATAATAAAATATTATAATACAAGAGTGTAGAAAACACGTAGATCATCTCCTCCAATTTCAACTCTAAGGCGACTGACAATTGCCGAAGGCCTCAATTCACATCATTGTATCAAAGGTACCAATATCGCCTCTTAATAAGTTATTAAAAACAGAATAATCGTCTCACATTGTTTGGCAAAAGTTGGAGAAATATGACAATCAACTTTTGACTTCGCATATGATATACTTTATGTGATCCTTTAATGATAGAGAAGTTTGAGTTATTCTCACTCAACTTTGTGATGATTGACACGTGTATGCGCGAGGGGTGGTGATTTAAAAAATAAAATTAAATATTTACAATAACATAACAAAGAAATAAAAAACAATGAGTTAGATGATTTATTGAGCTTTGAGTCGATTTTTGTGTTGCAGTAACGTCAAATTGATTAGTGTGCATGTGCGTCCAACTTTGCATTTGAAAACATTGGACAATAAAGATTATCGTCAGATTACCGTCATTTTTTACGGCTGATAATATCAATGAACGTAAGATTTCGTCGATTTAGCGTCGAAGTTTTTGGCGCAAAACAGATAGTAATCCAAATCAAATTATTTGCGACGAAATATTTTAACATAAAATTGATGTAATTAACATTACCGATTCCTAATTCAGCCGCGGAAAAATTTCGACGCAAATCAGAAGATAAAACTTAAATTTCGTCGGATGTGCTTTAGATTTGCGTCTGATTTGATCGAAATAAAATTGCTTAATTACAATCTAAACATACCTTCCAATAAGAGCTAGACTTAGCTTGGCAACAATTTTGTCAATTATTACGTTTGTGTGTGTCTGTTTGCGTCTATACATATATATATATATATATATATATATATATATATATATATATATATATATATATATATATAAATTAGTCGAAGGCTATGATACGAGCTCCCAACTAGTCTTATGTGGCTTGTTAGTTGGCAGGGTTCTCTGTAAGTCTCCTCAGGTCACGAGTTTGTTCCCCTGTGGCGCGGAGTTCTCGAATATATAGGCACATGGGGTCAAGCCTCCATCATAGCGTTGTAGTGCATAAAGAAATCTGTATTTGGGCCTCTACCAAATACCGATTTCTTAACATATATACACACCTAAAAACTAAACTTAAATTTTATATACATACCACTAAACTCTTATCTATATATATACATAGCACCAAAACTTCAATTTTTACAAACATACCACATTACATATATATGAATTTCACAAATAACACTCAATTGTTATGTATGTACACACCTAACACCTAAACTTCAATTTTTACTTGTATACCACTGAACTCTTATGTACGTGCATGCCTAACACAAAAACTTTCATTTATACATAAATACCACATTATGTATTTGATTAACACATCACTTCTTTTTTTTTTAAGTTTTTGGGTCACTTTTTTTGACGTAAATTCGACTCTAAATCCTTCACAATTTTAATAAAAGTCTCACCGTTTTAAGAGTACTTTTTCTGTCGAAATTATTGGACATAAATCGAACACAAAAGTTGTTGCAAATATTAAAATTTATTATTCATCGCTTAATAACCACAAATCTAATGCTAATATTTGAGTCAGAAAAATCAGATGCAAATATCGGACACTAATACCAGCATCGTCTATAGTGTGCTATAATTTGGAGTAGTCAGTAGAGTTTGAGTTATTTAAAGAGAATATAGAGAAGTGAAGAACAAAATTAACACTAAACTTTCCTAGTTTTATTGGCAGTTTTATAGTCACATGTGCAAATGTGCAAATAGGGAGGAACATAATTGTTGAACCTAAACTGTCTTTTGGAAACACACGCCTCGAGAGTTGGAGCCAAGAAAAGGAAAAGGAAAAAAACACACACCTCGAGAGTTGGAGCCGAGAGAAGTAAAATGAGAGAAAGAAAGAGATAGAGAGAGAGAGAGAGAGAGAGAGTACTTGGAGAATTCCTGAGTAGAGAAGATGGGAAGAGTGTTCTTCTATTCATTTTTGGGCCCCCATTTATAGTAACTTATCTGTAAAATTACATTAAAGAATGAATGATTATGAAAACTGCTCTTAATGCAATTAATGTGCTGTTTTACTATCATATTTGTGTACAATTTGAGTGTAACCCAACGGTTATCAGCTGGTCAATGTATTTGAGTATGGTCGGCTTGGGCAATCGGTCGCGTGATAATCGACCATGCTGAGGTAAAGTCGGTCAATCAACTAGTTATAAGGTGACATCCTTGTAAGAAGATTAGGTGGCTGGGACCGCAAGCGTGGTTGTCGATTGGATCTGCCAACATTGCATAGATTGACTTGATTAAGCGGTCGGTCATGGATGGCTTGTTCAGATCATGCTTCTTCAACATGCCACTACAGCCACCATCCTTGGTCGTTTGATGGATTTGAGATTTGTGCTGGCAGTTTCAATACATGTATATTAGTTTCCCGAGTTTTTTTGCTTCTTGATAGTGACAGATACGATAAAGACAGGGAAAATATAAAAAATTAGTGGCACCAAAATTGTGAAAATAAATTTGATAATAAACTTTCCTTTAGATCTCATGCCCAATGAGCCCTGTAAATAGAACCATATGGTTGGCATTTACATTCTTTGCTGCTAATTCTCCCCAAATAGCCAAGGCACACCATCATTGATGGTACGAACTAAGACGATGAGGATCCTAAACTTTTGGCTATGACGGGATTTTGGGTTCTTACCTCTGTGAAAAGAAAAAAAGATAATAAAGAAAGAAAGCAGTCGAGACCTGAACCTGTGTCGGCTGATCAAGTTGACTCATCTAATGGTTTTGAGGTGTAGGCATTGAAAAAGCCTTGCCATGGTGCCCCGAATCCAAGGCCTAGCGCCGGTGCAATTGCTGAAGGCCAGCACGACCCGATTGTCGAAGCATCGAGGTCTGTGAACAGGGGCTGACAGACACGATAGTCACTAGCCCTCCTCAGCTAACACCACAAATTATTGTGGTACCCTATTGCGAGAGAGAGAGAGAGAGACGTGCTCTCGAAGACCCTTTCTTGAATGGACATAGTTTTTAGTTTATAAGAAATTTTCTCTGATTGTTAGCAATTTTTTAGTAACTTCATGACATTATCTCAATACAAATGAATCAGTAAGATTAGAGGATCGTGAGGATGGCAGACAATCAAAAGATGTCGTCTAATCTACTCCTGCTGTCATGGTCTAACCACAAGGTGTGATCGTAGCACTTCCCCAATTGATCAATTCAAGGGGACATCGGTCACTCAATCCTTCAGAAACATTATTCTAATTATTGATGATTTTTGAACTATTTTTTATCTTAGTTATTTTCGACGACATAACTACAATATATATATTCGCTTATCAACAATATTTTTTTTCAACTTTTTTAAATAATAACTGATGAAATAACTTTTCAGTTATAAGCAAATATTAACCGACGGCTACAGTCTGTTTGTTATCTTTGGACCCGCCATCTGGCTGGATTTTAACCAACACATTTTATTATTAAGTAATGAGATTGGTCGTCGATAATGGGTTTAATAACCGACATAATAAAAGCCGTAGATAAGCCATTGAAAGTAATCCTATATCCTCCCCAAAACTACCTCGCTCCTGTTCTTGCCCTATTCTCCCCTCTCGGTCCTTGTCTTCTCAACCTGAAGCCATTGCCTCTCCCCAAAAACCTCACATGTCCCTCTCTGCTTCATCCAAAACCATTGCTTTCGTCCCGGAATCCCTCACGATACAGTCGGAATACGAGCTAGCTAGGAACGCAACGGCGGGATCGAGACTTACAGTGACCTTAAATTCCAATTTTTCTCCTCCTCCCGCTCCTCAGCTACTCGAAAAGAACAAGGATGATAACTTGTTATCTTCATTTTCATTTTCATTTTTATTTTCATTTTCTTTGACAAATGCATTTAGGCTTTAGGGTTTAACAATGAGCAGGTTTGTTAAATATATTTTTTTAGTTAGATTATTTCTGGGACAGTGAATTATCTCAAACAGCATTAATCACTCGGTAATTGATTCAAATTTTGTCTCAAATCAGAATATAATTTAAATAAACAAGCTGAGCCGTGAGCCAAAATTTTGGATCAAATTCTTTTCGAGCCGATTTTGAGCCAACCCCAGCTCGACTTGAAATCGAATCATTAATAACATATGACTATGAATTTAGTGAATTTAGCTCGAAAATCATTAATCATTCGATTTTTTTTTTGAATTTTGGCTCAGATCAAGATTAGATCGAAATTAATGAGCTGAGCTACGAGCCAAAATTTTGGATTGAATTTTTTTCGAATTGATTTTGAATTTAGTGATTTTATCTCAAAATCGGATCATTAACAGCCCTAATTACAATAGAGTTCAAATTTATGCACATATGTTCCTGCTTTATTTATGGATGCTCTTACTAAATATTTATGGGGGGATGCACCTTGGTGTATGTTTTTTGTCAGTGATAACTTTCTTATAAATAAGGCTAGAGAAAGACTTTAGAAATAACTTAATTTATGGAGGCTGATAATGGAGTCTAAAGTCCCTTGTTTGCGTAGATCTAGAATTGAATACTTGAAATGTAATTTTAGTAGTAGTAGCTCTAGCGCAGAATAGTAACTATGGATGATCAAATCATTTAAAAGATGCGGACATTCAAGATATCTCGGCTCTCTTGTTCAAAGTGATGGTGTATAGATGAGGATGCGATTAATTAGTACACTTCAAGTTGGTCAGTACAACTCCGATGATGCATTTGAACAAGAGATCATGACTGCATCCTCTAGCTACTCTTCAGTCGATGTTGAGTATGATGCATAACTATAGTGTACCTTCGTTGAATTTTGTATTTCAATTTATTGCATAGTTTTAAGTTTTTGCTTTCAGTAGTTGTACCTTGTACCTTACAGTTTCGTCTACCTGTCTACTGCATACTTAGGTGCTTTATGTTTATTACGTATTATTTTGTTTTTATTTTATTACATATTCTGTGTTATGTGCACTAATTAATAGAATATATTATCCTTGTTGCGGATGTCAACTAGAGGCAAGGATGGTTTCCCTTCCCACTCGGGTTGGGGGGGTGTTGGGCATGGGGGACTTGGACCATAACACTATCTAATGAGAAGAATGTCAAGAGAGGCCACTGATCCACTTAAAAATTATTTATTTTTCAGTGTAAATTTCAAGCTCATTTTATGCACATTTTTAATGATATTACACTTTAAAGGAAGGTATTTTGCATATTTTTGTCTTTTAAGTATAAAAATATGTTTTAGAGAAAATGAAGCAAAAACTATGCAATTTTGAGCCAAAATTAGCAATGAAGAAAATTCTGACTTGACACATATCGATACGTCTTTCTATGCTTAATAGGGAGATATTATTTATTTGGTGCAGAATTGATTAGTTTTTAGGGTGACAGACTAAATTCTAATAATTTGGTTTATAGAAATGGAACAGATCACTAGTAGGGCCGACCATAGCCACCCTTGGACATCTAGAAGTTTGAGCCTAGATTAGCCCATTCTACTAATAATACATCCTGAACCGATCTATAGATTAGCCAATGTAAAGGTAAAGAATATGAATGTTTCTATTTAGCACTACTACATAAAATAATAAGCATTTCTTTCCTACACATTATCTATGTAATTACAAGAGAAATGTAGTTTCTAATTTCTCAAAATTCTCCAAACCAATTTATCCAAATAAGTTAACTTTTTATTTAAGAACTTTATTTAGGATTAGTTATTAGAAAACCCATTTTAATCGACATTCCAAATTTAGGCCTTATAGAAATAGACTGTAATTAGCCTAAAAAATTTCTTACATCGCTTCTCTGTGGGATCTATACTGAGGTTATAAAAGAAAACTCTATATTACTTGAAACGATACATATACTTGCGTAGTACCCCTAGTGTGTAAAATATTTTCTAAAATTTTACAACATTTTAATTTTATACACTAGCCGCTATTTATAAATTGGGTCAAGTTTTTTGCCATCTTTTGGAAGCAAAAATTATTGCGTGATTGCGGTCGGGTCAGCCACCAGACTTTGACACCCACTCCCACACGCACCTCGCCACTGCCAAACACCAACTCCGCCCCTGCCAGTGCAGACCACGACCCTTACCCCTTCAGTCACCCCTGCTACCATCTCGACCCCCATCTCTGCAACTGCCTACTAACCCACCCCCGCCACCACCTCGCCCCCGCCTTTGCCCAAGGTGCATCACACAAAAAAGGGTGCAATAGTTTTCTGATCGATTATAAAAAAATGACACATAAAAGACGATTTTATAACCGACGCCTAATCAACGATTTTTGCCTGCGTCAAAAAATTGATGAGCGCAACACTTTTCTGACAATCAACTCGCCGGTTACAAAAAAGATGCATAAATAAAGTAAAACCGACGATTTTGGCTACTTCAAAAAACTAATGGGTGTGTCACTTTTCCGACGTGTATGCCATAACTATTACAGAAGGAAGAGCTGTCGGTTATACAAACCGACGATTTTCAACGACTTAAATTTTCTCGAAAAAGCTATGTCGACATTAAATTGTCTTATGACCATCGGTAAATTTATAGCGTTAGAATATCAGTTTTGGAATTACTGACAAGCGTTTTACTTACGAGCTTAAAACCGCCGGTAACATTAAAACAACGATTTTTTTTATCATAACCGATGAATTGTGACCATCGAAAAAACCTAAATTCCTGCATGGAATTTTAAAGCTCTCCCTCTATCGATTTAAGCCTACATAAAATTTATAAAAAACTATGGTTCCTGGCGCCAAGAGAGAAGAAATTATACCAATTTTATCCTACTTAGATCTATTAGAGTGGTTTTTGAAAGATTGTAGTATTATAAATATGGTTAAGAATTATAACTTTGCTTATTATACTTTTATATTTGCAATAATAAGAAGAATTTGATTTCTATGTCAAGTCTAAAGCATTGATTGTTATTTTTTATTTTATATTATTATAAAGAGCTAGCATTCTATATGATTTTTTTAATTCTATTTGGTTTTAGAAATAGTCATCGATCCATACCCCCTTTTTTGAGAAATATTTAGGTACGGAGTACGCACGCAATTCTGCATGCGTACTCCATCGAATAACCTCCCAATAACCCACTTATTAGAGGTTATTAATACACCTAACAATAGCTTCAGTGGTTTCGCACTAATTTTTGGAGAGTTATTGTGAGGTTATTGGAGATATTAACCCCAATAACACCCAAAACTCTCAAAATAACTAAAGTACGCACACAGAATTGCGTGCGTACTCCATAACTAAATATTTCTCCCTACTTCCATTTCTAGGTTGAATATATTTACAGAATTTTTATAAACTATTTTGAAAAAATCTGCAATTAGAAATACTTTTGAAAAAAAATGTAATTTTCTACCGTTCATTTGTTGATGATATTATTACTTTTACAAATGAAACAAAAAGCTCTCTTAAAATTTTTATTAACTTTTTAGAGTAATATAATATTATTTGGATAACTCATTAAGTCTAATAAAGTAAAATTAATGCTATTAGAGATGTTGCTTAAGCTTTTATTGAAAAATAGATTACTTTTTCATTGGCATTTTCGTTTATAACATAAAAAAGGATTCTCTCTTTAAGAGATTTTTTTTTAAGAGATTCTTTTTTTAGTCTTTCCAAGTATTGCTATTCCATGCATCTAGTTACAAAAAATAAGATTATTAACTCTGCCATTTAAAGTGTAATTTCTAGTGTTAAAAGACAAATCAAAGGATTTCATCTATTGGAGTTAATGGTTAAGTAATATTTTATTTTGATTTGATATGTGTTTAGGTCCTTTCAAATTAAGCATATATGCATTTAATTTGTGCCCAATGAAATGTTTCCAGCAACATTTGCATCTTCAAGTGGTTGGGAATGTTTAAAGTGGTTGGGAATGTTTAATGTTTAAAGTCTTATTTGTTGCATGGACAACAGATTGATTCCTCATAATCTTTTCTTTGATGAGTGGTAGGAAAATGAGGAATCACATCAATTATTTCTTTAATTTTGATTGCAACAACAGTGACGGTATTCTTACTTTATGTTAAAGATATGTTGATATTTTGAAATGTGTTGATCAATATAACCTCATGCATGGATCAATATGGATTGACAGAATTATTTTGGCGTATTTCTCTTCTCACTTATGGCTAGTTGAGCTGTTAATACAATGCAGGATTAAATCTCGTATTTGAAACTTTGAAGTTGTTTGGTTCAGTATGAAGTAAATGCAGGACTTCATATTATTTTGTTTTGTTTGAAGTAAAATGTAAATAATATAAAGTATGAGGACGAGTATGAACAAGCGGGTGGTAGGACAAGTGGGCAGGCAAGCTTGCTAGCGCTGGCTGACACTAGCGAGCAACAAATGCAAATGACAACAAAAAATGAAAGCAGACAAGTGATTTATAATTAAGTTGTAAGATCTACAACTCTTAATAAATAACCTACCATATCTTGTATTATTAATTTTGAATCTCATTAGGTGGTCAAGATGACAGTCATTTCCAGGCAAGGTTGTAAGTCCATTGCTTTACATGTCTTCTTTCTTTTAGGTTAGAGCTCCAAAGTTTCACTTCTCTCGGTAAAGTTTACCCTAGCATTCTAAGGTTGTTCGTCTACTTACGACGTAAATCCTCACTTTTAGACTCGTGCATAATTGTATGTCATGTAGTTCCAACATTTTAATAGAATAAAACATTACAATCTTTCTTTGAAAATGGCAAGATTCAACTTTTTTAGGACCAAACCTAAATCAAGAGCTTTTATAAGTAGTTTCGGTCGCTTAAGATGTAATTAACTATAGAGGTTACCCTTACAGGAAGAAGAATACCCCACAACTAATCTAAACCTAATTTAATCTTCAGATTAGATAGGGGAAGTGACCTATCAGGTTTAAACCGTAAACAAGTGCAGATATCAAACACTTTCTTGGTTCAAATAATCACACCTATCATAAAGTCATATTTTTTACCTTCAAGGTGGTCTACGATTTTTGATGATGCGCTTTATTATTCGAAAAAACCAAATCTTCAAATCAACATGACATTCAAAAGCCCTCTATCGAGGAGAACATTAAGCCCGATAAATGAAACCTGATGGGGGTGGAGACTCATGCACCAAACGAGTTCAAAGACTAAGGAGCGTGACTCGGGCTAAGTGACAGTAGTGTATCAGATTGGAAATACTTTGTGTACTAGGTTGGTTCATAAGCTAGGAAGTGTGATCTGTGCCTGGTGACTTTCTTAGAAGACTAGTCATGGAACCCTCCCCATAGAAATTCAAACTTTTCTTATTTCATTCGGAGTTTTCATATGCTTAAGGATAACCTCCAGTTTTAGGAGGAAGAGACCAAGCATAAGGAAGCCCAGGGGAAGTCACCTATAGGTGGTCAGGCCATAGGATCTACCCTGGGAGGTCTGTAGCTTATACCACACTCACACTCACACTACACATTCACAATCCTAAACAAGGCACATCACTTTTGGTCCCCTAACTCTTTGGAAACTCATGTAAGTGGTTTTCCAAGGCTTTTAGCATCAGGCTGGGATTTGGCTAGTACCAACACATAGAGGACCAAATGAGGGTGGCCCTTGGTCCATGGCTCAATTTAAACAATTTCATATTACTCACCTCCAACCAATTCCATTTTTTTCCAAAAAATCAATTTCTAACCCCTTTGCCCCAAAATACCCTAAATACCTAAAATACCCCCAAAGCCCTAAAATTCCCCAAAATTCTCCAAAGTCATCCAAAATTCCCCAAAAATTACCAAATATTCCCAAAATTCCTCTAAATCATTTCCAAATAGTTCCCACCTCTCAAATCCACCAAAACACCCCAATACACTCCAATTAACCTCCATATACACTAAATACCCTTCTTGGCCCAAAATTTCAAAAATTCCAAAAATTCCCAAAAATTTCCAAAAAATCCTAAAAATTTCCAATTTCATTTTGTTCAACTACACTATAACCCAATTTTGACAAATTAACCCACTTTCAACCCAAATTGTAACTTGGCTCACTTAGCCCAAATGGCCCCAATGTCAAACCAAATCAACCCAATTGACCCCAATTTTAATCAAATTCAATTCCAAACTGAAATTCAATATTCCTAACACCAATTTAAACCAAATCCAAACTTAGTTGGACCCACATTTGAAACCAATGTGAGCCTGAACCCAAAAGTCCCTAAATTGACTCACTTGACCCAAAGTCCCCAAATTGAGCCTAAAGTCAATCAAGTTTCTCCATATAATGTTGCAAATCATTCCTAATACTCCCCTACATCAAATACAACCATTAAATTCCACCATTTTGGTCTCAAACGCACTTGAACCAAAACCTCCCCATTTTGACCCAAACTAGCCACATGACCCAAAATCCACCCAATTGGTTGACCTAAACTTCAAATTGATATTAAATTAATGTTTGAAACTCTTCACCACATTCCCCTTGACAATTTTCAACAATCAATTGGGCTCTAGCCCAACCTTGACTCAAGCTAGCCTAATGTTCTCAAAATGGACCCAAACTCCAAATCTCAACAATTGAAGTACCAAACCAACTCTAACTCACTCCAAACTTGTTTCAAATCATTCATGATGATTATCTACACAATGTTTCTTGATCACTTCGGCTTAGATCAAACCCAAATCCAAGTTAGCCCAACTTGAGCCCAAATAGACCAAATAGGACCTATGGCTAAATGTCACCAATTTAAGCCAACTTGACCCTCCAAAAATCACTCCAATGTTTTGTTCAATTATTTAAAACAATAATTTGCACATTTTTACAAATCAATATCATCAAAATTTTATGATTCACTTAATCTACAAATACAAATTAAATTGGACAATATAAAGGCAATAATCAAATGACATGAAATAATAATCACATAAAATTAAAATTAAAAAATATATATAATCATAAAATACCCACTCACACACACCTCCATTCCTCTCCCTCTTACATTTCACGACAAAATAAAATTTAAAAAAAACAAGAAAAAATATATTTTTTTCTTTTTAAAAGTTTTCCCTCACTTTTCTCCCTCACCCTAAGCATTAATTTCCTAACCTCCTCCTTACCTTCATCATACCTCCACCTCACCTCTCCCTCACTCTTTCTTTGACTCCAAACCGTGAGCCCCCTCCGTTAAATCCCTCACCATCCCATTTCTACACACTTACACACTTACTCACTCACTTCCTACTCTTACTCACTTCACACCTTCTCAATCTCCAAAACAGTGAACCTCCTCCCCTTCTTCTCATTCTTCCAAGCAAGCCACACCCTACCCAAATCCTCCTAGTCGTGAGCTTCAACAAGTGCTTCTTCAAGTTCTTCCATCACCTCCTCCAAGCTAAGGTAATTTTCTCCACCTCCCTTTTATTTTGTGAATACTTTAGCATCAAAAAATTCTTTCCCATCTTCATGCTTAGCTCTAAAAATTTTTCATGCAAGCTATATAATTTTTACTTTAGGTGCACAAATTTTTTTTATGTACATGTTCAAATCTTTATATGCTTAGCCTTAGGAAATCTTGCCTGTAAATTATTTAGTTTTTCACAAGTTTCTTTTCATGTAAATTATTTAAACTTTTTTATGCTTAGTTTTTGGATATCTTTTGTGCAAAAATATATGTGTTTAATTTTCAAAAAAAAGGGGGCTCACTAGTTTCAATATTTACAAATCTACCACCTAGTTTTTATTATCTTGAAAAATAAAATTTAAAATTTAAAAGAAATAATATAACATAAAGGAAATAAAAATTAAAAAAAAAACAAAAGACAAATAAACATAAGGATAAAATAAAAATAAGAGGAAAGAAAATGAAATAAAAATTTTAAATGCCATAATAATAATGAAAATAATAATGAACAAACATACTACTAAAATAACTACATAAATTACATATATGAAAATTAATAATATAAATAAATGTAAATAAATTATTTGTACTAAATAATATATAAATTAATGTTAAATATATTTTAAATAAATTATATACACTAAATAAATAATGTTTATAATAATGTAAATAATTTATATATAAATAAGTGACATAATAAAACAAACTATACTAAATTTAAAATAAACTATACTGAATTTAAATTAAACTATACAAAATTTAAAATAAATTATACTAAATTTAGAACAACTATATTAAATTTAAAAATAACAAAGTTAAAACAACTATATTAAATTTAAAATAACCATACGAAACTTAAAAAAATAACTATATTAAATTTAAACTATTAAAAAATAACTATACTAAATTTTAGATAAATAACTACACTAAATTTAAATAATATAACTGCACTATATTAAATTTAAATAAATACCACTAAAATATAAATAACTAAATAAATAATAATAATAATATATATATATATATATATATATATATATATATATATGTAAATTAATAATAACAATATGTAAATAACAAAAATAGTGTGATAAGAATAAAATAAATAACTATAAACTTAAATAAATAATGAAAATAAAGTAAACAAATAAAAGTGCCTTTTTAAAATATAAATATATATGTAAATAATAATTTTAATAGAAAATAACTTAATATAAATGATAATAACTTTAAATAAATGAAGGATAATTTAGGAGAGAGAGAGTTAAAAAGCTTTATAATTAAATAAATAATAATATAAATAATAAATGAATGATATAAATAATAAATGAATGATATAAATAATAAATTAACATATACATATAATTAATAACAATAATAAATTACAATAAAAATAACTTATAATTTATATATATTAAATGATAAAAATATAAGGGATAATAAAATAAATAACACCATATATATATATATATATATATATATATATATATATATATATATATATATATATATATATATATATATATATATATATATATATATATATATATATATATATATATATATATATATATATATATATATATATATATATATATATATATATATATATATATACATAAATTGAAAATAATGTAAATAATATAAATAAAAAATAAATTAAATTAAAATTGAAAACAAATAATACTTAAATTAAATAAATAAAAATAAATTAAATAATAATTAATTAAATAAACCGAAAACAACTATATAAATACATATAAAATAAAATAAAATAAAATAAATAATAATAATTAAAAAATTAGATTAAATAAATAAAGAAATTAAAATGATAAAGTAAATAAATAATAATTAAATTAAATTAAATTAAATAATAATAATAAATAATAAATTAAATTGAATAAATTAAATTAAATAATAATGTAAATAAAATATAAAATAAAATAAAATAAAATTAAATTAAATTAATTAAATTAATTAAATAACATTAAATAATAATGTTAATTAAATGAAAACTGAAAATTTAAATAAATAAACATTAAGTAATTATAAATTAAAGTAAAATAAAATAAATAAATAAATATCAATTAATTTAATAAAACAAATAAATAATAATCAATTAATTAAATAAAATTAATAAAACTAATTAAATAAATAAATGATAATAAAGTAAATAATTCACAATGAATTAAATAAGATAATAATTAAATAAATAATAAAGATAATAATAATTTTAATTACAAATAAAAGATAATAATTCTAAATAACACTTAATAAAAATGACAGCACATAAATATTAAATAACAATAATAACATAAAATAATAACACCACAATATAAACAATAATAACATAATTACAATACAATAATAACATATAAATAACATAACAATTACATACAACAATAATAACCATACCACACAACAACAATCACAACACACAACAACAATCCCAACACAACAACAATATTATTTACATTATTTTCAATTTATGTATATATATATATATATATATATAGGTGTTATTTATTTTATTATCCCTTATATTCTTATCATTTAATATATATAAATTATAAGTTATTTTTATTGTAATTTATTATTGTTATTAATTATATGTATATGTTAATTTATTATTTATATCATTCATTTATTATTTATATTATAATTTATTTAATTATAAAGCTTTTTAACTCTCTCTCTCCTAAATTATCCTTTCATTTATTTAAAGTTATTATCTATTAATATTATTATTTACATATATATTTATATTTTAAAAAGGCACTTTTATTTGGTTACTTTATTTCATTATTTATTTAAGTATATAGTTATTTATTTTATTCTTATCACACTATTTTTGTTATTTACATATTGTTATTATTAATTTACATATATATATATATATTATTATTTATTTAGTTATTTATATTTTAGTGGTATTTATTTAAATTTAATGTAGTGTAGTTATATTATTTAAATTTAGTGTAGTTATTTATCTAAAATCTAGTATAGTTATTTTTTAATAGTTTAAATTTAATATAGTTATTTTTATAAGTTTAGTATGGTTATTTTAAATTTAATATAGTTGTTTTAACTTTGTTATTTTTAAATAAGATATAGTTGTTCTAAATTTAGTATAGTTTATTTTAAATTTAGTATAGTTTATTTTAAATTCAGTATAGTTTATTTTAAACTAAGTATAGTTTGTTTTATTACGTCACTTATTTATATATAATTTATTTACATTATTATAAACATTATTTATTTAGTGTATATAATTTATTTAAAATATATTTAACATTAATTTATATATTATTTAGTAAATATAATTTATTTACATTTATTTATATTATTAATTTACATATATGTAATCTATGTAGTTATTTTAGTAGTATGTTTGTTCATTTTTATTTTCATTATTATTATGGCATTTTAAATTTTTATTTCATTTTCTTTCCTCCTATTTTTATTTTATCCTTATGTTTATTTCTCTTTTGTTTTTTTATTTTTATTTCCTTTATGTTATATTATTTCTTTTAAATTTTAAAATTTATATTTCAAGATAATAAAAAGTAGGTGGTAGATTTGTAAATATTGAAACTAGTGAGCCCCCTTTTTTTTGAAAATTAAACACATATATTTTTGCACAAAAGATATCCAAAAACTAAGCATAAAAAAGGTTTTAATAATTTACATGAAAAGAAACTTGTGTAAAACTAAATAATTTGCATGCAAGATTTCCTAAGGCTAAGCATATAAAGATTTAAACATGTACATGAAAGAAATTTGTGCACCTAAAAGAAAAATTATATAGCTTGCATGAAAAATTTTTAGAGCTAAGCATGAAGATGGGAAAGAATTTTTTGATGCTAAAGTATTCACAAAATAAAAGGGAGGTGGAGAAAATTACCTTAGCTTGGAGGAGGTGATGGAAGAACTTGAAGAAGCCCTTGTTGAAGCTCACGGCTAGGAGGATATGGGTAGGGTGTGGCTTGCTTGGAAGAAGGAGAAGAAGGGGAGGAGGCTCGCTGTTTTGGAGATTGAGAGGGGGTGTGTAGTGATGAAGGGTGTGAAGTGAGTGAGTAAGTGTGTAAGTGTGTAAAAATGGGATGGTGAGGGATTTAATGGAGGGGGTTCACGGTTTGGAGTCAAAGGAGTGAGGAAGAGGTGAGGTGGAGGTATGATGAAGGTAAGGAGGAGGTTAGGAAATTAATGCTTAGGGTGATGGAGAGGTAAGGGGAGAAGTGAGGGGAGGCATGGAGGGAAGACTATTAAAAAGAAAAAAAAAATATATATATATATATATATATATATATATATATATATATATATATATATATATATAATCATAAAATACCCACTCACACAGACCTCCATTCCTCTCCTTGCGGTGACATGTAAGAGGGAGAGGAATGGAGGTCTGTGTGAGTGGGTATTTTATGATATATATATATATATATATATATATATATATATATATATATATATATATATATATATATATATATATATATTAATTTTAGTTTTATGTGATTATTATTTCATGTCATTTGATTATTGCCTTTATAATGTCCAATTTAATTTGTATTTATAGATTAAGTGAATCATAAAATTTTGATGATATTGATTTGTAAAAATGTGCAAATTATTGTTTTAAATAATTGAAAGAAACATTGGAGTGATTTTTGGAGGGTCAATTTGGCTTAAATTGATGACATTTAGCCATAGGTTCAATTTGGTCTATTTGGGCTCAAGTTGGGCTAACTTGGATTTGGGTTTGATCTAAGCCCAAGTGATTGAGCAACATTGTGTAGATAATCATCATGAATGATTTGAAACAAGTTTGGAGTGATTTAGAGTTGGTTTGGTACTTCAATTGTTGAGATTTGGAGTTTGGGACCATTTTGAGAACATTCGGCTAGCTTGAGTCAAGGTTGTGCTAGAGCCCAATTGATTGTTGATAATTATCAAGGGAAATGTGGTGAAGAGTTTCAAACATTAATTTAATATCAATTTGAAGTTTAGGTCAACCAATTGGGTGGATTTTGGGTTATGTGGCTAGTTTGGGTCAAAATGGGGAGGTTTTGGTTCAAGTACGTTTGAGACCAAATTGGTGGAAATTAATAGTTGTATTTGATGTAGGGGAGTATTAGGAATGATTTTCAACATTATATGGAGAAAGTTGACTGACTTTAGACTCAATTTGGGGACTTTGGGTCAAGTGAGTCAATTAGGGACTTTTGGGTTCAGGCTCAAATTGGTTTCAAATGTGGGTTCAATTGAGTTTGTATTTGGTTTAAATTGGTGTTAAGAATATTGAATTTCAGTTTGGAATTGAATTTGATTGAAATTGGGGTCAATTAGGTTGATTTTGTTTGACATTGGGTCCATTTGGGCTAAGTGAGCCAAGTTACAATTTTAGGTCGAAAGTGGGTTAATTTGACAAAATTAGGTTATGGTGTAGTTGAACAAAACGAAATTGAGAATTTTTAGGATTTTTTGGAATTTTTGGAATTTTTGAAATTTTGGGCCAAGAAGGGTATTTAGGGTATATGGAGGTTATTTGGAGTGTATTGGGTATTTTGGTGGATTTAAGAGGTGGGAACTATTTGGAAATGATTTAGAGGAATTTTGGAAATATTGGGTAATTTTTGGGGAAGTTTGGATGATTTTGGAGAATTTTGGGGAATTTTAGGGCTTTGGGGGTATTTTAGGTATTTTAGGTATTTTAGGGCAAAGGGGTTAGAAATTGATTTTTTGGCAAAAAATGGAATTAGTTGGAGGTGAGTAATATAGAATTGTTTAAATTGAGCCATGGACCAAGGGTCACCCTCATTTGGTCTTCTATGTGTTGGTACTAGCCAAATCCTAGCCTGATGCTAAGAGCCTGGGAAAACCACTTACATTAGTTTCCAAAGAGTTAGGGGACCAAAAGTGATGTGCCTTGTTTAGGGTTGTGATTGTGTAGTGTGAGTGTGAGTGTGGTGTAAGCTCCAGACCTCCCAGGGTAGATCCTATGGCCTGACCACCTATAGGTGACTTCCCCTGGGCTTCCTTATTCTTGGTCTCTTCCTCCTAAAACTGGAGGTTATCCTTAAGCATATGAAAACTCCCAATGAAATAAGAAAAGTTTAAATTTCTATGGGGAGGGTTCCATGACTAGTCTTCTAAGAAAGTCACCAGGCACAGAACACACTTCCTAGCTTATGAACCAACCTAATACACAAAGTATTTCCAATCTGATACACTACGCCACTTAGCTCGAGTCACGCTCTTTAGTCTCTGAACTCGTTTGGTGCATGAGTGTCCGCCCCCATCAGGTTTCATTTATCGGGCTTAATGCTCTCCTCGACAGAGGGCTTTTGAATGTCGTGTTGGTTTGAAGATTTGGTTTTTTCGAATAATAAAGCGCATCATCAAAAATCGTAAACCACCTTGAAGGTAAAAATATGAATTTATGATAGGTTTGATTATTTGAACCACGAAAGTGTTTGCTATATGCACTAGTTTACGGTTTAAACCTGATAGGTCACTTCCCCTATCTAATCTGAAGATTAAATTAGGTTTAGATTAGTTGTGGGGTATTCTTCTTCCTATAAGGGTAACCTCCATAGTTAATTACATCTTAAGCGCCCGAAACTACTTATAAAAGCTCTTGATTTAGGCTTGGTCCTCAAAAAGTTGAATCTTGCCATTTTCAAAGAAAGATTGTAATGTTTTATTCTATTAAAATGTTGGAACTACATGGCATAAAATCATGCACGAGTCTAAAAGTGAGGATTTACGTCGTAAGTAGACGAACAACCTTAGAATGTTAGGGTAAAGTTTACCTAGAGAAGTGAAACTTTGGAGCTCTAACCTAAAAGAATAAAGACATGTAATGCAATGGACTTACAACCTTGCCTGGAAATGACTGTCGTCTCGACCACCTAATGAGATTCAAAACTAATAATACAAGATATGGTAGGTTATTTATTAAGAGTTGTAGATCTTACGACTTAATTATAAATCACTTGTCTGCTTTCATTTTTTGTTATCATTTGCATTTGTTGCTCGCTAGTGTCAGCCAGCGCTAGCAAGCTTGCCTGCCCACTTGTCCTACCACCCGCTTGTTCATACTCGACCTCATACTTTATATTATTTACATTTTACTTCAAACAAAACAAAATAATATGAAGTCCTGCATTTATTTTATACTGAACCAAACAACTTCAAAGTTTCAAATATGATCGCTGAAAAATTTATTAAGAAATTCATACCTATTTTTGATGAAATTGCACTTTAAAGAAGGGTATTTTCTTTATTTTATTGCAGGAATGAATAATTTAGGTGATAAAAGCAAAAATCATAAAAAGGAGCGAATTTGGAGCAAAATCATGCAATTTATGCTGAGTCGCCGACGGCGAGATCGAGCTCGCCGACGGCGAGGTTACAAGAAGAAAATTTTGAAGAATTTATAATTGTCTCGGCTGACAATGAGCCCGAGCCCGCCGACAACGAGCTAGAGCGGTTCGAAGATCTTCAGAAGCCTCGCCGACAGCGAGGTAGTTCGTCGCCGACGGCGAGGTAGTTCAAATGGCACAGATACATTGAACCTGGACACTTTTTGAAGGGATGCTTACACACCTCTTGGACCTTTGCTCACCTCTATATATAGAGGCAGAAAATCAGTCTTGTGTGTGCAATCTTTTAGTCTTTTTTGTGAGTTCTAAGTGTAATTTGTGTGCAGTAGTGTGTCTTTAGTGAGTCTTTAGTAAGTTTAGTGAGTAATTAAGTGAGTCGTGCTGTACTGGAAGGAAGAGTCAAAGGAACTACGAGAGTACGTTTGGGGATAAATCGAGATAAGTATTTGTATTTATTGTTTTTAACTTTAAATGAAATCCATGCTTAGTTTAGTTCCTATGCATTCTGAGTAGTTTATTAGTCTTTCTCCCTGTTTATGAAATTAAGTGACTTGATGAAATTAAAATAGAGATACTTATATATATTAATAAATTGTGATAATTTTTACTTAAAACTTAATTTACTTTCAAACTGGCCATTTGATTTGTTAAAATATGTTGATTATCAACTATAGTAAAAATTACATCTGATATTCGGGAATTCAAAAGTCTTGGAAGGAGGGTGCAAATAAATAGAGAAATAATATCACTGGGCGTAGAATTGAGCATTTTAGTGTGACAGACTAAAATATTCAATTCGGTCCTATTGTTTGAGAGTCGAAGTGTAGATGTTAGCCATCGGGCGAGGGAACGTGGGAGCTCGAAGTGGTAGTCGGTATCCTCCCGACTTAGCCGCGATTCGATAATCAAACATAGGATTAGTCAATATTCTTTACACCTCGACCAAAGGGTAAAGAATAGGAATGCTCCTATTTGTCACAATACCTTAAAATTATCTATTTAAATTCATTAATCACTTAAATTTCTAAACAAGGGGAAAGATACTTTTTCTGAATAGTTAAGACTTATTTAGTAATTAGTTAAATTTCCTACACTTTCAATACGTATTAATTTTCTACTTAGTTAAGTTACCTAATTAAAATACTTAGTTTACTTTATTGCGCTCAAATTTAGAATTCCAAATTTTCGTATACTATTTTAAAAATTATTATTATTATTTTAAATTAGTTGTTATTTAATTTTCTCTTTCCTCATGGGATCGATAACAGGACTCCACTAGAGCCCTGTATTACTTGATACGATACGTATACTTGCGTAGCATCCACAACATAAACAATTACAATTCTATACATATAAATAGCGGGGTCAAGTTTTTGGCGCCGTTGCAATTAAATTAAAAATATCATAATAAAAAAATTGTGGGTCAAAATACAAGATTTAATCTTGCATTGTATAAACAGCTCAACTAGCCATAAGTGAGAAGAGAATTACGCCAAAATAATTTTGTCAATCCATATTGATCCATGCATGAAATTATATTGATCAACACATTTCAAAATATCAACATATCTTTAACATAAAGTAAGAATATCGTCATTGTTGTTGCAATCAATATTAAAGAAATAATTGATTTGATTCCTTATTTTCCTACCACTCATCAAAGAAAAGATTATGAGGAATCAATCTGTTGTCCATGCAACAAATAAGACTTTAAACATTAAACATTCCCAACCACTTTAAACATTAAACATTCCCGACCACTTTAAACATTCCCAACCACTTGAAGATGCAAATGTTGCTGGAAACATTTCATTGGGCACAAATTAAATGCATATATGCTTAATTTGAAAGGACCTAAACACATATCAAACCAAAATAAAATATTACTTAACCATAAACTCCAATAGATGAAATCCTTTGATTTGTCTTTTAACACTAGAAATTACACTTTAAATGGCAGAGTTAATAATCTTATTTTTTGTAACTAGATGCTTGGAAAATAGAAAAATAGAAATCAATGCTTTAGACATGACATAGAAATCAAAATTTTCTTATTATTGCAAATATAAAAGTATAATAAGCAAAGTTATAATTCTTAACCATATTTATAATACTACAATCTTTCAAAAACCACTATAATAGATCTATGTAGGATAAAATTGGTATAATTTCTTCTCTCTTGGCGCCATGAAACATAGTTGTTTATAAATTTTATGTAGGCTTAAATCGATAGAGGGAGAGCTTTAAAATTCCATGCAGGAATTTAGGTTTTTTTGATGGCCACAATTCGTCGGTTATGATTAAAAAAATCGTTGTTCTAATGTTACCGGCGATTTTAAGCTCGTAAGTAAAATTCTTGTGAGTAATTCCAAAACCGATATTCTAACGCTATAAATTTACCGATGATTATCAGACAATTTAACGTCGACATAGCTTTTTCGAGAAAATTTAAGTCGTCGAAAATCGTCGGTTCGTATAACCGACGACTCTTCCTTCTGTAATAGTGATGGCATACACGTCGAAAAAGTGTCGCACCCATTAGTTTTTTGAAGTAGCCAAAATCATCGGTTTTACTTCATTTATGCATCTTTTTATAACCGGCGAGTTAACTGTCAGAAAAGTGTCGCGCTCATCAATTTTTTGACGCAGGTAAAAATCATTGATTAGACGTCGGTTATAAAATCGTCGTTTATGTTTCATTTTTTTATAACCGATCGGTTCACTATCGGAAAAGTATTGCACCATTTTTTGTGTGATGCACCTTGAGCTATCGGTTATAAGTAGGTTAGACGATTTTTGAAGGGCCCCATGCCTTCACAAGCTGATTGCCTGTTCTACTTTGCCTACTCCCTCTTCTTCTAATAGTCTGAAGAGTACCAAGCCCTCATCAGTGTAGCAAAAACATCCTCTCCGAGTCGCAAAGGATGAAGTCACTATTTTCATACATCACCAAACATGTCCCTAGAGGCGATCATTGCCCTCGCACTCGAAGTTGCGTCGAATGTGCTCTTTGTGCCCAGGGCGTTAGAAGAATTATTTCTGTAAATATTATAGAGAACATGTTTGATTAATAAATAAATAAATAAAACTTAAGTTATTAGTGAATGATACTTATCACAAGCTATAGAAATCAAAGATCTCGAATAACCATCAGGATCTCTTTCTATGACAATTGTACTGACCCGCACTTGCTTCGAATGACATACCAAATGACATAAATAGTCTGGATTGCGGTAAAACTTTAAAACAACAATTTGTTAATTTTTTATTTAATTAAAAAATAAAAAATATTACTTACAATGTCTTAAAATAAACTCACGACCCTTGCTTGGTAGAGGTTGCACTCAACCCCATTGCACTTTGGGTGGAAATTGGGGTGGGGGTGGGGTTGGGGTTGGGGTTGGGGAAGGGAACTGAGTGAGGGTGGGTGTGGGGGTGGTGGCAAAGGCGGGGGCGAGGTGGTGGCGGGGGCGGGTTTGTAGGCAGTTGCAGAGATGGGGGTCGATATGGTAGCAGGGGTGACTAAAGGGGTAAAGGTCGTGGTCTGCACTGGCAGGGGTGGAGTTGGTGTTTGGCAGTGGCGAGGTGGGTGTGGGAGTGGGTGTCAAAGTCGGGTGGCTGACCCGATCGCAATCACGCAGAAATTTTGCTTCCAAAAGATGGCAAAAAATTTGACCCAATTTATAAATAGCTGCTAGTATATAAAATTAAAATGTTGTAAAATTTTAGAAAATATTTTACACACTAGGGGTACTACGCAAGTATACGTATCGTTTCAAGTAATATAGAGTTTTCTTTTATAACCTCAGTATCGATCCCATAGAGAAGCGATGTAAGAAATTCTTTAGGCTAATTCCAGTTTATTTCTATAAGGCCTAAATTTGGAATGTTGATTAAAATGAGTTTTCTAATAACTAATCCTAAATAAAGTTCTTAAATAAAAAGATAACTTATCTGGATAAATTGATTTGAAGAATTTTGAGATATTAGAAACTACCTTTCTCTTGCAATTACATAGATAATGTGTAGGAAAGAAATGCTTATAATTTTATGTAGTAGTGCCAAATAGAAGCATTCATATTATTTACCTTCGCTCGATAGTATAAAGAACATTGGCTAACCTATAGATCAGTTCATGATGTATTATTAGTAGAATGGGTTAATCTAGACTCACACTTCTAGATGTCCAAGGGTGGCTATGGTCGGCCCTACTAGTGACCTGTTCCTTTTCTATAAACCAAATTATTATAATTTAGTCTGTCACTCTAAAAACTAATCAATTCTGCGCCAAATAAAAAATATATTCTTATTTATTTGCACTTCACCATGAATAACCCGCTCAAGGCCTTCAATTACCCAAGGATTCATGTGATATCTATTAGTTAAGAACTCATCTCCGGTTAGGTCTCAGAATTCCTCAACAGATTATAACAATACAAGTGATCAATTTGTAAAGAAAATGAAGATTCGGTATGAATATCATCACCATAATTTAATAAGAGAATATCTAAGTAAATCTTAATTCCTAAACATGCATCTATTTCATTACAAAACAAAAATAAATGAAAATAATGGCATAAGAAGTAAAAGAATTGATAGAATTATGAAATAAAGATAATTCTATCATAAAAATGGTTTTCCTACACATACCACTACTTCATATTAAAAGAAAGAGTAAAAAAAATCACTTACGAAGCACAGATAATTCAGGACAGAAAACTTGGTTTAAAACAAAGAAAATCCACTAGAAAGTGTTTACAACAATTACAAGAGAATGAAGAACACAATACTTAGTTTATTCCCTCTGAAGGAAAGACGAAAATCTCTCCACAAAGTCTCCCACCAATCCATGCGCTGCTCGTACATCCTTACATAAATATCTCAAAATCCTTCATCAATCTCTGCATGAGATATAGAAATCTACATCTTAATGACTTTAAAATGACTCTAAAATGACTAAGGGGAAGAGAGAGAAAGAGAGAGAGAGAGAGAGAGACCCCCTTGCTATAGAATTGGTCCCTATTTATAGAGCTTCGAAAATGACCAAGGGTTACTTCAGACACCTCTTCAAAATTCGATCCAGATTCAACGAATCTTCTAGAAACAAATTCTGGCACCATGGCACCAGATCATTTATGTGAAGGGTCGCACCCCTTCACTTAAGAGACGCACCTCTTCATTTAAAAACAGCTCCAATGTGTCTAGATTCATTGTATTACTTGCTGACATGTAGGATTTCGTCCAGAGGCTTTTAGAATGCTTTGGAACCACCCAAAACCATACAATAACTGTCCATAACCGCCCCTAGACTGGTTGTGGCGCCCAGGCCTTGATTATGGTGCCTAGGCGCCGTTTTCTTGTCGTCACTGGCGCCTAGGCGCCACCCTGTGCGTAGCTCCACTGTTTTGCTCCGTTTGACTCTGTTTCAACTCCGTTTCGCTCCATTTCAGTTGCGTTGCATTCCTAACATCTTCACTTACAAAATAGTACAAGATAGACATAAAAACAACCTTTCTCAAAAGTATAATTTCATTCAAAAACATGTGAGAAATATAAAAGATATTAAGCATAGAAAGACGTATTGATATGTGTCAAGTCAGAATTTTCTTCAGTGCTAATTTTGGCTCAAAATTGCATAGTTTTTGCTTCATTTTCTCTAAAATCATATTTTTATACTTGAAGACAAAAATATGCAAAATACCTTCCTTTAAAGTGTAATATCATTAAAAATTTGCATAAAATGAGCTTGAAATTTACACTGAAAAATATATAATTTTTAAGTGGATCAGTGGCCTCTTCTGACATTCTTCTCATTAGATAGTGTTATGGTCCAAGCACCCCACGCCCAACACCCTCCCCCCCAACACGAGTGGGAAGGGAAACCATCCTTGCCTCTAGCTAACATCTGCAATAATGATAATATATTATATTAATTAGTGCACATAACACAAAATATGTAATAAAACAAAAACAAAATAATACGTAATAAACATAAAGCACCTAAGTATGCAGTAGACAGGTAGACGAAACTGTAAAGTGCAAGGTACAACTACTGAAAGCAAAAACTTAAAAATATGTAATAAATTGAAATACAAAATTCAACGAAGGTACACTATAATTATGCATCATACTCAACATCGTCTGAAGAGTGGCTAGAGGATGCAATCATGATCTCTTGTTCAAATGCATCATCGGAGTTGTACTGACCAACTTGAAATGTACTAATTAATCACATCCCCATCTATACACCATCACTTCGAACAAGAGAGCTGAGATATCTAGAGTGTTCGCATCTTTTAGATGATTTGATCATCCATAGTTACAATTCTGCCCTAGAGCTACTACTACTAAAATTACATTTCAAGTATTCAATTATAGATCTACACAAACAAGGGACTTTAGACTCCATTATCAGCCTCCATAATTTAACCTATTTCTAAAGTCTTTCTCTAGCCTTATTTATAAGAAAGATATCACCGACAAAAAACATACACCAAGGTGCATCCTCCTATCAATATATAGTAAGAGCATCCATAAATAATGCAGGAACATATGTGCTTAAATTTGAACTCTATTGTAATTAGGGCTATTAAAGATCCGATTTTGAGATAAAATCACTAAATTCGAAAACAATTCGAAAAAAAATTCAATCCAAAATTTTTGGCTTATAGCTCAGCTCATTAATTTTGATCTAATCTTGATCTGAGCCAAAATTCAAAAAAAAATCAACTGATTAATTATTTTCGAGCTAAATTCACTAAATTCATAGTCATATGTTATTAATGATCCTATTTCAAGTTGAGCTGGGGTTGGCTCAAAATCGGCTCGAAAAAAATTTGATCCAAAATTTTGGCTCACTGCTCGGCTTGTTTATTTAAATTTGATTCTGATTTGAGACAAAATTTGAATCAATTGTCGAGTGATTAATGTTGTTTGAGCTAATTCACTGCCCCATAAGTAATCTAACTAAAAAAAATATATTTAACAAACCTGTTCATTGTTAAACCCTAAAGCCTAAATGCATTTGTCAAAGAAAATGAAAATAAAAATGAAAATGAAGATAACAAGTTATCCTCCTTGGTCTTTTCGAGTAGCTGAGGAGCGGGAGGAGGAGAAAAATGGGAATTTAAGGTCACTGTATCTGTAAGTCTCGATCCCGCCGTTGCGTTCCTAGCTATCTCGTATTCCGACTGTATCGTGAGGGATTTCGGGATGAAAGCAATGGTTTTGGATGAAGCAGGGAGGGACATGTGAGGGTTTTGGGGAGAGGCAATGGCTTCAGGTTGAGAAGACAAGGACCGAGAGGAGAGAATAGGGCAAGAACAGGAGCGAGGTAATTTTGGGCAAGATATAGGATTACTTTCAATGGCTTATCTACGGCTTTTGTTATGTCAGTTATTAAAATCATTATCGACGGCCAATCTCATTACTTAATAATAAAATTTGTTGGTTAAAACCCAGCCAGATGGCGGGTCCAAAGATAACAAACAGACTGTAGCCGTCGGTTAATATTTGCTTATAACTGAAAAGTTATTTCATCAGTTATTATTTAAAAAAGTTGAAAAAAAATATTGTTGATAAGCGACGATATATATTGTAGTTATGTCGTCGAAAATAACTAAGATAAAAAATAGTTCAAAAATCATCAATAATTAGAATAATGTTTCTGAAGGATTGAGTGACCGATGTCCCCTTGAATTGATCAATTGGGGAAGTGCTGCGATCACACCTTGTGGTTAGACCATGACAGCAGGAGTAGATTATACGACATCTTTTGATTGTCTGCCATCCTCACGATCCTCTAATCTTACTGATTCATTTGTATTGAGATAATGTCATGAAGTTACTAAAAAATTGCTAACAATCAGAGAAAATTTCTTATAAACTAAAAACTATGTCCATTCAAGAAAGGGTCTTCGAGAGCACGTCTCTCTCTCTCTCTCTCTCTCGCAATAGGGTACCACAATAATTTGCGGTGTTAGCTGAGGAGGGCTAGTGACTATCGTGTCTGTCAGCCCCTGTTCACAGACCTCGATGCTTCGACAATCGGGTCGTGCTGGCCTTCAGCAATTGCACCGGCGCTTGGCCTTGGATTTGGGGCACCCTGGCAAGGCTTTTTCAATGCCTACACCTCAAAACCATTAGATGAGTCAACTTGATCAGCCGACACAGGTTCAGGTCTCGACTGCTTTCTTTCTTTATTATCTTTTTTTCTTTTCACAGAGGTAAGAACCCAAAATCCCGTCATAGCCAAAAGTTTAGGATCCTCATCGTCTTAGTTCGTACCATCAATGATGGTGTGCCTTGGCTATTTGGGGAGAATTAGCAGCAAAGAATGTAAATGCCAACCATATGGTTCTATTTACAGGGCTCATTGGGCATGAGATCTAAAGGAAAGTTTATTATCAAATTTATTTTCACAATTTTGGTGCCACTAATTTTTTATATTTTCCCTGTCTTTATCGTATCTGTCACTATCAAGAAGCCAAAAACTCGGGAAACTAATATACATGTATTGAAACTGCCAAGCACAAATCTCAAATCCATCAAACGACCAAGGATGGTGGCTGTAGTGGCATGTTGAAGAAGCATGATCTGAACAAGCCATCCATGACCGACCGCTTAATCAAGTCAATCTATGCAATGTTGGCAGATCCAATCGACAACCACGCTTGCGGTCCCAGCCACCTAATCTTCTTACAAGGATGTCACCTTATAACTAGTTGATTGACCGACTTTACCTCAGCATGGTCAATTATCACGCGACCAATTGCCCAAGCCGACCATACTCAAATACATTGACCAGCTGATAACCGTTGGGTTACACTCAAATTGTACACAAATATGATAGTAAAGCAGCACATTAATTGCATTAAGAGCAGTTTTCATAATCATTCATTCTTTAATGTAATTTTACAGATAAGTTACTATAAATGGGGGCCCAAAAATGAATAGAAGAACACTCTTCCCATCTTCTCTACTCAGGAATTCTCCAAGTACTCTCTCTCTCTCTCTATCTCTTTCTTTCTCTCCTTTTACTTATCTCGGCTCCAACTCTCGAGGTGTGTGTTTTTTTCCTTTTCCTTTTCTTGGCTCCAACTCTCGAGGCGTGTGTTTCCAAAAACAGTTTAGGTTCAACAATTATGTTCCTCCCTATTTGCACATTTGCACATGTGACTATAAAACTGCCAATAAAACTAGGAAAGTTTAGTATTAATTTTGTTCTTCACTTCTCTATATTCTCTTTAAATAACTCAAACTCTACTGACTACTCCAAATTATAGCACACTATAGACGATGCTGGTATTAGTGTCCGATATTTGCATCTGATTTTTCTGACTCAAATATTAGCATTAGATTTGTGGTTATTAAGCGATGAATAATAAATTTTAATATTTGCAACAGCTTTTGTGTTCGATTTATGTCCAATAATTTCAACAGAAAAAATACTCTTAAAACGGTGAGACTTTTATTAAAATTGTGAAGGATTTAGAGTCGAATTTACGTCAAAAAAAGTGACCCAAAAACTAAAAAAAAAAAAGAAGTGATGTGTTAATCAAATACATAATGTGGTATATATAGATATAAGAGTTTAGTGGTATGTATGTAAAATTTAAGTTTGGTTTTTAGGTGTATATATGTATTAAGAAATTGGTATTTGGTAGATGCCCAAATACCGATTTCCTTATACGCTACCCTATGATGGATGTCAGACGCCATGTGCCTATATTTCAAGAACCCCGCGCCACAGGGGAGCAAACCTATGACCTGAGGGGACTTATAGAGAACCCCGACAACTAACAAACCACATGAGACTAGTTGGAGGCTCGTATCATAGCCTCCGACTAAACTTTATGTATATATATATAGACACAAACACACACACACATACATAATAATTGACAAAATTGTTGTCAAGCTAAGTCTAGCTCTTATTGGAAGGTATGTTTAGATTGTAATTAAGCAAATTTATTTTGATCAAGTCAGACGCAAATCGAAGGCAAATCCGACGAAATTTAAGTTTTATCTTCCGATTTGCATCCAGATTTTTCCGCAGCTGAATTAGGAGTCGGTAATGTCAATTACATCAATTTTATGTTAAAATATTCCGACGCAAATTAATTGATTCGGATTACTATCTGCTTTGCGCCAAAAAATTCGACGCTAAATCGATGAAATTTTACGTTGAATGATATTATCAGCCGTAAAAAATGACGGTAATCTGACGATAATCTTTTTTGTCCAGTGTTTTCAAATGCAAAGTTGGACGCACATGCACACTAATCAAATTTGACGTTACTACAACACAAAAATCGACTCAAAGCCCAACAAATCATCTAACTCATTGTTTTTTATTTCTTTGTTATGTTATTGTAAATATTTATTTTTATTTTTTAAATCACCACCCCTCGCACACACACGTGTTAACCATCACAAAGTTGAGTGAGAATAACTCGAACTTCTCTATCATTAAAGGATCACATAAAGTATATCATATGCGAAGTCAAAAGTTAATTGTCATATTTCTCCAACTTTTGCCAAACAATGTGAGACGATTATTCTGTTTTTAATAACTTATTAAGAGGCGATATTGGTCCCTTTGATACAATGAGGTTTAGAGTTCTATTCAACAATAAGTCATTTATCAATGGATGTGAATTGAGGCCTTCGGCAATTGTCAGTCGCCTTAGAGTTGAAATTGGAGGAGATGATCTACGTGTTTTCTACACTCTTGTATTATAATATTTTATTATTATTATTCAAAACACCTTTCTAACCTAAATGGTTTAAAGTATTTGAAAATCAATCTAAAAACTTTATAACTAAATTGAATAACTTTAAATCACCAACTCAAATTAAAAATGGTTAAGTTCTTTAATGAACTAGTTTACCCCTAAAGGCTTTCACCTTTATAACTCCTAAATGAAATATCGAATGAAATGTCACTTTACTCATAGTATAATCAAACATCCTAGTTCACTAAGCAAGAGTCAAAAATTAACTAAATTCCTGGATGATCAATTCATTCATATAATGAAATTCACTTGGACTCAAAATAATCCCATAAGCGTTGAAAAGATGTTTAGATTTGAAATGCCTCCATCAACTACACTATGCTCCCCATGAGATCGCTACGACGAGTCTGATTCGTCATCAGATTTGATTGAGTTTGATTTTTCCATGTGTTCGCATCAATGTCGTCTGCACAACATGATTTTATAAAATATGGATTAAAATGCTGATTTTTGCATGTTTGATCAATTGGTCGCCTACAATAGCTTGATAGACTATCCTTTGAACTATCTAATAGATCAGTCATCACAGACCAGATCGATCTACCGCTGTTGACCTCACTTTTGGTTGAGGTCTAGTCTTCCTTTAGAATAGCCTAGGGTCTAGCCATAGAACTCTCCTGGTGACTTCCTTAGAAGACAAGTCACGGCACCCCTCCCCTATAGAAATTCAAACTTTTCTCACTTCACTGGGAGTTTTCATATGCTTAAGGCCTGACCTCCAGTTTTTGGGAGGAAGAAACCAAGCATAAGAAAGCCCATGGGAAGTCTCCTATAGGTGGTCAGGCAATAGGATCTACACTGGGAGGTCTGGAGCTTACACCACAATCACACTACACACTCACAACCCTAAAACAAGGCACACCATTTTGATCCCCTAGCTATTTGGAAACTCATGTAAGTGGTTTTCCCAAGCCTTTAGCCTTAGGCTAGGGTTTGGCTAGTACCAACACATAGAGGACCAAATGAGGGTGACCTTTGGTCAATGGCTCAATTTAAGCAATTCCATATTACTCACCTTCAACCAACTTCAATTTGCCCAAAAATTTCAAATTTCTAGCCCTTTTACCCTAAAATACCCAAAATTCTCAAAATACCTAAAATGCCCCCAAAAACACTAGAATTCTCCAACACTTTCAAAATCGCCCAAATTACCCATAACTCTCCAAAAATCATCCCAAAATAATCCCTACCACTCAAATTAGCCAAAATTACCCAAAATTGCCAAATTTCCCAAAAAAAATTCCCAAAATGACCAAAATGCCCCTCTTAGCCCAAAATTCTGAAAATTCCAAAAATTCCTATAAATTCACAAAAACCTCCCAAATATTCCCAAATTCATTTCTCTCAACTACCACATCACCCACTTTGGCCAATTTAGCCCAATTTAACCAAAAGCCCCAATTTGACTCATTTAACCCAAAAGTGCCCAAATCAAACCCAATGTCTACTCATTTGACCCCAATCTTGCCCAATTTCAATTCTAAACTTTAATTCAACATCTCCAATACCAATCGAAACCAAATCCAAGCCAAAATTGACCCACATTTGATTTCAATTCCACTTGAAATCCAAAATCCCCAATTTTACCTAAATGATCCAATATCCCCAAATTAACCCAATGTCAACCAATTCCCACAAATTTCAACCCTAAACCCTTCATAACACTCCTATAAACCACATGCAACATTCAATTGCCCCCAATTTGGACCTTAGCCTCATTCAAACCCATTTGAACCAAAATCCCCAAAGATAGCCTAATGTGAACCCTTCTCCAAAATCTTTCAAATTGATTGACCTAAACTTCAAATTGGCACCCAATTTATGTTGAGAACTCTTCATCACACTCCTCTAGACCATTTAGGACCTTCAATTGGGTCTATACTCCATTCTAGCCCAACCTAGACCGAAGTCTAGCCCAACATGCCTAAATTAACCAAAATCCCAAAATCCACTAAATTGAACCCCCAAATGAACTTAAAACCACTCCAAGTATTCATGAAAAATCTTTATTACAATCATCTACACAATGTTGCTCAAGGGACTTGGGCTCTATTGAAGCTCAAACCCAAGTTAGCCCATTTTGAACCTAAGGTGACCCAAATGAACCCATGACCTAACTTAACCAAATTTAACCAAATGTGACCAAACCAACCCTTCCACAACCACTAAGTTGACCCTAGGGACTGGGCTAAACCCACCTAGCCCACCCTAGTGTAGCCATGGACCAAAGGACCCCCAAGTTAAGGGATCTCATCCCTTAAATGGTTAAATCTAAGGGATGTTTGCTATAATGCCTTAACCATTAAAACCTATTGCACTCATGGCCTGCCCACTGGTGCACCTGACCCACTGGCCACCTCCCAGGCCTGGCCAGCCAGCCTAGTGGCCAGAAAATGCCAAAACCGAGAGTCACCTCCCCCTTGGCCAAACCTAAATTCCACCCCATGGCTAGCTCAGCCCAAAATTGCCACCAGAACTCTTCTTCCCTCCACCTAAACAACACTTTGCACTTAAAGCCAAGCCCTGAGCTCCACCATGCAGCCATGGCTATAAAATCACCCCCTCACAGCCAAAATTCAAGTACTGAAAATTTCTTAAAGAAAATCTGCCAAAATCTTACCAGAGCCTCTCCAGACCTTCCTAAGATCATTCCAGCCACTTCCCTCTCTGTTTCCCATTTCCTGAGCTCAATTTCAGAGCTTAAACTTTGTCGGAAACCTGGAAACTTTCCAATGCACCTCCACACAGCACAAAATCTTAATTAACTGCACCCACACCTTCACAGCAGTGAGAGAAGAAGATCCACCATCACAGAGGTCCTCTGCACCAGACTTCCATCAAAGCTCAAAATCTGTGATGGCTCAAGAGAAGTCTCCCATAGGATGGTCAAGCCTTAAGGTAAACCCTAGGTGTTGGTTAAACTAGTTCACACACTCACACCTACACTACACTTACACTCACTACACCAAACCCTAATCCAAACTTTCTCAAACTTGATCCCCTACTCTTTTGGAAACTCATGTGGGTGGTTCCTCGAGTCCTACGTCTATGACTAAGGTAGATAGGACTAGCACATGAAGGATCCAAAATGGGATTTCCCTTGGTCTCATGGCTAAGTAGGTTGACATTCTTAATTGGCACAAAATTTTACCAAATTCCAACTTTGACCCTCTTAGCCCTCAAACTCCACCAAATTACCCAAAGTACCCCTAAACCCCAAATTTGAAAAAAATCCCAAAATTCTCAATCCTCTCCTTGTATAGCATAAGAAATTTCCTTTCAATCCTCTCCAAGGACAAAGTGAAAAGAAAAGAAGAAATCTCTCACACTCTCTCTCTTTCTCTCTCACCTTGTCGCACCCCTTGGAGCTCTCGTCCAAGCCTTCTTCTTCTTCTGCAAGCCTTCTTCTTTTCTTTTAATTAGTTCAAGAGTTCAAGTGTTTAAATAAAGTTTTTAAAACATTTATAAGCCTTATTTATAATTTCTCAATAGATGCTTAAGCCTTATTTATAATTAGTTCATGACTTATTTATAAGCCTTATTTATAATTTGTTCAAGAGTTCAAGTGTCTCTTCAAAAGTATCCATATTCAATGAATCTTTCAAATGGTGTCTCAAGTGTCTTTTCACCTTATAACCAACCAAAATCCTTATCTAATGTCCATTTTATCAATTCCAATGAATTCCCCAAGAGAAACACGAAGCAACGCTTCAAAAATCGCCCAAATCTGATGTATATTCTAGAAGATATGTTGAAAACCGTCATCGGCACCTAAGCATTGATTTTGGGTGCTTAGTTGCACTCTGGTGGCACCTAAGCGCCATGTTTGAGCACTTAAGCGCCTGACACAAGTACTTAAGTGCCCATATCAACGCCCATGGCTTCGGTGTGCCCCGGTTCGACCCGTTTTGCTCCGGTATGCTCCATTTTTGTTTTTTTGCTCCAATCACTCCAAAATTTTTAATTTGTTGTACCTACAACCAAAAACAAAAGAAAATATACATTTAAAGTGCAATATCATTATAAAATATAGCATGAAAAATAGTACATTTTTAGGCTCATCATTCCTCACACACGTTTATTTATTTAAGAGATTGTAAGCTTCCCTCCATCCTCACCAACCATCTTGTTTCATCTGTCACATTTGTCCAACTTCTGCAAATAAATGTCATACAATTGTTCTAATTTTAGTAACGCATTATGTGACAATATTAGTCCCTTTGAGCAATCAGTATGATTTTGAGTTTTATTCAACAATAAGCTATTTACTATTGGATGTGATTTGAGTCCTTCGACTGTTGCAAGTCGCCCTAGAGTTGAAATTGAAGGAGATGACCTACGTATTTTCTACACTCTTGTACCATAATTATTTTTTCTTCTGATTTTTTGTCTTTATTTGATTGATTTTTATGCAAACAAATAATATATTATGATGTGACTTGAAGGTGATGGTTGACCTGGATGCGTCAAACCCTAGTAATCCAACGTTGAAGCAAAACTTACACTGACAATTAACCTCCTAATATTTTAATTCTAAGGAGACTTGATTAATCAAGCAAAAAATATTTAGTTAGGATCATCTTTTTAATTTACTTAAAAATCATATATATTTTTCTAAAATGTGATTAAAATTATCTTTAGAATATTTTTAATTTTTTTTCTTTTTTTTAAATAACCACTAATGTTAATGTGGTATGTACTCCATGTCACCCTCAGTCTGCCCATCCTTTACAGATAGATGTACGGCTTGTTCTCCTAACTATCTCGGAGACAGAAACTTAATTAAAATTAAGATCTAGAATATTATAGTTAAAAGTGCATTCTTGTGGCTAAAATTTAAAGTAGTTAAAATTAATCATATATATATATACTTTTTCTTTTTAACTATTGTAAATCTTAATAATTTAGGAGTTTTGGTCTGCTGCAAACCACCACCTCACTGTTACTGAAGACCATCGACCTATCTCTCACCACAACCACCACTTGTCCTCCTTTAATTGTTGTTGGCTCGCTCTTAGTTTTCACCTGTCTGTTTTCATTTGTTGCTGGCCACTATCAACCAGCGACAGCAAGATTGCCTACCCACTGGCCTCTTGCCGCCCGTTTGTTTGTACTCGATCTCATATTTTATATAATTTACATTTTAATTCAAACAAAATAAAGAAAAATATGAAGTCCTGCATTTATTTTAATACTGAACCAAATAACTTCAAAGTTTCAAATACAAGTTTGAAATCTTGCATTGTATTAACAGCTCCACTAGCACCCACTCCAACTGTATTAACCTTCAAAAGAATATGATTCATAAGTAGCCATAAGTGAGAAAATAATTACACAAAAATAACTATGTCTATCGATATTGATCCGTGCATGAAAATTAAAAAATATATTGGCCAGCTCATTTCAAAAATATGAACATATCTTTAACAGAAAGTAAGAATATTGTCATTGCCGGTGAAATCCATATAAAGTAGTTATTGACGTGATTCCTCATTTTCCTACCACTCATCAAAGAAATGATTAAGAGGAATAAATCTGTTGTCCATGCAACAAATAGAACTTTAAACTTTAAACATTCCTAACCATTTTAAGATGCAAATGTTGCTGGAAACATTTCATTGGGCACAAATTAAATGCATATATGCTTAATTTGAAGGGACATAAACACATATTAAACCAAAATTAAATATTACTTTACCTTAAAATCCAATAGATGAAATCCTTTGATTTGTCTTTTAACAGTAGACATTATACTTTAAATGGCAGAGTTAATAATCTCATTTTTCATAACTAGATGCTTGGAATAGCAATACTTAGAAAGACAAAAAAAAGAATCTCTTAAAAAAATCTCTTAAAGAGAGAATCTCTTTTATAGCAGTAAATGAAAATGCCAATGAAAAGTAATCTATTTTTAATAAAAGCTAAGCGACATCTCTACTAGCATTAATTTTGATTTTCTTAGACTTAATGAGTTAGTCCAAATAATATTATATTACTCAAAAAAAAGTTAATAAAAATTTTAAGAGAGCTTTTTGTTTCATTTGTAAAAATAATACTATCATCAACAAATGAAAGGTAAAAAAATTACATTTATTTTCAAAAGTATTTCTAATTAAAGATTTTTTTTCAAAATAGTTTATAAAAATTCTATAATGATATTCAACCTAAGAATGAAAGAAGGAAGAGATATTTAGTTATTTAAGACGCACGCAAGCTCTGCGTGCGTACTTCAATTATTCTTAGAGTTTTTGGGGGTTATCTCGATATTATTAAGTTAATATTCCAATAATCATAATAACCCCCAAAAAATGAGCGCGGAACCATTGAAGCTATTGTTAGGTGCATTAATAACCCCTAATAAGTGGGTTAATGGAAAGTTATTCGATGGAGTACGCACGCAAATCAGCTTATGCATCTGCACCTGCTAAATATTTCTCAAAAAAAAGGGGGGGTATGGATGATGACTATCTCTAAAATCAAAATGGAATTAAAAAAATAATGTAGAATGCTAGCTCTTATAATAATATAAAATGAAAATAACAATCAATGCCATAGGCTTGACATAGAAATCAAAATTTTCTTATTATTGCAAATATAAAAGTACAATAAGCAAAGTTATAATTTTAACCATATTCATAATACTACTATCTTTCAAAAACCACTTAATGGACGAAATAGGATAGAACTAGTATAATTTCTTCTGTCTTGGAGCCAAGAGAGTTTTAAAGATCCAGATAGTTGTTTATAAATTTTATGTAGGCTAAAATTGATAGAGGGAGAGCTTTATAATTCACTATAGGAATTCTAGACTTCTTTCCGATCGCCACAATGTGTCAGTTAGGATAAGAAAATCACGTTTTTAATGTTACCGACGATTTTAAGCTCGTAGATAAAACACTAGTCGGTAATTCAAAAACCGACCGATATTCCAATAAGCTTAAATTTTGCGATGGTTATCGACAATTCTAATGTCAACGAAGTTTTTTTCGAGAAAATCGATGCCGTCGTGGTCTCTATCGCACTCAACCCCACGTTGGGGCTCGGGGTGGAAGGAGAGGTGGGGATAAGGGTTGTAGGTAGGCACCGGGTCCGAGAGGGTATGGGGTGAGGAAGATGAGGGCTGGGGTGAGTGTGGGGAGCGACTGCGGGATGGCGGGGACAAGACGTAGGGTGGTGTGGAGATGGGGACTGCGGCGGTGGCGATACCGAGCGAGGGACAAGGTGGTGGCAAGCTTGGAGGTGTGGGAGGGGGTGTCAAAGTCGGGTGTCCTTTCCCCGACATTTTTTCTCATCAGATAGTGTTATAGTCCACCCCAACCCCACCCCAACCCCCATGAGGAGGAGATCAGTTCTACCTCTAGTCGACATCTACAATAAGGAAACTAAATTTAATTAATTAGTGCACATGACACATAATATGTAATAAAAAAAAATAAAAAATACATAATAAACAAAAAAATACATAAGTATGTAGTAGATACGTAGACGAAATTGTAAAGTGCAAAATACAATTATTGAAAGCAAAAAACAAAAACTAAGCAATAAACTGAAATACGAAATTTAATGACGATACAATAAAATTACTTATCTTACTCGGCATCGTCTGAAGAGTGCGTATTCGGAGGATCTAGTCTTTATCTCTTCTTTAAATGCATCGTTGGATGTGTACTAATTACCGAAAATAATTTCTTCGTATTTGCCACCAAACCCTAGATTGATTTTTTCATCGATTGGGATCAACTAGAAATTGAAACATGTCATTTCAGCTTTTCCCAACAATGTTTTCTCTTACTCTATGTGGATATTAAAGATAGTAAACTTTCCTTCTATTCGCTTTCACTTCTGACGTTATATTACGATTAACTTTTTCCACGATCAAGAACAGAACTCGAATCATGTGCAAATGAACAGAATATGCTTCCTTTAATAAGTTCTCCGTATAAGATAATTCAACAACTTCTTCCAGAATCCCATGATAGCTTAATCTCGTAGTCCGACTTACCGTTCGTATCCATCACGTTTGTCAAGATATTATTAAAAAATTCTATGTGGATGACATCCAAATTGTGTATGATCACATTATCCTTCCAATAAGGCAGATCCCAAAAAATTAATTTCTTTTTCTATTTATGAGTGACACCATATTCAAGTGGATGATGTGAAGAAAGGTCTTAGCATACAATAATCTTCAATATCACAAAAAATCTACACTATATCTTCCCTAGATATTCATGTAGCGGTGAAGATTTCTCAATTTTTTTCTCTAAATGCATTTGTGTTCCTCTTGAAGGGATGTTCGCTCTATAAACATGTCGTGACAAATTTTCAAAGCATGAATTCTTCTTGTGATGTCAAGCGTAAATGTCTTAGATGAATTCATGCAATATGTATGTGCTTACTTTCTCATGGTGCTCTACCCAAATAAAAATCCATATGCAGGAAAATCATTTATTATCTACATTAATACTCCTTTCTTTATAATTTTTTTTTTGCGAGATGTCCGTTGACACACATATTTCTCAAAGAATTTGCAAAATTTCCTCATCTATCAATGATCGTAAATACTGATCAATCCTCCCTTTAGGGCTACTCTGGGACTGTGTATCATCGCCTTATGAAGAAAAAAGGGGTTATCATGAACATCTGTGTGCGTATTTATGGTGTAACAATCACCGACCAACAAGAGTAGAGTGATGCGGTTCCATTGTACGGTGTGAAGTCTTCGTAGCATAAACTTAGCAGCACTTTACTCGCCTCTCGCGAAATAAGTCAACCTATGAGCAATCAAAAGATTTCTACTCCTCCCTATCTATCAGATGACTCATTAAGTTATATTCTCTTGATCTCGCTTCGATTTTCCATCATATTGCGGAAAGACGCATAAAATCGTATGCTTCTCAGATGTGGAATAAGTGGTGATAAAAGAACACTGAATGGAACTTCCTTCTTCCTCTTACTTTTTTTGGCTTTGTGCTCAATCTACGCAGAATTACAAAATCCGCACTTAGTCTCTATCGTGCTAGTCTTGTGATATAACATACATATGTTTACACAACAATCAACACCCTATGTTTTAAGTCCTAACTAGAAGACCAACTTTATTATCCTCTATTAATCTTCAAGGACTAAATTTTCATGTCGATACTTTCTCTCGTGGGCATGTAAACTGATTGAAGCACCTCCGGCATGCTGAACTATGTTTGGATTTTCAACATTCTAAAAGTTATAAATAACTTAAAATGAGACGTGCAACCATCCTGTCCTTCGAGTCGCATTCAATAAATTATAAAACGACTAAGTTTCGGGAATTGGTGCCTCATTCCGGTGCACTTGACTCACATAATGATGTTTTATTCATCAAAGATCATTTTTTCAAATCGTCGAGTCAAATCTAGGTGGAGGATCATAAATCATCTAAAGAGTGGAGCCGTAATGTCGTAGGATCAACTTCCCCTTATGAAGTCCAAATCTAGTAACTGACCGAAATCCCCATCGACATAGATCATATTTAATCCTTTATCGGGTGTAAGGTGATGTGTGGATAAGTAGGTAGTATTTTTTACTTCTTTTCTACATTTTTATGGATGAAATTTCACCGTAAGAAAGGTATTCGTGTTTATTTAACAGTGTACAACAAGGATCAAGCATAGAAAGTAGGGGAGGACATGGAGCCAAAGTATGCAGCCTTGCCACTGGGGCCTAAAGTTCCTGACACCGGCTGCCGAGATGCCGCATCCGCTTCCTCAAACTTGAGAGCTTGTCACTTATGCATATAAAATGTCAGCGCCTAGGTGCCATGACATTACGCCAGCATGGGACCCCTGGGCGCTTGTGCGCCCATTACTTCTTCCATAAATAGAGATCTTGGCGCATAAGCACTAGTCACTAGGTGCCTAGGCACTAACTCGAGGTTTGCAAACTCCGTGCAAATGGACACTTAGCGTAATTTTAATTTTTTTGTAACAAGTATATAATATATTCTTTAATCGCGTAGTTACCCTTTAACGCAAGTATACGTATCGCTTCGGGCAATATGTGGCTCGAGCGGAGTCTGATATTTATCCCACAGGAATATTTTAGAGGCTACGATCAGATTATAGAAATCAAGTCATAATCACAACTAAATCGAAATCAAGCCATCCGCGCTCAATACGCAATCGATAATAATATGAAGTTTAAATTCGACTAGTTCTCTTAACGTATAACTAATTCTACTAAAGTGAAAGTTCAAATATATATAAACAAGAATCTTTATCCTTTGTTAAAATATTTAAGTGAATAAATACTCAATTAGTTTAAATGGTGTTGTGCCAAATAAAGAGCATACCTATTCTTTACTTTGGTCCAAGCATAAAGAACATCGACTAATCCTATGCTTGGTTACTAAATCGCGGCTGCCGCGAGGATACCTGGGCCTCACTCGTAGCCCCACGTTCCCCTCGCCCGAGGGCTAACATCTACACTTCAACACCCAAACGATACGACCGAATCGAGGATTTTACCGTCAATTTAAAATCTCTAATTCTAGCGTCCGACATGAATATTATTTACCTATTTATTTGCATAAATAAAAAAATTATTCATGACATCAAATATTATTTTTAGAATGAATTGTATTTATATATGAAATGCAATGATCAAGTGATGAAGAGGTGTGTATGAAACACTTGAAATGTTCGTAATGTCATGATTCTGAATTCGCGATATTTGCAGTTTATGAACCGCTTCTAAGAATTTACAACTGGATTTTACCGACTCACTTATTTAAGAATGTGAACACTTATATTAAGTCTGTGATCGATGCTAATGAACAGTAACACTTTTAAGTGTGATGAAATGCTTTAATTTAACTTCGAGATCGAAATTGATGTTCAGTTTAGATTTTACGGACTTCGTACCTTTATCAACATATATATATATATATATATATATATATATATATATATATATATATATATATATATATATATATATATATATATATATATATATATAGGAAAAGGAAAATTTCATTCAAGCAAAGGTTACATACATCCGATGGTGGAGAATAATCCCAAGTCCTTAATGCTAAAAGCCTAGAGGCTCAAAGGTGTAACGTAAAAAACAATGGTATTAGTGGTTGTAGCATGTTTTGCCAACCAATTAGCAGTTGATTACCCTCCCCGAAGATATGGGTCCATTTAATTGTGAGGGAACCAATGGTAGAGAGAAGCGTTCTGCAAAGATATACCAAGTTCCATGGAGGAGAGGAGAGGCCTTGCGCATGTTAATCAATTGTTGTGAGTCGATTCAACCCATACAAAATGATACCAAAGCTTTAGCATTAATCAAAGCCTCCACTGTGTACCGTCAAGTTCGCATTCAAGGGCCGATGAAGAGACAATAAAGTTTCGAAAGAACCACAATAACTGTCCCAAGGAATTCCCCGCAACAAAATTTCCACTCCCGCAAATTTAAGTAGTGAAGCTGCCATCAATATTAATTTTTATCCATGGTTGGGAAGGAGAGACCATTTCCAACAAAATAGGTTTTTCTAGGAGAGGAGTCCAAAGCAGTTGAGTGCTTACTTAAAAACTACGTTAGTCATTTTCACGATTCGATTGACATTACAAGTTTTATCATTATGTTTCGCCCCGATTCCCGCCATCCATACAAACCAAATCGTATAACAAAAGGGATGTGAAACTCTTTCTCATCTTTCCAAATTCTCCCGCCAAAGCCCCCAAATTAACCGCTATATTGAGATGAGTTAATTCGAATTCGTCGTAACACCGAATTCCAAACCCGAAGAGGCGACCGTACATCTGAGAAAAGATTTAGAAACTCCATTCTTCCTCGAGAATGGCATAACCAACATCTGTAGCGTTCTCAAACCTTTTAGCTTCAAAATGTCATCTACTCAAGATAATTATGAAACAATTCCCAGTTAAGTAAGACATTGGAGGGAGATATCACTGAAATCCCATTTTTTCTCCCCAATTGGTATCAAAGCCGCTATGCAGAATTGCGGATTCACCATCTGCCGTTGAAGGAGTATTTAGTATATTGTTTCGTAATAACTCGGAGGTTTGGTTGAATCAATCGGAATATGGATAACTGGCCAGACACTATCCTCATCCAAAACATCTCTAAGCATATCGGCATTCAATTGATTTGGTTCATCTTAAATCGAAATAGGAGTTTACGATTAAACTAAGTAGTGAATTTTAAAGTCCCCTCACCAATCCAAATATCAAAATAGTCACATCGGCTTTGCTAACCTCCTGCCTAAAGAACTGTTAGCACTTTCCCTAACTCCTTCGCCAGATGTTCTGCTTAGAATCCCCCAAATTTCTACAAAACAAAGATTGGGCGCGATCACAAAGTTATCATTTCATCTTTAAAAAATTTTACCACATAGTATCTTGCCTTTCCGAATTGATCCACCGCGTTTTACGGGCAGAAAAGGTGGCTCATCCGTTGAAAGTCTTTAGTGCCCAATCCCCAAATTTTCGTTGGTTTACAAACTTTTGTTCCATACTACCCAATGATATTATCAAGGCTTAGCCCGGCCTTCCCATGTAAATTTATTAAAAATGGTTTCAATCATCTTCTCGAGTACTCTTTTTCATTCTAACCATTTGTAAATCAGAGAGATGAAAGGTTGATAAAATACTTTCTTGGGCATAGTTAACCTACCTCCATTAATAAAAAGGTAGTTGTACAGCTTAAGGCCGCGTTAATCTTCGTATTATTTCATCATAATGGGTTTGTTTTCTCCTTCAGTTAATCGCACCTAAATATTTTAAAGGGAGATCTCAGAAATGTAGAAACCGTTGAAATCATTCAACAACGGCTATGATTAAACTTTGCTCGCTAAAACCGACACTTCCTTTGGTTAAGTTCAAGACCTGCTACCATTGCCAGATGATCGTTATTTCTGTAGTGTTTTCACAAAGAAGTTTACTACCATTAGTGAAAGGATAACATCATCGCATATACAAATAACCGATGATTTAGAAAGCTATGCTTAAAATGGAGATAGGGGTACGATTATGAGCAACATTCAAAATTCGGAGAAGTAGTCAAATGCCAAAATGAATATGCATGAGAGAGTGATCTTCTTGCTTCAAACCCCCGCCCGCTTTGAAGAAACCACGCCTACTACCATTTACAAGAACACTATAGTAAGCACTTGATAGCCATCCTCCGGATTAATGTACGTAAAAGTTAAATAATGGAAACTCGAGTTTCAAGTACAAGATCAATAAATTGCCACCCTATGGTATCATAAGCTCTTTTGAGATCCAATTTAAGAATTAAATTATGCCTCAAGGATTTTTATCAGTGTCTAGCAACAATTCCCTTCGAGCGCGTACAATTATCAAGTAATGGTTCTTCCCCGCACAAAATGGGGATCAAGAGCTAATTAATTGATCGAGATGGGCTTCGTAGTCTCCCCACAAGAATTTTGCTTATGATTTTAGAAAAGAAGAAATGGAGACTATCAGGTTCGAAATCGCCCAATGTGATTTTTGATTATCCTTAGGAATAAGAGCAATGCTAGTGAGTAAAATAATTTGGAAGGTCACCCCAAGGAAAAGGCTTGTACAGCTAATAAGATCAGTTTTCACTATATCCCAAGCTTTTAGATAAAAGGGTAAGTGAAGCCATCAGACCAGCACTCCTATTCCCATCAATATTTTTAAAGCCCAAATTTCCCTGCTCATCCGGAGGAAGTCCAATAGCCGATTAACATAATCATGGTTTAAAACCCGCTGAACGAATGAATTCGATTGGCTGATGCGCAAGCATATGTCAAAATAATCGGACAACAATTTCGAGAAATAGTTGTTCGACCGCAATCCAATTACGTAGCATCCTTTATTTTTAGAATGGCATTAATTTTCCCCCTATGTTTAATTATCGCATGGAAAGGTTTCGAATTCGTCCCCATAGAGATATTTATCGATTACAGCCTTTCTATCACTGAGAAAAAGTTCCTCTCTATCATAAGCTTGTAGAAGCCGAGTCGAGCAATTCCGTAGATCTTGATTTCCCGATTCCCTCCCATATCATTATCAAATTTTCCAAAGAAATGACCTTGTATCACCTCCTTAACCTATTGAAACACATTACCAAAATGGTGCTTATTCCAAAGTCTTAACTTATAAGCCACATTTTTATGCAACTTCCACAATTTTACCAAAGGTTACAAGTGGGGTAGAATCAAGCAATCCAAGATCTTTTCACCTCATCTAAGAAACTATTGTGACTTCCACACCACACATTAAAAATTCAAAGGTGAGTGCCCTTGTAAGAACTAAAAGAAACTGGATTAAAAGAGGAGAATGGTCGAGGTCGATTCGTGTGTCGTGTTGCACTCGAGTAATCGTGAAACATGTTAAGCCATGAATCATTAGTTAACACCCCCATCACCCTTCTCTAACAGCTTGCCTTCGCCATGTGAAAGGAGAACCAATGAAGTCAATATCAAATAACTCAAATGTAGTAATGTTTTGAGAGAACCGCAACATGTATCGAGGACGTGCCTCGCCCTTTTTCTCACTGGATCTCTAATGCGCTGAAATCCCCACTCACAATCCAATTGGAGGTATTGCCAACACTAACTGGGCACAAATTTTCCAAAAGGGAAACCCTATCTCTGTCTGAAAGTACAAATCAAAGATAAAACAAAAGTAAGACTACCTTAAAATTGATCCAACCCAAAGTTTAGATGTAGAACCGATAATTATTAATCATAATAGTGCAATTCAACTCCTTCCCTAGTGAAAACCCAAATTTTATTATTGGCGCTAAAGAAAGTGAAACTCGGAAAACTCTGTAATTTTAGAGATATTGGTGTGCACCATAGGTTCAAGCAGCCAAAACATCCATAGTTTATGAGTCCTCGTTTAAATGTAGGATTCCGTTATGAAAGGCAGATTCGCAACACCCTCAACATTCCAACAAAGAAGATTAACCAAGCAGGTATAGCCTACTACCTAGTAATCCTAAGGGGTGTGGCACCGAATCTCCAACCCAATAATACTTGACTTAGAAATTCCAGCTCCATAGTGTCTTTTCTCCTCCTACTTTTTTGTTGCGACCAAGCTCCTTCGTCAGATTGCTAAGTCGTCAAGAACAATTTCAATGGTGTCCCGCTAGCGGGTTCGTATGAGTAATGAAAGCAAGACCAACACGAACTAGCCGGTATGATCAAGCTTCAAAGAAGAATGTATATTATATATATATATATATATATATATATATATATATATATATATATATATATATATATATATTCTTATAGCTATGGTCTATGTCTCAAAGTGGATCGAGACGGCGTCTCTACCAAATTGTGATGCTCAAAGTGTTGCTAAATATTTAAAGAGAAATATCTTTAGTAGATTTGGGATGCCTGTGAGTGATCATTAAGTGATAGAGGAAGTCACATAATAAATAGAAGAATCGAGGCATTATTTAGTAACATGAAATCAACATCTAATTTCCACAAGATATCACCCCCAAACTAGTGGTTCGACGGAAGTTTCTAATCTTAAGATTAATAAAGACTCCTCGAAAGATCAAGTAGCTACTAAAAAGATTGGTATTCAAAATTAGGCATGCATTATGGACTTACATAATTTTCCAGATATAAAACATCCATCAAATGTCTCTCCATATGTGCTCATATTTGTCAAAGCTTGTCACATATGAGTAGAATTGGAACATAAAGTTTATTTGGTTGTTAAAGAATTCAATTATAAAATGAAAGAATCTTGTAAGCAGTTATACTTTTACTACGTTGAATGAATGTGAGAACAAGTGCTGAATCTTAAGGAAATGCCGTAATTTATAAGGAAAAAAAGAAGAAATGGCACGATCGCAAGATTCTAGGAATGATTTTTGGCCCGGAGAGGAAGTTTTATTATTTAATTCTTTATCAAATTATTTCTTAGAAAACTTCAACTGTGTGATCGTGACTATTTACTATAGTAAAATTTTATCTTTTTGGTGCTGTTGATATTAAAGATTGTGGCAAGAGTGGCAGTAGAATTTAAAGTAAATGGATAAAGACTTAAACCCTATTTAGGATGAAGGACCGATGGTAAATGAGATTTTAATGTTGGGACATCTTATGATATTTGGATTTGTTAAATACATGTTAAATTAAGCGCTTTCTTTGGCGCAACCCATGTTATATGATCGATCAGGTTTTTCATTGTTAGGGTCTAGTTTTCTTGTATGTTAAAGTTTGTGTTTATGTGTTTGATCACAATCGTGTGAAGTGAGATAAATAAAATCCTTATTCTTTCACAGGACCTGACATTAGTATGCCCGTAGGAGGTAGTAAGATTAACATTGTTCTCTATACCCTAGTTCTCACCGAGCATAGCATTTTCCGGATTCATGCTGAGTTCGCACAGGAATGGCCCTTCTCACTTGACTTCCTATTTCGACATGTTCTACTTTTTAAGGGTTCAATCGATCACCTATGAGAGGGGCTAGAGCATGTTTTTTTTTTTTTTTTCGAACTGACAAGAGATGTATGCTTTATCGATTGGAGGGCACTTAAAATCGACAACACATAAGAAGATCTAATAGTAATGGTTCTACATTATCCAAGATTTTCCTTACAAAATTATGTGGAAAGCATCCGTCCGTCACCGGAAGGAGATTTCTTTGAGATTAGACAATAGGAAATGGAGATGTGAAGAGAAGAGGGATGAGTAACCTTCATTATTCACCTATCTAGAATTTTGTGTTTGTACTTATTTTGTGTGATTTACATGTGGAAGCGGAGTAAATATTTCTAATTATATGACTGACATCAAATCTAGGGCTTACGCATAGGAGGTAGTGGTCACTATCATAGTTTGGGAGCATAGGCACCACAACATTCGGGCATCAAGGTCCCACACATAATGATCGTGGCCTTGGCACCAATTTTATGGCGCATAGGCGCCACGACCACCTAGGCGATAAATCACCTAGACTAGTCTAGTTTAGGTCATTTTTGTGAATCCTCCTCCCCGATTCTTCTTCGGTGATGGAGAGGCGATACGAATGCATCCTCATATCTTTCATTTGTGCTTGATTTGGTGAAGATTTAGAGGGTGAAAATCACTTAGGAGGTATATTCCGCTTCTAAGCACAAATTTTCTTATTCAACCTAGGAACTTTGGGATTTTCTTGAGATTGACCCAGAGATTTCTCGAAGAGATCTTGATTTAGACGAAAACTATCATATTGTGCATCCACCATCATTTTCTACCTCATTCCTTTGTGGTTACTACTTTTACTTATCCATGGCTCTAAAACCAAAGGGGTAAGGCCGCTCTTCATTCAATAAAAAGAAATGTAAAGTTCCAAAGCTCGTGAGCATTACAATGATCATTTGATAGCGAATAAAATGATTGTCGAGAGGGTTTCCATCGAATTTCTGGGTCTAATAGAGAATGTAATTGTTAAAAAGTATTTGGTAGAGTTCTGTTATAGGACCTCGATGCTGTGATTTATGTAGTCGGGGAATTTTATGCTGATCTACCATAAGTTATTGATAGGTCCGTGTTTGTGAGAGAGAGAATCTTTCATGGACATCTAACCTTCTCATATTAATGAATTATATTTTTGGATGATGTCCCTAATTGTTAAGACCAAGTTGTACCTCCACTAATGCATTCTTGGAGAAGGTTATCCATGAATTAGCCAAGAGTGTAGGTGTGTGGAATGTTAAAAATAGAATTAAAGTTAACTTACCGCTACAACCGGGTAATATCTCTCATGTTTGGCATTACTTTATTTCTTCTAAAATGATTCTCCTATAAATCTGAGTAAAGTAAATAGAGATCGGGCTTTATTGAACTTTGTATACAATGCTTGAGACCCATCGATGTTGGTTTCATAATTTACTATTCTATCAAAAAGAACCTCAGCGAGGGAACTACACTGTCCGGGGCACCCCACGCTTTTGCTTTTTCCAACTGGGCCGGAGTACCTTCTAGTAGTATGAAGGAGATACTTCATTCGGAAAAAAGGATTATATATGAGAAATACAATTTTTTTGGAGAGTAAATCGAGGTTTCCACCGGCCTCATGCTTTTACTCCTTTCAACCCTTCTCCTACTACTCTTAGGAACATTCGACAAACAATTACAAAGAGTAGAGGATAGCACTTCTATTTTGCATGTGGAGAGATATATAGATTGGCTAAACACTGCTCACATTTAGATTGGCAATATAAAATGCCAATATGATTATTGTGACAATCTCTATAAGCCATTTAAGCCGAGGTGTGCCGCAGAAATCATTCGATTGATGGAGACAATTTACCGATTTTCTTACATCTCCTCTTTACGATTCACGGGCAATAACAGCCAACCAATGGAAGAGGAGGAGGAATCTAAGGAGGAAGATTCAAACAATATTAATGATGACAATGATGATGATGAGGAGGATGAGGATTGATTTCATTTTTTTTTTGTTATTTTTCTATGTGTGGATGTACCGGACTGTATTTTTGGTATTTGTTGGTGCTGTTGTTGTACCCTCGTATTCATTTTATATTTTTTTATTCTTAGATCATTCCCGTTAATCTATCGAGATATTTAGGACATCCTTTGGTGTAGTTTTTTTACCTTTGTTTAGCTTTGATATATTTGTTACTGCATATATGTGTATTGTGCTTAAACCTGTTAATTTTATGGTAGACACAAGAGGGAGAAAGTATGTGTATGAAATTTTATTTTCCCTGTGTATATTCTTGTTTTAAATTGTGTTGTATGTTAAAAATTAAGTTTTTTTTTTTTTTGAGGGGGTCATTTTAAAGGTTGAATTTATTAGTCCTCGACAAAATGTATTTAAATTGTTATATTTTATAAATTTGAGGAATGTGAATTAATTTGGTATTATTATAACTTTTTAGAAAGCAAAAACATAATTTCTTTTATTTAAAATTCTACTTAAAAGAAACTGAACCTGAGTTAAGATAACTTGTAACTTGTCATGTAGAAAAATGAATTGTCATTTATTTTTGAAAAAAAGAATTATAAATTTGTGAAGTTATGTATTCTTAAATATATATTAATTAAGAATTGAGCTCTATAAATCTTAGTTTTAAATAGCACTTATTAATTTTTTTGCAAGCCTAAAAAGTGAAGTGGTGTGGTAGCTTTCACTTTAAGGAGGTGTGATAAACGACCCTGAAATTATTAAAAATGTAATCAGATATAGTAATACTCCTAAAGCTATGCTAAGGATTAAATGTAAATATTCTCAAGCAAGAAAAATAAAAATAAAAAAGAGAGAGAAAAAAAAAGAGAAGAATAATGAGAAAGAGAAGAAAATTAGTTTCGCTAGACTCTTTTTATTGTTGGAGCTTTATTGCATTTATAAGCTTGCTTGAATTTATGTTTTACTAAACAATCTTTTTAAATTGAGAACTCAAATTCTATTTTTCTATCTTCTAAGGTACTATAGCTAACAAGTTTTAATTAATTTTTAAAATAATAATTCATGTTTTTTTTACAAATGAAAAGCTTCTATAACTTAGGACTAATTTATTTATTGGAAATAATGTAATGATAAACTATGATTTTTTCGAGGCAAAGTTCTTGATATTTTTAATGGAACCCACTCCCTCAAATTAAATTAAATTGATCTTAAAATTTTAGCTATATTTCGAGGACAAGTAACCTTTACGTTTCGGGGGATTTTGATGTGTGAAAAGATTGTATAAATTCATTTATGTTTCGTATATCTTTTTGAATGAAATTGTACTTTAAAGAAATTTATTTTTATGTTTTTCTTGCAGGCATAGTAGTATTAGAAGTAGAGCGAGTTGGAAGAGACATAGAGCGAAAAGGGAGGAGAATTAGAGTACAAAGTCATATAGTGGGTTTGGGCCTCGCACAAGACTTGGGCGCCTAGTTCCAACCCATACAAATAGAGAGGCATCTCGGGTCTTGTTCAGCGTGATTATGATATAGATGGGAATACTTTTAGAAGAATTCAAGTTGGTTGGTTCAACTGGAGAAGACTGGTCTTGCTCACATTGATGGTGATATAATGTTATTAGTTGAATTCATGTTGGTTGGTCAAGTAAGAATGCATCGTGTCTATTGCTTAAAACATAAATCACTACAAATAAGTGTCTTATATGTGATTGACCAAGTAGTGTCGACTTCACCGGATAATGTGAGCTACTTAAAAGAGGTTCCCCGGGGTCATTTTCTTTGGTTTTCAGCCTCTAATGAGCCACTAAGCATAATCATTCAATGTACACATTGGTAAGAATTGACTGATTGTTTATTTGTATTAGTTGAAGGTATCCAGAAAGCAATCTATGTTGCAATGGATATTCGGTAAGTTAAAAATACTGTGCGTATCGCTGTAAGTTAAAAACCTTTAATTAAAAGTTTATTGTTATCAAATTGAAACCTTCAATTAAAAGTTTATTTTGACTTAAATTGTTGAAAGTGTCAATTAAACATTGGTTTTAATTATGCAGAAGGAGTATGAGCAGTTCGAAAGAGGCACTTGGTCACTCGAGCCCGCTCTTACGCCACCACAGTAGTAACAATCTAACACTATGTTGCCTCGATTGCAAGCTTTGGTCTCATGTGGCGGGGAAGAAGAATGGGAGTGTTTTTAGCTTGAGTAGAGGGCATAGCTTTCGAGTTTGAGCTCTCTCGTGTCCCGCATTGAGTTCTCCCAGGCTCCCTCGCAGCCGCACCAGGAGGTTCTTGTCAAACAGTGGCTGCAATGAACGAAGAGATTTGCCGCTGTGCAAGCACACGCTAGAAGACCAACATATGTTTCCGAGGACCCTATAACGCGCACGACGGAGACTTTAGTGCATCGTTGGGACAAGCAACCAATGGCATCCGTAGAGGAGGAGGAGGAGTTTATTTTTATGTTTTCTTTTAGTTGTAAGAATTATTTTGAAATCCCCGATTACATTTTTTTGTTAAATTTATTATTCTTATTTGGAAAATTTGTGAAAGTATCTTCTTCTCAATAATGCATATTTTTAGTGTTTTGATTTATGATATGGTTGTATAATACATGGTATGTGATGTGGGTAATATGATGTGTGCAAAGTATCAATATATAATTGATCTTATGATAAAACTTAAATATCGCCGGATTTACCTTCGTTTCGCATCCAATTTGACAGATGAATCATCAATACACCAAAAGGATAAACCTTTTGTGTCATATTAGAATAATATATTTTTTCTTCATTTTTTAATATTATCTTATGGAATTGCTTTCATATAAAAATTTGATATGGACCAAAAATAAGAATGATATCACTGAATGGCACACAAGAATAAAAATTATTAATACAGAATATTTGTTTAATTTGTTCAAACATGATTAAGCTCAACAAATCATTTAACTCATTGTTTTTTATCTTTTTGTTATGCTATTTTAAATATTTATTATCATTTTTTAAATCATCACCCCTCACACACAAAGTTGAAAGAGAATAACCTGATACTTCTTTTTTAGCTTTAAAGTATGAGATAAGGTATATTATATGAGAAGTCAAAAGTTTATTGTCTTTACTGTGGAGAACATTGATGCATGAAACATTTATTTAAGAGATTGCAAGCTTCACTCCATCCTATGTCTCATTTCTCTCCAACTTCTTCAAAATAATGTCAGGGGATTTTTCTATTTTTAATAACGCATTAGGATATGATATTGGTCCCTTTGATCAACCAGTGAGTTTGGAGTTTTATTCAACAATAGGACATTTATCAATGGATCTGAATTGAAGCCTTCGGGCTGTTGTCAATCGCCCTAGAGTTGAAATTGAGGAGATGATCTACGTGTTTTCTACACTCTTGTACTATAATATTTTATTATTATTATTATTATTATTATTATTATTATGTTGTGTCTTTATTTGATTCATTTTCATGAAAACAAATAATATGTTATTATGTGACTTTAAGGTGATGGTTGATCTCGATGCGCCAAATCCTAGTGATCCAACGTTGAAAGAATACTTACACTGAGAATTAACCTCCTAATATTTTAATTCTAAGTTGAAAGAAATGCATGTTTTGTTAATATTTCTAACTAAAATGTCTGCATAGCTAAACTGCTAATTTTTCTTAAAAACTATGCAGGATGGTGACGGATATCCCAGGAACAACAGATGCAAGTTTTGGTGAGTAGTGAAATTATTCTATTGTAATTTTTGAATGGCTAACATTTGAACAAGTTAAAAGTAATCATATATACTATTTTTTAACTGCCCGCCATTATCACCGCTACCGACTATCACCACATCCTACGACCATTGACCTCCCTCTCACCGCAATTACCAGTTGTCATCCTTTAATTGTTGTTGTCCCGTTCTCAATTTCTCACTTGTCCGTTTTTGGCTATCATTGGCCGATGTCACCTGATGCCCGCTAGCTTTTTTGCACTTCCATTTGTTTGCCCGCCGACGCCACTGACCTCCTGCCACCCGCTTCTTCATTCTCTCGACCTCATATTCTATATTTGCTTATTTTACTTCAAACAAAACACAAAATTTACAAGTTCAACATTTATTTCACACTATTGTCTAACGTCTAAACTTTATTTATTTATTTATTTTTTTGTTTACATTAATACCGCCCAAATCTTTCATATCACATGTGTTGTAAATATCACTACGTTAACATTTAGTCGTGTATTAATATAAATAAGAAAGCTAGATGCTGTATATATAAATACATGCGAATTAGATGGCATGTATGTAAATGTTCCTCATAATGATAATTTGGCTTGCTTGCTTGCAGGGCGAGCTGATAGGCATGAGAGCCCTCGTCCAGTAATCGGAATACATCGCATCGTCTTCGCTCTCTTTACAGCAACGCAATAGAAGGAATAGTGTCTCAGCTCCAAATGCAAGAGAATGCTTCTTGCACGCAAGCCTTTGCGGATACTTACGGCCTTAGTCCCCCAGTCGCTGCTGCGTTCTTCAATTGCCAGCGCGAGGGTGGCTCTGGCGGCCGAAGATTCTACCCTTGAAAAATTCCAATGCTATAAGTTCTCATCATCATAATTATATATAGTTACTTTCACTATCATATGCTTATGTGAACTACTACTAAGATAGCTTTTGAAGCGTTGTATCATCATCAACTCTATTATAGTACTTATTATGCATCTCAAATGATATAAATATTATCATAGACGGACTAATGGAATGTATTTTATTGTGCTTTGGTGTGTTTCTTTCAGTTATATATGATCAGATACGAGAGTAATGTGGACTTGGTTAAAACACAATATTAATACTTCAATGACTTGTGAATATATTATATCATATCGAATTTTTTGATATTTTAAAAATTATTATGGTGTGTCAGTTTATATTTCATATTTAAAATAAATCAATTGTTTTTAGAGCCTGAAATAACATGTCAAACAAATCCCATAGATTTACGTTGGACTACAATATTTCATACACATCTTCTTGATTACTTCTTCTTTATCCTATTAATAGAATAATCAATCTTACTACCAATTATTTATTGATTTCTTATGTTTTTTTGGTGAACTCCTTTGATTATCCAATTATTTAAGTTTTCGTCATCATTCTTCTTACACTGACTAAGAATTCATATCTAATTGTTCAACTATATATCTATTGTACAAGAAAACTAATGGTAAATGACCAAAATAACAAGTGATGTATGTGATGTTATGCAAATTAAGAGTGCTAAAAATGCCTAACAAAGAACACTTAATGATAACGACAATTAACATAGATGATGATGCATGAATAAAGTCCAAACCACTAATCATCATTGAAGCAACATGAACAAGGCATGTTTAAATAATGGAGTGCATCGATGTATTTAGATCAGCAAAATTTCTTAAGAGAGGTTGCACGATAAAGAAAACATGCAACAGATGTAAAATGTGCAAATTAAGTACAAATTACTTGTATCATCACCAAAATTACTTAAATGATACCCATTCACAAATAAAAAATGCCAATGCATTCTAAGTGTCAAAATTCCATATGAATATGCCTTCCATAATTATTATGTTTAAGCATGATGCAAAAAGATGGACTACTGGCGTGACATGCATGAAAAATTGGGGCCCAAATTACCCCGATCTTTCGCCAAAATTATTCAAATAATTTCCAATTATAAAATGGATTGTATGAATACGTTCGGGACATAAAAAATGAGACTAGAACTGATACCATTATTGTTTAGTCCCGCATATAAGTTATGTATCATCGAGTGAGCATGTTCTCGCACCCCGCACCAACATCCTGCGTCTCCGCGCCAACCTTAGGTCCAACGGCCCTGCGTTGGGTCCACGCCGGCAAACAGAGGACACAAAAACCCGTGGCAACTTTAGGGTCCACCAAAGGCACTACTCCGCCACCCGCGCCCCCGCCTTTTGGAGCTTTTGCACCTGTCTTGGGACCAATGCACCCATCGCCATGCCTGCGTAGGTCCGTACTGCGAACCGTAGGGCACATGAAACCCTTCTCCCAATGTCAGCACGCCGTGCCCGCCATGCGCTGGTGCGATTGCGCTGCGACCAAGGTGCACCCGTGTCAAGCCGTTATCTACTATGATTTGTGTTAGGCCCTCAACACCAAGTTTAGGGGCCATTTTGACATTTAGTGGTCCGGGATGTTCCCCATGAAGGCCACCTCGTTTTTCCAACGTTATGCATGCGTAGCATCTAAGCCAACTCATTCATGAGGTAGAGGGCATTTTTAACCTTTAAGCCAAATAAGACAGTTGAATTAATTCTCAACAAAGTGGGGATTCTTCTTTAGGAGGATTGTTGAGAGAGCATTTGGGGTAGAAGAGGGAGCATCACGGAGAAGTTCCTAGCACGGAGTCCACACTACTTTGCTTGAGTGAGTCCATGAGGAAGAAAAGGAAAGCTTAAGACTTTCTTCATTCTCCTTTTTCCTTCCTACATGTTTTCTCCTCCCTCTCATCACTCTCCTTTTCTTAACTTCCACTTCCCCTTTTCGAGGAAAGAGTGAAATTATGAGGGTTCTCTTGGAGATTTTAGAATTTCCTTTGCAAAGGAAAGCTTCATCCCTACAATTGTCATGGAAGGAGCATGCAGCAAGCCAGGTGAATGCTTCTCCAACCATCGAGGAGGTGAGAATTCCTAAATATCTCATTTTTCTTCTAGCTAGTTTTCCTTGGTCTACTGTGAGATACTAGGATTATGTTATGTGCTAGATGAAGCTCCACAGTTTGGTTGCTTGTTTTCTTATAATCCCCAACAAATCCACGAGCGAAATCCTCAACCTTAGCTCCAAAATCCTATAAAGCCGAGAATGGAATATTCCTCGTGGTTGTTTTGGTGGCCCTTTGATGGGAGAGGTGAAGTCCTCTAACCAGAGATCACAGTTTTCTGTTTCTCTTTCCCTAGGTTATGCCTCATATGGAAAAGCCTTCATTTCATGATTATCTTCCTACAATCGATAATTTTTCTTGGTATAGCCAAGCAATTAAAGGTAAACCTCATATTTACTTGTGAAGATAAGATAGTTGGACATGCCTCCATCAACTACACTATGCTCCCCCATGAGATCGCTAAGACGAGTCCGATCTGTCATCGCCTTGATGGAATTTCATTTTTGCATGTGTTCGCCTCAATTTCGTGTGCATGGCAAGATTTTTTAAAATATGCATTATAATACTAGATTTTTTTTCTTGTGTTATCGATCAATCGCCTACAATGTACTGAGAGATTATCTTTCGATCGATCTAATCGATCACCACTAGTCTGGATCAATCGCCGCTACTCAATCGACCGATCGACGGCCGCCCACCTTCGTCGAACCGATCGATCCGCCGCCACTGTACCCCGATCAATTGATTGACCACCTTCCCATTTACCCGATCAATCGCCGGCCACCGGCCTAATCGATTGATCGACCACCTTTGGCCGACCGCATCAATTAGCCTCCAATTCGTTAAATATATCGATTGACTACCTTTGGGCTTCGACATAATTGATGATCGATTGGCACCACCTACTCGGTCTATTAATCGACCACATTTCACGTAATTTTGATAGATCGCCTTCCGTTCCCGGACCCGATCAATCGATTAACTACTTTCTATTGATATGATCGGTAGCCTCTAGTCCTCGGATTGATCAACCATTTTTTCATCGATCGACCACCCGAGCCATATCAACTAATGTCACTTGTTACATGTGTTTTGAGTTTCATGCACTAGCACATCCATCTTTACACTTGCACCTTTTCACCTTGCATTTTTCCCCGTATGACATCAGTATGTTTATGTCTTGCTTGTTTGAGGTCCGCACATGAGTTTGTGCTTTCACACACTCATTTCACATACACACATATCCTATGAAGGGGTGGCTAGTATTTCTAGCTTACGCGATATGTAATTCTCCATAAAAAGAATTACACTACACTTCACTTCCTACAAAGACTACTCTCAGAACGTCGTAGGTATGTCACACTGTGTCACTTAGCATAGATCACACTCCTTAGTCTTTGAACCTATCTAGTGCACATTCTTATACATTTCCGTACATTTCAAATCATGTAACTTGGCACAGAAACACTCTCAAGCTTCTGAACCCACCTAATACATGATGTATTTCCACTGATACACTACTCTCACCTAGCCTGTGTCACGCTCCTCTAGCCTCTAAACCTATTTGGTGCATGAGTGTCCGAATTCATCAAGTTTATTTGTGAAGCTTGATGTTCTCCTCGACATGGTGCTTTTCAAGGTCGTGTTGATTTGAAGATTTGGTTTTTCAAATAATAAAGCGTGTCACCAAAAGTAGTAAACCGCTTTTGAAAGGTAAAAATACGATTTTATGATAGTCTGATTATTTGAACCAAGAAAGTGTTTGATATATGCACTTATTTATTGTTTATTACTCTAGTGTTTCTATATGCAATCAATAGCCCTAGCTTTAGTTACCAACACTAGGACCAAATTGGGTCACTTTCCCTATCTAATCTGAAGACTAAATTAAGTTTAGATTAGTTCGGAGTATTCTTCTTATTATATGGGCACCACTATAGCTAATTACAACTTAAGCGGCCGAAACCAATTAATAAACTCTGGATTAAGGCTATGGCTTTGTCCTCAAAAGGTTGAATCTTGTCATTTTCAAAGAAAGATTGTAATGTTTTATTCATTAAATGTTTCTTTGAATTCACATGGCATATACTATGAGTCTAAAAAGTAAATAGATTTACGTCGTAATCTGGAAACGAACAACCTCGGAATGCTAGGGTAAAGTTTATCGAGAGAAGTGAAACTTCAAAGCTCAAACCTAAAAGAAGACATGCAAATGGACTTACAACCCCTACCCGGAAATAACTCGTCATCTAGACCACCTAATTACATTCAAAATCATGTCGTCATTTCAATAATACATGATATGGTTATTTATTAAGAGTTGTAGGTCTTACGACTTAATTATAAATCAGGTCGTCTAAGTGTGTATGGTATGTATAATGTCCTAACACTAATGAAAAATATATTTTAAATTCTTTTAATTTAAATGATTTATACCTCACCATATTCAAATGTTTAGTTTTAATTAGTGTCGAGTGCATCACAAGCTGTATAATTGGTTATGCAAGTTCTTAATTATGAATGCATAAATGATTTGCTCAAGTGCCAATCGATATAGGTGTTGGGAGAACTCACTCTATAAGGTAGTGGTTCTCATGGGTCAAAAAATCCATTTCGTGCGATAAGCCATGGTCAAGACGTGAGCAGGGAGCAACATGTCATGCATATGTCTACAGATCATGTTATCATTCTCATTCGTAAATCAAAAAAGAATTTATACTCAATTTTGTTTTTTTGTCAATCGAGGTTATTAGATGCATGATGTTTCTATGTTGTGAATGCAGTGATTTATTTAGTTCTAAATATGAATTTCTTTGAAAAAGTTAAGTCAAGTTGTTTAAATTGGGTTAGAAGATTTAGTCCCTAAGTGAGCCTACCCGTAACCTGTGCAAAAGGCAAAAATTGCTGCTTATTGACATATAATTTGGATAGATATATCAAATGGATAAATAAACAAACGTTGTGGGTGCCAACTCTAACTTATGTCATACTCGTTAACCAACATCATCCGAGCTACCGTTAATTGTTTACTTGAGGTTCATCATTTGCTTCGTGTTTTGTCATCTTTTGAATAGTTCAAATGTTTCTAGCCAGTTGATCGTAACTTTCTACTCTATAAAAGAAAATAAAACTTAAAGAAAAAGAACCCAGGTTACCATTGTATTTATGTCGTTGATCACCCTTAAAATTACATAATTATTATATAATTTTTAACTAATATTTTAAGGATATTCCGCTTTAATGAAAGGTATTTATGTTTTGCCGTAGGTACAAGAAATGTTTATGAAGAAAAGAATCAAAAAAGAAGAAAAAGGGATAAAAATGAGTCAAACTGAAGAAAAGAAAATTGTGCCGACTGGGCTCAGTAATTTCGTATTTCTCTGCGCCTGCGCGCCAAACTCAGCAAGGCGGAAACCAGAGAATTCTCGGGATGGTTTTGTGATTTGCCGATGACTCAAAAGCAATCTAGAAAGCTCGTCAATTTCTCATATGTTAAAAACAAGTTACAATGAATTTAAATACAGGGAATCAATTATTTAACGAAGAGTTACTCAAAATCTGAAGGGATGTGCCTACATTTGCGCAGGAGATCGGCGCCAGAGCCAGATCCTGGGCATAGGCGCCATAGTTACCTTCTAGAATATTCAACAAATTGACAATTTTTTAAGAGGTGCCTCAAGAAACCCATGGTCATTTTTGAAGCTCATAAATGTATAGGACAATTTGGCCACAATGTGTGGTCGTTAGAGTGTGTAAGTGTTATAAGAGTGAAAGTGGTGTGCCATTTCATTTAGTTAAAGAGTGTTTAGAGTTATTTACTTTTCTTTACCTGAGAGTTCAGTGTTCACAGTGTGATTGCTAGAGCTGAGTCTTGAAAAAGTCACGGCGTCGAGAAACTTCAAAGGATTGCTTGGATATCATTCCAAATAAGTATTTATAATTTGGTTCTTAAGTTTTGTACTTTGAATTTGAGTTATATAAATATGGCTCGTGGTGTGAATCATATGCTTTCGAGTAGTCCTCTTGTCTTTCTTCCTACAAATATGAAATGATTTAGACAAAGATTTAATTTATTTTTGAGAACTTATTTTCTTTCATCAATAATTTGGGTAGATGTTACTTTACCCGATTATCATTTACACTACAACTCGATCACTTGTAATTTTAAAACCAATGAAGAGTTCTTAAGACCCGACGTGCTAAGAGTTCTTAACTTGTAAGTATCACATTTACCTCGGGAAAGGTGATGGCAATCCTCAAGGCAGGCGAATAAATATATATAACTCAATAAGAGAATTCGAATACGTTTTTAGGAGGATGCGCTAAATTCTATCAATTTGGTTTAAGAGGAGGTGACGGGTCCTAGTATACTCGACCATGTGCACCTCAGAAACTAGAAGGAGAGCCAAAGGGTAAAGATTATTTTTTGTTCTATTCTATTACAATACCACATTCTAAGTTCTCAAACTAATTTAGATGTTTACTAATCATTAAATATTTTGTATGGGGAAAGAATCTTTGTTTATCAGGTTAAAGAGTTTAAAGTAATCGTTTTATTTCCTATCGCTACTTTAATAACTTACATATTCATACTTGATAATCGATTAGTTTATAAATTGATTTTCATCTTTTTTTTCTTAATTATTTGCACTTAACCTTCCCCGTGAGATCGATATCTCGGGCTTAATTTAAAGCTCTATATTACTTCAAACGATACGTATACTTGCGTAGTACCCATAGTGTATGATTTATATTTATTTATAAAATCTTTAATCTTTAAAATATTGTACATTAGCCGCTTAATCTAATTTGGGGTCACATTTATCCATAATTTTATAAGCTTATTTTACTTGCTTAATTGCGGTCGTGGTCAAGTTTTTGGCGCCGTTGCTGGGGAAGGAATGATAAACACTAAAAATTAAATAATTAAGTGAAAGATAAAAACTTTATTTTTTTATAATATTTATATTTTTATTTTTTAAAAATATTTTCTAATTCTATGCAGTTTAGATCCGTTGATTAATACCTTATAATTCTGAATTATAACGCACGTAAGAAGAATTAGAAAAGAAAACGGATTCATAATTTGCTAGAAATAAATAATATACCTCGAAATAATATGGAACAAAATATTGCAGAAAATGAACATCAAAATATACATAAATCCTTAAGAGAGTATGCTGACCCTACAACATGATTAAATTCACTTAAGCATTTAAATCCCTATCAGAAGAAGAACTCATTTGAACTTAAACTCGCAATTATACAAATGGTCCAAAATAATTAACATTGGGAGGATCTCCTAACAAGATCCTAATTTACACCTCACAGTTTTCTAGAACTTCGTGCTACTTTCAAGCATTTATAACGCTTCGACGATGCTATTAGTTTCTTGACTTTTTCCTTTTTCTTTAAGGCATACAGATTAAGATGTGCACTTAAATTCATTAGCAACTAGATCTATTAAAACTCGGGGGAGAAATAATGCAAAAATTTCTAGCTAAGTATTTTCCGCCTTCCAAAACCGCAAAACATAGAAATGATATAACCTCATTTACTCAATTTGAAGGAGAAACTATTTATGAAGCATGGTAATGATTTAAAGAACATCTTAGGAAGTGCCCACATCATGCTTTACCAAACTCGTTAATTATACAAACATTTTATAATGGATTAATAAAGTTCTCTTAGATTTATTGTAGATGTTGCCGCTAAAGGTTCCTTAATGGCTAAGTCATTCGATGAAGCTTATGCTTTAACAGTAGAAGAAATGACAACTAATAATTTTCAATGGCCTTCGATGTGAATAAAACCAAAAGAGTGGTCAACTAAGAAAATGAAGCTCTCTTTCCTATTTTAGTATCTCAAGTTGCTTCAATATCTAAGAAATTGATAATTTGTCTCAATTATCGCATTTATGTAATGATAATTCGGGAAGCACCGATGAATCTCAAACTTTAGAGACATTACAAGTTATCGCTCGCAAAACTAATAACCTTTATTCCAGTTACTATCATCCAAAGTTTGGAAAATCACTTTTAAGTTAAACCGGAATAATGCAAATCCACAATGGGGTAATAACCAACCTAACCAAATTGGAAATCGAATAACCAAGGTAATTCTAACTATCGACCTTCTTATCCTCCTTGTTTTAATAACCAAAGAATTTAAGAAAAAGAAATTGTCTATAAAAGAATTAATTTGCCAAATACAGTAGTCGTATTGCAAAGTCAAAATGTTGCGATAGAAATATTAAAAATCAAATGAGGCAAATTGCAAATGCAATTAACAATCGTACCACAGGGAACACTTCCAAGTATGTTGAAGTAAATCCAAGAGAAAATGGAAAAGATCACCGTAAATTGAAGTTGTATTACTTAGAAGTGGAAAAGAACTAAGGGATGGAAAGAAAATAAAATTCAAAAGACACTAAAGTAATTGAGAAAACTCAAGGAAATACTTATTGAAGAATAGAAACAATCTCTATCTCAAGATGAATTTGAAAACCTCTAGCCCCATTTCTACAACAACTAAAACAACAAAAATTGGATCAACAATTTTTGAAATTTTTCGTGTGTTTAAAAAAGCTTACCATTAATATCCCATTTGCTGAAGCTTTTGAACAAATGCCTAAGTATGCTAAATTTATGAAAGATATTATTAATAAGAAAAGAAAATTTGAAGCTTTTGAAATTGTTGCACTAAGTAAAGAATGTAGTGCAATTATTCAGAAAAAGCTACCTCAAAAGTTTAAAGATCCTGGAAGTTTTACTATACCATGTGTTATAGGAGATAGATTTCATGGAAAAGCCTTATGTGATTTAGGAGCAAGTATTAACCTCATGCTTTTATCCATCTTTAAGAGGTTAGATTTAGGAGAAATATCTCCTACTATTGTAACCCTACAATTAGCAGACCAATCTACTACTCACCCAAGATGAATGATAGAAGATGTGTTGGTAAAAGTGGATAAATTCATTTTCTCTAAAGATTTTATAATTATGGATATAGAAGAAGATGAAGAGATTCCTATTATTTTAGGAAGACCATTCCTTGCTACTAGACATACTATGATAGATGTACAAAAAGAGGAGTTAATTATGGGAGTTAACGATCAAGAAGTAATATTCAATGTTCTTAAATCAATGCGGTATCCTAATAAGGAGAAGTGTTGCAGAATGGATATTTTTGACTACATGATAGCATAACACTATCATGAAAAATGTCAGATCATTTCTAAAGAAGAAGAATTTTTAAACCCTGAAGATTTAAGTGATGAAAATGATTCTGAAGAAGAGATAAAAGATATTGATTATGTTAATGAAAATTGGGAAATATTGGATACAACTGAAAATAATGAATTCAAACCATCTATTAAAAAGGCTTCGAAATTGGAATTGAAGGAATTACCCTCTCATTAAAGTATGCATTTTTAGAGAGTTCATTAACTTTACCTATTATTATATCTTCTGAATTAACTACAGAACAAGAGTTGAAATTGATTGAAGTATTGAAAGAGTATTAAAAATTTTTTGGATGGACGATAGCAGATATTAAAAGAATTAGCCTATCAATATGTATGCACATAATATTATTGGAAGATGACAATAAACCCAGCATTGAACCTCAAAGGAGATTAAACCAAGTTATGGAAGACGTGGCTAAGAAAGAAATGTTGAACTGGTTGGATGCTGGAATAATTTATTCAAAATCTGATAGTCCTTGTACATATTTTTACTTTTTGGATGGATATTCTGGTTATCATTAAATACCTATAACTCCTGAAGATCAAGAAAAGACTAAGTTTACAAGTCATTACGGAACATTTGCTTTTCGTAGAATGCCTTTTGGGTTATGTAATGCACCAGCTACTTTTCAAAGTTGTATGATGGTTATCTTTTCTGATTTAATTGAAAAAGGAAATGAAATTTTATGGATGATTTTTCCGTATTTGGAACTTTTTTTTATTCTTGCTTGAATAATTTGACTTAAGGTATTAAAGCGCTTTCAAGAAACAAATTTAGTTCTGAATTGGGAGAAGTGTCAATTTATGGTGACAGAATGAATTATACTGGGACATAAAATTTCTAAAAATGGAATGGAAGTTGATCAAGCAAAAATTCAAGTTATTGCTAGATTACAACCCCCAACTAATATAACTGGTATAAGAAGCTTTCTTGGACATGTTGGATTTTATAGAAGATGTATTAAAGATTTTTCCAAGATTACTAAACCTTTATGCCATCTTTTAGAAAAAGATATAAAATTTGAATTCAATGAAAATTGCCTGAATGCCTTCAACTTAGTAAAAGAAAAGATAATCATTGTTGCATCTAATTGGGAAAACCATTTGAATTAATGTGCGATGCAAGTGATTACGCTATAGGGACAGCTTTAGGATAAAGGTATGATAAAATGTTTAAGGTTATATATTATGCCATTAAAACTCTCAATGATGCTCAAATAAACTACAAAACTACTGAAAATGGGTTATTGGCTATAGTATATGATTTTGACAAATTCGGATCATATTTACTTGGGAATAAATGTATTGTCCATATGGATCTTTCTGCTATTAAATATTTGATGACAAAAAAGGAAGCTAAACTGAGATTGATTAGATGGATCCTTCTTTTGCAGGAATTTGATTTTCAAGTAATTGATAGAAAAGGGTCTAATAATCAAATCGTCGATCATCTTTCAAGAATTGAAAATGATAAGAAAGTGAATGATAAGGAAGAAATTAATGATTTTTCTCCTGATGAACAACTTTATATTGTTTCTGATGGATTAATCTCATGGTATGCTGATATAGTTAATTATTTAGCAAGTAACGTTATAGCATATGGATTAGATCAACAACATAAAAGGAAATTCTTACATGATGTGAAATTTTATTTTTGGGATAATCCCTTTCTGTTTAAACACTGTGAGGATTCTATTATATGAAAATGTGTTCCTTATAAAGAAACTTTCGAGATTATTCAAAAATACCACAACTCTGAATTTGGCGGACATTTTGGAATTGATAAAACTGCTTTTAAAATTTTACAATCAGGATTTTATTGGCCTACATTATTTAAGGATGTTAACAGTTTTGTTAAATCATGTGATCGATGTCAACTTATAAGCAATATTTCTAGGAGAGATGAAATGCCTTTAAATTTTAATTTGGAAGTGGAAATTTTTGATGTCTGGGGTTTAGATTTCATGGGACCATTTATACCTTCTTCAAGAAAAATTTAAATATTATTAGTTGTTGATTATGTTTCGAAATGGATTGAAGCAAAAGCTTCACCTCATTGTGAGGCTAAAAGTGTTGAAAAATTTTCAACTGAAAATATTTTTATCAGATTTGGAAAGCCACGAATAATTATCACAGATGGGGTAAGTCACTTTAAGAATTTTATGATTCAGAGATTAATGAGTAAATTTGGGATTAACCATAGAATTTTAACAACTTATCATCAAATCGTATATGATTTTGATCAATCTAATGACAATCAAAATGACAAAAACATTGATGAAAATTCTGACAACGACAAAGATGAAAATGACATTGCTATGCTCCAATTACAAGGAACTCTGATTTTCATAGAATTGGAATCTTCAAACTCAGAGACAAAAGAGTCGGATAACCAATTTGAAGAAATAGTTGAAATCAATTTAAGAAGTGGAAAGGTTCTACCTCCCAGAGTGATTCCACAAGAAAAAGAAAAACAAATAGTCACATCTGGAAGATCATTCCTTCAACACATCCACAACTCCCTGAAAGAGATAAAGATGATCTTCACAACAAAGTGGACTATAACGGACTAGCCCATTTGAGGAAATTACCAGCAAAAATGAGCATCTATGACGCTCTTATGCTCTCCAAAGAAATGAGAGAGTCATTGATAAAAGCCCTTCTAGACCCAGAAATTTGCTTAGCTCAACTTGCTAGTATTGCTCAAAATGAAGCTTGTCCATTAGAAGAATCAATGAAGATTACCTTCTCTAACAATGACTTGTTGCTTGGAACAACTGAACATAATTGTCCACTGTATATCACAGTGAACATAAATGACACGACACTTTTAAGGGTTCTTATTGACCTAGGCGCCTCAATTAACATTATGAATTTGAGAACTCTTGCATATCTGGATATTGATGTCTCTCAACTATCAAGAGATACAATGATGTTGCGAGGATTGAATCAGCAAGGAGAACGAGCTCTTTGATCAATAACATTACTCTTAAAGATAGCCGACTGGACGACAACGGCAACATTCCATATCATTGATTTAGATGCCTCTTTTAATGTCTTACTCAGCAGACCATGGCTTCATGAACATAAAATAGTTCCTTCTTCATTGCATCAGTGCATAAAATGTCTACGAAAAGGATAAGAATGTCGTATTGTAGGAGATTTGCAACCGTTTTCAATCCATAAAATCGGTATACATGAAGATGCAACATATTACACTCCTATAAAGAAAACAATATTCTCCTAAGACACAATGGTGGATATGACAGAAAAAGATAAAGAAAAGAAAATAAATGAAAAAGATCATTCTTCTTCAACAAAGACAAAAGGAACTAACTCCCATCAAACTTAAACTCGAGGCCGAGACCGAGGACGAGGATGAGGTAAAGAATATCCAATTGTCACAATGAAGAAACCATTAAAATTCAAAATCCACCTGGACTCTGAAGAAGAAACGACATCTGTGTTTTTAAAGGAACCTCAATTCAAAATATCTCTAGAAGAATAAGACAAAGAAAGACAATTTGAATCTATGTATCACAAAATCAATCATTATATATATTCTATGACTCTGACTCTAATCTCCACTGCTAAGATTGAGAATTTAATAGTCAAAGAAGTATGTAATGATGACAAAAAGCCAATTAAGTTTAGACTTGGCTCTACTTCTTCTAGTACTGAAAATGATGTAAAAATAGAAGATGAAAAACTTCCAAAATCAATGAAAATTCCTTTTGAGTTGTACTCTCCTTGGGCACAAAAATTTATTCAAAATAATTTAATGCTCAAACAATGGTATTTGAAACAACCACATTTCATTGAACAAATGTGGAATAACAACAAACAAAATTCTAACTCCAAAGAAGGTGTTGGATTTGGTACTCTGGAACCACTAGATGATACAGAATTTTGCCTAGTCATCACTGAGGAACTGATACCTGATCTTCCAATTGAAGATGCTCCTCTAGAATTCGAAGGAGAAATTAAATCAACAATCGATAAACTAAAATAAATAAATTTAGGAACTGATGAAAATTTGAAATCAACTTTCATTAGTTCATTCCTTAATGATGAGGAAGCAAAAGACATAATTCAATTGTTGACAGAATATAAAGACTGCTTTGCTTGGACTTATGACGAGATGCCTGACTTATCTACAGAAATCGCAGTCCATAAACTAGGGATAAATCAAATCACAATCCCTGTTAAACAAGCTCCAAGAAGGATGCGTGTTGAAATAGAGCAACAAGTCATTACCGAAGTAAAAAAATTGATAGGAGCTGACTTCATACGAGAAGAAAATTATCCGACATGGTTAGCCAATGTGGTGCCACTTAAAAAGAAAAATGTTCAGATAAGGGTCTGCATAGACTTCAGAGATCTGAACAAAGCATGTCCAAAAAAAGAATTCTCTTTACCATTACCTGAATTAATGATTGATATAGCATCGAAACATGCAATATTTTCCTTTATGGATGGATCATCAGGATATAATAAAAAAAATGTTTTTGGAGAACGAAGCGAATACAGCTTTCCGAATACCCATGGGGATATATTGTTATAAGGTTATGCCATTTGGAATAAAAAATGCCAGTGCAACCTATCAAAGAGCCATGGCACGGATCTTCGATGAATTAATACACAATCAAGTCGAATGTTATGTGGACGATCTGGTTGTTAACAGTAAACAAAAAGATGATCACATATATGATTTAAGAATTGTCTTTGAACGACTACGACAATATAATCTTAAAATGAACCCCTTAAAGTGTGCTTTCGGTGTCACTTCAGGAAAATTTTTAGGATTTGTGGTTCGACATCATGGGATAGAAATTGATCCTCTCAAAATTGAAGCTATCCTAAATATGCCTCCTCCTAAAAATCTAACTCAATTGAGATCATTTCAAGGAAAGTTAGCATATATACGATGTTTCATTTCCAATCTATTAGGTAGGTGTCAGCCTCTTACTGCCCTTACCAGAAAAGATACCAAATTTTTGTGGGACGAAAAATGCCAACACGCCTTTGAAAACATCAAACAATACTTGACAACCCCTCCTGTCTTAGCAGCCCCTGTATTAGGAAGACCTCTAATCCTTTACACCGCGGCGTTGGACAATTCCCTTGGAGCATTATTGGCACAAGTAAATGATGAGGGAAAAGAAAATGCATTATACTATTTAAGCCGTTGTCTGGTTTCCACAGAAATAAAATACCCGACAATCGAGAAGCATTGCTTAGCCTTGATTTTCGCAGTTCAAAACAAATGCACTATATGCTTTCTCATAAAGTAACTCTCATTTCAAGACTTAACCCACTACAATATTTAATGACATGACCGACACTTTCTGGGAGATTAGCAAGATGGGCAATGATCTTACTCCAATTTGACATAACATTTGTACCATTGTGTGCTGTCAAAGGACAAATCTTGGCAGATTTCTTAGCAGCACACCCAATTCGAACTGGATCACCTCTCAATGATGATTTACCTGATGAACAAATATCAGAAATAAAAGATTCCAATGTGCAACGATGGGAACTCTACTTTGACGGAGCATCATCCACATGGAAAGATAAAGACAAACAGACAATTATACGAGACAAAGTTGGAGTAGGATTGATTTTCATCACTCCAGACAAAACGACGATGCCTTTTTCCTATCATTTGACAGAACCATGCCCAAATAATGAAGCCGAATATGAAGCGCTCATAACCGGTCTAGAATTGACAATATTAATGGAAATTAAAAATATTGACTTCTACGGAGACTTCCAGTTGATTATCAATCAAATCGCTTGTAAATACAAGACTTTGAAACCTCGACTCGAACAGTATTCTCGTTACACTCTGAAACTGCTTCAGTAAATTCCTGATGTGACATTCTTCTTAATCTCGAGACGAGACAATTCTCTAACGGATGCTCTGGCAAAACTTGCAAAGGAGTTTGCCTGTCCAGAAGAAGACGACATACTTATTTCTATAAGAGGACAACAAGTTCTTTCTCAAATTGACATGGATAACCTGCATAAAATTAGTGAAAATATGACAATGACAATAAATGACGAAAAGGAAAAGGATGATTGGCGACAACCAATTATTCAATATTTGCAAACTGGAAGGTTACCCGAAAACACTTCTATTGCCAGTCAAATTAAACAGAGAGCATTATCATATGCTCTAAAAAATGATGTCCTTTATAAATGATCTTTTGATCAAATGTGGTTAAGATGCCTAAACCAAGTTGAAGCTCAAGAGATTGTTAAGGAGGTTCATTCAAGTTTATGCGGCGCACATTAATCTGGACCTAAAATGAAAATGAAAACAAAAAGGATGGGTTATTATTGGCCGTCAATGATGACCGATTGTCTTGACATTGCCAAGAAATGTCATCAATGCCAGATACATGGGGTAGTTTTACACTAGCCTCCAAATGTTTTACACCCAACTATTGCATCTTGGTCGTTTGAATGTTGGGGCACTGACATAGTGGGCCCTATAGATCCTCCGTCCTCCAAGGGACATCGATTTATTCTGGTAGCCACTGATTATTTCTCCAAATGGGCAGAAGTGATACCACATAGAGAAGTTAAGGCAGAACAAGTCCTTCATTTCTTTAAGACACATATCGTTTATAGATTTGGAATTCCTCAAAGGGTCATATCAGACAATGGATTGGCCTTTAAAAATGTAAAAATCAACAACTTTATCCAAAGACATGGGATAGATTGGAGGTATTCCACAATCTATTATCCTAAAGCCAATGGTTTAGTTGAAGATTTCAATAAAACTTTGGTTCAAATTTTGAAAAATACATTAATCAACAGCTCAAGACAGTGGCATGAATGATTGATAGAAGCTTTATGGGCTTATAGAACTACATATCAAACACCAACACGGTCTACACCGTTTGCTTTGGTATATGGTTCTAAAGTTATTTTACCACTTGAAGTTCAAATCCCTTCTCTCAGAGTTGCGATAGCTAATAAGATAACTGAAGAAGAAAATGCCAAACTATGACTTGAAGAGCATGAGAGTTTAGAAGGCAAACGTCTAAAAGCTCAACAAAATCTTGAACTGTATCAAGCAAAAATGATACAGGCCCATGACAAATTACTTCATCCCAGAACATTTCGAATCGGTGAATTAGTTTTAGTTCTTCGAAGACCTATACTAGCTCATCGAAAGATAGGTGGTAAATTTGAACCAATATGGGAGGGCCCATATGTAATTGAAAAGATATATTCTGGAGGATCCTACCAACTAGTGGATTGTCAAGGAGAAAGAATTTTGCCCCCAATCAGTGGCTATTTCCTGAAGAAATATTATGCGACATGAAAAATAATGGCTTGTTTATAAACTGGGATAATAATAAAAAATTCTTTCTTCAAATCATCTTTGTGATATGAATCTTGACTTTTATGTCTCGTGACATCTGTTTCGCTTATTAAACCAATGTTTATAAGCATCCTTCCTTAACATAAAAGCTTGAAATGTTACATTATCCTGTCATTTTCAAGAAAAATGTCTAACGAAAGACTTCTTTTCACATTCCGAAGTGGTGTTTGTCTGGCCTTGGACCGACGATGTGTTGAAAAAGAATCTAGAATTCACTTCGATTTTGAACTCTCCCAAGTTGAATTACTCTATGACGGACCTTTACTATCCATTGCTAATCAACAAGAAGCAAAATGAAGATCATCCGTATTGGAGTTTAGGATTTTTCAGCAAGCCAATGAAACAGAAGATCCTACCGACAATGGAAAACTGAAGTCAGATGGAATGGCATCCACTAGTGGAGGGAAGAAATCAACTTCTGGAATGACAAGAGACCAAAGAAGAAATCACAATAAAAGGCTTAAAAAGCTGGCAAAAAAAGAAAGACAAGACATGAAACAAATGGAAGAAGATGACGAATTCAAATTTCCAATACTTGAGGACATCTCCAAAGAGACGTATTATGTCTTAGGGGAAGAAATGATTGAAGAGGAGGAAAGGATTGAAAGGACAGTATTCACTCTTATTCCCTATGAGTCAGCATTGGACCTCTCGACTACCGAAATAGTAAATGAAAAATGAATTGCTTCTCGAGAGGAAGTAAGACGTATTAGAGCTATCAGAAAACAGACATTCGAACAATTTCAATATATTAAGGGTAAAATCATTAATATATTAGAAGGCATTCAATTGTTCACACAAGGTTTTGACGAAGTGGAGTAAGGTGCTATCATCGAGCATGTGATGGACGCACGTGATCAAGGACGAGCCGGACAACTGAAAAGAAGGACATACTCTAAACCGAACAGATGGATTCGTGGGAAAGGTCGCATGACAATTCAATACGGATGTTGTTACAATTATGCTGTGGACAAAGACGGCAATCCCCCAGGGTTACTACGACACGAACAGGTAGATCCACTACCGACAGTCATAATTCAAATTATTAGATTAGACTTAATTAAATCATTAAGTTAACCTTAAGACTAGGTTCAACCTAACTTAATTCAAACCCAAATCCGACATAAACCTTAATTAATTCTATCACATTAGACTTAATTAAATCATTAAACCTTAATCAACTAAGGTTTAAATAAACACAAACCATGATTAAGTATAATTCTCTAAGACTTAATATCTAAACAAATCTCGATTAAATCAAATTAGACTTGATTAAAACTTATGCCTTACCTAAAAAGGACTTAGATGGTCTGCAATTCTAATAAAGTCTAATTTATTATACTTAATTAACCTTTAAGTCCTATTTAAACAAGGCTTAAAACTTAATTAGGTTTATTCTGATTAAACAAAACTTTTAACTTAAGTTCAAACATACATGAACTTAAGTTAATTAGATTCAATCAACATTGAATTCACTTAGGTTCAACCAGACATGAACCCAAGTTAACTCAATCAACATTGAATCTAACTTTCAACCTTTTTAACTTAAGTTCAAACAGACATGAACTCAAGTTAATCTAATCCAACTATTAACTTAAACAGACATGAACTCAAATTAATTCAACTTAAGTGCATATAGACATGAACTCAAGATTTATGTTTAAACTTAAGTCAAGACATAAACATTTCAAACCAAAATCGACATAACCAACATAAATTCGACATTTCAAAAACCAAAATCGACATAACCGACATAAATTCGACATTTCAAACCAAAAATCAACATAGCCGACATAAATTCGACATTTCAAACCAAAAATTAACATAACTGACATAAATTCGACATTTCAAACCAAAATCAAATTCGACATTTCAAACCAAAATTGATATAAATTTGACATTCCAAACATTCCATCGATAAAATCGACATAATTCTAACATTTCAAACAGAATCGACATATATTTGATATTTCAACAAGATTTGACATAATCGACATAAATTTGATATTGCAAACCTAAATTGACATAATTGATATAAATTTAACATTTCAAACAAAGTTTGACATAAAATTGGTATTTCAAATGCAAATTTGACAAACACCGATATCTATCCAAATATTTCAAACAACATTAACAGACATTCAGGATATGTTAAATCAAAACATCCTACAAAATTCTGAGACAATGAATGTGACACTATTTCTGACAATGTTTTCTTCGCAGGATGAAGACAAATTTCGTTTAGATTTCATTTGCATGTTATTGGGTGTGCTAACTCTGTTTTGCAGGACGACATTCTGGACGAATAATGACAAAACCAAAACTTTTAGGTTAGCCACAAAACCTAAAACTTTCAACAAAACAACGACATCAACAACAATGACAAAACCAAAACTTTTAGGTTAGCCACAAAACCTAAAACTTTCAACAAACAAAACAATATGAGATGAAAACGACATAACACAATAACATTTGGGATTGATAGTGGGTACATCTTTCCCTAAAAACAAAAAAAATTCCAGAAAACTAGTGATAAACATTAATCAGAAGTTTTCTTAGACAATTACAAATTGTCTAATATGTAATTAACTATAGAAGCTTGCTTCTATAGGAGAATTAAAGAACCCATGACAGAATCTCTGGTTGACACTTAACGATCTTCTTTATATAGAAACTCTAGGATATGACATTCTAGGATCTTCTTTATAAGGATTATCAGAAAAAATCTTCTTTTTCTCTGTTTTATATTAGCCTTAAATTTCTTGATTACTTTATAGGATTCATAGAAATAAGATTAGGGCAATATCAAAACAAAGTGGCGACTCCATGACATTGATATGAGAATTGACTGGGACGACATCCAAGTGACCTGAATCCGCTCGCCATCAACATGTTTAAAGTATAGAAAATCTTATAAAATAAATGAAAGCGTACCAGCCTCAGCTTGTATTCCATAAGTGGAGCACCCCAGCAATGTAATTAGAGGGACCCATGCCTCCAAAATACGACTGCTTGTTCTGCTTTGCCTACTCCCACTTCTTCTTGTAGTTTGGAGAATACCATGCCCTAAATAGCATAGCAAAAGCATTTTTTCCAAGATAAAAATGATGATGTCGCGATTTCCATATATCGTTAAACATGTCCCATAGGTAATCACTGCCCTTGCGCTTGAAGTTGCATCAGATGTACACCTCGTGCTCAGGGCGACCGGAGAATTGTTTCTGTAAATATTACAAGGATTATGTTAGTTGATAAGTAAATTAAATTAAATTGTGTTATTTTTGAATGATACTTACCTTAAGCTCTTAACATTAAAGATCTTGAATGGCAATCAGGATCTCCTTCTATGACAAGTTTGATGAGTCGTACTTGCTCCGAATGATATGCCAAATTGCATGAATAGTTTGGGACTAGGGGTAAATCCTTAAAAAAAATTGTTAGTTTTATATTCAATTAAAGAAATAAAAAAAAATTACTGAAAATACATTAAAATAAACTTATATGTTGTTGACAGGCTCGCTTATTAACTCCTGCTCGGTAGAGGCAGTGTGGGTCTCTGTTGCACTTAACCCCCATTGTAGTCTGGGTGGAAGTAGGGGTGGGGGTAGGGGTTGGGTCAAGGCACAAAGTCAGGGTGGGTGTCGGGGTGGCGGCGGAGCCAGAGGCGGGGGTGAGTATGGGGCAAGGGTGGTGGCGGGGGCAGGGCGTAGGGTGGTGTGGAGATGGGGGTCGGGTCGGTGGCAGGGCTGAGTTTAGGGAAGGTGGTGGTGGGGGTAGGTGCACATACTGGTGTGGAGGTGGGGGTGGATGTGGGAGTGGGTGTCAAAGTTGGGTTGCTTTTCCTGACATTCTTTTTCATCATATAGTGTTATGGTCCACCCTCACCCCCAGAGTAAGGATGGAGTCCGTGCCAACTTCCAGTCAACAGCTACAACAAGGAGAATAAATTTAACTAATTAGTGCGCATAACACATAATATGTAATAAAATAAAAACAAAAATGAGTAATAAAAAAAGCACATAAGTATGCAGTAGACAATAAATGAAGGTGTAAAGTGCAAAATAAAATTTGTGAAAGCGAAAACAAAAAACTACGTAATTAATTTAAATATAAAATTTAATGAACTTACAATAAAATTACTCATCTTACTCAGCATCGTCCGAAAAGTGACTGGAGGATCTAGTCATTATCACTTCATCAAACGCATCCTTGGATTTGTGCTGATCAATGAAATTAATTTCTTCGTATTTGCCACTAGAAAACTCTAAATTGAGCTTTTCATCGATTAGATCAACTAGAAACTAGAAACTTGACATTTCAGTTTCTTCCAAATCAATGTTATCTCTTACTATATGTGGATATCAAAGATCATAAACTTGACCTGCCTGTCGGGCTAGAATGAAATGATCAAATTTATTATATCTTCTATTCGCTTTCACTTCTATGATGTTATATTGTTGGTTTATCCTTGTTCCACGATCAGGAATAGAACTAAATCATGTACAGAGGAATAGGAACATGCTTCCTCCAATGGAGCCTGGATAAGTGTTGACCTCACTTTTGTTGAGGTCCAGTCATTCTTTAGAAGAACCTAGGATATAGCCATAGGAATTTCCTGGTGACCATCTTAAAAGATTAGTGATGGAACCGTCCCCCTTAGAAATTCAAAATGCTTCTTTGCTTCACTTAGAGTATCATATGTGTAAGGCTAATTTTTAGCACTTATTAGGATGAGGCTAAGCATAAGGAACCTCAATAAAAGTCCCCTATAGGATGGTCAAGCCTTAAGGTAAACCCTGGGTGTTGGTTAAACTAGCTCACACACTCACACCTCTACTGCACTTACACTCACAACCCCAAACCCCATTCCAAACTTTCTCAAACTTGTCCCCAACTCTTTTGAAAACTCATGCGGGTGATTCCCCAAGCCCTAAGTCTATTGCTAAGGTGGCTAGGACTAGCACATGAAGGATCTAAAATGGGATTTCCCTTGGCCTCGTGGCTCAAGTAGGTTGACATTCTCCATTGGCACCAAACTTTACTGAATTCCAACTTTGACCCTCTTAGCCCTCAAACTCCATCAAATTATCCAAAGTACCCCTAAACCCCTAATTTGAAAAAAAATCCTAAAATTCCCAATCCTCTACTTGTATAACATAATAAATATTCATACAATCCTCTTCAAGAACAATGTGAAAAGAAAAGAAGAAATCTCTCACAGACTCTCTCTTTCTCTCTCTCCTTGTCGCACTCCTTGGAACTCTCATCCAAGCCTTCTTCTTCTTCTGCAAGCCTTCTTCTTTCTTTAATTAGTTCAAGTGTTCAAGTGTTTAAAGAGAATTTTTAAAACATTTATTAGCCTTATTTATAATTTTTCAAGAGATGCTTAAGTGTCTCTTTAAAAGTGTCCATATTCAATGAATCTTCCAAAGGGTGCCTCAAGTGTCTTTTCAATAATAACTTCTTATAACCACCCAAAATCTTTATCTAAAGTCCATTTTATCATTTCCAATGAATTTCCCAAGAGAAACACGAAGAAACGCTTCAAAAATTGCCCAAATCTGATGTATATTCTAGAAGATATGTTGAAAACCATTATCGGCACCTAAGCATTAACTTTGGGCGCTTAGTTGCCCTCTGGTGGCACCTAAGTACCATGTTTGAGCACTTAAACGCCTGACACAAGTACTTAAGTACCCATATCGACGCCCATGGCTTCGTTGTGCCCCGGTTCGACCTGTTTTGCTCCGGTATGCTCCATTTTTTGTTTTTTTGCTCCAATCACTCCAAAATTTTTAATTTGTGGTACCTACAACCAAAAACAAAAGAAAATATACCTTTAAAGTGCAATATCATTATAAAATATAGCATGAAAAATAGTACATTTTTAGGCTCATCATTCCTCACACACGTTTATTTATTTAAGAGATTGTAAGCTTCCCTCCATCCTCACCAACCATCTTGTTTCATCTGTCACATTTGTCCAACTTATGCAAATAAATGTTAGACAATTGTTCTATTTTTAGTAACGCATTAGGAGACAATATTAGTCCCTTTGAGCAATCAGCATGATTTTGAGTTTTATTCAACAATAAGCCATTTACCAATGGATGTGATTTGAGGCCTTCGACTGTTGCAAGTCTCCCTAGAGTTGAAATTGAAGAAGATGACCTACGTATTTTCTACACTCTTGTACCATAATTATTTTTTCTTTTGATTTTATGTCTTTATTTGATTGATTTTTATGCAAACAAATAATATATTATGACGTGACTTGAAGGTGATGGTTGACCTGGATGCGTCAAACCCTAGTAATCCAATGTTGAAACAAAACTTACACTGACAATTAACCTCCTAATATTTTAATTCTAAGGTGACTTGATTAATCAAACAAAAAATATTTAGTTAGGATCAGCTTTTTAATTTACTTATTAATCATATATGTTTTTCTTAAATGTTATTAAAATTATCTTTAGAATATTTTAACTTTATTTCTTTTTTTTAAATAACCACTAATGTTAATGTGATTGAAGATAGATGCTAAGGGCAATTATTAACTAAGATATTAGGTGTTATCTCATTTTCCCTAAAAAAATAATTGTTGAATAACTTTGTAAGTTTTAATCACAATTGTAAAGGTGACAAAAAATTAATATTTCACTATACTTTTTTAAATAATGTGTGTATAAAGCATCAAAGTTGAACGTGGTATGTACTCCATGTCACCCTTAGTCTGCCCCCTCCTTTACATATAGATGTTTGGCTTGTTCTCCTAAGTATCTCGACGAAAGAAACTTAATTAAAATTAAGATCTAGAATATTATAGTTAAACGTGCATTCTTATGGCTAAATTTAAAGTAGTTAAAATTAATCATGCATACCTTTTTTTTAAACTATTGTAAATCTTAATAATTTAGGAGTTTTGGTCTGTTGCAAAACCACCACCCGCTGCCGCTATCACTGTTACTGAAGACCATCGACCTATCTCTCACCGCAACCACCACTTGTCCTCCTTTAATTGTTGTTGGCTCGCTCTTAGTTTTCACCTCCCCTCAGTAACACCATCGACCTATCTCTTACCGCAACCACCACTTGTCCCCCTTTAATTGTTGTTGGCTCGCTATCAGTTTTCACCTGCCCGTTTTCATTTGTTGCTGGCCACTATCAGCCAGCGCCAGCAAGTTTGCCTACCCACTGGCCTCTTGCCGCCCGTTTGTTTGTACTCGATCTCATATTTTATATTATTTACATTTTAATTCAAACAAAATAAAGAAAAATATGAAGTCCTGCATTTATTTTAATACTGAACCAAATAACTTGAAAGTTTCAAATACAAGTTTGAAATCTTGCATTGTATTAACAGCTCCACTAGCACCCACTCCAACTGTATTAACCTTCAAAAGAATATGATTCATAAGTAGCCATAAGTGAGAAAATAATTACACAAAAATAATTATGTCTATCGATATTGATCCGTGCATGAAAATTAAAAAATATATTGGCCAGCTCATTTCAAAAAGATGAACATATCTTTAACAGAAAGTAAGAATATTGTCATTGCTGGTGAAATCAATATAAAGTAGTTATTGACGTGATTCCTTATTTTCCTACCACACATCAAGGAAATGATTAAGAGGAATCAATCTGTTGTCCATGCAACAAATAGAACTTTAAACTTTAAACATTCCTAACCATTTTAAGATGCAAATGTTGCTGGAAACATTTCATTGGGCACAAATTAAATGCATATATGATTAATTTCAAGGGACATAAACACATATTAAACTAAAATTAAATATTACTTTACCTTAAACTCCAATAGATGAAATCCTTTGATTTGTCTTTTAACAAAACTAAAATTATAAAAGTATAATGAGCAAAGTTATAATTCTTAACCATATTTATAATACTACAAGCTTTCAAAAACCGCTCTAATGGATCTAAGTAGGATAAAATTGGTATAATGTCTTCTCCCTTGGAGCCAGGAGAGTTAGAGATCCATAGTTGTTTATAAATTTTATGTAGGCTAAAATTGATAGAGGGAGAGCTTTAGAATTCACTACATGAATTTAGGCTTTTTCTAACAGCCACAATACGTCAGTTAGGATAAGAAAAATTGTTGCTTTTAATGTTACCGACAGTTGACCAACTATCTTAAGCTCATAGGAAAAACGCTTGTCGGTAATATAAAAATCAACTGATATTCTATCTGTTTAAATTTAGTGATGGTTATCAGATAATTTAATGTCGACATAGTTTTTTTTTTTGAGAAAATTGAAGTCGTCGAAAATCGTCGGTTCGTATAACCGACTAGTCTTTCTTTGGTAATAGCAACAGAATACATGTAAAAAAAGTGTCTCTCCCGTTGATTTTTTGAATCAGCCGAAATCATCGCTTATACGTCATTTATGTGTCGTTTTTTATAACCGACATGTTAACTCGTCGGAAAAATGTCGCACCCGTCAGTTTTTTAAAGCAAGTAAAAACCGTCGATTAAGCTTTGTTTATGCGACATTTTTTATAACCGACGAGTTAATTATCAGAAAAGTATCACACCCATTTTTGATTGATGCACCTTGAGCCATTGGATATGTATCAGTTAGGCGTCGGTAGAAATGTCCAACGGCTAGACATCCGTTTTATTTACAAATAAGTTTGGAACCGTCGCAAAAACCGACTGTAAACCATCGGAAACCTGTAGCATAAGAAAAATAAAAAAAATTCTTTCTTTTGTATTTACATTACCACACTCACTATCACAACATTTAATATATAATTTCAAGCATTTAGCAAAATAACATAGTAGCCAAACAGTAATTTATTCAATTAAATAATGAAATAAATAAAATACATTTACTTTAAAATATGTACATCATAGGTCAAAGAATAAAATAATGTCTAAATGTACATAAACATAAAAAAAATTCCTCTTAATCATTCTCCTATATCTCATCAATATCATCGTCCTCCACTGCTTCCTCCTCCTCCAATGTTGTTGATGCCTTACCACGCTCCCTCATCCATTGCCAGATGGAATCCAAATCAGCCTTCAGCTTAGCTTTCATATTGGCCTCCAGCTCTGACCCCGTCCGAGCGAAGCAGGCCTCCATCTCTGAATAGAATGTCGCAACATGCCTAAAAATCTCCTCATTCTGTGCAATAGAGGTAAAAGATGCAGATGCACTAGTGGAAGGATGAGTGTCGTAGGCAAACTCATGTGAACCGAGCCCATAGACTCAACCCTTCTCTTTCCCTCCAGCATTCTCCCTCCACAGTTTGTACTCAGAGTGATCAGATCGTAATACATCCCGACTTTTGAGATCGGCTCTCCTTTAGCTGCTGAAATCTCTTATATATATAAAAGTAGTTACAATCAGTTAGAACTAACATGTATTAACATCAAACTAGTTTTGCCCGTTAATTACCTGGTTCACACAAGATTTTTCATCAATTCAGGACTGGTCAAACCGTCTCTTATGGGTACGCTCATGTAAGTCAGCGGCAGAGAGCTATAGTCCATTCTCCATAGCCTATCCATAAAACAAAATTGTTTGAATACGTGTTTAAAGTATAGAAAATCTTATAGAATAAATGAAATCTTACCAGCCTCAGCTTGTATTCCATAAGTAGAGCGCCCCAGCAATGTAATTGGAGGGCCCCATGCCTCCAAAATACGACAACTTGTTTTGATTTGCCTACTCCCACTTCTTCTAGTGATCTTGAGAATATCAGGCCCTAAACAACATAACAAAAACATCCTTTCCAAGATACAAAGGATGATGTCGTGATTTCCATGTATCGTTAAACATGTCCCCAGAGGTAATCACTGCCCTTGCGCTTGAAGTTGCGTCGGATGTACGCCTCGTGCTTAGGGGATTGGAGAATTTCTTCTGTAAATATTACGAGGATTATGTGTCAGTCGTTAAAATCGTCTGGTGTTGAGACTTTTGAAAAAGTAGGACTTGTAGTTTTATAAAATATGATTTTGATTTAATTTAATATACACATGTTGGTTTTTGAAAATTAAATTTTAAATTTGAAAAATGAGAATGCACGAATCTCATTCATTTAGCGAGTTTGAATGAACGAGCATCATATTGCAAATAACGCATCTATTTCGAAGAATAGACACCCTACTTGATGATACAGCTCAATCAAATAAACTACAGAATTTATGACATCCGTTCTGGTCTACGAACCATTTGTGTTAACCAATAAATTCCCCTATTTAATACAAAAGAATTAAATATGGTTTATATTATTTGGGTTCTTAAAGCTCCCTCTAAAGGCAAGCCCCTATAGTCAATTACACCTCAAATGACTGAAGTTACCTAAGATCACTCTCGATTTAGAACAGTGGTATCTATCTTCATGAATTTAAAGGGTAGGGATTTCAAAGTAGTGTGGTAATAGGAAATTGAATAAGTGAATGGCTCAAAATTGAACAGTTTTTGTAGGGATCCAAAAGAAAGAAAAGTAGGGGATGTCTTAAATCCGAGTAAACCTCAGTGACATTCTAGACTATCCTATTGTTGGCCTTTAAATTTTGGAAATAAAATTAATTAGATTTCAATCCTGCCAATTAATTATATGAATTACATTTACAAAATTACCTGATTATGCGAATAACCTAAAAGGTGGGAGGATTTATGTCATACCGGACGACAACCTCGGAACCTTAAAGCGAGTTAGGGCTTATATTGCACAACATGATTGTGCAAAGGCATAAAGAAAATGTGAGGATTTATACTGCACTAGGCAAGCTACCTCGAAGTTCTATGGCTTGTTGTGTAGACTAAGAAAAGGAGGTTGTTGTTGTAGACTCGTTGTTTGCTCTCTCAAACATGTCCTTCCACATCCTCGATCGTGCTGCCCTCGCTGTGTTGCCTCGAGCTCCTTGTTGTTGTTGCAGAACTTTCAGTTTTAGAGGTGACAAATGTAGGGGGGTGAGAGAAGTAGTGTGTTTTATAATGTTGAAAATTGAGGTGACTTAGTGTTTTATTTAAACAAATGTTAATGTTGATTATAACGCCACTGGTTAGGACCCCACGGCTCCCTCGTTCCGGTTACATTATTTCATCGGATTCCCTTAGTCCGGATGAATTTACTAAATCAAACTTAATGAATTACGTACTTTCATTCAGACCGTAGGAGACCTTATCAGCAACACGTAGGTTGTGTCATCCAAGGAACTCCCGTTCATCCAAAGTGCTGATTTAATTTAGTTGAAGTTGCATTTTTTTGTTTTGTTTGTGATTAAATTTTGAGTTTTCTTATATTTTGAAATGTTGTGAAGTGATTTATTTCATCCCAAGCAGTTATATTCACAGTAATGTAAAGTACTAAAAAGTAAAGTGTGGGAAAGTAAAGTGTTGTAAGTAAGGTACTGTAAACTGTAAAAGTGTACCTAGCGAGTCATCAAGTTCCACCACCTGAAACTTCAGTCTTACATTGCATATGTATAAGTTTATAATTTTTGCAGGAGTTGAACCATGCTAGAAAACAGGAGAACTAAAAGTAGTAACTACCCAGTCCTGTGATGTCTATGTTAAGATCCTGGTTGTCTACCAAGTCCTATGATGTCTATGTGAATTTCTATGTTGTGTTTTGATGAACTTTGTCAATTTAATTGAGGATGGTTTCGTTAAGCAGACATCTTAAGTTTAATAGACCTCTAAGGTATCCAAAAGGTCAGGAGAAGGATGCAGGTCCATGCTTCCCTCTCACAGCCTGGTGAAAAGTCTCGGGCTCATTTACACTTATTATGTTGCTTAACAACTCATCCAACCTATACCCATATGCTTAATGAGCACTGGTGTTCGGGGCAGGTTGGGGCAAATGGGTTTAGGTATTGTTTGGGTTTGGATTGGTGGCAACTGGTAGTTTGATTTGGACTTATGGGAGTGCTATGAAGAGTTTGTGATTTTAATTGTGGAAGATTTGCTTGAGTTTGTGTTTACTTTGGGGATCAGAGGATTTGAATTTGGTTTGTGTTTGGATTTGGTTTGTATTTGGTTTTGAAACTAGGGATTTTGAGTTTAGAATGTGAATTGGGAAGGTTGTGTGGACATTGGGTAAAATTTGGGTTACTTCATACATTCACTAAGCATAAGGGTATTTTTATTATGTTTTCTATACCAAGTTGTGACTTCCTAAGGGTCTCTATAAATGAAAAATAAGCCATGCATCAGGAGGCCTACCCTATGTTCGGTCGTTATCATTACTATTACGGGTTTGCCGTCGTCATCGTCGTGTTGTGGTCATCGTCATGTTGTTATCTTTGTTGTATTGTGGTCGTTTTCGTGTTGTTGTCTTCATTGTTGTTATCGTGTTGTGATTGTTGTTGTGTCGGGATTGTTGTTGTGCGTTGTGATTGTTGTTGTGTTGGGATTAAATAAATAATAAATTAAATTAAAATTAAGTAGATTAAAATTAAATAAAATTGAAAACAAATAATAATTAAATAAAATAAAATTAAATTAAATTAAATTAAATAATAATATAAATAAATAATAAATTAAATTGAATAAATTAAATTAAATAATAATGTAAATAAAATATAAAATTAAATAAAATAAAATAAAAGAAATTACATTAAATTAAGTAAATAAGATTAAATAATAATATTAATTAAATGAAAACTGAAAATTTAAATAAATAATTATTAAGTAATTATAAATTAAAGTAAAATAAAATAAATAAATAAATATCAATTAATTAAATAAAAGAAATAAATAATAATCAATTAATTAAATAAAATTAATAAAAATTAATTAAATAAATAATTGATAATAAAGTAAATAAATCACAATGAATTAAATAAAATAATAAATTAAATAAGTAATAAAGGTAATAATAATTTTAATTACAAATAAAAGATAATAATTCTAAATAACACTTAATAAAAATGACAACACATAAATAATAAATAACAATAATAACATAAAATAATAACACATAACAATATAAACAATAAAAACATAAATACAATACAATAATAACATATAAATAACTTAACAATTACATACAACAGTTACAATTACAACAATAACATCCATACCACACAACAATAATCACAACACACAACAACAATCCCAATACAACAACAATCACAACGCACAACAACAATCCCGACACAACAACAATCACAACACGATAACAACAACGAAGACGACAACACGAAGACGACCACAATACAACAAAGATAACGACATGACAATGACCACAACACGATGATGATGACGGCAAACCCGTAAAAGTAACGATAACGACCGAACCTATGGTAGGCCTCCTGAGGTATTTCTTATTTTTCCTTTACAGAGACCCTTAGGAAGTCACAACTTGGTATAGAAAACATAATAAGAATACCTTTATGCTTAGTGAATGTATGGAGTAACCAAAATTTTACCCAATGTTCACACAACCTTCCCAATTCACATTCCAAACTCAAAATCCCTAGTTTCAAAACCAAATACAAACCAAATCCAAACACAAACCAAATTCAAATCCTCTGATCCCCAAAGTAAACACAAACTCAAGAAAATCTTCCACAATTAAAATCACAAACTCTTCACTCGCTATAAGTCCAAATCAAACTACCAGTTGCCACCAATCCAAACCAAAACCACACCTAAACCCATTTGCCCCAACCTGCCCCGAAAACCAGTGCTCATTAAGCATATGGTATAGGTAGGATGAGTTGTTAAGCAACAAAATAAGTTTAAATGAGCCCGAGACTTTTCACCAGGCTGTGAGAGGGAAGCATGGACCTGCATCTTTCTCCTGACCTTTTGGATTCCTTAGAGGTCTATTAAACTTAATATGTCTGCTTAATGAAACCATCCTCAATTAAATTGACAATGTTCATCAAACCACAACATAGAAATTCACATAGACATCATAAGACTTAGTAGACAACCAGGATCTTAACATATACATCATAGGACTGGGTAGTTACTACTTTTAGTTCTATTTTTTTCTTATTTTCTGACATGGTTCAACTCCTGCAAAAATTACAAACATATACATATGCAATGTAAGACTGAAGTTTCAGGTGGTGGAACTTGATGACTCGCCAGGTACACTTTTACAGTTTACAGTACCTTACTTACAACACTTTACTTTCCCACACTTTACTTTTCAGTACTTTACATTACTGTGAATATAACTACTTGGGATGAAATAAATCACTACACAACATTTCAAAATATAAGAAAACTCAAAATTTAATAACAAACAAAATAAAAACTACAACTTCAACTAAATTAAATCAGCACTTTGGATGAATGGGAGTTCCTTTGACGATGCAACCTACGTGTTCTTAATAAGGTCCCCTACTGTCTGGATGAAAGTACATAATTCATTAAGTTGGATTTAGTAAATTCATCCGGACTAAGGGAATTCGATGAAATAATGTAACCGAAACGAGGGAGCCATGGGGTCCTAACAGCTGGCGTTATAATCAACATTAGCATTTGTTTAAATAAAACACTAAGTCAACTTAATTTTAAACATTTTAAAACACACTACTTCTATCACCCCCTACATTTGTCACCTCTAAAACTGAAACTTCTGCAACAATAACAAGGAGCTCAAGGCAACACACTGAGGGTAGCACGATCGAGGATGTGGAAGGACATGTTCGACAGAGCAAACAACGAGTCTACAACAGCAACCTCTTTTCCTTAGTCTAAACAAAAAGCCATAGGACTTCGAGGTAGCTTGCCTAGTGCAGCATAAATCCTCACATTTTTTTAGGCCTTTGCACAATCATGCTGTGCAATATAAGCCCTAACTCGCTTTAGGGTTCCGAGGTTGTCGTCCGGTATGACATAAATCCTCCCACCTTTTAGGTTATTCACATAATCAGGTAATTATGTAAATGTAATTCCTATAATTAATTGGCAGGATTGAAATTTAAATAATTTCATTTCCAAAATTTAAAGGCCAACAATAGGATAGTCTGGGATGTCACCGGGGTTTACTCGGATTCATGACATCCTCTACTTTTCTTTCTTTTGGATCCCTACAAAAACTGTTCCAATTTTGAGTCATTCACCTATTCGATTTCCTATTACCATACTACTTTGAAAACCCTACCCTTTAAATTCATGAAGATAGATACCCCTGATCTAAATTGAGAGTTCTTTCAGGTGACTTCAGTCATTTGAGGGGTAATTGACTATAGGGGCTTGCCTCTATAGGAAGCTTTAAGAACCTAGGTAATATAAACCCTATTTAATTCTTTTGTATTAAATAGGGGCTGGTCAACACAAATGGTTCGCAGACCAGAACAGATGTCATAAATTTTGTAGTTTATTTGATCGAGTCTTATCATCAAGTATGGTGTCTATTCTTCGGGATAGATGTGTTATTTGCGATATGATGCTTGTTCATTCAAACTGCTAAATGAATGAGATTCGTGTATTCTTATTTTTCAAATTTAAAATTTTATTTTCAAAAAGTGACATATGTATATTAAATTAAATCAAAATCCTATTTTTTAAAACTACAAGTCCTACTTTTTCAAAAGTCTCAACACTAGACGATTTTAACGACCAACACATAATCCTTGTAATATTTACAGAAGCAATTCTCCAGCCCCCTAAGCACGAGGCGTACATCCGACGCAACTTCAAGCGCAAGGGCAGTGATTGCCTCTGGGACATGTTTAACGATATATGGAAATCGCGAAATCATCTTTTGTATCTTGGAAAGGATGATTTTGCTATGTTATTTAGGGCCTGGTATTCTCCAAACCACTAGAAAAAGTGGGAGTAGGCAAATCAGAACAAGCAGTCGTATTTTGGAGGCATGGGTCCCTCCAATTACATTACTGGGGCGCTCTACTTATGGAATACAAGCTGAGGCTGGTAAGATTTCATTTATTCTATAAGATTTTCTATACTTTAAACACGTATTCAAACAATTTTGTTTTATGGATAGGCTATGGAGAATGGACTATAGCTCTCTGCCGCTGACTTACATGAGCGTACCCATAAGAGACGGTTTGACCGGTCCCGAATTGATGAAAAATCTTGTGTGAACCGGGTAATTAACGGGCAAAACTAGTTTGATGTTAATACATGTTAGTTCTAACCGATTGTAACTACTTTTATATATATAAGAGATTTCGAGCAGCTAAAGGAGAGCCGATCTCAAAAGTCGGGATGTATTACGATCTGATCACTCTGAGTACAAACTGTGGAGGGAGAATGCTGGAGGGAAAGAGAAGGGTTGAGTCTATGGGCTCGGTTCACATGAGTTTGCCTACGACACTCATCCTTCCACTAGTGCATCTGCATCTTTTACCTCTATTGCACAGAATGAGGAGATTTTTAGGCATGTTGCGACATTCTATTCAGAGATGGAGGCCTGCTTCGCTCGGACGGGGTCAGAGCTGGAGGCCAATATGAAAGCTAAGCTGAAGGCTGATTTGGATTCCATCTGGCAATGGATGAGGATATTTTAGAGTTTATGAAACTGGCTTCTAAGAATTTACAATCTCGATTTTACCGACCTACTCTATTTAAGAATGCGAACACTTATATTAAGTCTTCGTGATCGATGCTAATGAATGTAACACTTTTAAGTGCGATGAAATGCTCAATTCTAACTTCGGAGATCAAATCTTCGATGTTCGGGGTTTAGATTTTACGTGACCCTTTTCGTACCTTTACTGGGTAATATATATATATATATATATATATATATATATATATATATATATATATATATATATATATATATATAAAGCCTTGAGGCTCAAAAGGTGTAACGTAAAAAACAATGGTATTGCTGGTCAGAAAGTACGTTTCACAACCAATTGTATGTTGATTACCCTCCTCAAGATACGGGTCCATTTAATCGAGGGAACCAACTGCAGAGAGTAAGAGTTCCGCAAAGATATACCAAGTTCCATTCGAGGAGAGGAGAGGCCTTGCAGTATGTTAATCAATTGTTGTGAGTCGATTCAACCCATACAAAATAATAGTTCAAAGCTTTGCCAGCAATCAAAGCCCACCGTGCGCCCCGAAGTTCGCATTCAAGGGCCGATGAAGAGATAATAAAAGAGCCAAAAGAACCACAATAACCGTTCCAAGGAATTTCTGCAAACAGCTCCAATTCCCGCACTCGAAGTAGTGAAGCCGCCATCAATAATAATTTTTATCCATGGTCGGGATGGAGAGACCATTTCAACAACAGTTTTCTTCTAGAGAGGAGTCCAAAGAAGCCAGTGTTTACTTAAAAAACTACAAGAAGCCTACAACCATCGATATTAAGCCATTGTCATGTTTTGCCTGATTCCTGGCCATCCATACAAACCATCGCATAACAAAAGGGATGTGAAACTCTTTCTCATCTTTCCATCCTCCCAAAGAAGCCCCCAAATTAATCCAAGCTTATAATCGAGACGAGCACCACCGGGCTGTAACACTCGAATTCCAAACCTGTTTAGTGACTCAGACATTTGAGAAAAAGATGAGAAACTGATTCTTCCCGAGAAAGGTATAACCAACATCTAGAAGCGCTCTCAAACTTTTAGCTTCAAAATTTCATCTACGAAGATAATTATGAAACAATTCCAGCGTAAGTAAGACATCAGGAGATACCTGTACTCAGTCCTCGCATTTTTTTCCCCAATTGGTATCAGGCCGCTTATGCGTAGAATTATGGATCTTGCTGTTGAAGGAGTGTTTAGTAGACTGTTTAAGAATCCCGTCGTGTTTGAGTTGAATCAATCGGAATATGGATAATCTCGTTGTACACTATCCTCATCCAAAACATCTCTAAGCATACGGGGTATTCCAATCGATCATTCACCCGTAAATTAGAACAGTGGAGTTTATGATTAAACTAAGTAGTGATGTTTAAAGTCCCCTCACCAATCCAAATATCAAAATAGAAATTCACATCCCCCTTGCCAACCTCCCAAATAAAGAACCGGTTAGCACTTTCCCTAACCTTCAACAGATGTTTCCAAGGCTTTCAATCCCCCAAATTCCTGCATAAAACAAAGACTAAAAGACTGGCTGCGAAGAATACTTATCTTTTAAAATTTTTGCCCACATAGTATCTTGCCTTCTGAATTTGATCCACTGTTTACAAAGTAGTAAAAAGGTGGCTCATTTGTTGAAAGCTCCTTATGCCCAACTCTGCCCTTTCGTTGGTTTACAAACTTTGTTCCATACTACCCAATGATATTGTTTAGCCTGCCTTCCCATAAATTTATTAAAAATGGTTTCAATCATTTTCTGAGTACTCTTTTTCATTCTAACCATTTGTAAATTGTAGAGAGGAAAGGTTGATAAAATACTCTTCGCAAAGTTAACCTACCTACTGGGAACACAAAAGGTGTTTCTGTCCAGCCAGCTTAAGGCCGCAGTAATCGTCCGTACTATTTCATCATACGGTTTGTTTTCTCCTTCCTTTAGTTAATCGCACCCCTAAATATTTTAAAGGGAGATCTGCAGCTGAGAAACCAGTGAAATTATTCACCCACTCGCTTATGATTAAATCCTTCGTCAGCCTAAAAACCGACACTTCCTTTTCGTTAAGTTCAAGACCTCGCTACCATGGCTAGATGATCAGCTATTTGTAGTGTTTTGACAAAGAAGCTTACTACCATACAAGGAAAAGGATAACATCATCAGCATATGCCAAATAACTGATGATTTGGGAAAAGCTATGCTTAAAATGGAGATAGGGGTACTGATTATGAGCAACATTCGTAATCCCTGGAGAAGTAGTCAAATGCCAAAATGAATATGGTATCTGGGAGAGAGTGGATCTCCTTGTTTCAAACCCCTCGCCGCTTTGAAGAAACCACAAACGCCTACTACCATTTACAAGAACACTATAGTAAGCACTTGATAGCCACCTCTGAATTAATGTACGTAAAGAAGGGGATGGAAACCTTGTGCCTTAAGTACAAGATCAATAAATCGCCAACTCGATGGTATCATAAGCTCAGATCCAATTTAAGAATTAAATTATGCCCCCTACATCTTTTATCTATGTCCAGCAACAATTCCCGAGCCGCCGTACAATTATCGCAATGGTTCTTCCCCGCACGTGCGTACTGGTTAGAGCTAATTAATTGATTGAGATGTGGTTGTAGTCTCCCCACAAGAATTTTGCTTATGATTTTAGAAAAAGTAGTAGTGAGACTAATTGAAAATGTTATTAGTTGAATTCATGTTGTTTGGTTGAACTGGAGGAATGCATCAGGTCTATTGCTTAAAAAATAAATTACTTCAAATAAGTGTCTTATATATGATTGACCAAGTAGTGTCGACTTCACTGGATAAAGTGAGCTACTTAAATGAGGTTCCTAGGATCGTTTTCTTCGATTTTAAGCTCCAATGAGCCACTAAGCATAATCATTCACTGTACACATTGGTAAGAATTAACTAATTGTTTATTTTATAATAGTTCTACCGATCTGTAAAGCTACATCTATGTTGCAAATGGATATTTGGTAAGTTAAAAATACCTGGCAGTTTGCTGTAAGTTAAGAACCTTCAATTAAAAGTTTATTTTTACTAAAACTGAAACCTTCAATTAAAAGATTATCTTTGACTCAAACTGTTGAAGGTGTCAATTAAACACTGGTTTTAATTATGCAGAAGGAGTTAGAGCAACTCCGAGAGGCACTTGGTCACTCGAGCCCAGTCTTACGCCACCAGTAGTGGTAGTCTGTTTATCACTATGTAGTCTGAGTGCAAGCTTTGGACTCATGCGGCGGGAAAGAAGAAGGGGGGGTTATAGCCTTGGAACGGAGGGCATAGCCTTCGAGTCTGATCTCTCTCGTGGTCCCACATTGAGTTCTCTGAGCTCCTCGTAGCCAGACCAGGAGGCTCTTGTCAAACAGGTGGCTGCAATGAACGAGGAGATCTGCCAGCTGCGCAAGCAGATGCTAGAAGGCTAACATAGGTTCGAGGACCCTACAACACGCATGAAGGAGACTTTAGTAGATCTTCGGGGCAAGCAGCCAATGGTATCCATAGAGGAACAGGACGAGGAAGAGGAGGAGGAGGAGGAGGAGGAGGAGGAGGGCAATGATGATTAGTTTTTTTATATATATATTTTATTTTAGTTGTAAGCATTATTTTAAACATTATTGTGCATTTTTTTTGTTAAATTTACTATTCTTATTTGGAAAATTTGTGAAAGTATCATCTTTTTCATTGATGATATTTTTAGTGTTTTGATTTATGATATGATTGGATATAACGTGATATGTGATGTGGATAATATGTTGTGTGAAGATTATCAAAATATAATTGATCTTCTGAATTTTTTTTTCTGCGGTACAGGATTACCATCCATTTTGCGTCGAATTCGATGGTAAATCGACAAAATATTACATCGATCGATATTATCAGCCTTAAAAAGCGACGGTAATCCAAATATAATCTTTATCGTCTGATATTTTTAGAAACAGAGTTCGACATACGTGTACACTAAACAAATCTGATGTTACTACGACACAAAAATGGATGCAAATAAAACGGATGCAATTTATTTGCGGCGGAATATTTCAATGTAATTAACATTACTGGTTCTCAATTTACTAGTGAAAAAATTTGGACGCAAATCGGAAGATAAAACTTAAATATCTTCGGATTTATCTTCGTTTCGTGTCCAATTTAATCGACGTAAAATTGCTTAATTACAATCTAAACATACCTTCAAATAAGAGCTAGACTGCAGAGGCCATTTGCCATGGTAGGCTCATGGGAATTAGATATTCTTCCTTCCTAATTATGTAAGTAACAAAAAGTTAATCATAAGGTATTGTTTTCATATAAAAATTTGATATCGACAGAAAATAAAAACGATATCACAGAATGGCACAAAAGAATAAGAATTATTAAGGGCCCAAAAAGATTCACAGAATATTTTTCTAATTTGTAGGATCATGTCAATTCTCAACAAATCATCTAACTCATTGTTTCTTATCTCTTTGTTATGTTATTTTTAATATTTATTTTCATTTTTAAAATCAACACCCCCTCACACACACTCAGAACAATGATCACAAAGTTGAGTGAGAATAACTCATACTTTTTTAGCTTTAAAGCATCAGATAAGGTATATCATATGAGAAGTCAAAAGTTTATACTCTTTACTGTGGAGAACATTCATGCGTGAAATGTTTATTTAAGAGATTGCGAGCTTCTCTCCATCCTATGTCACATTTCTCCAACTTCTTCAAAATAATGTCAGGCGATTATTCTATTTTGAATGACGCATTAGGAGATGATATTGGCCCCTTTGATCAATCAGTGAGCTTTGGAGTTTTATTCAACAATAAGACATTCATCAATGGATGTGAATTGAGGCCTTCGGCTGTTGTCAGTCGCCCTAGAGTTCAAATTGGAGGAGACGATCTACGTGTTTTCTACACTCTTGTATCATAATATTTTATTATTATTATGTTATGCCTCTATTTGATTGATTTTCATGGAAACTCCTAATATGTTATTATGTGACTTGAAGGTGATGGTTGATCTAGATGCGCCAAACCCTAGTAATCCGACGTTGAAAGAATACTTACACTGGTAATTAATCTCCTAATTTTTTTAATTCTAAGGCGACCTGATTAATCAAGCAAGAAAATATTTAGTTAGGATCATCTTTTTAATTTACATATTAATCATATATATTTTGCTAAAATGTGACTAAAATAATCTTTAGGTTATTTTTATTATATTTATTTAAAAAAAAAAAAATAATCACTAATTTCAATGTGATTGAAGCTAGATACTAAAGACAATCACTCGTTTATATTATAAGAATCTAAGTAGAAAATTTAACGTCATTGTCAGTCTGTCACTCCATTTCAGGTATATGCATGTCTTGTACCATTTACGAAACAGAAACATAGTTTTTGTGTATTCACATATTTTACAGCTGAATTTTGAACCTTAGTGTTATATGAAAATAAAAGGGAATTTACATTTACCACCCACAATTCCTATTTATTTATATATCAAACAGCTAAAATCTTTCTTTGTTACACATTTATACCACCAAAAATCTTTCATATGGCATCAAAAATGCCACCATTACAACTTTTAAAAGTTGAAATAAACCTCTTCATGCATGGAAGGTGGGTTGTATGTAAGAAATTGAAGTTTAGGTTTTAGATATATCAATACGTAGGAGGTGAGTTATGTGTCTGCAAATCTTCAAAAACGTTATGAAGACATTTGCAAATAATTAAATGTTTGCCCGGATAAACTGCTAAATTTTCTTAAAAACTATGCAGGATGGTGACGGATATCCCAGGAACAACAGATGCAAGTTTTGGTGAGCAGTAAAATTCCAATAGAATCACACGCAATTTTTTATTAGTATCAAGTAATTTATTCCCAGATCTCCTTTAGGATCTATGGTAATTTTTGAAAGGCTAACATTTAAAGTTAAAAGTAATCATATGTACTATTTTTTAACTGCACGCCACTATCACCACTACCGACTATCACCACTTCCTACGACTATTGACTTCCCTCTCACTGCAATCACCGGTTGTCCTCCTTTAATTGTTGTTGTCCCGTTCTCGGTTTTCACTTGTCCGTTCACTTGTCTGTTTTCGGTTGTCGTTGGCCGATGTCATCCGCTAGCTTTTCTGCACCTCCATTTGTCTACCCGCTGTTGCCACTAGCCTCCGGCCACCCGCTTCTTCATTCTCGACCTCATATTCTATATTATTTTCATTTTACTTCAAACAAAACAAAAAAAAATCTACAAGTCCAACATTTATTTTACACTAATGTCTAATATCTAAACTTCTATCTTTTTTTTTAAATTAATACCGCTCAAATCTTTCATATCACATAAAAAATATCACTATGTTAAAATTTAGGCGGTATTAATATAAATAGTAATGTTTAGATGTTGATATATAAATACATAGGAATTAGATGGCATGTATGTAAATGCCCCTGATAATGATAATTTGGCATGCATGCTTGCAGGGCGCGAGCTGATAGGGTATGAGAGCCCTCGTCCAGTAATCGGAATACATCGCATCGTCTTCGCGCTCTTACGACAACGCAATAGAAGGAATAGTGTCTCAGCTCCAAATGCAAGAGAATGCTTTTGCACGCAAGCCTTTGCGGATACTTACGGCCTTAGTCCCCCAGTCGCTGCTGCGTTCTTCAATTGCCAGCGAGAGGGTGGCTCTGGCGGCCGAAGATTCTACCCTTGAAAAATTCCAATGCTATAAGTTCTCATCATCATAATTATATATAGTTACTTTCACTATCATATGCTTATGTCAACTACTAATAAGATACGCTTTTGAAGCGTTGTATCATCATCAACTCTATTATAGTACTTATTATGCATCTCAAACACTGATATAAATATTATCATAGAAGGACTAATGGAATGTATTTTTATTTGTGCTTTGGTGTGTTTCTTTCAGTTATATATGATCAGATACGAGAGTAATGGACTTGGTTAAACACAGATATTAATATTTCAATGACTTGTGAATATATTATATCACATCGATTTTTTTGATACTTTAAAAATTATTATGGTGTCAGTTTTATATTTCATATTTAAAGTAAATCAATTGTTTTTAGAGCCTGAAATAACATGTCAAACAAGTCCAATAGATTTAAGTTGGACAACAATATTTGATACACATCTTCTTGATTACTTGTTCTTAATCCTATTAATAGAATAATCAATCTTACTACCAATTATTTATTGATTTCTTATGTTTTTTTGGTGAACTCCTTTGGTGCTTTTTAAAATCAATAATTAACACTCATTAGCAATTGATATCTAACTCTTATTTCATTAATCACCTAATCGACCATTCTTAAGAGAATAATTGAGCAAATAACTAAATTTTTGTCTGACCACTTATGAATGTTGTCCAAGTTTTGTTCAAATGTTCTCAATAGATAATCATTTAAGAACTATCAATAACTACTGCTAGCATAAGCCAAAAAATAACAGTAGGCTCAACAACTCAAGCTAGGATGACATATTATCTTAAACTCAAGCTCAAGCCCAACTTGTAAAAATAACAACGGGCTCATAAACTCGCTCATGAGCATAAGCCAAAAAGGTAGTGTCATAGGAGCTTACTAGAGAAGACATCGATGTTGGAATGGAGAGGCTTTTGGGATTTGGCAAAGGCTAGAAATTTATGGAAGAAGCTTAACTTTATTTTCTTTGCTTGATACAAACTCAAAGACTCTACCCCTATTTATACTAGTGGCACCTCCTAAATTAACGGCTAGGATTGTGCCACCATAATTCTAATCCAATGGTTACAATAATTCCCCACCTACCACACAATAATTCAACACCTACCATACAATAATTCTACACCTACCACACCTACCACACATTCTAGAATAAGCTTCTAGATGAGGCTCTTATTAGACTTTTAAAACAACTAAAATCAAGTTTTAATTTCAACACCCCTCTTAAACTTGATTTTGTGACTCCAAGTAAACTTCTCGATTTAATAAAGTCTTCACTTTTGAGTGGCTTAGTAAATATATCAGCAACTTGATCTTGAGACTTCACGTACTGCACTTGTATCTCCTTTCTTTCGATGCATTCTCTGATGAAGTGATAGCGCGTATCAATGTGCTTGCTTCTATCATGGAAAACTGGATTCTTTGATAGCGTTATTGCAGACTTGTTATCGACAAAAATTTTGATCGCCTCTTCTTGTGGTAAACTTAACTCTTTTAATAAGTTTCGAAGCCAAATTGCATGACAAACACATGAGGTTGCGGCCACGTACTACGATTCACACGTAGAAAGAGTGACAATTGGTTGTTTCTTTGACATCCAAGTGAAAGCGAGTATCTCTATGAAGAACACGAACCACCGTAGTGCTCTTTCGATCATCCATGTCTCTCGGCCCAATCACTATCGCTATATCCTTCAAGCTTGAAATTGTTAGATGATGAGTAAAGTAAGCCAAAACCAATTGTACCTTTGATATAGCGCATAATTCTTTTAGCGGTCTTCGGGTGTGTAGCGAGTTGGAGTCTCCATGTAACGACCGATAAGTCCAACGAGCATAAAGAATATCCGGCCTTGTGCATGTCGAGTAGCGCAAACTTCCAACCAAACTCTTGAAAATCGTTGGATCGATTCTTTTTCCCTCATCATACTTTGATAGCTTGACTTCGCATTCTACGGGGGTATTTATAGGTTGGCTATTATCCATCTTGAACTTCTTCGATATCTCCCTTGCATAACCTTCTTGAGAGATGAAAATTTCATCCTTTGTTTGCTTGACTTCGATGCCAAGATAATATGCCATAAGCCCAATATATGTCATCTCGAACTCCTTCGTCATCGCATCTTTGAACTTTTCAAACATGCTTGGATTATTTCCTGTGAAGATCAAGTCATCAACATATAAACAAACAATCAAGACATTTTCATCATCATTCTTGATGTAAAGAGCATGCTCATAAAGACACTTTATGAAGCATTTCTCTTGCAGATACTTGTCTATTCGACTATTCCATGCTCTTGGTGCTTGCTTCAACCCGTAGAGAGCCTTTTTAGCTTTAGAACCTTGTCTTCTTGTTCTTTGACTTCATATCCTGGTGGTTGTTGAATGTAGACTATTTCTTCAAGTATTCCATTCAAAAAAGCAGATTTTACATCCAATTGATGTATTCTCCACTTATTTTGGGCTGCCAAAGAGATGATTAGTCTAATAGTTTCTAATCGAGCAACGAGGGCAAATACCTCATCATAGTCGATGCCTGCTCTTTGATTGTAGCCTTTTGCCACCAATCTTGCTTTGTATCTTTCAATTTCTCCTTTGGAATTCTTCTTTGCTTTGTACACTATTTCACACCAATTGCCTTGTGCCCTTTTGGAAGTGAAGCTAGCTCCCATGTGTCGTTCTTCTCGATTGCCTTGATTTCTTCATCCATTGCATCTTTCCACTTCTTGCTTTGTATGGCTTCTTGGAAATCCATGGGCTCACGATCGGCAAAGAGACAAAAAGAGTAAGATTATCTTGATTGTTAGTTACCTCATAAAGATCTTGTAATTTTCGAAGCGTGGTACTCTTTCACTTGAATTTTCACGTTGAATTTGATGACGATGAGTCACTTTGAGTACTTGTAGTTAATGTTGTTTGTGGAGTAGTAGGCTCTTCTCTTGTTTGTTCGATTTGTGGGCATGCTCTACGTCTTCTTCTTACAAGTATGGGAAAAGTTGTAGTCCTCGTCATGTGATTCCCAATCCCATTCTCCTCCTTCATCGAATATGACATCTCTGTCGATGATTGACTTCCCGTATTTGGATTGTATAGCTTGTAGCCTTTCGAGTTGGTGTCGTAACCAATGAAGATGAACTTCTCGCTCTTATCATCCGAGCTTGCTTCTTTTTTCGTCGGGTATGTGTACATGAGCTATGCATCCAAAAACTCGCGGATGTGAGATGTCGGGCTTCCTTCCACTCCATGCTTCTTGTGGTGTCTTTCCCCACACACTTCTTGTTGGTGATCGGTTAGCCAAATAAACGGCACATGCGGTCGCTTCGCAAAACTTCTTCGGTAATTTCTTGCTTTTTAACATGCTTCTTGCCATGTTAAGGATGGTTCTATTCTTCCTTTCCGCTACTCCATTTTGTTGGGGGGATCTTGGAACAGTTAGAAGTCGACGTATTCCGTTGGCTTCACAGAATTCTTGAAATTCTTTCGAAGTGAATTCTCCTCCTCGATCGAATCGCATAGCTTTAATCTTGAGACCACTCTCCTTTTCTACATCCGCCTTAAACTTTTTGAACATTCCAAAAACCTCCGATTTTTGTTTTAAGAAATACACCCATGTTTTTCGTGAGAAATCATCTATGAAGAGAAGGAAATAGTTGCTCTTACCGAGTGAGTTTGGCTTTATTGGACCGCACACATCCGTATGTATGAGCTCGAGAGGCTTTTGGGCTCTTGAACTTGACTCCCTTGGAAAGCTTTTTCGAAGTTCTTTCCGAGTAAACATCCTTCACATAATTGATCAGGGTGGTTGATGCAAGGTAAGCCTCTCACCATCTCTTTCTTTGAAAGCAATTCGAATCCTCCGAAGTTGAGATGCCCAAATCGAAGATGCCAAAGCCAAGAAGCATCTTTATAACATGTCTTGAGACATTTGGCAATATCGTTTTGAATGTTAAGCAAGAACATTCTATTTTTAGACATTGGCACCTTAGCAATCAAGTTACCAATATTGTCTTTTAAGAAGAGAGTATTTTCTTTCAAGTGAATATCATATCCCTTCTCTGATAGTTGCCCTAAACTCAAGATGTTGCTCTTCATATTCGGTACAAAGTAAACATTAGAAATAAATTGATGCTTCCCATTTTTCTGGCGGATGAGAATGTTACCTTTGCCTTTCACCTCTATTTTGGACTCATCTCCAAATGACACATTGCCGCTTGCGATTCGTCAAGCTCTACGAACATGCTTCGTCTCCCGCACATATGGTTGCTTGCACCGGTGTCCAGGCACCATGTACTATCTTCACCTCTTTCATTATCCTTGTATGCTAGTAGTAACGTGTCATCTTCTTTTCTCTTTTCTTCTATGTAGTTGACTCTTTCATAAACTTTGTTCATAGGAGCTCTACATACTTTTGCATAATGCCCGAACTTGTTACAATTATAGCACTTAATTTGAGATTTATCGTACCTCGAATTTGAGCGCCCTCGACCACGTCCTCTTGTAGATCTTTCTCCTTTCTCATAGTTATTGTTGGAAGCCCACCCTTGCTTGCTAGTATGACCTCGTCCTTGTCCACCACCTCTTCCATGTTGGCTTCTAATATTGTTAAAGCTTTCATCCTTCAGAGTTGGTTGAATATTCGTTTTGAGAAGTTGTTCGACAATCTCTTCATTCATCTTCTTCTTTTCTTCGTGGGCTTGTAATGAACCCAGAAGTTGTTCTATCGTCATGGCTTGTAAATCCTTGGTTTCTTCGATAATAGTTGTGATACTTATCAAATTTTGAATCTAATGAACGAAGAATCTTTTCCATGATTGCCACATCTTCTAACTTCTCTCCATTTCTTTTTAGTTGATTGGAAATTGTAATGACTCTAGAAAAGTAATTGGAGACCAACTCGTCTTCTTTCATATGTAAGATATCAAATTGACTTCTTAAAGTTTGAAGTCGTACCTTTTTAACCTTCTCTTCTCCTTTATACGAAACCTCGAGCTTCTTCCATGCTAGCTTGGCCGAAGTAGCACTTGAGATCTTCTCAAAACCATCTTCATCTAAAGCTTGATAGATGAGGAAGAGAGCCTTCTTGTCTCTCTTTCGCAAGTCTCTTAAGCTCTCCTTTTGTGTTGTGGATAGAGCGGACTCGTCGCTTGGCTCATCGTAGCCTTTCTCCACAACCTCCCAAACATCATGCGCTCCAGAAGTGCCTTCATCTTGATACTCCAATTGTCGTAGATGCTTTCCTTAAGCATCGGGACTTGGAAGGAAACCATACCACCGTTTGTCATTGCTCTATAAAGGAACCTTTAGGCTCTGATACCACTTTGTTGGAATGGAGAGGCTTTTGGGATTTGGCAAAGGCTAGAAATTTATGGAAGAAGCTTCACTTTATTTTCTTTGCTTGATACAAACTCAAAGACTCTACCCCTATTTATACTAGTGGCACCTCCTAAATTAACGGCTAGGATTGTGCCACCATAATTCTAATCCAATGGTTACAATAATTCCCCACCTGCCACACAATAATTCAACACCTACCATACAATAATTCTACACCTACCACACCTACCACACATTCTAGAATAAGCTTCTAGATGAGGCTCTTATTAGACTTTTAAAACAACTAAAATCAAGTTTTAATTTCAACAATCGACAATACCAACAATTAAATAATTAGTTGCCATTAAAGCTCATCAAAGTATAAATTGATGTGAATAATAGTTAAATATAAGTGAAGACTTGCAATAATAGTTAAATATAAGTGAAGCCTTGCAAGTCCTCATCTGAGTCTCTATGCTTAAACTTGAGCTTTCTCAATATATGAGCGCAAGTTTAAGGTAGAGCTTAAACTTGTGGCTTGGTAAACTCAACTTGCAGGTTCATTAATAAGTAACTCAAAGTTAGATTGGCTCACTTACTCCCAAGCATATAATTTTACCGATGATGGGTGCTCAACATCCTTAAATTATGTATATATGATTTTCATCTTCATGATTGGATGAATTTATCTATTATTATGTAAATGACCAATTCCATTGCTAATCATCAACCATACCAACCCCTTTTCTTTGGTCGCTTAATCTCTTCTACTATTAGAAAAATAATCAAGTTAAATAACCGCTCTCACCCACCTAACACTTTTCGTCATCATTCTTCTTACACTTACTAAGAATTCATATCTAATTGTTCACCTATATATCTATTGTACAAGAATACTAATGATAAATGACCAAAATAAAAAGTGATGTATGTGATGTTATGCAAATTAAGAGTGCCAAAAATGCCTAACAAAGAACACTTGATGATAACGACAATCAACATAGATGATGATGCATGAAAAAAGTCCAAACCACTTCAATCATCATTGAAGCAACATGAACAAGGCATGTTTAAATAATGGAGTGCATCGAAGTATTTAGATCAGCAAAATTTCTTAAGAGAGGTTGCACGACAAAAAATCATGCAACAGATGTAAAATGTGCAAATTAAGTACAAATTACTTTAATCATCACCAAAATTACCGAAATGATACCCCTTCCCAAAAAAAAATTATGACAATGCATTCTAAGTGTCAAAATTCCATATGAATATGTCTTCCATAATTATTATGTTTAAGTATGATTAAAAAAGTTGGACTACTGGCGTGACATGCATGAAAAATTGGGGCCCAAATTATCCCGATCTTCACCAAAATTATTCAAATAATTTCCAGTCATAAAATGGATTGTATGAGCATGTTCGGGGCATAAAAAATGACTAGAACTGATACCATTATTGTTTAGTCCCACATATAAGTTGCAGACTATTGAGTGAGCATGTTCTGGCACCCCCGCACCCAAGATCTGGCGTCTCCGCGCCAACCTTAGGTCCAACGGTTCCGCGTTGGGTCCGCGCTGGTAAACAGAGAGCACAAAAAACCTGCGGTAACTTCAGGGTGCACCAGCGCACTACTTCGGCTCACCCGCGCCCCAGCTTTGGCTCGTCCGCACCTGTCTTGGGTCCAACGCACCCACGTCGGAGCCGTGTGTGCGCTAATTTTTTCTTATTTTGAAAATAATTTTAAATTTTAATTTAATGTAATATGTAAAGTATTTTATTTTGATTTTGAAAATGGTGATATATTATTTTATTTTGAAAATAACGAGACCAGATAGATCTCATATCAAATAGTTTAAATAGTTGAGCACGATACTACAAGTGACACATCATCCCGAAAGATGAGCGTACCACTTGTTAGTAGGCTTAACTATCTAAACTTAAAAGTTTATGACTCTATTTTGGTCTGCGTATTTTATAGCCGACTGTCAGCGTTGTTTTGTGCGTGAAGTGCCCGTAAGAAGCTGTCGGTCGCCGGATTCGGAATCCCGTCGCCCTCTTCGGAAGGATCCTTCAACGAAAAGAAAGGAAGTCAAACTGACCTCATATTTTTCATAGTTTGAATGAAAGAGCGCTACACCTCAAGTCATGCACTTATCCCGAAAGACAAACACAAGTCTTAAGGGTGAGGCTCGATCAAATAAACTAAGAAATATATAACGTCCGTTTGGTCTGCGAAACCAATTTATTTGCTGACAAATTCCCTTATTTAATATGAAGAATTAAATAGGGTTTATTTTAAGCTGGGTTCGGAAAATGCTTCCTATAAGGGCAAGCCCCTATAGTTAATTACATCTTAAATGATCGAAATCATCTAAGAATACTCTTGACAAAAATCAAGAAATATTATCTTCAGAAGGTCGAAAAGGATAGGACTTTTCAACGAAATAAGATGTGGAGGTGTGCAAAAGGAGTTGGCTCGAATTTGGAATGCGGAATCCAAAGGGAGAGGAACTAGGGGATGTCGGAGGTCCAAAGCGAGCCTCAATAACTTCCCGAGCTATCCTATGGTTCTGCTGACGACGACAAGCTCCACTGTTGAAGACGACCGTGCTGCCCACTATACTAGCTCCGAGCTCCTTGCTGTGAAGAGGCTGAGTTTTCTAAGGTGGCAGGTCAAAATGTTCAATCAGGTGGCCCTATGGTCGAAGTTCTTCTAAACATCCTATGCAAATATGTTTAAGTGTTGTACAGTTTATAACAGAATATGTATATAGCACAGGAGTAACAATAGAAGCATGCAACAGTATATAATGTAACGTGCTAAACAGGATAACATGCAGTAGCAGGTATGAAAAGTGACGGCTAAACAGTATAGCATGCAGTAGCAGGTACAAAGAAGGTAACACGCTGCAAATGTAAACAAACCTGTATACCTGGGAGGCCCGTTATTTTCTTTTGTCTAGCCAGCAGAAGTGTGCCACATGAAAGCCAAGCAAGCAAAAGAAAAGGTCGTCGAAAAGCTCGAGAAAACAAAGTGACTGACTCACAACAGAAAAGCTCGGAAAAAAAAGGTCGCTAAAAACTCCAAGGAAATCCTAAAAAGGACCACGAGTGCTCTATCAAAAATCAAATGAAAACCCGAAGAAAACCGCAAGCACTCGGGTCGGGGCTAGGCTCAGAACTGTGTAGTACTGCTCGAAGGGTCGTCGAAGGCTACTCGGTCACACGAGTGTATAAAGCCCGCTACTCAACAAGAAGGGTGTCCAACTGGACCTGACTCAGGAGAGTGTTCCCCCACCCAAGACTGATAATCAACAAATGGACAATCAAATTTTATAACATAGTTTTGAAATTTATATTTTTAGCATGCACATGGGTTTCAGACATGCAAAAGAGAGTTTTATCAATTTTTAATTGTGGTGGAAATATATTTTTTTATTATGGAATGTAGTATCATATTTTTATCAGTTTTTTGAAAAGTATAATTGTCCACTAGTCGATCATTTCGTAGGGTAAAGGATCACTAACAATCCTAAGAAGGTACGGGTGCCCCGCTTGCCTTGCAGCGGCGAATGATACCGTCATCCTACGGTTCATCGGGGCCCTGGAGCGAGTCCTGATGTCGTAGGATGGGATATCATTCTACTCTATCACTGGCGTGTCTTTTGCATCATCGCCGTCATCGCCCCAAAACAAAACAAAACCAAAACCGACTCCGAGTGAAGAGGGGAAAACGTGTCAAGCAACGAAAAGGGGGAAAGGAAAATTAACCCACCCCCGAACTTGGAGGGGTAGGACGACAGGTGAATTAATTTAAAATTCCCCTAACACATGTAATGACAAGGCGTTTAAAAACGAAATCCGAGTTCCCAGAATCGACCCCGAGGGTGTCATTTTCTCGCTCAAGCACAATGCTCAATATCTCCCTCTCAAACAAGCAAGGAGCAACTATAAGTTCATCTTTATCAATTCTCAATTCAGCCATAGCGATAAACAAGGCCGCCAACACATTAATTACTAGCATAAGGCTCTCGGCCAGGGACAAAACAAAAGGGTAGTAAAGCCTCCAACTCCAAAATTCACAACTCGGCAACAAAAGGCCACCACCATAGTAATCCCTGCATAAGGCTCTCGGCCGAAGCCCCTAAATCAAACCCGAGCCAACAACGGGCCAAAGAAGGCGGTTCGATCTCAAGCCGAACGGCTCTCAAAGAAAGTCGAGCCCGAGCCAAGACAAGGCCAAGAGAACCGGCCCGACCTCAAGCCACAACGGCAAGTCCTAAATTAACTCGAAGACAGGGCCAATCGGCGGAGTCCCAAAGAAACAAAACCAGAAAAGACAGACCCAACATATAATCGAAAAAAAAATAATTCCATCACAAAGCTAAAGGAAAGCGCCATATTAAGCATTCGAGCAAACCAACAACATCAGCCCAAAATTCGGGATACCACACACCCTACTCAAAGGCTGAAACGAAAGAGGGCTAAAAGAGCCAACCCGAGCCCATATAAGGCTGAACCCAGAGCCAACCTCAATTCGAAAACAAGGATACAATAATGCCAATCGGAAACAGAGCCACATAAGGCCAAAATCCGGCTAGAATCAAACTTAAAACAAAGAGTATAGCAAAACCTCAACCAAGCCCAATATAAGAGTAAATCCAGAATACCAAAGTAGGCCCTCAAATCAGAAATAAATCAAGCCAACCAAGCTCCCAAACGAGGCGAAAACAAGCCTCTTAAAGCATCGAAATAAGAGTAGCAAGTATCCATATGTTAGAATAGCCTTTCAAGTAAGAGTTAAGCCGAAGCCAACCGAGCTTCAAGATGAGCTATAATAAAGTTAAAACCACACCTATCATGAAGCTAAAACGAACGTTTCCATATACTAACGATTAAAATGCGAGCCTCGATACATTTATCATGAAAGTGAACATAGGGCTCCTTCAAGTTAAATCAAAACTTCACTTTAACATGCTATTTTTGTAAAGGAAAGCTACAAGGAGCAAGAAATGAACCCCGCATGTATATAGAATTAAATAAATACTTCCATGCCTCATGTCGAAGCTAAAGTACACAGGGAGCCCTATAACATTCATCTCGGCATGCAATTAACACATTCCGGGGATATAAGCCTTCAGCCGAAACCATAAACGGGAAAGAACCGCGCCAATCAACGGGGCTACGGTAGCACGGGGCCAAATCGAAGAGGAGAAAGGGGAGTCGGGAAGAGTTACCGCAGTACGTAAAACACACGGGAGCAAGCCGCAACGCAGCACAACAGTACCTCCCCTCCTCTTCACAGAAATTTTGGGCCAAACACAATCCCACCCCAAATGGGGTTTAAATAGGCAGAGAAGGGGAAGCAGAAGTCAAGAGATCAACCTATAGGATCGAACGCAAGTGGGAGAGGCGCGAGGCGGCGACAAATTGTCACGGAATAGGAGCGAGAGAGATCGGTAAGGGGCGTACGCGGGGGCGAGTTGCTCGCACGGGGATAAGGATAGGATCGCGAGCGGCTCGAGGAGCAAACGGCCGCCAAGGGAGCACGCTCGAGCGCTGGAGGGACGAAGCTTCCATGGAGCTCGCGCGGGAGAGATGAAGCCAACCGGTCGAGCGTGAGGAGAGTTAGGGCAGATTTAGTTTAATTAGGTTTTTTTATTCTTTTAAAAGAAGTTTTAAAATATATATTTTTTTATTTTAAAAAAAACTTAAATTACGAGTTTTGCCCCCGACAGGCTATCGTCGCAAGCTTAACGTCGATTTTAAGTGAAATCGACGTTCCGGACGCATCGGCGCAGTCCGTTTCGTCGTCCGAGGTTGTATGGGCAACCTCGTCGACGAGCGCGTCAAAATTGCGTCGAAATTTGGTATCGTCGCAAAATTTTGATGCGAGCGCGATCGAAAGCGAGGTCAACAAAAGGACCCCCAATAGGTGTGGTGTGCAGGACATGCACACCGCACGTATTGGCGTTGACCGACAAGATCAACCAAACCAACACAGACATCCTGAGTCAACACACTCAGAACGAAACGAGGAAAGAGTGGCGAAGGTTTCCACTGGGGAGTGACAGGCAAATCTCCAAAACTGAAGATTCCAGAACTCTCGGCGGGAAACGAGGAAACGGGTATCGGAAGCGGAATCGAAGACCGGGAACTCTCGGCGAGGATTGTAGAGTGGACTTTGAATCGCGAAATTTCAAAATATGCGAGGAGAACGAGAAATCGGTATGTGGAGTGCGACCTCAGGAAATTAGGACTAGAATATCAGTACTAGCCCCGAAAGGTAAGGGTCGGAAAATGAGAATCGGAATTTAGGTACCGATCTCGAAAAGGGGTGAGAATCAGAATTTAGGTATTGATCTCAAGGATGAGAATCGGAATTTAGGTACCGATCTCGAAAGGAAGTGAGAATCAGAATTTAGGTACTGATCTCAAGGATGAGAATCGGAATTTGGGTACCGATCTCGAAAGGAGTGAGAATCAGAATTTAGGTACTGATCTCAAGGATGAGAATCAGAATTTGGGTACCGATCTCGAAAGGAGTGAGAATCAGAATTTAGGTACTGATCTCAAGGATGAGAATCGGAATTTAGGTACCGATCTCAAAAGGAAGTGAGAATCGGAATTTAGGTACTGATCTCAAGGGTGAGGACTAGAATATCGGTACTAGCCTCGAAGGGATGAGAATCGGAATATAGGTACCGATCTCAAAAAGGAAGTGAGAATCAGAATTTAGGTACTGATCTCAAGGATGAGAATCGGAATTTAGGTACCGATCTCGAAAGGAAGTGAGAATCAGAATTTAGAGTGCGATCTCGAGGATGAGAATCGGAATTTAGGTACCGATCTCGAAAGGAGTGAGAATCAGAATTTAGGTACTGATCTCAAGGATGAGAATCGGAATTTAGGTACCGATCTCGAAAGGAAGTGAGAATCAGAATTTAGGTACTGATCTCAAGGATGAGAATCGGAATTTAGGTACCGATCTCGAAAGGAAGTGAGAATCAGAGTATCGATCTCAAAAGGAGTGAGAATCAGAATTTAGGTACTGATCTCAAGGATGAGAATCAGAATTTAGGTACTGATCTCAAAGGAAGTGAGAATCAGAATTTAGGTACTGATCTCAAGGATGAGAATCGGAATTTAGGTACCGATCTCAAAAGGAAGTGAGAATCAGAATTTAGGTACTGATCTCAAGGATGAGAATCGGAATTTGGGTACCGATCTCGAAAGGAGTGAGAATCAGAATTTAGGTACTGATCTCAAGGATGAGAATCGGAATTTAGGTACCGATCTCAAAAAGGAGTGAGAATCAGAATTTAGGTACTGATCTCAAGGAGGGTAACAGGGAAAGTGCAGAAAAGATCATCACGTCAGAACGTGCAGGGAGTGTACAGTGGCACTCTCGAAAGGACATGTCATAAGACAAGTACGATATCAGTGAGAAAGATGTGTGAGATCTCGTGCAGAATGTAAAAAAATTCTGAGAGAATGTGTAGAACATCGGTGCAGACTGGAATAGCCGCGTTATGCAAGCAGAGAGCGAGAAATCTCGAGATTGAGATAAACACACTCAACAAATTCATTTCATTTTGTTATATCATATATATATCAAAACACATTTTTCAAAATTTGATTTTAGTTGGTTGATTTTCAAATGAGTATTTTATTTGAATTTCATTTTTTTTATTACGTATATTTTTTTTGTTTTGTTCTTCGTTCGTCGTAGCTCAAAACCAACGTATGGTTCGGTGGCTTTATCTATCGCACACAAGGGCAACAAGACAAACGAGACAAGATTCGAAAAAGATTTCATTAATCGGCTTCGAACGAGAGGTTACAAGCCGACTATATGCTTGAAAACATCACAAGTACGGTATGTTGGACGCATCAAAAGTACAAGCTGGAAAACATCATAAGTCGAAGACACATCACAAGCGAGCATCTGCGGTATGAGCATCATCTATATCCGTCGTGTCGAACGCGGTGCAAGGAGTATCCTCGAAAATCTGTCTGCGGCAAGGCGAGCTTTTGGTCGAGGCGGCCTGCGCGAGCCATGCTCCGGGACAAGAGTCCCTTTGCATGAACTCGAAGGTCCGGCTCTATCACGGCCGTGGGGTAGCGGTTCCTCCAACTGCGGGTACGGACGGAATCCATATGGCATCTTGGTGGTATCCATGCTTCGAAGGTCACGAAACTGCAGCGGTGTCGCACTCCTGGAATGCAGTGCTTGGCAATATCTGCTCTCGTTGCCCTTGAGAACAAGTACTGAGCCCACTGGTAGCGGAATCTCCACGGATCCTCTGAACTCGCCGGGGCCAACAATATCAATTTCTTTTCCGAACAGTATATTGCTCCTGCTCAGAAAAGAGACCGTAGAAAAAGGTCTGACGAAATCGTGGTGATCTATGTGAGGGGGGATACAGTCGCCCTTCTCGTAGATGTTGATAATACAGCTGTTGGGAATGCAGTCGGCTGGAAGTATGCTCCATCGAACCATTCTCTTTATCATCCACTTGATCGTAGGAGGTATCGGATCCACCTGATCATGTCTCAAAATCCACGGGGATTTCCTCGTCTGTCTGTAGTGAAGTTGTAGCAGCAGCCGCACTGAATAGTGATTCTGCCCTTTCCACGCATCCATCTTTCTGGTTCAGAACAAGTCCTCCTTCTCAAAAGACCTGCTCGACCTCTGAGTTGCAAATCCTCTATGCAGTCAAGGATGCTTCTCTCGTCGCTTTCAGAGAAGACTCTGGTATGCAGTTCCAGTCCTTCAAGTATGTTAATGCATCTTCCTTGAACTTCTTCATAAAATTCAAATTCCTGCTTCTTCACTTTAACCATCTCGTCAAGCTCTGCTAAAGTGATCATCGGCAACTGTCGAGGGTACTCCCTCATCTCAGTATCAGTGGGAACCCAAGCTGATGTATCTGTATCCAGTGGGGTATATGATTCCCCGTCGGGTACTCAGCGGTCTGAAAACTGTCATCCGTAGACATGTACTCCTCCAGAGTACTGTAATGCCTCAAGTGTAGGACGTTGCAGTCCGGGCATTCCACAAATGCCATTGCAGCTGAAGAACGTGCTGGAATCTCTGCGTTGCACGTTGGGCAACCTGGACAAAGTTCATCTGGAATCTCTGGAATCCCTGGAACCTCCGGAACAAACTCGGACTCATCCTCCGTAGCAGGCAGACTGGAAGAAGTCTCTCTCATCTCTGGATCGTAGATCCTCCCCTATGGGATAGAGCTGAGTAATTCCTCTGTCTTTTGAAGATATCTATTGTCTTCGCGTCGGAATGCTCTGCGCTTTTGTCGATTGGCATTCATGCGTATTGTGCTCTGTAATGCATCTGGTAGTCTGGCATTGTCGGCAGCGACTAGGCCTCCAGCTGGTGCAGTTATCATGGATGGCAGGCGACTAGTCCCTTCCATCGGATCTTGTCACACTTTCTTCCCCTTCCGCGAGGTATCTTTTACATTGCTTGATCTTTATTAACGACGGTAGTCCTTCGATTTCCGGTGGCTAACTGCGTCCATCAGGGGACTCTCGTAGTCTACATTGATCTGACTGAAGTCCATATCAAAGTTTATAATGCCACCTTGCGGTGCCCATTCTTCGCTAGGTGCGAGATTCAAGCCATCCTTAAAAGCCAAAATCAACCTCTGTCACGACATTTTCTCTGCGGACAACGGGAGAAACATCGGTGGGTGAAATCGACGAGAACAAAGAACAAAACAAAACGCCTACGAGAGGCTTTAGTTTATGTTGTTAATTATGTGTATGTGTATTAAATTTGAAAGTGGAAAAGAAAAGAAAGCCAAAACATGCACTCTCAAAAATTTTCATTTTATTGATGTTAATTTTATTACAAAATTTTAAACCCGGTCACAGGCATTTGACCAAATACATAATCACAGAATAATCGAGATTTTGAAATTTCAACTCAACCAGCGTCAAGTTGCGTAATATGTCTTCAAGTATCGTCCGTTGATCGGCAACAAAGGTTTCCCACCTTGGGAATCCACAAGATGGTAGGCTCATCCGGAGTAAACTTTATCTATGACAAATGGTCCCTCCCAAGTTGGCTCAAATTTTCCGCCTATCTTGTGACGTGCAAGAATAGGTCTCTTGAGAACAAGAACAAGGTCACCAATTTTAAACGTCCTCGGGCGGACCAATTTGTCATGGGCTCGTACCATCTTCGCTTGGTAAAGCTCTAAATCTTTGTTGCGCTTCCGGTCGTCTTCCTTCGAGACTTTCCAATTCTTCGAGTACGAGTTTTGCATTTTCTTCCAGCTGTAGGCGATTGGCGACGGCAACTCTGAGAGACGGCGTCTGAACTTCTAACGGTAGCACGGCCTCTGATCCGTAGACGAGTGCGTACGGTGTACATCGGGTGGGAGTTCTGAATGTTGTTCGGTATGCCCACAAAGCTTCTAACAATTTGTTATGCCAATCTCTTTTATTCTCATCGAGAGTTTTCTTCAAAATTTGTACCAGTGTTTTGTTGAAAGCCTCTGCTAAACCATTTGCCTTGGGGTAGTAGATCGTCGAGTACCTCCAATCTATCTCGTGTTGTCTGACGAAGTTATTGATCTTGGTGCTTTTAAAGGCTGTTCCATTGTCGGAGATTATTACACGCGGAATTCCAAAACGGTAGACTATCCGACTCTTGAAAAAGAGAAGAACGTGGTGTGATGTAACATTTCGTAACGGCACTTGCCTGCCCATTTGGAGAAGTAATCCGTAGCTGCGAGAATGAACCTGTGTCCCTTAGAGGATGGAGGGTCTATCGGACCTATTATGTCCATGCCCCAACACTCGAATGACCACGAAGCAACAGTTGGGTGTAGCACATTCGGAGGCTGGTGTAAGACCACCCCATGCACTTGACACTGGTGACATTTTCTGGCTGTATCCATGCAATCAGACATCATTGCTGGCCAATAATATCCGAGTCTCTTAATCTTCATTTTCATCTTCGGTCCTGACTGGTGAGCTCCGCACAATCCGGCGTGTACTTCTTTGACAATATTCTGCGCTTCAGTTCTGCTTAGGCATCGCAACCACATCTGATCGAACGATCTCCTGTAGAGGACATCACCTACTAAAGCGTAGGACATAGCCCTCTTCGTAATATGATACGCTGCTGACTTGTCCTCTGGTAATTTTCCAGTTTGCAAATATTCTATCAATGGCTTACGCCAATCTTCGTTGATATCAGCCACAACAACTGTCGCTTCTTCTTCGAACTTCTGTAGATCTTCGAGGTTGATTCGGGACAAAACCTGCCTTCCTTGTACCGTAACGTCAATAGAATCATGCGGGGAACACGCCAATTCTTTTGCAAGTTTTGCCAAAGCATCAGCATGGGCGTTATCCAACCGAGGAATTCTATAGAGCGTTACACTAGGAATCTGCTCTAGCAACTTTATCATGTATCTGTGATATTCCGCTAATCTTGGTTTCAAAATCTTATCTTGTCCAAGCAACTTCTTTGAATTATAAGTTGAGAGTCACCGTAGACGACGATGTACGTTATATCCATTGAAATTGCTAATTCCGGTCCGGTGATTAAGGCTTCGTGATACGCTTCATTGTTTGTACACGGCTCTGTCAGGAGGTAGGAGAATCTGAGCATACCCTTATCTGGTGTGATGAAAATCAAACCGATTCCTGCTTTTCCTGGCATAACTGTTCCTGATCCTTTATCTTTTCTGACTGAAGAAGCTCCGTCGAAGTACATCTCCCAGCGTTGTGCACTGGAGGATTCCATCTGTAATATTTGTTCATCTGGTAACTCGTCACTAAGAGATGGCCCAATTTGGAAGTGGGTGCGCGGCGAGAAAGTCTGCCAAAATCTGTCCCTTGATAGCGCGGAGGGGAACAAAAGTTATATCAAATTGCAATAAAATCATTGACCACCTTGCTAAGCGTCCAGAAAGTGTTGGTCGGGTCATCAAATATTGCAACGGATTAACTTTCGAAATCAGGGTTACCCTATGAGAAAGCATGTAATGTCTGAGCTTTTGGGCGGCGAAAATTAAAGCTAGACAATGCTTCTCAATAGGCGGATACTTTACCTCCGTCGGGATTAGACGCCTACTCAAGTAGTATAGAGCATTCTCTTTACCCTCGTCATTGACTTGAGCTAGTAGTGCTCCGAGAGAGTCGTCTAAAGCCGCGGTATAAAGTATCGAAGGTCTTCCGGGATAGGGGCTGCCAAAACGGGAGGTGTCATCGAAGTATTTCTTAACGTCCTCGAAGGCCCGCTAGCATTTCTCTTCCCAAATAAATTTGGCGTCCTTTTTAATTAATGCCGAGAAGAGCTGACACCTACTTGAGAGATTAGAAATAAAGCGTCTCAGATATGCCAACTTCCCTTGGAAGGAACGTAGTTGTTTCAATGTTTTGGGAGGTGGCATTTCTAAGATAGCTTTAATCTTCTCCGGATCGATTTTGATTCCCCGATGACGGACAACGAATCCTAAAAATTTCTCGGAGGTAACGCCAAAGGCGCACTTTAAGGGATTCATCTTGAGATTATATCGTCGTAATCGTTCGAACACTATCCTCAAATCGTGCAAATGGTCTATTTTCCGTTTACTTTTGATAACCAAGTCGTCCACGTAGCATTCCACTTGATTGTGAATGAGATTATCGAAAATCTTCGTCATTGCTCGTTGATAAGTTGCTCCGGCATTCTTCAATCCGAAAGGCATCATCTGTATAGCGAGAAAATTCTAATAGGTGTTACGAAGGTCGTAAGGGCCGCATCTTCGGAGCCATTCTGATCTGGTTGTATCCCGACGATCCATCCATGAAAGAGAAAACTTCATGTGTTGAGGCAATATCCACCATCATTTCTGGTATTGGTAACGGAAACTCATCCTTTGGACATGCTTTGTTTAAATCCCTAAAGTCGACACATACACGGATCTGTCCATTCTTCTTCTTAACTGGCACAACATTAGCTAACCATGTAGGGTACTGCTCTTCTCTTACAAAGTTAGCGTTTATCAGTTTCTTTACCTCGGCAATCACTGTTGCTTTCTATTTCGAGGCGCATTCTTCTTGGAGCTTGCTTTACCGGCGGTATATCTCTGTCGATTCCAAGTTTATGGACTGCAACATCTGCTGACAGTCCTGGCATTTCGTCGTAACTCCATGCGAAGCAATCTTTAAACTCTGACAATAACTATATTAGCTCTGTGGATTCTTCTTTATCGAGTAGAGAACTTATGAAGGTTGGGCGAGGCTGTTCCTCGATCCGAGGTTGATTTCCTTCGATTCATCGGCTGTTGACTTAATTTCTTCTTCGAATTCGGCGGAGCGTCTTCTAATAGGCTGATCGGTAAAGTCATCCTCCACATCGAGGCAATCCTCTTTCGACTCGCTTGGTAACAACCATGCAAAATTCCGAATCGTCCATCGGTCCGATTGTACCAAATCCGAGACCCTCTTTAGAGTTAGGATGTCGATTCCTAACATTCCATAATTCTTGAAGAGTTGCAATTTATCTTTTGGCATATATTTTGGCAAATGTCCTCGTTGAATTAATTTTTGTACGTAAGGCGAGAAATAACCAAAAGGCAATTCCATTAATTTATTAGTATCCTCATCCAAATTTACATGATTTTCGAGGTCGGTAGAAGTAGAAGCACAGTAAAACTTGATCGGCTTATAACCAGCACACGGGACGTCCCTGACCTTTAAGCTCTCGACCTTTTGGGGGAGGACAAGAGTAAGGGTCATAGCGTTCACATAGTGGTTTATACGATCATACATTATCTCGTATTCGCTTTTCTCTGTATCTTCCAACGGTATCTCGTACTGAGGTTTTTTCTGCTTTATCATTATTATTTCTTCTTTAGAATTTTCTTTTTCGTCGATGTTGATCGTCGGCCTAGTCCGTCCAACAACCACATTGGCTCTTCTTCGTCCACGTCCCTGGCCTCGATCTCGGGTGCATGAACTAAAAGAACCTTTATCATTTCGTTGTGAGGAAATGACAGTAGATTGTCGAAGCGGAGTTGAATGACCCCTTTTTTGTTATCTTTCTGAATCTTTCACTGCAGTTGCAATCACTTCATGAGAGAAAACAGTCTTCTTCAGAGGCGAGTAGTAAGCTGCGTCTTCATGAATGCCAACTTCATGAACCAAAAATGGTTGTAGATCTCATTTGATGCAATATTCTTGTCTTTCTTTGTAGTATTTGATGCATTAGTGTAGAGAAGATGGAACCATGTCATGTTCATGAATCCACGGTCGACCAAGTAGAGCATTGAAAGAGGTCTTGGCGTCGATAATATGGAATTTAGCGGTTGTTACCAGTCCTCCAACCTTCATTAACAAAGTAATTGATCCAAGGGCTCTCTCTCCCTTTTGGTTGAATCATCTTAACATCATTTTATCGAGCACTGAAGTTTATGAGCTTCAATATCCAAATATGCCGATGTCCGTAGACTCATCGGGTTGAGGGATGCCCCGGGATCAACCAAACCTGCGGATAGCACAAATGCGCAATGCCGACGGAGATATAAAGCGGACGGTTGTGGTCGGCGGTACCGAGCAGCAAGTCTTCATTTGTAAAAGTAACTCCAGATTGTTCCTTCAACGAGCAAACTACATCCGAAGATGTGTTGGCTAACTGTGCTAAGCAAATATCTGGATCAAGTAGAGATGAAACCAGAGATTCCCTTATTTCTTTTGACAAGATTAGAGCGTCGTAGATGCTCAGTTTAGCCGGCAGCTTCCTAAGATGAGCTAGCACGTTATAATCCACTTTGTTCGAATTTCTGATTTCCTCCTGGGCACGCGTTTCTTCCGTTGCTCGGGGTGGTTCTTCTTGAGTAATTGTTTGCTTTCCTTTATCGATCGGAGTCGTCCCCGAGGGTATCACTTTTCCTCTTCTTAAGTAGACCTCCGTTATCTCTTCTGATACTGTAGTTGATTGTTCTGGTGCTGAATCTGAATCAGACAAATCCAAGTTGATGGCGATCGGTGTTCCTTTACATTCAAGGACCGGTTCATCACTTTTAGAATCATCGTAGGCGGTAGCGTCGATGGTTTCTTCATTCTGATTGACGGGTTCATCGGACTTAAGCACAATTTGAGGATAGGTTTGGGAATCGAAATCGAAACTAGAGTGACCAGGATCAGTCACACTATCAGCAGAAACAGTGAAAATGTAGCCGAAATCATTATCATTACATTTAAAATACTCCAGAGGAGCAAAAAGATAATCGTACAAGCTCAGAGGTTTGAGGATTTTTCTCCCCCAAATCCGAGAAAACAAGTCTAACAGAGGCAACCCATATCCTACCCCCGCGCTATCAGTCTTCGCGATGTCGTTCTTTCCTTTCCTTGAAGAAACTTATATTTCTGGTTGAACGAGTTGTGGACCCTGAACGTCCTCCTGAACTGAAGCGATCGAATCTGATTCAACATCTTTCTGGATGACTTGTTCCAAACTGTAGTCCATTTGTCTTCTTTTGAGCACGAATCAATCGGAGTAATCGGTTCAGCTGAAATCATATTTATAGATCCTCTTTCAGGCTCTTTCAAGTATTCTTTCGGGATCGTTATATTTCCTTCTTTAAGATTCCTCTCGAGCCAATCCTTGAAGATGAAACAATCTTCTAGGGTGTGTCCGAGCATCCTGTGATATGGGCAATAATTAGGCTGATCCTTCTTATCGACCTCTTCTGGTTTCCTCGGATGCGGTAATTTGAACTCAGATTTCTTCATCAGACTCCTGAACATCTTGGGTACTGTTTCATCTTTAAAAGAGTACACCCTCTTTTTTCGTTCTTCAATAGACATCTGCCTACTCCTGGGTTGGTATGATCCTGGTTGAGGTAGTTGTTGCTTAGGCTGAGCATACTGCTGTATCTGCTGCTGCTGGCTATGCTGCGACGGTGGTTGGAAATTCTGACGAGAATCCTCTGCATAAATCTTCATCGGCTGTTTTCCTTTATCGACTATCGCTACTGTCCCAGACTTCTTCTCGAACACCCTGGTCGTCCTGGGTTTCTCAGTTTTCTCGTGAGAATCCATATGCTTGATTTCTTCTTGCAAATCGCTAGCTTTACTGAGTAGTTTCTCAAAAGACTTGATAGTGAGTCCCTTGAGCATGAAAGCTATCGGTCCATGGATGCTTTTGAGTAAGATCTCAATTGCATGATGTTCCTGTAGCTGAGGTTCACATTTCATGCTAAGGTTTCTCCACCTCAAGATATAATCTACTAGAGTCTCGTTAGGCTTACTGTCTTTCTATCACGAGATCTCCAATAGAAACATGGTGTTGCGCTCCGGCAAATCTTTTCACGAACAAGCTTGCTCTAACTCGGAGAATTTCTTCAACGATGCGGTAGAGCGATTCGGCATACCGGTCGAAGCGCTATTCACGACAAACTGCGACAAGGCGACGGCAAAGCAATGCTTCGTTATCTCCGGTGTTGCCACAACCAGCTCTGAAATGTGCTATGTGCTGTCTGGGGTTTCCAGTTCCGTTGAATATCTTGAAGTTCGGTGACACATAACCCTTAGGATAAGGTACGGCATCGAATTCCTCCGGGTAAGGTCTACCCTTTAAAATCAATGCACCACTCTTAGACTGGGCTATGGCCTCCCGAACTTGTTCGACCATTTGCTTGAACTCTTTTTCTGGTATGATGCTTTGGGCAGAATCACTCTTTGGTTGATCATCTCTGTTAGCTTAGGTGACTTCTCTTCTTTCATCTATGATCTGTATAATTTCTAGTTGATTGACTTCTGGAGAAGCTACTTGTTGAGACTGAGACAATCCCTGAGCTGCAACCAAGGCGGCCATGGCAGTAGCCATTTCTTCCATTCTTTTCTCCATTTGACTTATTTGTTCGTCCCTTATCGAGATGGTATTGTGCAGTTCATCTACGGCGTTCCCTTCCGTAGAAGGTTGGGCTTCGCGCGCAGATGAAGCGGCTCTGGTTTCAATAACATTGATATCCATGCCATCCTCTTCGAGGTAATCTCCGAAGTCTTCATTCTCATTATCAGTGGGAATTCCCTGTCCATGAGCTAACTCTGAAATCTCGCTTTTGAGCCTTTCGATCTTATTTTCAATTATTGAACCTTGTATCACTTTAAGATCTGGAGATTGTTGCGGAACATTTTCTTCACTTACGAATGTTGTGGCCTTATCGGACATTTCAGCTCTTTGCTTTATCTCATAGATGTGTCTTACAGGCTTGCTAGATTGTATTGGTACGACGACCTTAGGTATCCACACCCCTTTCTTTGACGGTGATGCTTTGAGATAAGGTGTCTCAACAGAAGCATCGAAATGTCGAAGAGAGGTATGCTCCCCGTGGTGAAGACCAGATACAGCACTAAGCAATCCTTTCATCCTTTTCTTTGAAGCTTTAGAAACATTTGTATGGTTGGTAACTGGCAGAACTCTAGGACCCAGTCGTGAATTAACTGGTCGACGGCCCATCGATCTGGTAGCAAGAAGATCAATAGTAGCGGTAGCAATGTCAACTTTATCTCCCAAACGGAACCTGACGGGAATGCGAACAGGTGGAGTTTCAACATCCTTCAATATTTCTTTCTTCATGCGAAGGGATACTGCACATCCCATTCGCTTGAGCAATTCACTGACTGGACAACCTTCTTTGGCGGCTAGTCTGCGGAACATCTGTCTGCGACTCGGGTGACGGGAGCGGACTTCTTCTCCTCCCTACCACATCCATGAGGTGTTGGCAAGGCGGCGGCAATCTTTCGGATACTTTCATGTCCATCGGTGTCCGGTTAAGGGATGGAACCTACTCCCTTGCGAAGCGGAGAGATATCCACCGACCTTAATTCTTCGGGATAAAGAGTTTCATTAACATTCACTTCTTCGAAATCGAGCTTTAGTAGCCACTGCGAACCCTTCGGTTGCGATTCCTCCTTTGTGACCGGGTTAATGGCACAACTTTCGAACTTGATCCAATCTCGAATGCGACGGTGGGGCAACCAATCCTTCAGTCAAATCTTCAGCAATCATAACTTACTTCCCTTTGGCAGAAACAGGTTCAGTAGATGCTATGGTAGCGGTAGTATTTTCCCTCTGGTAAGAAGGAAAATCCTGTAGGCAATTCAGGTTGAATTCGGTAGACGGTTCTTGAACTTCAGGAGCAACGACTTTCACTACAACGTACGGAGCTTTCCCAAGTAAAATCTCAAATTCATCGAATCCTGTTCCAAACTTGATAACAGGAGCAACATTGCGAGCATTGCGGCTAGTCGGCAGGTCGCAGGAAAAAGTAAGCGTCGGGAATGCCATCGCAGAAACTTCAAAAACGGAAAATTCGGTATTAATTATTTGGCCAAAGCACATGTAGACCGGGTAAGTCTTTATTTAATTGATTAAAGATTTAAAAGTTTTTTTTTAGTGAAAATTGTGAAGATTTAATTATGTGTTTGTAAGCAAGCATAGCGCAACACCACTTGATTTGATTCACAACATAGCAAACCAAAATCAAAAAGACACAGATAGGAAAGTAAAGTCCAGGACCCAGTGCGGGACAAACTCTACAGCGCACAACACCTAGGTGAAACTAGTCCACCAACACACCTATTGGGGTCCGACCCCAAACGGAAATCGAAGAAAGTCCTAAGTGGTCTTCTGAACTCTCATGTTCAAAGGGTGGGCTGAACAAGTGGTTACGAAGTTCAAGAAAAGTTGACTGTGCTATCCCAAGGGAGAAATGGGTAAAGTACGTCAACAGAAAGGTAACCTGGTCCAAAAGGGATATGGACACATCACTGATATATGAAGATAAGATTTCCTGATTTGAATGAAGAGAGAAGCATGTCCCCAGCGGAGTCGCCAGAAGCTGTCGGCGTTGTTTTGTGCGTGAAGTGCCCGTAAGAAGCTGTCGGTCGCTGGAATCGGAATCCCGTCGCCCGCTTCGGAAGGATCCTTCAACGAAAAGAAAGGAAGTCAAACTGACCTCATATTTTTCATAGTTTGAATGAAAGAGCGCTACACCTCAAGTCATGCACTTATCCCGAAAGATAAACACAAGACTTAAGGGTGAGGCTCGATCAAATAAACTAAGAAATATATGACGTCTATTTGGTTTGCGAAACAAATTTATTTGCCGACAAATTCCCCTATTTAATATGAAGAATTAAATAGGATTTATTTTAAGCTGGGTTCGGAAAATGCTACATATAAGGGCAAGCCCCTATAGTTAATTACATCTTAAATGACCGAAATCATCTAAGAATACTCTTGATAAAAATCAGGAAATATTATCTTCAAGGAGGTCAAAATGATAGGACTTTTCAACGAAATAAGATGTGGAGGTGTGCAAAAGGAGTTGGCTCGAATTTGGAATGCGGAATCCGAAGGGAAAGGAACTAGGGGATGTCGGAGGTCCGAAAGCGAGCCTCGATAACTTCCGAGCTATCATATGGTTTTGCTTGACGACGACAAGCTCCTTTGTTGAAGACGACCGTCTTGCCCACTATACTAGCTCCGAGCTCCTTCTTTGTGAAGAGGCTCGAGTTTTCTAAGGTGGCAGGTCAAAATGTTCAATCAGGTGGCCCTATGGTCGAAGTTCTTCTAAACATCCTATGCAAATATGTTTAAGTGTTGTACAGTTTATAACAGGATATGTATATAGCACAGGAGTAACAGTAGAAGCATGCAACAATATATAATGTAACGTGCTAAACAGGATAACATGCAGTAGCAGGTATGAAAAGTGACGGCTAAACAGTATAGCATGCAGTAGCAGGTACAAAGGAGGTAACACGCTGCAAATGTAAACAAACCTGTATACCTGGGAGGCCCGTTATTTTCTTTCGTCTAGCCGGCAGAAGTGTGCCACATGAAAGCCAAGCAAGCAAAAGAAAAGGTCGTCGAAAAGCTCGAGAAAACAAAGTGACTGACTTACAACAGAAAAGCTCGGAAAAAAAAGGTCGCTAAAAACTCCGAGGAAATCCTAAAAAGGACCACGAGTGCTCTATCAAAAATCAAATGAAAACCCGAAGAAAATCGCAAGCACTCGGGTCGGGGCTAGGCTCAGAAGCGTGCGAATGCCTGCTCGAAGGGTCGTCGAAGGCTACTCGGTCACACGAGTGTATAAAGCCCGCTACTCAACAAGAAGGGTGTCCAACTGGACCTGACTCAGGAGAGTGTTCCCCCACCCAAGACTGATAATCAACAAGTGGACAATCAAATTTTATAACATAGTTTTGAAATTTATATTTTTAGCATGCACATGGGTTTCAGACATGCAAAAGAGAGTTTTATCAATTTTTAATTGTGGTGGAAATATATTTTTTTATTATGAAATGTAGTATCATATTTTTATCAGTTTTTTGAAAAGTATAATTGTCCACTAGTCGATCATTTCGTAGGGTAAAGGATCACTAACAATCCTAAGAAGGTACGGGTGCCCCGCTTGCCTTACAGCGGCAAATGATACCGTCATCCTACGGTTCATCGGGGCACTGGAGCGAGTCCTGATGTCGTAGGATGGGATATCATTCTACTCTATCACTGGCTTGCCTTTTGCATCATTGCCGTCATCGCCCCAAAACAAAACAAAACCAAAACTGACTCCGAGTGAAGCGGGGAAAACGTGTCAAGCAACGAAAAGGGGGAAAGGAAAATTAACCCACCCCCGAACTTGGAGGGGTAGGACGACAGGTGAGTTAATTTAAAATTCCCCTAACACATGTAATGACAAGGCGTTTAAAAAACGAAATCCGAGTTCCCAGAATCGACCCCGAGGGTGTCATTTTCTCGCTCAAGCACAATGCTCAATATCTCCCTCTCAAACGAGCAAGGAGCAACTATAGGTTCATCTTTATCAATTCTCAATTCAGCCATAGCGATAAACAAGGCCGCCAACACATTAATTACTAGCATAAGGCTCTCGGCCAGGGCCAAAACAAAAGGGTAGTAAAGCCTCCAACTCCAAAATTTACAACTCGGCAACAAAAGGCCACCACCATAGTAATCCCCGCATAAGGCTCTCGGCCGAGCCCCCTAAATCAAGCCCGAGCCAACAACGGGCCAAAGAAGGCGGTTCGATCTCGAGCCGAACGGCTCTCAAGAAAGTCGAGCCCGAGCCAAGACAAGGCCAAGAGAACCAGCCCAACCTCAAACCACAACAGCATGTCCTAAATTATCTCAAGACCGGGCCAATCAGCAGGCCAACCCGAGCCAACACAACAGGTCCTAAAGAAACAAAACCAGAAAAGACAGCCCAACATATAATCAAAAAAAAAAACAATTCCATCACAAAGCTAAAGGGAAACTGCCATATTAAGCATTCAGCCAAACCAACAACATCAGCCCAAAATTCAGGATATCACACACCCTGCTCAAAGCTGAGAGCAGAAAGAGGGCTAAAAGAGCCAACCGAGCCCATATAAGGCTGAACCCGAGCCAACCTCAATTCGAAAACAAGGATACAATAATGCCAACTGGAAACCGAGCCACATAAGGCCAAAATCCGGCTAGAATCAAGCTTAAAACAAAGAGTATAGCAAAACCTCAACCAAGCCCAATATAAGAGTAAATCCAGAATACCAAAGTAGGCTCTCAAATCAGAAATAAATCAAGCCAACCAAGCTCCCAAACAGGGCGAAAACAAGCCTCTTAAAGCATCGAAATAAGAGTAGCAAGTATCCGTATGTTAGAATAGCCTTTCAAGTAAGAGTTAAGCCAAGCCAACCGAGCTTCAAGATGAGCTATAATAAAGTTAAAACCACACCTATCATGAAGCTAAAACGAACGTTTCCATATACTTAACAGATTAAAATGCAGAGCCTCAATACATTTATCATGAAAGTGAACATAGGGCTCCTTCAAGTTAAATCAAAACTTCACTTTAACATGCTATTTTTGTAAAGGAAAGCTACAAGGAGCAAGAAATGAACCCCGCATGTATATAGAATTAAATAAATACTTCCATGCCTCATGTCGAAGCTAAAGTACACGGGGAGCCCTATAACATTCATCTCGGCATGCAATTAACACATTCCGGGGATATAAGCCTTCGTACGAAACCATAAACGGGAAAGAACCGCGCCGATCAACGGGGCTACGGTAGCCTGGGGCCAAATCGAAGAGGAGAAAGGGGAGTCAGGAAGAGTTACCAGAGTGCGTAAAACACACGGGAACAAACCGCAACGCAGCACAACAGCACCTCTCCTCCTCTTCACAGAAATTTTGGGCCAAACACAATCCCACCCCAAATGGGGTTTAAATAAGCAGAGAAGGGGAAGCAGAAGTCAAGAGATCAACCTATAGGATCGAACGCAAGTGGGAGAGGCGCAGAGACTGGCGACAAATTGCCGCAGAATAGGAGCAGAGAGATCGGTAAGGGGCGTACGCAGGGGCAAGTTGCTCGCACAGGGATAAGGATAGGATCGCGAGCGGCTCGAGGAGCAAACGGCCGCCAAGGGAGCACGCTCGAGCGCGGGAGGGACGAAGCTTCCATGGAGCTCGCGCGGGAGAGACGAAGCCAACCGGTCGAGCGTGAGGAGAGTTAGGGCAAATTTAGTTTAATTAGGTTTTTTTTATTATTCTTTTAAAAGAAGTTTTAAAATATATATTTTTTTATTTTAAAAAAACTTAAATTACGAGTTTTGCCCCCGACAGGCTATCGTCGCAAGCTAAACGTCGATTTTAAATGAAATCGACGTTCGACGAGCGTGTCAAAATTGCGTCGAAATTTGGTATCGTCGCAAAATTTTGACGCGAGCGCGATCGAAAGCGAGGTCAACACTGACAAATTCTCATGTCTAATACACAGATTAGGCAGGGTTTAGATTAATCTGGGTTCCTAATTCCCTATAGAGGCAAGCTTCTATAGTTAATTACATCTTAAGTAACCGAAGTCACCTAAGAAAACTCTCGATAAGGATCATGGGCTTTGTCTTCAAGAATATCAACGTTTAGGTTTCCACGATTACTTGTAGGAAAATCAAAGGGAATGATTCAATATGGAACAGTTATTCTAGGAATCCAAAGGGATGAAAAGTAGGAAATGTCGAAGATATCGAAAGAGCTTCAGTGACATCTCAAACTAACCTATGATTGGGTTTGACATCTTTGAAAGTGAAGTTATATTTAATATTTTAATCCTGTAAATTATTTAGATGATTTGGGATTTATATCTACATGTCATATGTAAATGACCCAAAAGTATGAGAGGATTTATGTCGTGTCAGACAACAACCTCGGAATCCTAAACAGTTTAAGACTTATATCGTACAACATACAATCGTACTAAGTCCTAAAGGATAGTGTGAGGGTTTATGTCGTATCACACGACGACCTCGACGCCCTATAGATGTTGTTTATATCTACGAAAGTCCGATCTAAGATCCTTCATTCGTCCTCTGTCTTCTCGTCTCGAGAAAGGATAAAGATATGAGAGAAAAGAGAAGACCATGCCTTGAACGGCCTATACTAAGGGTATATGCGAGGGAATAATTAAAATAAACATATATAATAAAAAGGAAATAACCATGCCCTAAATGGTCTATCCTAGGGGTATGTACAGGTATGAAAGAGAAGCAATAATCAAAATAAACATGTGTAATAAAAAAAACTATACCCTAGATGGCCTATCCTAGGGGCAAGCATAAAAGAAAAGTATGAATACAGGTAAGTATGTACAAAAGTAAAAGAATGCATGTAATAAAGAAAGTAAATGAACTGTACAATAAATAAAAAAAAATGTGTACCTGGCCAACTCTGTCGATGCCTCGGAAGCAAGCTAATAACTACAAGTAGCTATACAATCAAGTTTAGCGATAAACATATAAAAGATCAAAGTGGGGGAATAAGAATTCTATTTGAGGATAGGCTCAGTCTGTAGACTTCCTTTTTCTATCTCGATCCCACAGGCAACCCGAAGTACTGAAGTCTGTATCAATCTCAGATAAAGTCACCAGCAAATCACCTTAGAGTAGGCAATCTTAATCCCTACCACTTAATTAGTGAGTGAACCGGTTTGTAGTATCTGAATTTTGAAAGTGTAGTATCTGCGATTGTAGTATCTGAATTCTTATGAGTGTAAAATCTGATATGTAGTATCTGGTGTGTGATGTGTGATGTGTGATGTGTGATGTATAGTGTGTAGTGTATTATATGATATTTAATATGTGATGTATATGTGTGATATTTGGTATGTGATGTTTGTATGTGATATTTGATATGAGGATGTGTGTGATATTTGATTTGATATGCTAAATATGTTGTGTAGATGTGTGTGATATTTGATATGTGGTATGTGTTCGATGTGATATATGTTTGTTGTGATATATGTGTGATGTGATATGTGTTGACGTAGTATCTGTTGTCGTGCAGGTGCAGAGTTTATTGTCGTGCAAGTGCGATGTAGTATCTGTTGTTGAAGTATCTGTTATTGTATCAGTATAATGTCTGATATCGTAGTATCTGTTATCAGTTCACGGATTTCTTAAAGGTAGGGATTAGAGCTACCTAACTCAAGGTAAAATGGGCATCTATCTCTGAGTATTGATTTTTATTTTTCTTCGGCTATAAAAGCACGATTATTAGTCTGTACATCATTGCCTGTACCTCACATTTCTAACTTATACCCACTTTGACATTCCATATGTTTTCTAAATAAATGAGAGCATGCTATTCAAATGAGGGAGACAAAGCATATAAACTCTCAATATAAACCCATATGTTAACATTTTGTTTTTATTATTATTTTAGCAACCACATCAGCAAGTAGCTAGCCATTTTCCATGATATTAAGACATGCAAAATATAAAATAGCTAGTATCACGCCATAACCCTAAAAAATGGTTCAATATATAAAGTAGAATTGCTGCAATTTCCAAAGTGATTCATAATAATTAATTAAAAAAAGTAGCAGCCTTTTCAAACAAGTTCATGAACTTGCTAGCTGCAGCATTCCCAAAATTTGGCCCAAATTGTAGCCCCAACAAGATTTTTTAAAGCTGAGCTCAAAATTGTCCACATATAGAGATGATAAACTGAAATTTGGGTGTTAGAAATGAAAACATAGAAGAAGTGGGTGGCATGAATGTAATTGCCCCAATTCAAAATAAATCTGTAAGTTGCCCCCCTTTCAAATTAATCACCTTCACACAAGAACTATCAATGTGCTGCCACTAGAAACACAATCTTTAAATCCAACATCCCAACCCCCACATATCCATACAAGTTTGAAGAGAAGCAACTTCAAAAATCCATAGTTTGTAAACGATGAAAAGTTCCATTTTAGTTAAAGGTGGATCAGTGATTCAACTCTCAAAGAACAAGAAATGGAGCCTAAAGAAAACAGTAGTGAGACATTTACAAGCATACCACCATCCTTGATTTATTTGTATGAATGAAGCACATAAGAATAGCTCAAAAACAAAGTTTCAGAATGCTCGCAAATGAAACGACTAAATTTCAGATTTCCCACAATAAATTCGGTGAAGTCTTTTTTTTATTATTATTTTAAAGGTCATGCATAGTTCAAAATATGTGCATTTCTTCTGATTCAAAGCACTTCAGCAGGATTCATTCAGCACATAACAAGTCCAAAACCTTCAAACTCAGAGAAAAAAAAAGCTATAAAAATGCTTTTAGTAACAGGAAATCTTGTGCACAAGTTATGATTCACATTAATTCGCATTTCCAACAAATGTTCTGCTGTTTCACCATGAGCCCAATAATGTGAAGCAACGGCTCTTACAATAACCATCATGAAACATGCAATAATGAATCAAGTAATCCAAATAGATCCAACTCAGTGAGACAAGATGGCTGTTGCAACATGTGAAGTGTAATAAAGCCCGTAATCACAACAGACAACCACAAAAAAAGAACCTGATTGGATGTGAGGCCAAACAGACCTATAACTACAACTAGAAAGAATAAGCAAAGAATCACGAATTCTTAATTCTTCCTTTCTACCGTTTTTTTGTTTTTTTTTTTTTTTGTAGTTTGATACCAACTAATCTAGCCATTAAAAAAATGAATTCAACTTTTACCAATAGGGAAAGAGATAACATGTGTTTTAAAATCGGTTCGAATTAACCTTAAGTAAGGTTGGTTAGGCGAGCAAATAAGAAATTCATCCATCAAAAAAAGATTGCGAGATATAAAGTGATTTGCATGTAAGTGTTGCATCCTTCAACTCGTGTAAAGCCAAGCCAAATAAATCTCAGATTTGTATCACAAGCAAAGTGACTGCGGATACCAACAAAGTCATATATTCCTATCGCCAAATATTATTGGGGGCGGTTACATATAGATCACCCAATTCCTATGTATTTACATAAAGAACACATAAATTCAAATTTTGCATACCTGCCACCTTAATCATGCATGAAGAAGCCTATATATATATTTTTTATTTGCAACGTTTGAAAGAATCGGTGGTATAAATGTGAAAATAGAACTCAGGTGTTATAAACCTAAATATATATAAGAATTGGGTGGTATGGATGTAAAAAGAAAGGCAAATTTCGAACACTTTTTGTTCAAACCACGTAAACGAAATTATTGCCAGTTGAATGATTATACTGTTTATTTCTCCCCACCACAACCTTCACAACATCAGAGAATAATCTCAGCAATTAATTGATCAAAAACAAAGATCAATCAGTGGCTTATATGATTAAAAACAAGAAGGATGATGAAATCTTTTTGCATTCTTGAAACCACTGCAATAAGAAGAAAGATAAGAAGATCCTTACTCTTCGACCCAAATGATCGAGGGAGAAGAAGAACCTTGTAGCAGCGACAAAGGAGCACTGACGACAATGGGAACACCGAGTGAAATAAATTCGAGAGCGAGTGAGATGTTTCAGGATCCTCCCTTAAAGAGTGTATCGAGAGGGCTATTTATAAGCGAGCAAGGGGATGTTACCATGCACTTGGGCGGGAAAATCAGTTAGGGAAAGGTTACCGGAACATTACCGGAAGCGATGACCGGCAGCGAGGCTCGATTAGGGCACGAGAAGAAAGAAACCGGCCAAACCGGTCACGGGAACGGGGGGGGGGGGGGAGGGGGAAGCTTCGAGAACCAGGGCATCGGCGTGAGGGATGGAGGCCGAGTGGGGCTAGGGCATGGACTCAGAAAAAGAAAAAAAAAACGTAAGTGAAGGTGAATAGTGTGCGTGAGAAGAGTTTTAATTTAAATAATTCTTTTATTTTATTATTTTAATAATATAAGTTTAGTTAAATTCGCCGATTTACGTGTAATTCGAGCCTATTCGAAACCTCATCAAAATATATGTCCTTCCTGGCTAAAATCGAAGTTCCGGACGCATCGGCGCGGTCTGTTTCGTCATCCGGGGCCGTTCGGACAAGTTCACCAACGGTCGCATCAATTTAAACCAAATTTGCGTAACGTGGCAAAAATGAATTTATTTTGACCCGATCGGAGCCACTTATCGAGCAAATTAATGACCGGTCTTCGCCTAAGCGAGAACCATAGTCAAACATATTGCTCGCGGCAAAAAGTCAAACGTCACACGCAGTGGGGTCCACCTATGGCTTTCAAGTCCCTATAGGAACTCAATAAGAGTTTCAATATGTCGGCCTTTAATCGACTCAACTAGGTGTCGAGGATTTAGAACCGTCCATATGAAACTTCAAGGAGTAAGGAAATGGCTTTTTTTTCTAAATACGGTGGGTCCCAATCTAGTCCTCTAAGAGAGTCCAAAATAAGGAAATCCTAAGGCTAGATCCTAGGATTTATGGAGAAAGAAATGAAAGACCTCAAAAATGAGGTCAACACCGTGCTGGGTCTGTGGTTGCAAATAGAGGGCACATGAAACCCTCTCCCAATGTCAAGCACGCCAATGCCTGACTGCACGCAGTGAGCCCGCGCTGCGATGAAGGTGCACCTGTGTCAGGCTGTTATCTACTATGATTTGTGTTGGCCCTCACAACCAAGTTTATGGACCATTTTGGACATTTGGTGGTCTGGGATGCTCCCCATGAAGTCCACCTATTTTTCCAATGTTATGCATGTGTAGCACCTAAGCCAACTCTTTCATGAGGTTGAGGTCATTTTTAACCTTCAAGACAAATACGACGGTCGAATTCATTTTCAACAAAGGGGTGATTCTTCTTTAGGAGTATTGTTGAGAGAGCATTTGGGGGAGAAGAAGAGGGAGCACTGTTGGAGAAGTTCCTCTTGCTACTGGAGTCCACACTACTTTGCTTGGAGGAGTTCTTGAGGAAGAAAAAGAAAGCTTAAGACTTTCTTCATTCTCCTTTCCCTTCCTACAGGTTTTCTCCTCCCTCTCATCACTCTCCTCTTAGCTTCACTTCCACTTCCCTTTATTGAGAGAAGAGTGAAATTATGAGGGTTCTCTTAGAGATTTTAGAATTTCCTTGCAAAGGAAAGCTTCATCCCTACAATTGTCATGGAAGGAGCACGGAGCAAGCCAGATGAATGCTTCTCCAACCATCGAGGAGGTGAGAATTCCTAAACCTCTCATTTTTCTCTTCTAGCAAGGCTTCCTAGGTCAAGTGTGAGATACTAGATTTATGTTTTGTGCTAGATGAAGCTCCATAGGTTTGGTTGCTTGTTTTCTTATAATCCCCAACAAATCCACGAGCAAAATCCCTTAACTTTAGCTCCAAAATCCTATAAAGCCGAGAATGGAATATTCTCGCGGTTGTTTTGATGGCCCTTTGATGGGAGAGGTGAAGTCCTCTAAATCTAGAGATTGAAAAAGCTTGTTTCTTCATTCCCTAGGTTATGCCTCATATGGAAAAGCCTTCATTTCATGATTATTTTCCTACAATCGAAAATTTTTCTTGGTATAGCTAATCCCGGTGATGTTATGCTTAACGTTATAAGTATTAACAAATTTAAAAATAAATATTCAATAATAGCAAGTCACCCCTTATCAACGCAAGTATACGTATCGTTCAAGTAATACAAGGCTCTAATGGAGTCGTGGATATCGATCCCACAAGGAAGTTTAAAGATTACGAACTAATTACAGCAGTTTAAATAAGTATCTAGTAAACGTAAATTAAGAACAATTATACTAAAATCTACCACTAATGTTTAAACGGAAGTTTGCAATATAGAAAAGTATATTCCCTCTTGTTAAGAGAATTAAGTCAATGGATAATTAAATTAATTAGAATTGTATTGTGCCAGGTAGGAGCATACCTGTTCTTTACCCTTTGGTCCAGGAATAAAGAACATTAACTAATCCTATGCTTGATTACATAATCTGCGGCTAGGATGGGAGGATACCGGCTCTCACTTCTGAGCTCCCACGTTCCTCTCGCCTGAGGGCTAACATCTACACTTCAGCACCCAAAAGATAGGACCGAATTGAGGATTTTAGTCTATCACTCTAAAATCTCCAATTCTACATCTGATAAGTAATATTTCCCTATTTATTTGCACCCTCCTTTCAAGGACTTTGACCTCCCCAAATCTTGGATGTAACCTTTACTTTAGTTGTTAAATCAACATATTTTAACAGATTAATTGGCCAGCTTGAAAGTAAATTAAGATTTAAGTAAAAAGATTATCACAATTTTAGGCACAACTAATTTAACTTTCCATTTCACAAAATCTTAAAACAAAGAGAAAGACATAAAAGACTACTCAGAATGCATATGAAGAATAACACAAAACTTGGATTTCATATAAAAATCAAAGTTACGAAATAATAAACACAACTTATCTCGATTTTCTCCCCAAGTAACTCCTTGAAATTCTTCTGACTCTTCCTTCTTGTACAACACACACTAATAACACTTTGGAAAACACTAAACACACTAAAAGACTCTTAAGAATGACACTCAAGAAGGACTCTCACACCTCACCAAGGACACACAGCACACACACTTTTTTTTCCTAAATTCGTCTCTTTTTAAAGAGGGAGAAATATTTCCAAAGATTGCTTAATCACCCCTTCAAAAAGCATCCAGATTCGACGAATCTTGCTTGAACCGTCCTTCTCGCCGTCAGCGGCCTCGTTGGCGCAGTCGGCGGGCTTCTAGAACATAGGTCAATTGCTCAGGCTCACTGTCGGCGGGCTCGATCTCGCCGTCGGCGGGCTCCCATATAATATTTTTTTATTCTCTGGAAAAATGAGCCGTCGGCGGCCTATTCCTCGCCGTCGGCGGGCAAGTTCAAATTTTGTCTCTTTTGGTCCTTTTTGTTCCAGATTTGCTCCTTTTCGCATCTTTTTGCTCCATTATCTATAAATCTTTATTCCTGCAACAAAACATAGAAAATATCTTTCTTTAAAGTGCAATATCATCCAAATGAATGTACAATCTGTATAAAATTCTCAATATATTTTTCTTTGATCAATAGCCAAGCAATCGAAGGTAAAACTCGTATTTACTCGTGAAGATAAGATAGTTGGACATGCCTCCATCAACTACACTATGCTCCCCATGTGATCGCTAAGACGAGTACGATGCTGTCATCGGATTTGATGGAGTTTCATTTTTGCATGTGTTCGCATCAATGTCGTGTGCACGGCAAGATTTTTTAAAATATGCATTAAAATACTAAATTTTGCATGTGTTATTGATCAATCGCCTACAACAGCTTGATATCTTATCTTTCGATCGATCTAATCGATCAGTCATCACCGGCCTGATCGATCAGTCGCCACCAGTCCAATCGATCGATCGGCCGCCCACCTTCGTCGAACCGATCGATCCCCCGCCGCCTGCCCGATCAATTGATCGACCACCTTCCCATTTACCTGATCAATCAGCCGCCACCGGCCCAATCGATTGATCGACCACCTTTTCGTCGACCAGATCAATCAGCCTCCATCTGCCAAATCTATCAATTGACTACCTTTTGGTTGACATAATTGATGATCGATTGGCACCACTGACTCGGTCTATTGATCGACCACATTTCATCAACTTGATAGATCGCCTGTCTTGAACCCGTCAATCGACAAACCACTTTCTGTTGATATGATCAGTCGGTAGCCTCTGGCCGATGGATTGATTAACCATTTTTCATCAATCGACCACCCGGTCCTTATCGACCAATGTCACTTGTTGCATGTGTTTTGAGTTTCATGCACTAACACATCCATCTTTACACTTGCACCTTTTAACCCTTGCACGTTTTCCCTGCATAACATCTTGTATGTTTATGTTTTGCATGATTGAGATCTACACATGAGTTTGTGCTTTCGCACACTCATTTCACATACTCACATATCCTATGAGGGGGTGGCTAGTATTTCTAGCCTACGCGATTTGTAATTCTCCATAACAAGAATTACACTACCTCACTTCCTACGGCACCACTTAGGAACGTCATAGGTATGTCACATTGTGTCACTTAGCATAGATCACACTCATTATCCCTTAAACCTATCTAGTGCACATTCTCTATACATTTGTACATTTCACATCATGCAACTTGGCACATGAAACACTCCCTAGCTTCGAACCCTCCTAATGCACGATGTATTTCCACTCTGATACACTACTCTCACCTAGCTCGGGTCACGCTCCTTAGCCTCTAAACCCGTTTGGTGCATGAGTGTCTGCCACCATCAAGTTTTATTTGTCAAGCTTAATGTTCTCCTCGACATGGGGCTTTTAAAGGTCATGTTGATTTGAAGATTCGGTTTGTTCAAATAATAAAGCGCGTCACCGAAAGTAGTAAACCGCTTTGAAAGGTAAAAATATGTCATTACGATAGGTTTGTTTATTTGAACCAAGAAAGTGTCTGATATATGCACTTATTTATTGTTTATTGTTCAAGTGTTTATATGCACCTGAAGGCTAGTCCTAGCTTTAGTTACCAAACACTAAGACCAGATTGGGTCACTTTTCCTATCTAATCTGAAGACTAAATTAAGTTTAGATTAGTTACGGAGTATTCTTCTTATTATATGGGCACCCCTATAGTTAATTACAACTTAAGCGGCCAAAACTAATTAAGAAAACTATCGATTAAGGCTATGGCTTGGTCCTTAAAAGGTTGAATCTTGTCATTTTCAAAGAAAGATTGTAATGTTTTATTCTATTAAAATGTTTGGACTACATGGCATACAGTCATGCAGGAGTCTAAAAGTGAGGATTTACGTCGTAACTAAACGAACAACCTCGGAATGCTAGGGTAAAGTTTACTGAGAGAAATGAAACTTCAAAGCTCAAACCTAAAAGAAGGAAATGTAATGGACTTACAATCCCTACCTTGAAATAACTGTCATTTAGACCACCTAAACGCATTCAAAATCATGCATGGTCAGTCTCAATAATACATGATATGGTTATTTATTAAGAGTTGTAGGTCTTATGACTTGATTATAAATCAAATTGTCTAAGTGTGTATGGTATGCATAATGTCCTAACACTAATGCAAATATATTTTAAAATTTTAAATTTAAATGCTTTATACCTCACCATATTCAAATGTTTAGTTTTAATTAGTGTTGAGTGCATCGAAGCAAGTCTGTATAATTGGTTATGTAAGTCTTTGATTATGAATGCATAAAAGATTTGTTCAAGAGCCAATCGGTATGTGTGGGCAAAACTCACTCTATAAGGTAGTGGTTCTTATGGGTAAAACCATCCATTTATGTGCAATAAGTGATGGCTTGAAGACAGGGAGTAGGAGCAACATGTCATGCATGTGTCTACAGATCATGTTATCATTCTCATTCCTAAATCGAAAAAGAATCTATAATCAATTTTGTTTTTGTGTCAATCGAGGTTATTTAGATGCATGATGTTTCTATTGTTGTAAATGCAGTGATTTATTTAGTTCTAGTCATGAATTTCTTTTTAAAAAGTTAAGCTGAAGTTGTTTAAATTGGGGTAGAAGATTTAGTCCCTAAGCGAGCCTACTCGCAACCCAAGCAAAAGGGGGTTAATATTTTTATATATTTTTTTATATATATAAAAGAGATGTTTCAGATGTTAATATTTTTATGTATATAAAAAAGAGATGTTTCAGAATAGTAATATTTTAGGACGATAAAAATGATCTCGCCCGAAAATAGGGGGCAACTAATACGCCACCCATAAATTTTTATCATCCGACATGAATCTCAAGTTATGCACGAATCTCGATGCAATCTTCTGAGCAAGAAACATTTAAATCTTGATAAATAGATATCTAGAGCTCTGATTTCAGCAAACTTATAGTCAAACTATCCAGCTTGATGAGACGAACCTAATGATATAAAAAACTAGTCCAATCCGAGTCAAATCAATATCAGATCAAGTCATTAATCTATTCTTAGAAGATTTGTGGACACATTGAAAGGTCAAATGGATGCCGACACTATCAAGCCCATACTCGAATCGAGCGTCTCGACAAGACAAATCCAACGAGCCTAAGATCACTCAATTCTGACATCATTAAGGCTATCAAATACCTCTTAAACGCCGTCTGATCGAGTGGAGCCCTCTGAACCGTCCAATCAAAAATGACTGCATTAATTGCACCCAAAATACTATAAATAGACCCTCAACCCTCACATAAGGGGGGGGGGGGAAGCCTAGAGAGAGTCTTAGGCCTTAAGGAGAAGTTGCATCTTAGCAACACCGCCGACCACCGTTGATCACCGCCGACCCCGTCAATCACCGCCGACCGCCGTCGATCACCGCAGACCTCCGTCGACCATCGCCGACCTCCGTCGACCACCGCCAACCTCCGTCGACAACCACCGACCTTCATCGACCACCGCCGACTTTCGTCGACCTCCGTCACCGTCGACTCCGTCACCGTAGACCTCCGTCACCGTCGACCTCCGGCTCCATCGATCTCCGTCACCGTCGACCTCCATCACCATCGACCTCCGTTACCATCGACCTCCATCACCGTCGACCTCCATCACCATCGACCTCCGTTGACCTCCGTCACTGTGGACCTCTACCAATCATCGTTAATCACCATCAACTAAACACTGTTAGTCGACATTGTAGCCTGAAACATATAATTACTCTCTCTCATCTGTCAGACATGGGATTTCTGTAAACATCAATCAATAGTGTCGTGGTTTTTCCCTTTAGGGAATTTCCACATAAAAACTTCTGGAGTCTTCACCCCTTATTTTTATCTGTGTGTGTGCTGAATTTTCGTACAATGCTAAGACGATAATTTGTTACTCTACCGCCACGAACTTTCTAGCATGCATCAATAAGATTGGTAGAGTCTGGAGCATGAATATGCAGGGAAAATAATAATCTCGAAAATAGAAAAAAAAATTATTATAGCTAAGGAAACATTAGCAACTATGTACAACCATTTGAAAAATACAGTAATATTGTAAAAAATCTCAATGTGTTACTGATTTTCACCAATAATATTTATCCTTAAATCAAGTTTTATGATGGTTGAAAGAAATATTATTGATGCATGCAAGAAAATTCACAGCAGTAGAGTAGTAGATTATCATCTTAGTGTGGTAAGAATATTCATCACGCCCTTAGAAAAAAGAAAGTAACTAGTAATGACACAATAAGTTTTTACGTGAAAACCCCATAAAGGGAAAAAAACTATGGAGCCAAGCGAGCTAAAGAATTCCACTACAAATAGGATACTAGATGTACAGTTCCTCGTCCTACAGGCGGGAAAGAGATGAACACTCTTCGGAGTTACTAGATTTCCCAAGTTACAAAATCGATGCATTGATAAATTTGTTGCTAGGAATGAGCGGTGATCGATTGCAATTGGCAGCATTCTGTCGGTAGTGATCAACGATGGTTGGCGGTGATTGACAACTTTCGACGATGATTGAAGGAGATTGGTTGTGATCGACAGATAATGGCGGTGATCAACGAAGTTCAGTGGTGGTCTACAGAGATTGGCGGTGGTCAACTACGGTCGGCAGTGGTAAATGATGGTTGATAGTGGTAGACGGCGATCAGCAACAGTCGGCGGTGGAAGTGCTGAACTTCAGCTCATTCTCAAAGTCTCAATCTCTTTCTCAAATCTCAAGCTCTTCACCCCTTTTATGAGAGGTATGTGGCTCTATTTATAGTGTTTTAAGTCCAATTTATGCAGAAATATCAATCATTTTGATCAGATGGTCCGAAAAACTTCCTTTAATAAGATAGAGTTTGATTGTCGTTTGAGTACCTTGGGTTCTTAAACCTTAAGAGGATAACCAAGGATGAAAATATGCCTTCTCACATTGGGGTGGGCACTGGGAGTGCGCCGCATCGGAAGAAAATCACCGCTTGGAGACGAGTACAGACCTGATCGCAAAATTCCAAATTTTGTGCTCGGATGTCCATAGAACGGTTTTTACTGATCTGGAAGCTATGAGAAACCATGTATCATTTATATACAACCATGTGTCTTAAACGTGAACTTTCTAGATGTTTTAAATTAGGAATTTTAGTGCTAATGGGCATCTTGAACAACCGCGTCGGTGGGGTTGTCTTAATCCCAATTTTTTGGAACGTGCGTAGGATTTTTTAATGACTGCCCTTGACCACGAAAGGTCCTAAGTGACTAAAGTATGACTTTCAGACACTAAAATGGTCATCATGTTCGCCTTATATTAGACACCAATGTTGACTGATGGCAGCCACTTCCGGTCACAAGCAAAATGGGACGAACCCTCAACTTGGTGCTAGATGTACTCGCTGAAGGCTCTAAGGACTGTTTGGGTGACGAGATGCTACATAAGAACATAATATGATCACATATCCCCTGAAAGGATGTTCAGTATGTATGACATCAAAAATTGGCGTCAGTACTGGTTCGATTTGGATTGGATTTGAGTTACAACTAGGTTGGACATGGGTTGTAGCCATCCAAATAAAGAACAAAAGTCAACCGAGCTATGAGAAGAATAAAAATAATATTCATGTTTGACCTGATTGTACTTGAACATACAAATCAACACCCGTGTTAACCACCATGGGAAAGTCGGGAAAGGTGTGGCCCTACCTCTCAGCAGATCCAACTCGAGGAAAGAATTTGGTTCCTAACTATCATTAGACATCCCACGGATGCCCCCGAGGTTCCTCCTAAGAGACAAAGAATTGGCTAAGCAACAGAGCTTCACAATCCTCGCGAATGATCCCCTCATTAAATAATGAGATTTATATCAAGTTACGGTGATTCACCCTCCGCTTGACGACTTAGTCTCGTTTTGCTGATAGGAACTCCTCATTTATGGATCGAGATTTGACAGTAATACTAGACCAACCTATCGACAAAGCAAAGTCAATTGAATCAGACCTGGCGACACGAAGCTCATTGAATCTAGCTAACCGACTGTCCCGACTCAGTCAAGCAGATTGAAGCGGCATTACAGAGCCAAACTCATGATAACCCAACCAACCCACGCATAGGGCAGACTTGCAATAGGCTCGCATATATATAATATTTAAAATATTCTCTAATGATCCTATTAAAGCATGAGCAAAAAATATAACATCATGTATTGTAAAGCAAAACTTCTTGCCCTGGTTCAAAGTTCTTCTGGTTAATCTTCCGATCATGCATTAACTTCAGTTTTTCCTTATAAATTTTGTTGTTATCGTAAGATTCATTTCTTAATTCTTCTAATTCATTTAATTGCAACAATCTCTTCTCACCAGCATTTTTCAAATTATAGTTGAATTCTTTAATCACCCAATATGCTTTATGTTCCAATTCTCCTGGTAAGTGACAAGTTTTTCCATATATAAGTCTGTAAGGAGTCATACCAATAGGAGTTTTATAAGCAGTCATGTATGCTCATAATACAATATTCAGTCTTGCAGACCAATCTACTCTATTAGGATTTACTGTCTTTTCTAAAAAATTTTTGATCTCACGATTAGAACCTTCAGCTAAACCACGAGTTTGAGGATGACAGACAGTAGAGAATCTACGATCAATGTTAAATTTTTCTGTTAATTTTTGAATGTATTTATTCCTAAAATGGGATCTTCCGTCAGTCATAATCACTCTCGGCATTCCGTATCTTGTGAAAATGTTTTTCATTAAGAATCTTGAAACACTTTTAGCATCACAACGAGGTAAAGCTTGTGCTTCAATCATCTTTGATACATAATTAACTGCAATTAAAATATATAAGTTCTCACATGAAGGAATAAATGGTCCCATGAAATCTAATCCCCAAACATAAAAAATTTCCACTTCTAACATGAAATTCATAGGCATTTCGATTCTTCTAGATATATTACCTACTCGTTGGCATCTATCACAAGTTTTGATATATCTGTAAATGTTTCTAAAAAGAGTAAGCCAATAAAATCCAGCTTGCAAAATTTTATGCGCAGTTTTGTCAATGCCAAAATGTCCTCCAAATTCAGAATCGTGGCATTTCTGAATAATCTCTTCAGTTTCTTCATAAGGCACACATCTCCAAATAATAAGATCATTACATTGCTTATATAAATATGGTTCATCCCAAAAATATGTTTTTTCATCATGAATGAATTTTTTAGGTTGTTGTGAAGTTAGCATAGGTGGCAAAATATCACTTACTTTATAGTTAACAATAACAGCATACTAAGATATTTTCCACTCATTTATATTATAAAGTTTTTCATCAGGGAAACTGTCTGTAATTTCATTGTCGATATCGGATGATTCATGATATTCCCGTCTCGACAAATGATCAGCAATTTGATTGTCAGTTCTTTTTCTATCAATCAGCACAAAATTGAATTCTTGCATTAAAAGTATCCATCTAATTAATTTAGGTTTAGTATTCTTCTTTTGCATCAGATATTTAATAACAGAATGATCAGTATGCACAATACATTTAGTTTCAATTAAATATGATCTAAATTTATCAAAAGCATATATAATAGCCAGTAACTCTTTTTTAGTAACTGTGTATTTAATTTGGACATCTTTAAGAGTTCTACTCGCATAGTATATAACTTTAAAAAATTTATCATATCTTTGACCAAGAATAGCTCCAATAGCATAATCACTAGCATCACACATTAATTCGAATGGTTTCTCCCAATCAGGTGAAACTATTACAGGTACTGTGATTAGTTTGTCCTTTAATAATTCAAAGGAATTCGAGTAGTCTTCGGTAAATTCAAATTTCTTGTCTTTTTCTAAAAGTTGTCATAGAGGTTTGGTATTTTTTGAAAAATCTTTAATATAACGTCTGTAGAAACCAACATGTCCAAGAAAACTTCTTACTCCTCTCACTGTAGTAGGAGGTGGTAATTTAGCTATTACTTAAATTTTTACAGGGTCTACTTCCATGTCATTTTCTGAAATGTTATGCCTTAATACAATTTCTCCTGCAACCATAAATTGACATTTCTCCCAATTTAGAACAAAGTTAGTTCTTTCACATAGCTCCAAAATTTTTTCAAGATGATTTAAGCATGCATCAAATGATGTTCCAAACACAGAGAAATCATCCATCAATACTTTTATTCCATTATCTATTAACTTACTAAAGATAGACATCATACATCTCTGGAATGTTGCAGGTTCATTACATAGTCCAAAATGCATTCTTCGAAAAACAAAAGTTCCATAAGGACTAGTAAAAGTTTTCTCTTGATCCTCGGGAGCAATAGGTATTTGATGGTAACCTTTATATCCATCCAGAAAGCAATATTACTTGTGTCCAACAAGTCTATCCAACATTTGGTCTAGAAAAGGAAGAGGAAAGTGATCTTTTCTGGTGGCGGCATTTAATTTTCGATAGTCAATACAAATTCACCAACCAGAAACTTATCTGATAGGTATTAATTTATTATTTTCATTTGCTTTGACAATTACTCCTCCTTTCTTAGGAACACAATGAATTGGACTTACCCAAGTACTATCCGAAATAGGATATATAATTCCAGCATCTAACCACTTTAAAATCTCTTTTTTAACTACATCTTTCATTATAGGGTTCAGTCTCCTTTGAGGGTCAATTCTTGGTTTATATTCTTCATTTAATAAAATTCTGTGTATACAAATCAAATGACTAATTTCTTTAATATCAGCTAAAGTCCAACCAAAAGCTTTTTTGTATTTTTTTAATGTATCCATTAATTTTTGTTCTTGAATTTCATTTAAGTCTGAGGATACAATTACTGGTAATATTGAAAACTCTCCTAAAAATACATACTTCAAATGATTTGGAAGATTTTTTAATTCAAGTTCAGGGGGTTTTACAACAGATGGAATTAATGTTTCATTTTCTGGTGTTGTTGAATTGAGCATTTCAAATTTCTCCTGAATATAATCAGCTTCCTCGCTATCATTTTCATTATAATTATCTTTTTCCATATCTCCTTTTTCTTCATAATTTTCCTTAAAATATTCTCTTTTCAGATAATCACATATATCCATTCTGAAACATTCATCATCTTTTTCTATTGAAGGATATTTCATTGACTTTGAGATGTTAAAGGTTACTTCTTGATCATTTACTCTCATTGTCAACTCTTCATTTTGAACATCTATTACCGCTCTTCCTGTAGCTAGGAATAGTCTTCCTAAATTGATTGGAATTTCTTTATCTTCTTCCATATCTAAAATGATAAAGTCCACAGGAAAGATAAACTTATCAACCTTGACCAGAACATCTTCTACAACTCCCTTAGGATGTGTAATAGATCGATCAGCTAACTGTAGAGTTACAGAAGTTGGTGATATTTCTTCAATTCCTAACCTTTTAAAAGTTGATAGAGGCATCAAATTTATGCTAGCTCTCAAATCACATAATGCTCGCCCATAAAATTTTTCACCAATAGCACACGGGATAGTGAAACTACCAGGATCTTTAAGTTTTTCAGGAAACTCTTTGAATTATTGCACTACACTCTTCACTGAGTGCAACAGTCTCATGATCTAGTAACTTCCTTTTTTATTGAGTATATCCTTCATAAATTTAACATAATCATGCATTTGTTCCAAAGCTTCAACAAAAGGAATATTTATTGACAATTTTTTTAAAATGTCTAAGAATTTAGCAAATCTTTTTTCTTTATCTTGTTGCTTTAGTCTTTGAGAAAATGGTGGTAGAGGTTTTTCAACAGTAATTTTCATAGGTTTTACAAACAAATCAGAATTCAAACTTTTGTCTTCTCCTTCAGTTTCTTCTTTTTCCTTTTCAACTACTGTTTCTTTTTGAACTCTTATTTCTAACTCTCTTCCACTTCTCAATTGAATAACCTTAATTTGTTTTTTTCCTTGATCTTTTGGATTTACTTCAACATTGCTAAGTAAAGTTCCAACAGGTCTATTGCTTAATGCAGTAGCAATTTGCCCCAATTGGTTTTCTATGTTTTTAATAGTAGCTCCTTGACTTTGTAATTGATTACCCATATTCAAAACTAATTCTTCCATAGACAACTTCTTCTCCTTAAGTTGTGAATTATTATAAAAACCTGGTGGATTAGAAGATCTATAATTAGAATTATCCTGGTTGTTTATATTTCCTAATGGGTTTATAGGATTGTTCCCTCACTGAGGATTAACAGGATTTACATTACCTTGGTTATTCCAATTAAATTTTGGATGATTTTTCCAACCTGGATTATAATAGTTTGAATAAGGGTTATTTTGTCTATTATTTATTACATGTATAGTTCATATGGAGATTGAGCATCTACAATTTGTCCTAATGAACTTTCTTCTAACACTGGAGGTGTTTGAGAACGATTCATTCCGTATTGATCTATTTTCTTTGAAAGGGCAGCAATTTGAGAAACTATCATAGTTAAAGCATCAGAATCATGAATACTCGCTACTCTCTTAGGACTTACCCTTTTAGCAGGCCATTGAAAATTATTGGTAGTCATTTATTCTATTAACGCATAGGCTTCTTAAAAGGTTTAGACATTAGAGATCCACCAGCAACAACATCAATTATAGATCTAAGATATCCTACTAATACATTATAAAATGTTTGAATAATTAACCAATCTGGTAAAGCATGATGTGAAAATTTCTTAAGAAGTTCTTTAAATCTTTCCTAGGATTCATATATCGATTCTCCCTCATACTGACTGAAAGATGTGATATCATTTCTAAGCTTAGCAGTCTTAGATGGTGGAAAATATTTCGATAAGAATTTTTGTGAAAGTTCTCCCCAAGTTCTAATAGATCCAAGTGCTAACGAATTTAACCAAGCCTTAGCCTTATCTCTTAGCGAAAAAGGAAAAAGTCTAAGTCTGACAGCATCATCAGACACTCTGTCGTACTTAAAAGTAGCACAAAGTTCTAAGAAACTTGCAAGATGTAAATTAGGATCTTCATTTGAAGTTCCACCAAATTGATTGTTCTGTACCATTTGGATAATTGCAGGTTTAAGCTCAAATGAATTAGCGGCTACATCAGGATTTTGGATAATTAAGTGAATTTCATCTAATGTAGGGTTAGCGTAATCTCTTGATGGTCTAGATTGATGTTCATTTTCTATTCTTTGATTGTTTACGTTGTATTCCATTTTTTCAGAATTTATAGTTTCTTTTCTCAGTTTTCTAATTCTCCTAACAGTGCGTTCTAATTCTGAATCATAGGGTATAAGACTTTCAGAACCAAATTTACACATACAATTGAAATCAATGCACAACAAAACAGTTAACTAAATAAGTTGTAATTCTATTAAAAAGTTTTCTAACAATCCTAAATTGTCCGTTACTCTAATTATACTCTCCGGCAACGGCGCCAATTGACTTGAGGTCGTCCCCGCGCATTTTTTATATACTTAAAAATATAAAAATTCAACACCACTACTGAAAGATCTAAATCCTCAGCAATAATGCTAAAAACTTGCTTTGGAACAAAATTTAATTTTAGTAACAATTATATATTATAATCTTTAATCGCAGAGTTACCTTTAAAATGCAAGTGTAAGTATCGCTCAAGTAATACATTGCTCTAATGGAGTCCTGGATATCGATCCCACAGAGAATATTTTAGAGGCTATAGACTATGATTATAGAAATCAATTCATAATCACAACTAAATCGAAATTGCCTATCTATCACTAATACGCAATCGACAATAATATAAAATTTAAATTGAACTTGATCTACGAACAATTAACTAATACTACTAAAGTTAAGTTCAAATATAAAAGCAAGAATCTTTCTCCTTTGTTAAGATATTTAAGTGAATAGATAATTAAAATTAGTTTAAAAATGTGTTGTGTCAAATAGGAGCATACCTATTCTTTACCCTTTAGTCCAGGCATAAAGAACATTGACTAATCATATGCTTGGTTATTGAATCTGCGACTAGGCTGGGAGGATACCGGCTCTCACTTCGAAGCTCCCACATTCCCCTCGCCTGAGGGCTAACAATCTACACTTTAGTACCCAAACGATAGGACCGAATTGATGATTTTAGCCTGTCACTCTAAAATCTCCAATTCTACGCCCGATTAATATTATTTTCCTATTTATTTGCACCCTGCTTTCAAGGATTTTGATCTCCCTGAATCTCAGATGTAATCTTTACTATAGTTGTTAAACTCAAAAAATTTTAATTATTCAATTGGCCAGATTGAAAGTAAATTAAGATCTAAGTTAAAGATTATCACAACTTATTTAAATCTTTTATGGCACATTAATTCTATTTATCATATCACAAAAATATCAAAATAAGGTGAAAGATAGAACAACTACTCAGAATTCATGGAGATGATGCAATAAAACTTGGATTTCATATATAAAAGTATAGTATTACAAACTAAAGTAAATAAACACAACTTATCTTAAATTCCTTCCCAAGCAAACTTCTTGAAGTTCCTCTGAATCTCTTCCTTCTTTACATTACACAAAATTCTCCTTCGAAATGGCAATGCAGAAGAGATCTATCACTTCCTTTCCACTCTTACTATCCTTCGAAGAATTCCTCACAATCTCTATTTGAACTCACTAATTAACACTTACTAATAATAATGGACACTAGTGGACTCTCTATAAGACACTAAGTAACTATTAGAAATCTTTAATAGTACTTTTTACAGACTCTTAGTGACTTTTAGAGGACACCAGAAGGACAATTTTTTGGCCTAAAACGGTTCTTTTTAAAGTTGTTGAAGAGTCTCGAAGGTTTTCCAGGCATCCCTTCAAAAATTGTCCAGATTCAACGAATATTGTGAAAGAACCGTTGATCACACCGTCAGCGGCCTCGAGCTGCGCCGTCGGCGACCTTCTAGAAACTTAGCTTTAAACAAACCCCACCGTCGGCGGCCTCGACCTCCACCTTCGGCGGCCTCGACCTCCACCGTCGGCGGCCTCGACCTCTCTAATATTCTGAACTCTTGAGAAAATCACGACATCGACCTCGCCGTCGGCACCCTAGGTCAAATTTGCATATTTTAGCCCTTTTCGCTCCAAATTCGCTCTTTTTTGCATATTTTCGCTCCTTTGTCCTTAAATCTTTATATCTGCAGAAAAACAGCAAAAATACCCTTATTTAAAGTGCAATATCATAAAAATCAGTATAAAACAGGCATGAAATTCTTAATATTTTTTCCTTGGGTCAAACATCAAACAAAACACATAATACTAAACAAACAATCACAATACTATACAGTCCAGCTAACAATTTTAATGTTTCAGTACAACATAACAGTACACCAACAATGTTACATACAACATATAAAAAATAAATATCTACTACATCACAACAGTATAACAACGGGGTTACACATAACATGAAAAGCAAATATCTACTACATCACATCAGTACAACACAACACAATAAGAACAACAGAAATAAAAACAAACAATCTACCAGTCTCCATCACTAGGATCAGCAGGGTCATCAACAGGGTCATCAACAGGGTCATCAGCAGGGTCATCAGCAGGGTCAGTTCTACATGGTGTATAGCGAAGGCAAGTAGGAAATATCTTATTGAACTCCCCCTCATAAATCTGACCTGAGCATCATAACAGGCAATATCGAACTCAACTCTCCTCTGCAGATAATCTTCATTCACATCACTCCTCGCCTAAAACACATCCATCCGACCATGGAGTCTATCCACACTAGCAGTCTATAGTTTCAGCTGCTCTATAATATTAGATAAGGTAGGCGGCTCAGATGTAGACGGAACATCATAACTCGTAGTAGGAATATCAGTACTCCTACGCTCAACTCTGGCTCCCACATGAGACTCATAAATGTGGATAATATTCTTTGTAATTGGTCTCAATGGTATAGCCACTTCTTCAGAACTATTAAAATCCACTCAAGACCGAACACATAGGGCATGAACTAAAGCAGGATGTCCTAATCCTCCAGTGATCTCGCCTCTAGCAATCATCTAAATATTCTTGTAGATAATAACCCTAATATCAATCTTTTTCATCTTCTAAATACAGTAGTTCAGAATCGCTCTATCCCTTATAACTACGCTGTAGCGATAAGATGGTAATAGTCTCGTAGAAATTAAATAATGCCAAACTTTTGAAGCAACATTCAATATGGAGGCGGGGAAGTTAACCAACTGTTTTTGACATACTTTCCATTCTCCTTGCAAGTCAGTCAGAAAAGCAATCACTTCTCTCATATTCTCCCCTCGAGTGTCAAAGTTTTCGTATTTACAAACGAATGGTTCCTGAGTCTGATAGAAAGCATTGATACGTTGAAGAGTAAACTCAACCATTTTTCCTCTAACAAGCATATACTCAATCTCAGTCCAGGGTACATTCGAATAGAACTCTCTAACAACTCCCATAACAGCATTCGCAGTGAAATAACTCTGCAATTAATTGTTCAGCAGATCCTCCGGGACTATCAAAAGCTCGATCTTAGATACACTTCTTGTTGTAAAGGTAAGAGTTAAAGTGAAATTAGGCTTTGATATTAACGAACGTCTCATCATCAAAATCCAATTTCCTCTTCCCTTTACTCAATCTTGGAGCCATGTAAATTTCTAAAATTTGCAAGAAAATTCCAATAAATCCCAAATTCACAATGTAACAAACTCCAAACACTATTCTAAACAAGTAAGAGCAAATTTCATCATGGAAATCTTAAAATCTCTTTAAAACTCCAAAAATACCACCATAAGCAATGTGAGAGATTTCCATGGTGAAAATCCAAAAATTTTAACTTAAAGTGAAGCTCTTACCAAGAGGAAGTGTAGATCGAGTTCTAGCAAGCCCTATATCTTCAAAATCGCGAAAATGGAATAGGAAGACGAAGGAAATGGAAGAATTTGTGGGTCCCAGGGTAAAAATCGTGAAAACAAGGGTTTTTGGCCTTTTACTGGGTTCAGGCACCGGTGGCGCTCGATAGGGCGCCGGCGACGCTCGATAGGGCGCCGGCGGAGCACTATTTAAAATAATTAGCCAAACTCTCTGGATTTGGGCACCGACGGCGCCCATTTTGGCGCCGGCGGCGCCAGTCCAAAATATTTTCTGGGTCTGAAAATTTTTTTATAATTTCGATCGTTTCGACATCCACAATGATGTTTAACACTTCAATAAGCATTTACATCATCCCATAAGCAATAATTAACACAATTCTTCACACAAACAATACACAACAATCTTATATATATATAATTCAAGTTACATCATAAACACCAAATATGTTCATTCAAACCAACTACTCTTAGATAATTGGTGTAGCAAGTACTCTATGATAGGCAAACACTAAGATCTAAGTACACAATGAAAGTAAGCACATCCAAATCCAATTTCAAATTTCAAAGCAAATACTACACAAACCAAACATAACTAAGCAAAGCAAACTAAACACACAACAAACATAAGTAGAATCCATCAATTGCTCCACATCAGTTTCAGAACTATCCTCTCCTCTAATGTCTCCAATCGATTGCTGATGCACAAACAAATTATAGAATAAACGAATTGAAAATTCGTCAGATGATTCCTCAACAATCATCGCGTTCTTCTTCGTCAGATTAATCAAGCCCATCTCAATTCGATCAGTGTGATCGAATTACTCATTCATTATCCAATCTATATGATCGAATAAATCAGAAATGTTATTGATTGCATTCATAATGTTCTGTACCTCTTTCTCCAACTGTTTGATCCTCTTCAATATCATTCTGGAACCTTCAGGAAAATAGGGTTGAATCAGTTGTGAAGTCTGTGTTGGTTGATCAGCAAAAAAGTTCATGTCATCTTCATCTCCAACTGTCTGGTAGTCATAGAGATTAGTTGGATCAATAGGCCTCCATGGAAGAAGAACATTTTCCTAACTTTCATAAGGAACATGTGACTGACTACATAACAAAAATATGGTGGACGGGTGTCCAAGCCCATATTTAGATCCATGCACAATTAATCCCAGAACTGATTTCACAATGATATTACTAATGTCAACCGGCCTCCCAGTTTGAATACAGAAATTCAAAATGGCACTTTCCTTGGTTACCTTGCTAATCTTCAATGTCGGAAATAACTTTGCCAAAATAAAGTAGTGCCACTGCTTTGACACTGGATTGAGAGATGCAGATGGGAAACTAATGTATCCATTCTCTCTGATTTCCCACTCCTCATTCTCATCCATCAAATACCGATACACATCATTCATATTATCCCTCATGGCATTGAAATTAAAATAATGTCAAATAGGTACGTTCTCGATCATAAAGAGATCCTTAATTCGTGCAGGAGTGAATTGCATAAATCTACCACGCACAAATACGAACTCTTGGTTGATCCCGTGAAGATTTGCATAGAACTCTTTCACGACAAGAACAACAACGGCAGCGGTAGTGTAGCAAAGCACTTCCCAAAATCTCTCTTTAATAATTTCTTCAATTCTAGTAGTAGGATTATCCATACCTCAATTTATGAAGCCTCTTTCCTTGATAATCCCTCATTTCATCATCACTTTGTTGAACAAACGCTGCTCCTCGAAACTTATGAACTTCCTTCGGTTGAAAACACAAAATCGAGGGGTTTAAATGGAATAGGAATCCATAGGATACGAATTAGGATTGGTGGTTTTTGTTTTTCTAGAGTTAAGAAGTCAAAAATGGAGTTTAGGGAGTTATAAGGACGAAGATCCCGCCAAAAACCGCCAAAACTCGCATTTTAAAACTTAAAAACCGTCAACAAATTTTGGGTGCCGGCGGCGCCTGATAGGGAGTCGGCGGTGCTCGATAGGGCGCCGGCGGCGCTAAAACAGGCAAGTTTGGTGTATGGTTTGTGATAGGGTGCCGGCGACGCCAGTATGGGCGCCGGCGGCTCCAGTGGTCAAAAATTCTCACTAAACTTCGTTTGGCCCAAAATATTCCAATATCTCGATTCGATCCATCATTTATCAGTTTTTAAAGTATTTAAGAGTAATTAGGATTCTAAAATAACTATCTAAAAAACACAAGTACATCGAACAAGCAAACACACCGCAAAGATACATATGAGTTGCCTCTCATAAAGCGCTTAGTTTAACTTCGTCAGCCCGACAAACCGTTCAGTTAATCGAGATGACTCGGCATTAAAACCTCTTTGAAGTCAGGTTGAAACCCGTCAAAGTAAGGCTTTAATCGATGCCCATTCACCTTGAAAATCTTTCCAGTATCAGGATTTTTAATATCAACAGCTCCAAAAGAATGAACTTTTACAACTGTAAAAGGTCCTACCCGTCTAGACTTGAGCTTTCCAGGAAATAACTTAAGTCTTGTGTTGTATAATAAAACTTTTTATCCAAATTCCAAGTTTTTTTTCAATATCTTCCAATCATGCCATAATTTTCTTTTCTCTTTATAAATCCTATCATTGTGATAAGATGCATTTCTAATCTCTTCCAATTCATTTAATTGCATAAATCTTTTCACTCCAGCATTTTTCAAATTAAAATTTAACTCTTTTATCGCCCAATATGCTTTATGCTCCAATTCAACTGGTAAATGGCAAGTCTTACTAAACACTAATATAAAAGGAGACATTTCAATAGGGGTTTTAAAAGCAGTCCTATAAGCCCATAAAGCAGTATCTAATCGAGCAGACCAATCTAATTTATGATTATCCACAATTTTCTCCAAAATTATTTTAATTTCACGATTAGACACTTCTGCTAAACCAGTAGTCTAGGGATGATAAGCAGTAGAGATTCAATAAATAATATTATATTTCTCAATTAATCTCTTAATTTGATTATTCCTAAAATGGGATCAACCATCAGTTATGATCACTCTCGGCATTCCATATCTTGTAAATATATTTTTCTTTAAAAATTTTGAAACACTCCGAGCATCACATCTAGGTAAAGCAACAGCTTCAATCCATTTCGAGACATAATCTATGGCAACCAATATATATAAATTTCCAAATGAATGAGTAAATTGTCCCATAAAACCTAATCCCCATACATCAAAAATATTAACTTTCAAATTATAATTTAGAGGCATTTCATTTCTTCTAGAGATATTACCTACTCTCTGACATCGATCACATGATTTAATATATCTATAAACATCTCTAAAAAGAGTAGGCAAATAAAATCTAGATTGTAAAATCTTAAAAGCAGTTTTATCAACACCAAAATGACCTCCAAATTCAGAATTATGACATCGTTGAATAATCAAATTTGTTTCTTCTTGTGGCATACATTTCCTAATAATCAGATCCTTACATTGTTTATATAGATAGGGTTCATCCCAAAATTAAAATTTTGCATCATATTTGAACTTCTTTTGTTATTGCCATGTTAAATCAGGTGGTACAATATCACTTACAATATAATTCACAATATCAACATACCAAGGCAAATTACTTCCCATAATAGTATAGAGTTGCTCATCAGGGAAAATTTCAGTAATTTCCTTTTCAAATTTAGATAATTTATCATATTCTATTCTTGACAGATGATCAGCTATTTGATTATCATCTCCCTTCCTATCAACTATCATGAAATCAAATTCTTGCAGAAGAAGTATCCATCTAATGAGTCTAGGTTTTGCATCCTTCTTTTGCATTTAATATTTGATAGCCAAATGGTCTATATGCACAATACTTTTAGCTCCAATTAAATAAGGTCTAAATTTTTCAAAAGCAAATACTATAGCTAATAACTCTCTTTCAGTTATGGTATAATTAATTTGAGCCTTATTAAGGGTTTTACTAGCATAGTAGATGACTTTGAAAACTTTATCATGTCTTTTCTCCAATGCTACTCCGATCGCATAATCACTAGCATCGTACGTAAGTTCAAATGGTTTCTCCCAATCAGGTGAAACAATTATAGGTGCAGTGATTAATTTTTCTTTTAAAAATTCAAAAGCACTCAAGCATTCATCATTAAAATCAAATTTTCTATCATTTTCTAACAGTCGGCACAAAGGTTTAGTAATTTTAGAAAAATCTTTAATATATCGCCTGTAAAATCCAGCTTGTCCTAAGAAACTCCTCACCTCTCTCACGAAGAGGGTGGCGGCAATCTCTCAATCACTCTAATTTTAGCAGGTCGACCTCCATACCATTTTCAGAAACTTTATGCCCAAGCACAATTCCTCTTGCAACCATAAATTGACATTTCTCCCAATTAAGAACTAGATTTGTTTTCTCACAGAGCTCCAAAACTTTTGCTAAGTTTTCCAGGTAAATTTCAAATGAAGTCCTGAATACAGAGAAATCATTCATAAAAACTTCTATTCCATTTGTTGACCTCATTTTTGATGAGCTCTTCTCTTCTCTCTTTAGTACTTAGGATCTAGCCTTAGGCTTTTCCTTTGACTATCTTAGAGGACTAGAGATGGAACCTACCCCTTTAGAAACTCAACCACTTCTTAACTCCCTGCAAACTCCACAAACTTGATTGTAGACCCCTAATCACCTAGAGGGTTGAAATCAAATGTGGAAGTTTAAAGGATGAGTTCCTATAGGACTCTTTGGCCTTAGGACTGCCCTGGGTGGTCTGGTCTGGTGAGGGCTGACTTACACACACACTACACTTTCACACATCTCCTAAAACCACACACATACCCAACTCGACCTCCCGACTCATGAAGGTGATTCACATGGATGGTCCTTAACCCCTAAGCCCTCGCGCAGAGGTTAGGAACAACATAATGAATACAAAAAATGAGTCCTCTCATGGCTCATATGGGCTTAATATGGCTTCATGGCTCAACCTAAATGATTTCATGTCACTTAAATTTGATTAATCTTCATTTTTTCAAAATTTCGAGTTTTGGCCTCCGGACCCGGACCCTCCTAACCTACCAAAAGCTCTCGAATAACTTCAAAATCTCCAAAATTCCTAAATCACCCAAAATTCCTCAAAATTGATCTTAAACATTTCCATACCACTCAAATTGATCATTTACAGCAAAAAATACAAAAAATTCCAAAAATACCCCCAATACCCTCCAAATTACCAAAATGCTCCTCTTGACCCAAAAATTCAAAAAAATTCCAAAAATTCCCAGAAAATTTCAGAAAATCCCAAATATTACCAATTTCATTTTGTTCAACTACACCATGGGCTGATTTTGTCAATTTACCCCCACTTTTACCAAAACCCCAAATTTAACCCATTTTAAACCCAAGTGAACCCAATGTCAAACCAAACCTACCCAATTGACCCCAATTTTGGTCCAATTCAATTCTAGACTTCAATTAAACATCCCAAATGTCAATCTGGACCAAATTCAAGCCCAATTTTATTGACATTTGAATCCAATTTCACTTTTGACCTTAAAGACCAATTTTGACCCATGACCCAAACCTAACCCAAACTCACCCAATTCAACTCCAATTAACCCCAAATCTTTTCTAAATCCTCCTTAACATCCCCACAAGCAAAAAACTAACATGATTTGCCTAAAATTTGGACCCAAATCCCACTCAAATTCAACCCAAAGCTAAAAGGCCCAATTTTGACCTAAACCCAAACCTAACCCAAATGAGCCCAAACCCCAAAATCAAAGCCCAACCAAAGTCAAAACCTCTTTGAAACACTCCCATAAACATTTTTCAATATTGATTTTACATCAATTTCAACCCTAGCCCAACATTGGCCCAACTTGGCCCACTTGGACCTATATTGGCCCATTCACCAAAAGAGCCCAAATTCAACCCAATTCAAACCCAAATCACCCCAATTTGCTTCAAGTCACTCATGACACATCCATGAGCTAAACCCAACAATTATTTAGCCCAAGCCTTTACCAAAATTTCATCCCAAAATCCATTTTAAAATTCAAAAGCCCATTCCCTTAAACCATTTTAAAAGCCCACATTTACCAAATTTTAAAAGCCCAAAGTCCATTACCAAGCCCACATGAAACCTTTTCTTCATCATTCTTTTGATAATCCTATTTGACCAAAGTCTTAAACCATCATGAAATCAACCCATTTGTAGCATCATGACAAATCCCATCAATGGAATCCAAAGTTTTCAAAATTCCAAATAACCCTTTTCCATGCAAGTGAGCCAACCTTTTCCCAAGCCATGAGCAAGCCAAATGAAGTCATGGAGCCATGAATAAGCCATATGCAAGCTATGGGGAGCCCTTTCCACCTCACCATGCCACTTATGGCAAGAAGAGGGAGCCTTCCTAAGCCTTCACTAAACCTTTTTAACCCCATTCATGATACACTTTAACCAAAATTGGCCACCTCACCTTGGATGGGGACTTCACCACACATATGAGGCTGACCTAAATGATCTCACATCAGCCCAAATCAAGCCTTGGTGAGTGAACCAAGCCAAAACCATGAATTGACCCAAATTGGACCAAAAATGCTCCTTACACCCATGCCATTTAAATCCTTGACTTTACACATGGCATAACCCAATTGATTGCACCAAGATCAAGCTCAATCATGTGAGTTTTTCTCAGCAAAAAACCTTGGTGAATGAACCAAGCCAACCCTCATGGCCACCCAAGCTCCACCATAACCTTCCTTATTTAAACCCCACCTCCATGACCAAGGGGAGGAGATGCAAGATTTACCTTGGGGAGACTATGCCAAATTGTTCCCAAATCTTCTCCAAGCATTTCTAAGTTCAATCAAATCATTTCCACCGAGGCCTCACCTCTTGGACAAAGGTATCAATTTTTTTTCTCCTCCAACCGAGCATGTTTTAATTTTCTGTACTTATTCACATGTTTTAAGTATATCATCACCATATAGATGTGTGCTACTCAATTAGACGATCATTTTAAAAAAAAATTTATTAAATTTCGTTGAGAAACGAGGGAGATATCAAGGTTTGAAGTTGGACGGTTTTGAGTGAATAGAACAAAGAAAGAGGAGTAGCAGCCGTCCGATCAGGCATGTATCCCACGGATGGCGCTGATGGAATTGGACGGCAGCTTTATCCGTGAACAGGCAACCACGCCAGCCAGTAGCAGCGCGACACGTGTCATTTGAGCGGGAAATGCATTTTTTTTTTTTGAACCTAAACTTCAAAAACTCATAACTTTTCATAGAAAACTCAAAAAAATAAAATAAAAATACCCTCTTGCTCACTGAAACGAGGAGAATAATGTGGAAGTGATTTTATATTTATTTGATGCATATTTTATTTTTAATTAATTAAATAGTGTTTTCAATCATTCAATTCTCCATGCATGTATACAACTCATCATAGCATGAGACCATAGGGCTTTTGAAGCCTTTGATCTTGGGAACATTTCCTGAATTTTTCAAAATCATAGGCCATCTCTATAAAGAGTTATGTATTTTCCAAGTTTATGTCGCTGTTTGTGGTATTTTTATTCCAATAATTATCATGTTGTGAAATAAATTCTAAGAAAATTTGGTAATGTTTCTTAGGACCAGAGGACCCTATGAAAAATATATTTTGAGTTAACTCACTTGGAATGACCCTAATTGGCTTAAACACCCAAAATGGATCTCTAATTAATTAGAGCTAACCATACATCAAATTGACTTGAAATCAATTCTCCATTGACCTTTAGGATCAGAGGAACCCACCATAAAAATTTGAGGTCAATTGGACTCTGGTTAGCCCTACTAAATGGGTTGATTAAGCCACTTAGTCATTTTAAACTTTAAAAATTCATAACTTTCAAAATATCTTTCAAAAATTCACCAAATTGGTTTTGGAGCCTCTCTGATATTAGGGAATTTAAGAAAATTAAAATTTCAATTTTCTAAAAAAGTTGATTTTTTAATATTATTTTAATATTTTAATAATTAAAAAATAATAAAAATCACAAAAATAATAAAATTCACCAAAATGTCACATTTTGAATTTTAATCACTTAGGAACAAACCCCATATTTTTCTTAGGTATATTTAGTGAGATATTAAATTTTAAAGCTCTAGGGTAATTTTAAAATTAAAAAATGTATTTTCTAGCATTTTCACTAAGATAATTATAATAAATTATAAAAAAATCAGAAAATTGTAAAATTTAATTCTCTGATTTCCTTGATATCAGAGAGATTTTTGAAAAATATAAAATTCATTTTTCAACATTTATTTTATTTTTAAATTAATTAACACTCCAAAACTTAAAATAATTATAATAAAAATAATATAATTCAAAAAATCACCAAAATTGGTCCAAGTGGTCCTCTGGTCATTAGGAATGTCCCCTAATTTTCTTAAGGATAGAAACTTTCCCTTGGTCATGTTATTAAATTTTCCTTGGAAATCTCTATTTTCTACCAAAAATAATTATATAAATAAATTAAATACAGAAAAATCACATTTTCTCCTCTCATGTCTTTATTGACATATGAGTGAAGTCACATAAAAATTTCAAGTTCATTTGAGTTCAATTTAGTGAGTTATGAAATTATTAAGCTTAAAGGGTAAAGTGGTAATTAAAATTTTTTAATCCTTAATTAAAACTTTAGGTTTAATAAAAAATTAACAAGTAAAATATTTGATCCTAATCTGATTTGGATGATTGAAATTTAAATAATTAAAGGGTAGAAACCCATTAAGCAATTTAAAATGATTAAACCTTAATTAAATAATTGATTAAATTTGGAAGAATAATAAAATTGGAATTATTAAAATAGGGATATTATTAGGAAGAGATTTATTCTTTAATTTAAAAATCCCTAAATTAATTATCTCATTAATATTCAATTCTTAATTAAAATGATAACTCAAATTCAAAACATTAAAAGACTTAATCATTAAACTAAAATTAAATTATTAAACTCTTTTAAAAATTTCAATTAAAATTAAAAAATAAAATTAAATTAAAAATTAAATTAAATTAAGTAAATTAAATTGGATTAAATTAAATTAAATTAAATTAAATTAAAAGTTGAATTAAATTAAATTAAATTAAATTAAATAAACAAATTAAATTAAATTAAATTAATTAAATTAAATTAAATTAAATAAATAAAACCAAATTAAATTAAGTTAAACCAAATTAAAAATTAAATTAAATTAATTAAAATTAAATTAAATTAAATTAAATTAAATTAAATCAAATTAAATTAAAATTAAATCAAATAAAATTAATTTAATGTAACATCAAATCAAACTAAATCGAATTAAATTCAATTAAATTAAATTAAAACTCAATTAAATTAAATTAAATTAAATTAAGTTCAATTAAATATAACATCACCAAAGACATAAAGAATTCAAAATAAATCTAAAATAACTCGAACACTATTCCAAATTTAAACCCATTAATGGAAATTAAACTAAATCACAAACCATTCAACACCAATTTACCCTCAAAGCTTTAGTTATCATAACTCCTAAACGAATATTAAATGAAATGTTACTTCACCTATAGGATATTCAAATGTCCTAATTCACCGAGCAAGATAACAAAACTCGAAATCTCTGACGATTAATTCACTTCGTATAATTAAATTCATTTGGACTTAAAACAATCCTAGAAATATTGAAAAGATGTTTAAGATTTGTCTTAAGCACTTCCTCGATATGATAGGATGTTTATAAGAACAATCGAACTTAATTGTTCTTTCGATGAAAAAATCGTCTTCAAACAAAAATACAAGAACCTAGACGTCATAAGAAATGACTAACTATAGGATTAGAATTTGGTAGAAAACCATAACCCTTACCTTAGCTTTACCTAGGAACTTGCTTAAATATTCTAATTGTGTTTTAAGTGCAGCTTGGAATGACGGGAAGACCCTTCAGGTACGCTTTTATTTTATTGTAATTTACATTATTGCAATTTCATTAATCGCATCGCACTTACTTTTCTTGCATGATAAATAACTGTTGCATGAAAACCCACACCTTTAGGATAGTCCCTAAAACCGAAACCAAAACTAAGTTAAAAGTCATCGCAAGATAAAATTCACCGCCACAACATTTTAAAATATAAAACAACTCAAAATTTAATCATAAACGTAACACAAAACTACAATTACAACTAAATTAAAACGTCCTGTTGGATGATCGGGAATACCTCGGATGATGTAACCTACGTGTTGCTAACGGATTTCCCACGGTCTAAATGAAAGTGTGGAACTCATTCGATTGAGTTTAGCAAATTCATCCGGACTAAGTGAATCCGATAAAAATAACGATGTCGGAAGGATGGAACCGCGGGATCTTAACCGGTGTCGTTATAATCAACTTTAAGATTTGTTTTAATTAAAACACAAAAACACTTGGAAATTAAGACTTCTCTAAACCAAAACACTTTTCTCATCCCCGATTTATGACTCTAAAACTAAAACTCGCAACAACAAGGAGCTCGGAGCATGGTGGGCAAGCACGGCCATCGTCATCGGCAAAACCCGAGTCTACTTCACGAAAACTTCCTAGAATTAAATAACAAGCCATAGGACTTCGAGGTAGCTTGCTTAGTGCAACATAAATCCTCAACCTTTTGTTAGGCATTTCGCATCGCAAATTAAGCCCTAACCGGACTTAGGATTCCGAGGTAGTCGTCCGATACGACATAAACCCTCATATCTTCCGAGGCTATTTATATGATTCTATCATATAAATATAAGCCCTAATTAATTAAAATCGGCAAGATTGAAATACTAAATAAACAATAGGACTTTCCTAAATTCAAGCCAAACAACAGATAGTCGGAAATTACCGAAGTTCACTTCGAATCCGTAATTTCTCCTACATTTCTTTCTTTGAATTCTCAAAACAAAAATGTTCTAAACTTGATCCATTCCCTATCGAAATTCCAAAATTCAATCCTTTCGAAAATTTAAACTTTGAAATTCTCGAGAGCAGAATTATCGATTATTATCGAGAGTTTTCTTAGGTGATTCCCGTCACTTAAGATGTAATTAACTATAGGGCTTGCCCTTATAGGGAATTTTAAAGAACCTGTGTAATATAAACCCTGTTTAATACTTTCATATTAAGCAGGGGACTTTGTCGGCTTATAAAATTGGTTCGCAGACCAAACGGATGTCACAAACATCAAGCAGTGTGTCTATCCTTAGGGATAGATACACGGTTCGTGGTGCGGTGCTCGTTTATATAAACTATTTGGGATGTGAGATCGGTTTAATCTCATATCTTAAAACCTTCAAATTTAAAATTATTTTCAAAATCAAATACTACTTTTCAAAATTATTTATTTAAACTAAATTAAGAATTCGCCGACATACTTTGTCGGCATATTTTTAGGTCGTGTTTTATTTTGAAGAGGGGTCACCTAACAGAAATCTGTCAGCGAATTTTTAATTTAATTAAAATAAATAATTTGAAAAGTAGTATTTGATTTTAAAAATAATTTTAAATTCGAAGGTTTTAAGATACGAGATTAAACCGATCTCATATCCCAAATAGTTTATATAAACGAGCACCGCACCACAAACCGTGTATCTATCCCTAAGGATGTACACAATCGCTCGATGGTGGGGCTTCGATTAAATAAACTAGAAGATTAGTGACATCCGTTCGGTCTCGCGAACCAATTTTATAAGCCGACAAGTTTCCCCGCTTAATATGAAAACATTAAACATGGGTTTATATTACTCGGTTCTTTAAAATTCCCTATAAGGGCAAGCCCCTATAGCTAATTACATCTTAAGTGACGGAATCACCTAAGAAAACTCTCGATAATAACCAATAATTCCGCTCTCAAGGATTTCAAAGTTTAAGTTTTTCAAAGATTGAATTTTGGAATTTCAATAGAGGAATGGATCAAATTTTGGAACATTTTGTTTTATGAATCCAAAGGAAGAGAGGTAGGAGAAATCACCGATTCGAAGTGAACTTCGGTAATTTCCCGACTATCCTATTGTTTCGCTTCGAATTTAGGAAAGTCCTAATGTTTATTTGATATTTCAATCTCGCTAATTTTAATTAATTATGGCTTATATTTGTATGATAAAATCAAACAAATAAACTCGGAAGATGTGAGGGTTTATTGTCGTATCTGACGACTACCTCTGAATCCTAAGACCGGTTAGGGCTTAATTTGCAATGCAAATGCCTAACGAAGAGTCGAGGATTTATGTCGCACTAGTGCAAGCTACCTCGAAGTCCTATGGCTCGTTATTTAATTCTAAAAAGTTTTGCCGAAGTAGGTTCAAGTTTTGCCGACGACGATGGCCGTGCCGCCCACCATGCTCCAAGCTCCCGGTTGTTGCAGAGGTTTAGTTTTAGAAGTCATAAATCAGAGATCGAGAGAAGTGTTTTGGTCTAGAGAAAGTCTTAATTTTCCAAGTGTTTTTTTTTTTTTTTATTTCGATTAAAACAAATCTTAAAGTCGATTATAACGACACCTGCTAAGATCCCACTGCTCCATCCTTCCGCATCATTATTTTTATCGGATTCACTTAGTCCGTATGAATTTGCTAAACTCAACCGAATGAGTTCCACACTTTCATTTAGACCGTGGAAATCCCGTTAGCAACACGTAGGTTACATCATCCGAGGTATTCCCGATCATCCAACAGACGTTTTAATTTAGTTGCAATCGTAATTTTGTGTTCCGTTTGTGATTAAATTTCGAGTTGTTTTATATTTCGAAATGTTGTGGCGGTAAATTTTATCTTGCAATGACTTTTAACTTAATTTTGGTTTCAGCTTTAGTGGCTATCCTAAAGGTGCGGTTTTCATGCAATGCATTGTTTTATCATGCAAGAAAAATAAACGCAATTGTAATAAAGTAAATTGCAATAATGTAAATCGTCGGAAAATAAATTGCAGAAAGTAAATCGCAACAATACAAATGCGTACCCTGAGGGTCTTCCCGTCATCCCAAGCCGCACTTAAAACACAATTAAGCATACTTAAGCAAGTTCCTGAGTAAGGCTAAGGGAAAGGTTATGGTTTTCTACCAAATTCCTAATCCTATACACTAGTCATTTCCTATGACGTCTAGGTTCTTTGTGTTTTGGTTTAAGGACGATTTTCTTCATCAAAGAATAATCAAATTCAATTGTTCTTATAAATGTCCTATCATATCGAGGAAGTGCTTAAGAAGGATCTTAAACATCTTTTCAATATTTCTGTGATTGTTTTAAGTCCAAATGAATTTAATTATACAAATGAATTAATCGTTCAAGAATTTCAAGTTTTGTTAACTTGCTCAATGAACTGAGACATTCGAATATCCTATGAGCGAAGTGACACTTCATTTAATGTTTTATTTAGGAGTTATAATAACTAAAGCTTTCAAGTGGTAAGTTAAGTATTCAAATGATTTGGTTTAAGTTAAAGAGTTTAAATTTGGAATAGTTGTTCAAGTTGCTTTTAAATTTATTTTCTTTTCGTTTTAGGTGATGTTATATTTAATTCAATTTAATTTAATTTTAATCGAGTTTTAATTTAATTTAATTTGATTGAGTTTGATTTAATTTGATTTGATGTTTAATTAATTTGATTTGATTTAATTTTAATTGATTATTTAATTTAATTTAATTCAATTATTTAATTTAATTTATTTAATTTAATTTAATTTGATTTAATTCAGCTTTTATTTAATTAATTTAATTTATTTAATTTAATTTAATTTAATTTAATTTAATTTAATTGTTTAATTTAATTTAATTTAATTATTTAATCTAATTTAATTTAATTATTAAATTTAATTTAATTTAATTTAATTGTTAAATTTTAATTTAATTTTAATTTAATTTATCTTTAATTTACTTTATTTTTAATTTTAATTAAAATTTTAAAAGAGTTTAATAATTTAATTAAGTCTTTTAATATTTTAAATTTGAGTTATCATTTTAATTAAAAATTGAGTATTAATGATATAATTAGTTTAGGGATTTTTAAATTAAAGAATAAATCTCTTCTTAATAAATATCCCTTATTTTAATAATTCCAATTTATTATTCCTCCAAATTTAATCTATTATTTAATTAAAGTTTAATCATTTTAAAATTATTTAATGGGTTTCTACCCTTTAATTATTTAAATTTCAATCATCCAAATCAGATTAAGATCAAATATTTTACTTGTTGATTTTTTATTAAACCTAAAGTTTTAATTAAGGGTTAGAAGTTTAATTACCATTTTACCCCTTTAGCTTAATAATTTCATAACACACTAAATTGAACTCAAATGAACTTGAAATTTTTATGTGACTTCACTCATATGTCAATAAAGACATGAGAGGAGAAAATGTGATTTTTCTGTATTTAATTTATTTATATAATTATTTTTGGTGGAAAATAGAGATTTTCAAGGAAAATTTAATAATATGACCAAGGGAAAGTTTCTGTCCTTAAGAAAATTAGGGGACATTCCTAATGACCAGAGAAGCACTTGGACCAATTTTGGTGATTTTTTGAATTATATTATTTTTATTATAATTATTTTGAGTTTTGGAGTGTTAATTAATTTAAAAATAAAATAAATGTTGAAAAATGGATTTTATATTTTTCAAAAATCTCTCTGATATCAAGGAAACCAGAGAAGCAAATTTTGCAATTTTCTGATTTTTTTATGATTTATTGTAATTATTTTAGTGAAAATGCTAGAAAATACATTTTTTTAATTTTAAAATTACCCTAGGGCTTTAAAATTTAATATCTCACTAAATAGACTTAGGAAAAATATGGGGTTTGTTCCTAAGTGATTAAAATTCAAAATGTGACATTTTGGTGAATTTTATTATTTTTGTGATTTTTATTATTTTTTAATTATTAAAATATTAAAATATTATTAAAAATCAACTTTTTCAGAAAATTGAAATTTTAATTTTCTTAGGTTCCCCTGATATCAGAGAGGCTCCAAAACCAATTTAGTGAATTTTTGAAAAGTATTTTAAAAGTTATGAATTTTTAAAATTTAAAATGGCTAAGCGACTTAATCAACCCAATTAGTGGGGTTAACCAAGTCCAATCGACCTCAAATTTTTATGGTGGATCCCTCTGATCCTAAAGGTCAGTGGAGAATTGATTTCAAGTCAATTTGATGCCTGGTTAACTCTAATTAATTAAAGACCTATTTTGAGTGTTTAAGCCAATTAGGGTTGTTTTGAATGAACTAAGCCAAAACCTATTTTTCCTAGGGTTCTCTGGTCATAAGGAACATCACCAAATTTTCCTAGAATTTATTTCACAACATGCTATTTTTTGGAATTAAAATACTCAAAACAGCAACATGCATTTGAAAAATAAATAACTTTTCACAGAGATGGCCTCTGACCTTGGAAAATTCAAGGAATGTTCCCAAGTTCAGAGGCTTCAAAAGCCCTATGGTCTCATGCCATGGTGAATTGTATACATGCATGGAGAATTAAATGTATGCAGAGAGTAAATAAATTATAAAAAATAAAATACTTGATGAAATTAAATGATTTCTTTTCCACATTATTCTCCTCTGTTCACTGAGCAAGATGGTATTTTTATTTTATTTTTGTGATTTTTCTACACAAAGATATGGATTTTTAAAGTTTCGATATTTAATAAATACATTAAATACCCTATTTATCTATTTATCCACGCGGCGCCGCCGAAACATCGGCAGCTCCGAAGGGGTACGTGTCGCGCCGTGATCGGGCGCCGCCATCCGAGTCATCCGTCCCGGGCCCCGCGGTTCTCGCACCGTTTCCGGTCCGACGCCATCCGAGCCGTTCGTCCGCGCGTGTATCGAATGGACGCGCATCCGTTCATCGTCCCCAAGTGTTCTCACCCGAGAGCCGTCCACACTAAATCCCTAAGATCTCACTCGATTCTCAATGGATTTTTACGTTCTTATACTCTATGGATTCGTCTCAAGAGACGAACACATCTATACGGCTAACATGCATCGAAACTAAGGCATTTGAAATGGAGAATCTCCGTAGCTCGGGATGGAGAGTTAACTCATACCTTAGCTCAGAGAAGTGTGGCTTCAATCTGAGAGTTGTTGCACCTTCGATCGGGTCCCGCAAGCTCCGTATGAAGTCTCCCGGTCTCAGGAATTGTCCGGATATGATTTCGACCAAGCCCGATCACAAAGCTTCGGAGGCCGGAGCAACCGGGTGGCTCGGAGATGGGGCTTTTGCCGGTGGACACCTTCCTTTGTCCGGTGAAGGTGTAGAGCCAATCAATTTGAGAATTGGCTCACTGTGGAGAAATGTCCTGGTTTTGCGGTGGAATTTCAACTCGAAATCGAGCTTACGTAAGAGAAATGGCGAGGGGATCTCACCGGGGATCAAGTGTTCTAAGAGTGGAGAAGGGTCCGGAACAATTTTGCGTAGTTTTGGCAAGGTTTGTGCTTGGCTCTTTCCATGGCCGAGAGGGGTGGAGTTTAAACAGATGGCTGGTGGGCCTCCCTGTGGGGAGTTAGGGCTCGGGATCGACTCGCTGCTGTGAGGAGAAGATCGGCCATGGTGACCACTAGGCATGGGGCAGCTCAGCAAGTGAGAATTTCAATGTTGGCTCACATGCGAGCTCTCGGCCATGGTGTTTTCCGGCGGCTCGGTGGCCGGCCGGCCGTGCAATGGTCACCATCTTGGTCAAGTGGGTCGTAGTCGGGGTTTAGTGTAGTAATCGAGGTTTGACATGTGTAAAGAAGTTTGATTTAAATGGAATGGGAGAAGGCTCACTTTGGCTTGGTTTGGGTCAACCCACCATTTTGGGCTTGGTGCACCCTTCCAAGCTCTGATTTTGAGCCGAGGGAATCATTTAGGTCAGCTTAGAAGGAGTGGTGAAGTCTCCATCCATGATGAGGCGGCTAAACATGGTTTAGTGTGCGACATGATTAAGGTAAAAAAGGTTAAAGGAGGTTTAAGAAAGAACCCCTCTTCTTGCCATAAATGGACTAATGACAAGTCAAAGCCCTCATGGCTTCATGTGGCTTCGAGAATGGCTTGTTCATGGCTTCATTTGGCTTAGGAAAAGGTTCGATTTGTTTCATGAAAAGGGTTTTAGAAATTTTTCGACATTTAGGGGGTAATTTGACATGTGACTTGATTTGGAATGGTTTAATTGATGATTTTGAAACTTAGGGGTGATTTTGATCAAATGGATGATGAGGGAAAGTGTCATGTGGGCTTTAGGATGATTTGGGCTTTTAAAATTTAATGAAGATGGGTTTTTAAGAAGGTTTAAGGGAAGGGCTTTTAAGTTTAAGGATGTGTTCATGGATGGGAATTTTTGTAGAAGTTTGGGCCAAATAGTTGTTGGTTTTGGTTTAGGGATGTTTCATGAATAATTTGAAATAGATTTAAGGTGGTTTGGGTTTGAATTGGGTTGAATTTGGGTTTATTTTGTAAATGGGCCAATGTAGGTCAAATTGGGCTAACTTGGGCCAATGTTGGGCTAGGGTTGAAATTGATGTAAAATAAATGTTGAGAAATGTTTATGGGAGTGTTTCAAAGAGGTTTTGGCTTTGGTTGGGTTTTGATTTTGAGGTTTGGGCCTATTCGGGTTAGGTTTCGGGTTTAGGTCAAAATCGGGCTTTTTGATTTCGGGTTGAATTTGAGTGGGGTTTGGGTCAAAATCTTGGGCAAATCATGTTAGTGTTTTGTTTATGGGGATGTTAAGGAAGGTTTAGAAAAGATTTGGGGTTAATTGGAGTTGAATTGGGTTAGTTTGGGCTAAGTTCTGGGTCATGGGTCCAAATTTCGGCTTTAAGGCCCAAAGTGAAATTGGATCCAAATGTCAACCAAATTGGACTTGGATTTGGTCTAGATTGGTATTGGGGATGTTGAATTGAAGTTTAGAATTGAATTGGACCAGAATTTGGGTCAATTGGATAGGTTTGGTTTAACATCGGGTCTACTTTGGGTTAAAATGGGTCAATTTGGGGGTTTTCGACAAAAGTAGGGTAAATCGACAAAATTGTCCCATGGTGTAGTTGGACAAAATGAAATTGGGAATATTTAGGATTTTCTGAAATTTTCTGGGAATTTTCTGAATTTTTGGATTTTTAGGCCAAGAAGGGTATTTTGGGTATTTGGAGGGTATTGGGGGTATTTTTGGAATCTTTGGTATTTTTGGGTATGGATGATCAATTTGAGTGATGTGGAGATGTTTGGGATTGATTTTGGAAAATTTTGGGTAATTTGGAAATTTTGCAAAAATTCGGGTAATTTCGACGGTTTTGGTAGGTTTAGTAGGTGTAGGGTCCCGGGGTCAAAAATCGAAAATTTGGGAAATTGAAAATCGGGTGAATCTAGGTGGAAAGAAGTCATTTTGGTTGAGCCATGAAGCCATTTCAAGCCCATATGAGCCATGAAAGGACTCATTTGAGGCATTCACTATGTTGTTCCTAACCCTCTTAGCCAAGAGCTTAGTGGGTTAAGGACCATCCATGTGAATCACCTACATGAGTCGGGAGGTTAAGTTGGGTATGGGTGTGGTTTTAGGAAGTGTGTGGAAATGTAGTGTGTAAGTGTAGTGTAAGTCAGCCCCTTCACTGCACTGAGCCACCTGCGAGGCGCTCTAAGGCCAAAGAGTCCTATAGAACTCATCCTTTAAACTTCCACATTCGATTTCAACCCTCTAGGTGATTAGGGGTCTATGGTCAAGTTTGTGGAGTTTGCAGGGAGTTTAGAAGTGGTTTGAATTTCTAAAAGGCGGGTCCCAATTCTAGTCCTCTAAGACAGTCAAAGGAAAAGCCTAAGGCTAGATCCTAAGTACTAAAGAGAGAAGAGAAGACCTCATCAAAAATGAGGTCAACATACTTCTGTTAGGAGACCCCCTTTTTAAAATAAAACACATAACCTAAAATATGCCGACACCATTATCTATCATACTACTGCAGATAAACATCATACATCTCTGAAATGTTACATGTGCATTACACAGTCCAAAAGGCATTCTTCGAAAAGCAAAGGTTCCATAAGAGCTAGTAAATGTTGTTTTTTCTTGATCATAAGGAGCGATAGGTATTTTATGGTAACCATTATATCCATCTGGAAAATAGTAGTACTGGTGTCCAGCAAGTCTATCTAGCATTTGATCGAGAAAAGGAAGAGGAAAATGATCTTTTCTGGTGGCAGCATTTAATTTCATATAGTCAATACAAATTCGACATTCATTAATTTTTCTTGTGTGTATAATTTCATTACATTCATTCACTTCAACAGTCACTCCTCCCTTTTTCGGTACACAATGTATTGGACTCACCCAAGCACTATCCGAAATAGGATAAATAATTTCAAAATCTAGCCATTTTAAAATCTCTTACTTAACTACTTCTTTCATTATAGGATTCAATCTCCTTTGCAGATCAATTCTCGGTTTATGTTCTTCATCTAATAAAATTCTGTGCATACAAATCAAATGACTAACTCCTTTAATATCTGCCAATGTCCATCCAAAAGCTCTATTTTATCTTTTTAAAGTTTCTAACAACTTTTGTTCTTGAAAATCGTTTAACTCTGAAGATACAATAACTGGCAAGGTAGATGATTCTCCTAAAAACTTATACTTCAAATGATTAGGAAGAATTTTCATCTCAAGTTTAGGAGGTTTTATGATAGATGGAATTAAGCTTTTATCTCTACCTTCCATAGTGTCTAAGACTTCGAAATCTGAACATACTCCAAATCTTCATTCTTCTTACTATCTGAATTTTCTTCATCTTCAATTTCTTCTTCAAACATATTTTTATATTCTTCTTCTTTTTCAAATATATTTTCAAAATGATCATTTCTCAAGTAATCACAGACCTCCATCCTAAAACATTCATTATCTTTTTCCATTGAGGGATACTTCATAGATTTTAAAATATTAAAGGTCACCTCTTGATCATTAACTCTCATAGTTAATTCTCCTTTTCAAACATCAATTACCGCTCTTCCAGTAGCAAGGAATGGTCTTCCTAAAATGATTGTAATTTCTTTATCTTCCTCCATATCAAGTAAAATAAAATCCACAGAAAAGATAAATTTATCCACTTTCACTAACACATCTTCCACCACTCCTTTAGAGTAAGTAATGGAATGATCGTCTAAATGAAGAGTCACAGATGTAGGAGAAATTTCTCTTATTCCCAACCTTTTGAAAGTTAATAAAGGCATAAGATTAATACTAGCTCCCAGATAACATAAAGCTTTTCCGAAAAAAATTTCATCTATAGCAAGCGGAATAATGAAACTACCAGGATCTTTAAGTTTTTCTATAAGCTTCTTCTGAATGATTGCATTATACTCTCCGCTAAGTGCAACAGTTTCATGATCAGTACACTTTCTTTTCTTTCTTAGAATATCCTTTACAAACTTGGCATAGTCAGGCATCTATTCTAATGCTTCAACGAAGGAATATTTATCGTTAATTTCTTAAGGATCTCCAAAAATTTTCTAAATATGTTATCCCTGTTTTGTTTCTTCAATCCTTGAGGAAATGGAGGTGGTGGTTTTTCAACAGTTATCTTCATTGGCTCAAGAGGATTATCCAAGTCTGGATAAATCTTGTTTGAACCTTTTTTTATTTCCTCCTCCTTTTCTATTTCAACTTTTTTTTGCACTCTAGTTTCCAATTCTTTTCCACTCCTTAATTGAATAGCCTTAAGTTGTTCCTTGTTTTGATCTTTTGGATTGATCTCAACATTACTTGGAAGTGTTCTATAAGGTCTATTATTAAGTGCAGTGAAAATATGTTCCAATTAATTTTCAATATTTTTCATAGCAACACCTTGAGCTTGTAATTGATTTCCCATATTCAGAAACATTTCTTCAGTAGACAACTTCTTATCCTTAAATTGTGGGTTACTATTAAATCCACGAGGATAAGATGGTCTAAAATTAGTATTTCATTGATTGTTCGAATGTCCAATTGGATTTACAAAACTGTTAGCCAGTGTGGGTTAACATTAACATTGCTATTACTCCAATTGAAGTTTGGGTGATTCTTCCAACTTGAATTATAATAAATCGAATAAGGATTGTTAGGTCTATTAATAGCATTTAAAGTCTCATAAGGTGTTTGAGAATCTGTTATCTATCCAAATGAATTTTTCTCCAACACTTGAGGTGGTTGAGAATAATTTTTCTCCAACCGTCGGCGGGCAAGTTCAACTTTTGTCTCTTTTGGTCCTTTTTGTTCCAGATTTCCTCCTTTTCGCATCTTTTTGCTCCATTATCTATAAATCTTTATTCCTGCAACAAAACATAGAAAATATCTTTTTTTAAAGTGCAATATCATCCAAATCAATGTACAATCTGTATAAAATTCTCAATATATTTTTCTTTGATCAATAGCCAAGCAATCGAAGGTAAAACTCGTATTTACTCGTGAAGATAAGATAGTTGGACATGCCTCCATCAACTACACTATGCTCCCCATGTGATCGCTAAGACGAGTCTGATCTGTCATCAGATTGATGGAGTTTCATTTTTGCATGTGTTCGCATCAATGTCGTGTGCACGGCAAGATTTTTTAAAATATGCATTAAAATACTAAATTTTGCATGTGTTATTGATCAATCGCCTACAACAGCTTGATATCTTATCTTTCGATCGATCTAATCGATCAGTCATCACCGGCCTGATCGATCAGTCGCCACCAGTCCAATCGATCGATCGGCCGCCCACCTTCTGTCGAACCGATCGATCCCCCGCCGCCTGCCCGATCAATTGATCGACCACCTTCCCATTTACCTGATCAATCAGCCGCCACCGGCCCAATCGATTGATCGACCACCTTTTCGTCGACCAGATCAATCAGCCTCCATCTGCCAAATCTATCAATCGACTACCTTTTGGTCGACATAATTGATGATCGATTGGCACCACTGACTCGGTCTATTGATCGACCACATTTCATCAACTTGATAGATCGCCTGTCTTGAACCCGTCAATCGACAAACCACTTTCTGTTGATATGATCAGTCGGTAGCCTCTGGCCCGATGGATTGATCAACCATTTTTTCATCAATCGACCACCCGGTCCTTATCGACCAATGTCACTTGTTGCATGTGTTTTGAGTTTCATGCACTAACACATCAATCTTTACACTTGCACCTTTTAACCCTTGCATGTTTTCCCTGCATAACATCTTGTATGTTTATGTCTTGCATGATTGAGATCTACACATGAGTTTGTGCTTTCGCACACTCATTTCACATACTCACATATCCTATGAGGGGGTGGCTAGTATTTCTAGCCTACGCGATTTGTAATTCTCCATAACAAGAATTACACTACCTCACTTCCTACGGCACCACTTAGGAACGTCATAGGTATGTCACATTGTGTCACTTAGCATAGATCACACTCATTATCCCTTAAACCTATCTAGTGCACATTCTTTATACATTTGTACATTTCACATCATGCAACTTGGCACATGAAACACTCCCTAGCTTCTGAACCCTCCTAATGCACGATGTATTTCCACTCTGATACACTACTCTCACCTAGCTCGGGTCACGCTCCTTAGCCTCTAAACCCGTTTGGTGCATGAGTGTCTGCCCCCATCAAGTTTTATTTGTCAAGCTTAATGTTCTCCTCGACATGGGGCTTTTAAAGGTCATGTTGATTTGAAGATTCAGTTTGTTCAAATAATAAAGCCCGCCACCGGAAGTAGTAAACCGCTTTGAAAGGTAAAAATATGTCATTACGATAGGTTTGTTTATTTGAACCAAGAAAGTGTCTGATATATGCACTTATTTATTGTTTATTGTTCAAGTGTTTATATGCACCTGAAGGCTAGTCCTAGCTTTAGTTACCAAACACTAAGACCAGATTGGGTCACTTTTCCTATCTAATCTGAAGACTAAATTAAGTTTAGATTAGTTCTGGAGTATTCTTCTTATTATATGGGCACCCCTATAGTTAATTACAACTTAAGCGGCCAAAACTAATTAAGAAAACTATCGATTAAGGCTATGGCTTGGTCCTTAAAAGGTTGAATCTTGTCATTTTCAAAGAAAGATTGTAATGTTTTATTCTATTAAAATGTTTGGACTACATGGCATACAGTCATGCAGGAATCTAAAAGTGAGGATTTACGTCATAACTAAACGAACAACCTCGGAATGCTAGGGTAAAGTTTACTGAGAGAAATGAAACTTCAAAGCTCAAACCTAAAAGAAGGAAATGTAATGGACTTACAATCCCTACCTTGAAATAACTGTCATTTAGACCACCTAAACGCATTCAAAATCATGCATGGTCAGTCTCAATAATACATGATATGGTTATTTATTAAGAGTTGTAGGTCTTATGACTTGATTATAAATCAAATTGTCTAAGTGTGTATGGTATGCATAATGTCCTAACACTAATGCAAATATATTTTAAAATTTTAAATTTAAATGCTTTATACCTCACCATATTCAAATGTTTAGTTTTAATTAGTGTTGAGTGCATCGAAGCAAGCTGTATAATTGGTTATGTAAGTCTTTGATTATGAATGCATAAAAGATTTGTTCAAGAGCCAATCGGTATGTGTGGGCAAAACTCACTCTATAAGGTAGTGGTTCTTATGGGTAAAACCATCCATTTATGTGCAATAAGTGATGGCTTGAAGACAGGGAGTAGGAGCAACATGTCATGCATGTGTCTACAGATCATGTTATCATTCTCATTCCTAAATCGAAAAAGAATCTATAATCAATTTTGTTTTTGTGTCAATCGAGGTTATTTAGATGCATGATGTTTCTATTGTTGTAAATGCAGTGATTTATTTAGTTCTAGTCATGAATTTCTTTTTAAAAAGTTAAGCTGAAGTTGTTTAAATTGGGGTAGAAGATTTAGTCCCTAAGCGAGCCTACTCGCAACCCAAGCAAAAGGGGGGTTAATATTTTTATATATTTTTTTTATATATATAAAAGAGATGTTTCAGATGTTAATATTTTTATGTATATAAAAAAGAGATGTTTCAGAATAGTAATATTAAGTTCTCCCCTTCCGGAAATCTTCGACTCCCAACAACTTCTCGACCTGAAGCATTTGCTCAGTGGGAATCCCTCTTCTTCCTGCTTTTAGCCCGTTGATCACAGAAAAATATATTAAGAAATTCATATCTATTTTTGATGAAATTTCACTTTAAAGAAAGGTATTTTCTTTATTTCACTGCAAGAATGAAGATTTATAAGTGATAGAAGCAAAAAGCATGAAATGGAGCGAATTTAGATCAAAAAGGAAGAAATTCATGCAAAATGAACTAAATCGCCGACGGCGAGATCGAGGCCGCCGACGGCGAGATCATGAGGAGAATTTCTGAAGGAATTATAACTACCTCGCCGACAGCGAGCCCGAGCCCGCCGACAGCAAGCCCGACCCCGCCGACAGCGAGATCGCGCGGTTTGAAGACCTTCTAGAAGCCCCGCTGATGGCGAGGTCGTTTCCTGCCGACGGCGAGACAGTTCAAAATACAAATACATTGAACCTGGACGTTTTTTGAACAGGTGTTTAAGCATCCCTTGGACCTTTGCCTACCTCTATAAGAAGAGGCTGAATTCCAGTGTTTGTGTGTGTCTCTTTAGTCTTCAGTGTGTCTATTTAGAGAGTCTTAGTGTATCTTTAGTGAGTGTTGTACTAGAAGAAAAAGTCAAAGGAACTTCAAGGAGTCTGTTTGGGGAGAAAATTAAGATAATTATCTTTGTTTATTGTTGTTAACTTTAAATGAAATCCATGCTTTGTTTTATTCCCATGCATTCTGAGTAGTTTTATTAGTCTTTCTCCTTGTTTATGAAAATTATGTGAATTGATGAAATTAAATAGAAGTACCTAATATATTAAAATAAGTTGTGATAATTTTTACTTAAAACTTAATTTACTTTCAATCTGGCTAATTGATTTGTTAAAATATGTCGAATTATCAACTATAGTAAAAATTACATCCAATATTCAGGGAAGTCAAAAACCTTGGAAGGAGGGTGCAAATAAATAGGGAAATATTATTTATCGGACGTAGAATTGGACATTTTAGTGTGACAAACTAAAATATTCAATTTGGTTCTAGTGTTTGAGAGCTGAAGTGTAGATGTTAGCCCTCAGGTGAGGGGAACGTGGGAGCTCTGAAGTGACAGCCAGTATCCTCCCAGCCTAGCCACAGATTCAGTAATCAAACATAGGATTAGTCAATGTTCTTTGCACCTGGACCAAAGGGTAAAGAATAGGAATGCTCTTATTTGTCACAATACAATTTCAAAAATTATATTTAGATTCATCATTCACTTAATTTTCTAAAAACAAGAAGAATGATATTTTTCCTGAATTATTTAAATCAACTTTACTTCAAGCATTAGTTTACTTTAGTTGTTGTAGTTACTTAAATTTCTGATTACTATATTAGTAAGTAATTCTATTAAATTTTAGCTGATACACATCTGTTAAAAACTTCCCTGTGGGATCGATAACCAGGACTCCACTAGAGCCCTGTTTTACTTGATACGATACGTATACTTGCGTAGAATTCACATTAAACATTTCATCATAAAATCAAATATAAATATATATTAAAGCGGGATCAAGTTTTTGGTGCCGTTGATATTAACATAATTTGCAAACATATAAAAAGCGGGTCAAGTTTTTGGCGCCGTTACCGGGGAAGTAAAGAAATTATTTACTAGAGTAACGGACTATTTTATTTTATAAAATTGTATGCGAAAATTTGGAAACCAAAATTTAATACCTTACGATTCATAATTAGAGCGTATAATTAAAAGAATTAGAAAATAAAAAAGAGAAATTATAAATTTAACACAAATGACAAGTATTCCTGAAAATGAAAATATCAATCAACAGAGACCATTAAGAGATTATGCCAACCCTACATTAGACGAAATTCATTTAACTATTCAAAACCCTGATGTAGCTGTTAATTCATTTGAACTTAAACCTCCAATTATCCAAATGGTACAAAACAATCAATTTAGTGGTTTACCTACTGAAGATCCTAATTTACATCTTGCTAGTTTTTTAGAACTATGTGCTACTTTCAAATATGAAGGAGTATCTAACGATGCTATTAGACTTAGACTTTTTCCTTTTTATTTAAGGGATAAGGCTAAATTGTGGTTAAATTCGTTAACACCTGGATCTATTAAAACTTGGGGAGAGTTATCACAAAAATTTCTATCCAAATATTTTCCACTATCTAAAACTGCTAAACTTAGAAATGATATAACTTCTTTTAGTCAGTTTTATGGAGAATCAATATATGAAGCTTGGGAGAGATTTAAAGAACTTCTTAGGAAATGCCCACATCATGCATTACCAGATTGGTTAATTATTCAAACTTTCTATAATGGATGAGTAGGATCTTTAAGATCAATCATCGATGCTGCTGCTGGAGGATCATTAATGTCAAAATCATTTGATGAAGCCTATGCACTAATCGAAAAAATGGCAACCAATAATTTTCAATGGCCTGCTGATAGAATGAATCCGAAAAAGATAGCTAAGTATTCATGAAAATGATGTAATATCTATGTTAGCTTCGCAAATCGCCGTCGTATCTAAAAAATTAGATCATTTTGGAATGAATTACTCTCCAACTATATTAGAAGAAAATTCATCCGGACAACTTATAGAATCTCAATCTCAATATGAAACTATAAATGCAATTAATAACGTACTCAATAATCCTTATGCGAATTATTATAATCCTGGATGGAAAAATCATCCTAATTTTAATTGGAATAATAACACAACTAATCAACCGTGGATGAATAACATAACACAACCATTAGGAAATTCATCTAATCAAGGAAATTCTAATTATAAACCTAATTACCCACCTGAATTTAATAATAATAACCTACAATTTAAAGATAAGAAATTATCTATAGAAGAATTAATATTAAATATGGGTCAACATTTACAAAATCAAGGAACAACTATTAAAAATATTGAAACTCAACTTGGACATATCGCTACCGCACTTAATAATAGAATACCTGGAACATTTCCTAGTAATGTGGAAATAAATCCCAAAGAAAAGGGAAATGAACTAATTAAAGCGATACAATTACGAAGTGGAAAAGAATTAAAACCTCGAATTCAGAAAAAACTTGAAAGTCAAAAAGAGGAAGTGGAAATTGAAAAGGAAAAGAATCAACAAGATCCAAACTTAGAAAATCCTTTAATACCAATGAAAATTTCTGTTGAAAAACCTCCACCACCATTTCCTCAACGACTAATTCAACATAAAAAAGATAAACAATTTGCTCAATTCCTTGAAATTCTAAAGAAATTAACAATAAATATTCCTTTCGTGGAAGCTTTAGAACAGATGTCAAACTATGTAAAATTCATGAAAGATATTCTAAATAAAAAAAGAAAATTTACCGATAATGAAATGGTCGCACTTAGTGAAGAGTGTAGTGCTATTATTCAGAAAAAGCATCCTGAAAAATTAAAAGATCCTGGTAGTTTCACTATACCCTGCACTATTGGAGAAAAATTCTATGGAAAAGCTATGTGTGACTTAGGAGCAAGCATCAATTTAATGCCTCTATCAATTTTTAAAAGATTAGGATTTGGAGAAATTTCACCTACTTCAGTAACTCTTTAGTTAGCTGATCGTTTTGTTACATATCCTAAGGGAGTTATTAAAGATGTCTTAGTAAAAGTGGATAAATTTATCTTCTCTGTAGATTTTATTGTTTTAGATATGGAAGAAGATAAAGAAATTCTTATCATTTTAGGAAGACCATTTTTAGTCACTGGAAAAGCTATGATTGATGTTCAGAAAGGAGAATTAACTATGAGAGTAAATGACCAAAAAGTAACTTTTAATATTGCTAAATCAATGAAGTATCATGCGCTAAAAAAAGAGGATGAGTGTTTTCGAATGGAAGTACTCGATCATTTACAAAAAAAACATTTTAAGGAATATTATGAAGAAAAATTAGAAAAAGAAAATACTGAATTAATTGAAAAAGCCGATATAAATGAAGAACTAGATTATATTCAAGAGAAATTTGAATTTTTGGATAACACGGAAAACTCTGAAAAAAGTATAGTTCCATCGATTATTAAACCTCCTGGACTTGAGTTAAAAATGTTACCTAATCATTTGAAATATGCTTACTTAGGTAATTCTTTAACTCTACCAGTTATTATTTCATCTGAATTAAATGAATCTTAAGAACAAAAACTTTTAGATACTTTAAAAAAATATAAGAAAACTTTTGGTTGGACTTTAGCAGATATTAAGGGAATTAGTCATTCAATCTGTATGCACAGAATTATTTAAGATAATGAACATAAGCCTAAAGCAGATCCCCAAAGGAGATTAAATCTGATAATGAAAGAAGTAGTTAAAAAGGAAATTTTAAAATGGTTAGATAATGGTATTATATATCCTATTTCGACAGATTGCTGGGTAAGCCCAATTCATTGTGTACCTAAGAAAGGAGGAGTGACCATAAAAGCTAATGAAAATAATGATCTTATCTCTATAAGACAAGTTACCTGGATGGCGAATATGTATCGATTATAGAAAATTAAACACAAGCACACAGGAAAGATCACTTCCATTTACCATTTCTGACATCGTATGTTAGATAGATTAGTCGGACATAAATATTTTTTCTTAAATGGATATACCGGTTATCATCAAATAAAAATTGCTCCTGAGGATCAAGAGAAAACTACATTTACTAGTCCTTATGGAACTTTCGCTTTTCGTAGGATGCCTTTTGGATTATGTAATGCACCTGCAACATTCCAGAGATGTATGATGTCTATATTTAGTAAATTAAGTAATAATGGAATAGAAGTATTTATGAATGATTTCTCTGTATTTGGAACAACATTTGACACATGCTTAAATCATCTTGAAAATTTATTTGAAGTATGTGAGAAAACTAATTTAGTTCTTAATTGGGAGAAATGTCAATTTATGGTTACAAAGCGGCATTGTATTAGTGGCATAAAATTTCGGAAAAGGGCATGGAAGAAGACCCCGCAAAAATTCAAGTTATAGCTAAATTACCACCTCCAACTACAGTGAAAGGGGTAAGAAGTTTTCTTGGACATGCTGGATTCTACAGACGTTATATTAAAGATTTTTCAAAAATTACTAAACCTTTATGCCAACTTCTTGAAAAGGACAAGAAATTTGAATTTACAACTGAATGCATGAATGCTTTCGAATTATTAAAAGATAAATTAATTACAGCACCTATAATAGTTTCACCTAATTGGGAGAAACCATTTGAGCTTATGTGTGATGCTAGTGATTATGCTATAGGAGCAGCTTCTTGGCAAAGATACGATAAGATTTTCAAAGTTATATGCTATGCTATAGTAAAACTCTAAATGATGCTAAAATAAATTATACGATGCTATCGAAAGATAATTATTAGCGAGTAGTATATGCTTTTAATAAATTTCGGCATTATCTAATAGGAACTAAATGTATTGTACATACCGATCACTCTGCTATAAAGTATTTAGTGCAAAAGAAATATTCTAAACCAAGATTAATTAGATGGATATTATTAATGCAAGAATTTGATTTTGAGATCATTAACAAAAAGGGAACCAATCATCAAATTGCAGATTATTTATCAAGATTAGAAAATCATGATATATCTGATATTGATAATAAAAATTTAGACAGTTTTCCTGATGAACAACTGTATAATATAAATGAGTGGAAATTAAATTGGTATGCTGATATAATAAATTATATTGTAAGTGACATTTTACCACCTATGTTAACTTTACAACAACAAAAAAATTCATTCATGATACTAAAACATACTTTTGGGATGAACCATACTTATATAAGCAATGTCAGGATTTAATTATTAGAAGATGCGTGCCTTATGAAGAAACCGAACCAATCATTCAAAAATATCATGATTCGATTTTGGAGGACATTTTCGGACGTGATAAAACTGCGTATAAAATTCTACAATCTGGATTCTACCTGCCTACTCTATTTAGAGATGTATACGGATATATAAAAACCCGCGATAAATGCCAAAGAGTAAGAAACATATCAAGAAAAAAATGAAATGCCTCTGAATTTTATATTAGAAGTTGAAATTTTTTATGTTTGGGGATTAGATTTCATGGGACCTTTTATTCCTTCATTTGGAAAATCATATATATTAGTAGCTGATGATTATGTTCCAAATGGATCGAAGCACAAGCTTTACCTAGGTGTGATGCTAAAAGTGTTTCAAAATTTTTAATGAAAAATATTTTTACTAGATTTAGAATACCGAGAGTGATTATCACTGACGGAGGAACTCATTTTAGAAACAAATATATTCACAAACTAGTAGAAAAATATAATATTATGCATAAGATATCAACTGCTTATCATTCACAAACTAGTGGATTAGCTGAAGTTTCTAATCGAGAGATTAAGCATACATTAGAGAAGTCTGTAAACCCTAATAGATTAGTACTAGTCTATAAGACTAGTACACTCGCATTATGGGCATACAAGACTCGCTTATAAAACTCCGATCGGAATGACTCCTTATAGGCTTATATATGGAAAAACTTGCCACTTACCAGATTGAATTGAACATAAAGCATATCGGGCGATTAAAGAATTTAATTATAATATGAAAGAAGTCTGGTGAAAAGAGATTGCCGCAATTAAATGAATTGGAAGAATTAAGGAATGAATCATATGATAATGATAGGATTTATAAAGAAAGGATGAAATTATGGCATGATCGGAAGATTAATCGGATAAATTTTGAACCGGGACAAGAAGTTCTACTATATAATACTAGATCAAATTATTTCCTGGAAATCGAAATCTCGATGGTTAGGACCTTTCACCATAACTCAAATATTCTCATATGAAACTATAGAAATTGAAGATCCAAAAACAGGACATAGATTTAAGGTAAACGTACATAGATTAAAACCATATTTCGAAGGTAGAAGACCAAATTTTAAAGAGGTTTTAATGCTTAGTCAACCTGATTACTAACTGAATTAGGTCGGGCTGACGACATTAAACCAAGAGCTTTATGGGAGGCAACCCATAGTAGTCTTTTATTTTAATTATCTACAAATTAATGAGTCTATATTATTAAAACAAATCTTACTACTCAAATTTTTAATTAGAATCATCACAAATTCGAACCTATATGATGAGATCAAAAAATATTTGGACTAGAGCAAAAATGGACGATTTTTACGAATCTCGCCGACAGAGAGCCTGAGCCCGCTGACAGCGAGAACGTGTGACATGATTTAATAGGTTTTAAAACTAGCTCGCCGACGGCGAGAAACTTCCCGCTGACGGAGAGGCAGTTGAAATTTTGGTTTCTTAAGAATTTTCGTGCGGTTTTGGACGATTCTAAGCCATTTTTTGTAGGAAATTATCCCAAATCCAATTTTACGCTGTTTTCTTCCTTAGAAATGACTAGAGACCAATCCTTTCAATCCGAAATTGCTACCAAATTCTTAGAACCCATAAAAACTGAAGTTTTCAACCGAAGAAAATTCGTCAGTTCGGACGCGCAGCGTATCTTCAACAAAGGCTTGATGAAGAAAAGACTTATTAAAGAAAGGGGATTTGTCAACAGAGGAGTAGAGAATTCCACCACAAAAATCGAAGAAATGATCGCACAAGCAGGCATTGGGAGGTATTTTGTTATACGACATCCGCTGTAGTTATTCCAGTAGTTAAAGAGTTTTACTCTAATCTACATGCGATCAACAATGGAAGTGTCTACGTCAGAGGAAAATGGGTAACATTTACTCCTTCAAGGGTAAATGAATTATTTTCTATAGAGAATACCTCTGTTTGTCATTATTTCAACTTTGTGCCTTCAAGATACAATATGAACGAAATCTATAGATACCTGACCGACGAACCTGATGATTGGGAGTTATGCGAAGACGGGTATGTCAGTTTTTCTGCATCACTTCTTAACCCTATCTCGAAGTATTGGCATTTATTTATCTCATCAAAATTATTACCTACTATGAGGGTAAATAAAGTTTCAAAGGAATATGCTATATTAAACTACTGTATTCAAATTGGACTACCTATCGATGTTGGATCAATAATAGTAAAGTCTGCATTGGGATTGATTGTGCATGGGCAAGTTCATGGACTTGGACACCCATCAACTATATGTGTTTTATGCAGTCAGTACCAAGTTTTATATGAGGCTTGGGAAAAAGTACTTTTGCCATGGAAACCGCTTGATCCTACGGATATGTTTCCAACTTTGGATAACAATGATGAGATTACCATTATTTCTAACAGAGCATCACAGAACAATCCTTTAGCAAGGCCCATTACTGATAAAACAAATTTCGATCGAAGAAGATTAAAGGATTGGAGAAAGAATCGCAAAATGTGATGAATTCCATCAACAATATCTCCGATATGTTTGATCACATCGATCGGAGGATGAAGGAGCACTTTGATCATACTCGGACATCTAGAGGCCAGTTTTATTCATTTACCGAGACAGAAAGGGTGGATTAATGAAGAATCTACCGCGAATTCCCTTCGTGCCTTTCCACAATTTATTTGTGCACTGCGTCGCATCGGGAATATCGGAGAGGATGATAGTTCGGACAATCGAGGAGTAGGAAAGATTTCTATTTTATGTCATATATTTGTGTATATATGTGTTGATTTGGATTTAGGTTTTATTATGATGTGAATTTTAATTTGATCATCTCAGATTTGATGAGATTATTTGTAATTGTTATGTCTCAGCATTTAGAGTGTTGTGGTGTTGATTGCGATGCTGAGTATTATGGATTTGAACATTTAAGTTAAGTATGTTGTTAAGTTGTTAGTGTGAAGTTTGTAAGTCTCATGGATTTCATATATAAAGTTATATTGTTTGTGTTGTGTGAACTTTTTGTGAGTATAAGTATCTAATCTTCATACTATTATTAAATTAAGTGATCGGAAGATTGATTAAGGGCAAATTGAGGTTGAAAATGATTAACGAATTTCAAAAATTTAAAAATTTTGGGATCTCGCCGACAGCGAGAAAACCCGCTGACAGCGAGACTGAGCTCGCCGAAGGCGGATTTTTCCTAAAACTTTTGCCTTATCAAGTTAATTACCTCGCTGACGGTGAGAAAAATCTCGCCGAAAACGAGATCGCGAAAAGAACTATATTTGACCAGTCAACCGACACTATTCATCATCCCCTTCCTCAAAACTTCGAAAAAACTGACCTAGGGCTTGAGAGATCTTGGATTTGAGACGATTTCAACACTTTTTGACACCGGATTTCATCTTCCCTTGGTAAGAGCTTCACTCCTATGCAAAAATTTTTTATTTTCACCATGGATTTCTTCTACATTGGGATATTTTGAAAAACTTCAAAATGAGGAGAAAATACTTGGAAGAATTTCATGGAAATTGATTTAAATGGATTTTAGATGTTGTAAGAAGCCTCCTTAGTAATATTTTGGAGTTTAGTTAAAATTTTGGCAAATTTCACAGATCGAAAATGGCTCCACGACAAAAGCGACGGGTAGATTACGACGAAACTCGTTTTGTGAATGCAATGGCACAATCAAGATATTTTCACAATATACAAGCCAAAACATGCATTCAAGATCGAGTTTTTAAAAGTCCTGGAGGAGAAGTTGAGCGAATCATTAAGGAACGAGGATGGGAAAATTTCTGTTTCGTGACCAACAGAGCCGCTGTAGAAGTGGTAAAAGAATTTTATGCGAATCTAACATAGGCTGAAGATGCATCGGTTAAGGTTAGAGGATTTTTTGTGGAATTCAACGCTGCTACAATAAACGCTTATTACGAGGTAAGAGACACCTACACCAGCGAGTATGAAACTTTTGGAACTATGGAAGGACCACTGGAAGAGGTGGTCGACTTTCTCACTGATGGGAAAGGCTTCTTGAAGATAAAGCAGCGAGAACGAGTAAACTTCCCTCTTTCTATGTTAAATGCAACATCAAAAGCCTGGCACTATTTTATTTGATCTACTTTGTTACCTACCTACCACCATAGTGAGGTAACAATAGATGAAGCGCTTCCGAATTTCGTATTCGGAACCAAAAGAGTATTAATGCGGGAAGTGTAATTTATAAGAATATATTAGCCACCTCAAGAAATGAAAGTGGAGGAGGACTAGGACATCCCGGTCTTATCTATGCACTCGCCAATTATCCTGGGTAGAAGCAAGAGATGATGAGGAATGGGTTGAACCTATGAAACCCATTACTCGGGCTAATATAAAGAAATATGAATCCCACGAAGGATGGAGATCTGGGACAAGGGATTATGTACCTTCTTTAAGTAGAGATATACCCTCTACTAGTTATGAACCCCCTCAGTACACCACTCCTACCCTTCAAGATCTGATGAATGAGCTAACCCTGATTAGAAAGAGTTTTGAGCAATTTGGAGAAAATATGGAAAGAAGATTTGAGCATATAGACCAAAGGATTGGAGGCTTGGAAAGAAGACACGATTATGATAGTGAATATCTCCAGCGACATTCAGAGTACGAAATTGCATATTATGAGGCTGAACGTCGATATAGGAGTGGTGATTTAGATATTGTCTTTCCTGAGTGCCCCCGCTATACATAGTACCAGCCTGCTCAGCCTTCTCAACCTGGAGATCAGGGAGATGATATAGCCTGGGATTTTGATGCAGAAGATTAGAGCCTTTGTTTAGTTGTTTAGATTTGTTATTATTTTGGAAACTTTATTATTCTGTATGTAATTATTTTGTACTTTATGTGGACTATGGATGTTGGTATGTTTGCTTATGCTGTGATATTAGATTTCTTATGTGTGTTAAATTAGTTTGCAATTTTTTTCTTTTAGATAGGATGTTAGTTGTTTTAATGTGTCGTTTAAGTTTTTTTTTATAAGTTATGAACTTTTAATATTGTTTAGATTGTTTTAATATGTTTTAAAGTAGGTTAGTTGATTGTATGTGTAGTAATAAATTAAGTTTTCATTTGTTATGTTTTATACTTATTTCAAAATTTCATCCTTGCACTTTCTTTTAAATACTATATGTGGAAGAATACTAACAGTACAGGTTCTGTAAGTAATGAAAAAGCTCGCAAAAATTTCAAAGAAAAGAAATACCTAAAGCTCAAAGGTATGATGAACTTTACTTATATACTTTCCCTTTTCACTATTTAGTATAGATAGAAAAATTTAAGTTTGGGGGAAGGTAAAAATACAAATTTAATTATTAAATTGTTCTCAATTTCTATTTTCAAAAATTATTATCAAATGATTTTCTATAATAGTTTTTCAATTCAATAAACGTGAATTACTTTATTTAATTATTATAGAAAGTTAAATAAAATGTTTCTAGTAATTCAATTAATTAATGGAATAAGATATTTGGTTAAAAGGAATAAGAATATAGTAGAACTATTTAAAGTAAGGAAAACTATATTCTAAAATTGAAATTCTTAAGTATTTAAATGAAAAAGAAAGGATTGAAACTCAATGAAGTAAAGGATATGAAATATATATAAGCAGGGAAATATTTGAAAATTTCAAATTTAGGAAGAGAAGTTGAAGTTTAAAATTATTAACAGGCTATCTAGATACAGTAATCATCACTTGAAAAAGAAAAAGAAAAGAAAAGAAAAGAAAAGAAAAGAAAAAGAAAAGAAAAATATAAGTGAGGAGAAACTTGAGGAGATGCCTTATCAAAAATTGGCTTTAATGAATTCAACCTAAAGGGTAAAACTTAATTATATTTCTAAACTTATATATATGGATTAGTATTTTACTAAATAGAGTTTTCTTGAACTTCCTATCATCTAAATATTTTAAGTAATTTACTCTTTTAAATATAGTCATTCCTGAAATAAATAGAAAGCTCGAAATCTTAGACCTGATAACTAGATAATCTTATATCTATAAAATTAATTTAATTACTTAGAAATATTTCTATTCAACTTTACTTATAATGTTATTTAAATTTAATTCATAGTATATCCGAATTGAAAAATTCTATTACAAAAATCATTATTTTTATTTAGTATTAAAATTACTTGAGACGAGTAATAATTAAGTTTGGGGGATTTTGATCACGAAAAAATATATTAAGAAATTCATATCTATTTTTAATGAAATTGCACTTTAAAGAAATGTATTTTCATTATTTTACTGCAGGAATGAAGATTTATAAGTGATAGAAGCAAAAAGCATGAAATGGAGCAAATTTGAATCAAAAAGGAAGAAATTCATGCAAAATAAACGAAATCGCCGACGGCGAGATCGAGGCCGCCGACGGCGAGATCATGAGGAGAATTTCTGAAGGAATTATAACTACCTTGCCAACAGCGAGCCCGAGTCCGCCGACAACGAGATCGCGCTGTTTGAAGACCTTCTAGAAGCCCCGCTGACGGCGATGTCGTTTCCCGCCGACAGTGAGACAGTTCAAAATGCAAATAAATTGAACCTGGACGCTTTTTGAAGAGGTGTTTAAGCATCCCTTGGACCTTTGTCTACCTCTATAAATAGAGGCTGAATTCTAGTGTCTGTGTGTGTCTCTTGAGTCTTCAGTGTGTCTATTTAAAGTGTCTTAGTGTATCTTTAGTGAATTAGAAGTGTGCTGTACTAGAAGGAAAAGTCAAAGGAACTTCAAGGAGTCTGCTTGGGGAAGAAATTAAGATAAGTATCTTTTTTTATTGTTGTTAACTTTAAATGAAATCCATGATTTGTTTTATTCCCATGCATTCTGAGTAGTTTTATTAGTCTTTCTCTTTGTTTATGAAAATTATGTGAATTGATGAAATTAAATAGAAGTACCTAATATATTAAAATAAGTTGTGATAATTTTTACTTAAAACTTAATTTACTTTCAATCTGGTCAATTGATTTGTTAAAATATGTTGAATTATCAACTATAGTAAAAATTACATCCAATATTCGGGAAAAGTCAAAAGCCTTGGAAGGAGGTGCAAATAAATAGGAAATATTATTTATCGGACGTAGAATTGGACATTTTAGTGTGACGGACTAAAATATTCAATTTGGTCCTATTGTTTGAGATCCGAAGTGTAGATGTTAGCCCTCGGGTGAGGGGAACGTGGGAGCTCAAGTGGCGACCAGCATCCTCCCAACCTAGCCTACGATTCGATAATCAAACATAGGATTAGTCAATGTTCTTTGCACCTTGACCAAAGGGTAAAGAATAGGAATGCTCCTATTTGTCACAATACAATTTCAAAAATTATATTTAGATTCATCATTCACTTAATTTTCTAAAAACAAGAAGAAAGATACTTTTTCTGAATTATTTAAATCAACTTTACTTCAAGCATTAGTTTACTTTAGTTGTTGTAGTTACTTAAAATTTTCGATTACTATATTAGTAAGTAATTCCTTTAAATTTTAGCTGATACACATCTGTTAAAAACTTCCCATGGGATCGATAACCAGGACTCCACTAGAGCCCTGTATTACTTGATACGATACGTATACTTGCGTAGAATCCACATTAAACATTCCATCATAAAATCAAATATATATATATATATATTAAAGCGGGATCAAGTTTTTGGTGTCGTTGCTATTAACATAATTTGCAAACATATAAAAAGTGGGTCACCCGTGAACCCCTATCTCTTTTCTTTAGGTTTTCCCTCCCTTCTGTGACTATTAAATCCCTTTGGTGGATAAGTTGGTGGTTGTTGAATTTTTTTGAATCCCAACTGTTTGAATTCTATTGAGCTATGTTGGATTGGGTAAGGCAGCAGAATAGTTAACCTTCTCTTCTTCCTCCTCCTCCTAAAATCTCTCACGCATTTTAAATCTTCTGAATCTCCTAAGTACATCTTTGCAATGAGTTTGTTCTAACTTTGGGATTTGAGGCGAAATGGAGGATAAATAAGGTTTTGAACCTTGTAGGATTGACGTTAAAGCTTCACATAAAGGCCATTAAATTTTAGGTATTTGTCTCAATTCCAAAGTTTTGGCCTTACACATATATCATGCAATTTTATGTAGTACCACACTTGTCAATCATGAGGTGAAATGCCAAAGCAAACTTTTTTTTTTGATGCTTACATTACATTTGTCTCTCCTCCCCTTCTCCTCTACGGTCTTTTGAACTTCTTGATTCTCTGAGGCAGGTTTAGGGAGCTGAAAGCATTGAGGAAGTCGCCAACCTCCTCAACGGGTTGCTTGGTAGTTGTTTGTTTTGATTTCTCTGTTGGAAATAGCGATATCATGGACTTAGATGGGAACCTGTGTTTGGAAATGAGGGACTTCTCAATTGTAAGCGGGCTTTGCTTGCTGAGAGGTGAATATTTCAAGGGGAAACTTACGTTCATACCACTCAATTCTTTTATATTTTCATTCCCAACAACTAAGTTTCGTATTTACGTTTATAACACTTTGATACAATAGGATTATGCATGAAAATTTTTGTTCGACCACTTAAAAAACAGTAGGTGTTAATGGTTAGTCACCTTTTTTTGTGTGTTTGAGATTAAAGATTTGAGTGTTATGTATGTAGAAAATTGAAGTTCATCTGTTAGATCTGTAAACTCATAAGCTTTGTTTGGTATGTGTGTAAATGTCATACATAGCCCTTATGGTATGTGTGTAAATGCCATGAATAACACTTAATCCTTATGCATTTCCATATTCCAATATATGCATACCATACAATCTTTGTGTACTTATACATCGAACACCCAAAGTTTTATATTGCACTTATGATAATTAGTTTTAGAAACACGCATGAAACTCTGCATTCGGTTAGCAATGTTAATATTTTTGTTAGAATGAATTAGAACGAATATTCATGATATTATGCTTTGCTTGAGTTTATGGATGGTTTGCTCGGTTTGCCTACTCTTGGCTCGGTATTCCTTGACGATTACTTGGCTCTCTTTTTTTGTTATTTATTCGAGATTCTGGATGACTTACTTCACTTCTTGTGGACTAGGATTTCTTGCATGCATTAGTTATTATTTTGCACCTATTTCAAACTCTATGAAATGTGTCGAAATCAAGAAAAAGTTAGTTTTAAAGAAGTTATTATACAAGTATAGTGTTGTCCTTGATAAAAATGCCTCGGTGTATTCTTACGTAAATTTGAGGAAAATGTCATCACTTACACTACTTGGTGCTATTTCTTGGTTAACTGATAGGAACGCTTACATACATATCTATTTGCTCCCATGTAGTTGCATGTTTAACACAAAGGCTTTAATTTCCACATACATGTCATCTTACCTAAGAAAATGCATGCTTCAGCTTGTTAAAAGCTAAAAGGGTAGCACCCTCGTCTTGGCATGAAATGATTAAGTGTTGTTTTGAGCCTTGTAAATTTACTATTTTGAGATTTGAAACACAAGGTAGTCTGAGTGCTTCCAACGTTGTTTTTGGAATGCATACATCATTTTTTGTGGTGATGCTTTAAGTGCATCCTTGGGCTTGAATGTTCTGTTGTTTTAAAAATATTTCAAAGACATTTTTGGGCTGAATTCAGTTATTATTTTGGAAAAGTCTCAAATGCATCTTTGTTGAATTCAATAATTGTTTTGGAAATGTTTCAAATGTGTCTTTTAAAGCTGTGAGCATATATTGTTTTAGGGAAATTTTAGACACATCCTTTGAGCTTAAATGCTTGTTGTTTCAAACAATATTTTAAAGATATCTTGGGGCTGGAAAGTAATTATTTTGGAAAAGTTTTTAAATGCGCTTTCTGAGTTATGCACTTGTTATTTTGAAAGTATTTTTAGTGCACTTTTTGGGTTGATTACTTGCGTTCTTGGAGGAGTTCAAATGTTTTTTTTTAGCTAATTAAGTACTGATTTTGTTCTCTTGGAAAAATCTGTAACTTTCTATATTTCAAAGTGGTCAAAATCTGAAGTTTTCTTTCGTACTTTAATGTGGGGAAATCTGAAGTTTTAGTGCTTCGAGGTGGTCAAAAGTTGAAAATTTTTCTGTGTATTTGAGATGGTTAAAACCGAAAACTTTTTTGGTTCATTTGTGAAAAAAAATACTCGAAGCTTTAACAATTTCACTTATGAAAAATTTGAAGTTTTGACAGCTTCATTTATGGAAATTCTAAAGCTTTGGTCGGTTCAAATATATTTATATTTGGAAAATTGAATTTTTTAGTATGCTTGCATACCTGAGACTCAATATTTTTATGTGTTATACATGTTGAAAGGGTGAAACTTCTTTATGATATGTTGCTGAAATTCTTGTACTCATATGCCCAAAATTCATTTGATTTCCTTTAGCCTTGGGATATGTACATGCATACCACACAATGCTTACGTTTTCTACTTATCTAAGGCTTGAACTTTACCCTTTACATTTATGCCACTTAAATTGTTTATTAATTAATGAGTTGAAATGCATCTTTTTGCATTAGTGATAAATGTGAGAATTTTGAAATTTAAACTTACACTACTTTGGGGCTGATTTGTAGACTGTTTTTGGAAGGTTTTATGCGTCATTTAAGTGTTTGATTTGTTCGCTAGTTTGAGAAGATTAAAATGTTGTTTTGGAGAAGCTTTATGAGTTGTTTCTATTCTATATTCTTGCTGATTTTGGACAAATACAAGTGTTGTTTTAGGCTGCTTAAAATACAGTTTGGAAAGGGATACAAATATTATTCTTGTGGTTGATTTGATTACTATTTTGGAAGATTTAAACACCCTTTTTATGCTAATTCGTTTGTTGTCCTACCCCCCTACTTTGCTGATTTTAGGAGGTGGGTCTGTCTCATTTCTTTCTTTCTTTTATTTTGTTTTCTTTTTCTTTTCCTTGCTCGATGACTTAAACTTATGTACTTATATCCAAATATAAGTATGTATAGTGTAGGGATTGTGGATTATCGAGCATGACTATAAGTTGGATGGTTTGGGGTCTAAGACGATGATGCTGAGCTCATATGGTGCTAAAAGTGGTATAATAGAATAGTATCTTCTGGCCCAATGACCTTCGAGTAGGGTGCATGATGGACGATACTATTCACCAACACTTTGTGAAAAGTTGTCCTTGCCTTCTTAATTTGTTGATAGCTTTAACCCGATCGAAGTGCATAATATGTGGACTATCTGATTTTACCAAAATATTTACATATATATAACAAGAACAAAATATATATTTGCTTGTGACACTATTACCTTTCGACTGCTCAATAAGAGTTTAATTTTAAATGTCTGGCAAATCAAGAATTTTGGGTGTTAACACATATAAGTCCACTAGTTCATCACTTTGATTGGGTCATGAGTTGCCCTCCTTCGATCGCTCTGCCTGTGGCTTCTATCTAAGGTTGGACGGGACAAAACACACAGATTGCTTACCATTGCCTACGGACGTCCCTCAAGAATTATGAGTCTGAGTCTACCTCAAACTTGAATTCTTATGGCCCGCTCCGATCTTTCATATATGTGCTACCTAATTTTCTTGTATATACATATGACTCATGTTTTTCATGCTTGTTTAATTATTTGTAATAAATGTACGTTCTACTAGTAATACTAACCTTGCAGCAGCGACAAAAATCTCAAGTACGCACGTTTATATTATTTTACTACATTTTACTACATTTTTACTATTACCTGCATTGTTTGCTTAGCACTTAGGGTAGAAAACAGTAAGACACCGGTTAGGTGGTACCCAGCGACAGGACATTAACCCAACAATATTGCATGTTCACACATAAAACACTAAAACCTGAAACAGCTACGTTACGGAGCTCGGAGCAGGCTTTCTAGGAAGTAGAACAAGGATGTAAGCGGGTGAAGGACAACTTCAGGCGACGATCAAGACAAGACAATGAAGCGCAGATAATCCTTAACAGGACTTTCTGTAGTTTTAAATAGCATAGACCATTTAGGACTTCGAGGTTGTTCTTCTAGCACGACGTGAATCATCACTTCATCCCTTAGGCTTTCATACAATCATATAGAGTACAATGTAAGTCCTATCTTTTTAGGATTCTGAGGTTTTTCATTCAGTGAGACGTAAACCCTCTTATTCTCTTGGGTTATTTGCACAATCAGATATCATACAAATGTGAGTCTTAAATTCTAAATAAAAACACATGATTGAAATATTAAACAACATCATTTACAATATACAAAGCCAAACAATAGGATAGCTTAGGAAGTCACCGAGGTCTCTTCAAAATCTATGACATCTTCTATCTTTCGCCCTTTTGGAATCCTAAAATAAATATTCTTACTTGAGTCATTCTCTTTTGACTTTCTACATCCAATCTTGAAAACCTAAACTTTGAAATCTTTAAGACAAAACACCTGATCTTGATCGAGAGTTTATTAAGTGACTTCGGTCATTTCAAATGTATTTATATATGTGGGCTTGCCTCTAAAGGGACCAAGAACCCAAGTAAAATAAACCCTATATAATCTTTATATTAGGTAGAGAAACTTGTCGGTCACACATAAAATGTTCTCGGACCGAAATAGAGTTATGAATTTCTTATTTTAAATGATTGAATCTACTATCAAGTGGTGTGCTTATCTTTCAAGAGTGTATCACTAGTGGTGTTGTGCTCAATTATCTAAACTATCATATATATGATATTTATTTGGCCTCGTCTATTTCAAAATTAAAATACTACTTTCAAAATCAAAATTAAATTATATAATAAATTAAATTAAAATTATTTTAAAATTCTGATCGACCAAATTCTGACCGACAGTATGTTGTCGAGCCACCTGAATTTCATCAAAATCAGACCCAAACTTAATTGGCAATCCCTCGTAACGAGTGCTCTTATTTATTGGCAAGTTCAGTCCTTTAGTGAACGAAAAGACTAACCTTGAAGAATCCATTACTGTAAATTGTAAAAATTCAAAATGTTAGCCTGATTTGTCCACAGAACTCCATTTTGCTTGTTACGTCCCGTTTTGTAAACTGTGTGTTTTGTTGTGCTCAATTATCCAAACATTAAGCCCTATCTTTTTAGGCTTTCATACGATCATATATCATACGATGTAAGCCCTATCTTTTTAGGATTATGAGGTTGTTCATTTGTGAGACGTAAATCCTCTTATGCTCTTGGGCTATTTGCACGATCAGATATCATGCAAATGTGAGTCTTAAATTTTAAATGAAAACACATGATTGAAAGATTAAACAACACCATTTCCAATATACAAAGTCAAACCATAGGATAGCTCATGAAGTCACTGAGGTCTCTTCAGAATCTATGACATCCTTCACCTTTCTCCCCTTTGGAATCCTAAAATAAATATTCATACTTGAGTCATTCTCTTTTGACTTTCAACATCCAATCTTGAAAATCTAAAATTTGAAATCTTGAAGATAAAACACCTGATCTTGATCGAGAGTTTTCTTAAATGACTTCGGTCATTTTAGATGTAATTAACTATGTAGGCTTGCCTCTAAAAAGACCAAGAACCCAAGTATAATCTTTATATTAGATAGGGGAACTTGTCGGTCACACATAAAATATTCACGGACCGAAGTAGAGTTATGAATTTCTTAGTTTAATGATCGAGCCTACTATCAAGTGGTGTGCTTATCTTTCGAGAGAGTGCTTCACTAGTGATGTTATGCTCAATTATCTAAACTATCAGATATATGACATCTATTTGGCCTCGTCTATTTCAAAAATTAAAATACTACTTTCAAAATCAAAATTAAATTATATATTAAATTAAATTAAAATTATTTTCAAATTTTGATCGACCAATTCCGATCGACCAAATTCTGATCGACAGTATGTTGTCGAGCACCACCTGAATTTCATCAAACTCAAAGCCAAACTTAATTTACAATCCCTCGTAGCGAGTGCTCTTATTTATTGGCAAGTTCAGTCCTTCAGTGAACGAAAAGACTAACCTCGAAGAATCCATTACTATAATTTGTAAAAATTTAGAATGTTAGCCTGATTTGTCCTCAGAGCTCCATTTTTCTTATTATGACCCATTTTGTAAACTGGGCATTTTGTTGTGCTCAATTATCCAAACATTAAGCCCTATCTTTTTAGGCTTTCATACGATCATATATCATACAATGTAAGCCCTATCTTTTTAGGATTCTGATGTTGTTCATTCAATAAAACGTAAACCCTCCTATTCCCTTAGGTTATTTGCATGATCAGATATTATGCAAATGTGAGTCTTAAATTCTAAATAAAAATACATGATTCAAATATTAAACAACATCATTTCCAATATACAAAGCCAAACGATATGATAACTCAGGAAGTCACTGAGGTCTCTTAAGAATCTATGACATCATCTACCTTTTGCCCCTTTGGAATCCTAAAATAAATGTTCCTACTTGAGTCATTCTATTTTAACTTTCTACATCCAATCTTTAAAACCTAAGCTTTAAAATCTTGAAGATAAAATAGCTGATCTTAATCGAGAGTTTTCTTAAGTGACTTCGATCATTTCAGATGTAATTAACTATGTGGGCTTGCCTCTAAAGAGACCAAGAACCAAAGTAAAATAAATCTTATATAATCTTTATATTAGGTAGGGAAACTTGTCGGTACACATAAAATGTTCGCAGACTGAAACATAGTTATGAATTTCTTAGTTTAAATGATTGAGCCTACTATCAAGTGGTGCGTTTATCTTTCGAGAGTGTATCACTAGTGATGTTGTGCTCAATTATCTAAACTATCAGATATATAACATCTATTTGACCTCGTCTATTTCAAAATTAAAATAATACTTTCAAAATCAAAATTAAATTATTTATTAAATTAAATTAAAATTATTTTCAAATTTCGATTGATCAATTTCGATTGACCAAATTCTGACCGACAGTATGTATCTAAGCACCACCTGAATTTCATCAAAATCAGACCCAAACTTAATTGACGATCCCTCGTAACTAGTGCTCTTATTTATTGGCAAGTTTAGTTCTTCAGTGAACGAAAAGACTAACCTCGAAGAATCCAATACTGTAATTTCTAAAAATTCAGAATGTTAGCCTGATTTTTCCACAGAACTCCATTTTGCTTGTTTTGACCCGTTTTGTAAATTGGGTATTTTGTTTTGTTAAGATTTTTTGTTGCAACGGATAAAATTTCTAGCAAGATAATGTGGACCCAGTCTGAAGACAGAGACAATATTAATATTAATTATTTTATTTTGTCAAAAATTTTGGGGTTGAGTTGTTATCAGTAAAGTTGATTTTCCCCATTAAGGGCATTGTTAATTAATTTTAAGATCAACAATTCTAGGATCCATTCATTTAATTGTGTTTGAATGAACAGTCACATAATCGAAGATGAGATGGTCATGATTTTCTCAAGAATGGAATGAGCAAGATATAACAATGAAAGGAAGGTATTCTGGCCTATGCAGGGCATATGCACATTACCAATGTATGATGACAAGTTCATCAGCCAAAGATGGAGAGATAAGAGCTCCCCAACGGAGTTGCCCAAAATTTTGTCGACCCCTGTCGTGATTTTATTTGTTGAGCTTAATGTTCTCCTTGATGTGGTGCTTTGGAATGTCGTGTTGATTCGAAAATTTGATTTGTTCAAATAATCAAGTGTCCACTGAAAATAGTAAACTGATTTGAAAGGTAGAAATGCGACTTTACAATGGGTTTGATTATTTGAAACAATAAAGTATTAGATATCCGCACTGGTCTGTGGTTTAACCATGTTATGTCACTTCCCTATATAATATGAAGACTAAATAAGGTTTAGATTAGTTTTGAGTTCTTCTTCTTCCTGTATGGGTAAGCCCCTATAGTTAATTACATTTAAGTAGCTAAAGCTACTTAAGAAAACTCTCGATCAAGGTTATGACTTGGTCCTCAAAAGGTTGAATCTTGCCATTTTCAAAGAAAGGTTTTAATATTTTATTCTATTAGAATGTTGGGACTTCACGGCATAGAATCATGCAGGGGCCTAAAAGTGAGGATTTATGTCGTTACTAGACGAACAACCTCTGAATGCAAAGGTAAAGTTTACTGAGATATGTGAAACTTTGTAGCTCCAACCTAAAAAAAGGAAGACATGCAATGCAATGGACATACAACTCTGCCTATAAAGGGTTTTCATCTAGACCACTTAATTGCATTTAAAATCATGCATAGTCGGTCTCGATAATGTAATATAGGGTAGGTTGTTTATGAGGAGTTATAGGATTTACGACTTGATTATATATCAAGCTGTGTAAGTGTGTATGGTATGCATAAAGTCCTCAGATTAATGCAAACATATTTTGTAATTTTAAATTTAAATGTTTTATACCTCACCACACGCAAATGTTTAGTTTGTTATTTGTGCTGAGTGCATCGAAGCAAGCTGTATAATGAGTTATGCAAGCCCTTGATGATAAATGCATTGAAGGTTTGTTCATGAGCCAATTGGTGTGTGTTGGCAGAACTCACGCTATGAGGTAATGGTTATCACGGGTCAAACCACCCATTTCCGTGCAGTGAGCGAGGGCTTGAAGATAGGGAATATGAGCAACTTGTCATGCATATATCTACAGATTGTGTTATTGTTCACATTCCAAAATTGAAAAATAATTTATACTCAAATTTATTTTGGTGTTAATCGAGGTCATTTAGATCCATGATATTTTTATGGTTGTGCATGCAGTGATTTATGTAGAATTAGTCATGAGTTTCATTTTAAAAAGTCAAGTTAGAATTGTTTAGGTTGAGGTAGAAGATTTAGTCCTTAAGTGAGTATAGTGGCAATCCAGACAAAATGCATAAATGTAGACATCATATAATAATTTGGACATACCCATCAAATGGATACATACAACCCTAACATATGTCAGACTCGTCAACCAACACCATTCAATTTACTGTTTATGGTTTAATTGAGGATCATCCTTTGCTTCGTGTTTCATTTTCTTTTGCATAGTTCAGATGTTTATAGTAAGTTGATCATAAGACCTACTAACTCTATAAAAGAAAAGAAGACTCAACGTAGGTTACTGCAACATTTATTGCAGCCCTGCAAAACAGAGTTAGCACGCCCTAATAACATATAAAGTAAATCAAAGTTAGCATTTTGTAGGTTATATAGAGCATTCCTGCAAAATAGAGTTAGCATGAATACATTTAGTTTAGTAATTTGATTATCATTCTTTTTATTTAGGATAACCAGGTCAAGATGGCAATAACTTTCTGTTGTCCCAGGGTTATCAACTTATCTTATCTTCTTAGCCCGTATAGGTGATACACCAAAAATATGTTAGGTTTTTGCTATACAATTTGTACTTATTTTTTGTGATATTGCACTTTAAAGGAATGTATTCTTCATGTTTTGTTGCAGATATGATGATTTTAGGTGATTGGAGCAAAAGAAAGCGAAAATGAATGAATTTGGAGCAAAAAGAGGCAAAATGAAGAAAAAGACTTTCTGGTGCCGCCAGTGCCCAATTTCAGAGAGTATTGAAATTAAAAGGCGGCTCAGCGCCGTCGGTGCTCTATGCAGCGCCTCCGGCGCCCGATATCAATGGAACTCAAATTCAATGTATTTGGATGCTTTTTTGAAGAGTTGCTTGAGGAAACTCTTGGGAAATTCGTTTCTAAATTATTTTAGACAGTTATTGACACCACTTTGAAGGGGGTGGTGTGGAAGAGAAGTGAAGAGGAGTGAAGAGAGTGTATTAGAGTTTGTAGAAAGTGGGTATTGTCAGGTATTCTTCTCTAAGAAGTGTAAGAGAAGGAGAAAAGTGAGAGTTTACTTCTTTCTTACTATTATAAAGAGAGAATTGAGTGTTGAAGAGAAGAAAGAAGACGATTCAAAGAGAACTTCAAGGGATTCTTTTGGGGAAGAAAGTGAGATAAGTTGTATTTACTTTTGTGGTTTGTATGATATTGCTTTTATATATAAAATCCATGTTGTGTTGTAACTTCCTCATGAATTCTAAGTAAAATTATTTGTCTTTCTTCTTGCAATGCGATGTGGTTAAGTGTTGATGTAGATTTAATGTGTCATAAAAATGTTGAGAAATTGTGATGGTTTTTCACTTTAAACTTCATTTACTTTTCGATCTGGCCAATTGAATTGTTAAAATTTGTCGTGAAACATCTAATCTGAAAGAACTAAGTGTTCTACAACAATAGTGGAGAATTCATTTAATGTCTATGAATGAAGTGCGTAGTCATGGAAATTGAGTGCAAATAAATAGGAAAATATGGTTTGATGGGCGTCAAGTTGGAGGTTTTAGAGTGACAGACCGAAATCCCCAATTTAGTCCTAACGTTTGGTAACTAAAGCTAGGGTTAGCCTTCAGGTGAAGGAAAGTGGGAGCTCTGAAGTGAGAGCCAATATCCTCCAGCCTAACCTTGGATTTAGTGACTAAGTTTGGGATTTGTCAATGTTCTTTTCATATTTGGAAGAAGGGGTACTCTGACGAGAGTAAAGAATATTAATGATCCTATTTGGGACAGTACAAAATTACTATAAATCTATATAAATCACTCATCATATACACATTGCAGGAGGAAAAATATTTTTCCTTATTTAAATCTCTCAATACAAAACTTAGTGTGTGTTAATTAGTCTTGCTTAGAAGTTTAGAAAGTATTGTAATTAGTTTAGTTTAATTATAATTGCACTAGCAACTTAAATAGTACTTGAATTAGCATTGTGAATTTAGAATTGGATTTCAAACCTTTGCTGCAATTTGATAAGTTACACCTTCCTCGTAGGATCGATAACTAGGACACCACTAGAGTCATGTATTACTTGAGTGATACGTATACTTGTGTGTACGAGGTGACTACCTAATTATTAAAATTAATCTTATTGTGAAACTAAACTGAAACTATCTTTTGAGTATTATTTTAGAGGCAGCATATATTGCAGCACCAAAACTGAGGATCAATAGGCAATCAAATCTACTCCGACCAGAAGATTCTTGTAAACAACTATGAGTTGCATCCTCCAAGTGACTTTCGTAGACCCAGGTGGCATGATTAAAGTTGCGTTCAGTGATCTTTGTTCATTATGATTTTATTTAAGTTTTAATGTCTTTTTTCAGTTTTTTAAGGTTGAAAATTTTAGGTTGATTAAGACTTCCTAGCTGATTAAATTCTTTTGGTTTTTTATTTTAATTTTAAATTTAGAATGACCCGATCAAGATCTCGCAGTTTCGTTCTCCCGAAGTTAGTGGGTTTGTGGTTTGATTTGTCATGAGTGAAGGTATTTCGTTAGCAACTATGAATTGCATCCTCCAAAATTCCTTCTCAAACCAAGTTGTATTTTATTTTTGAAGTTTAAATTTTAATGATTTTTAGGGCGTATTTTATGTTATGTCTTTTAAGCTCATTTTGCATTCCAGCCAATGTTGTCTCCAGGATGCGTTAAGTGTGCTTTTATTCTCTTATGAGAAGTTGAACACTTCTTAACTTAGGTTGGTTTGATTCTTGTTAACTTGGATTAGTTCATACTAGTTTAAACTGATTAGCGTCAGCCCAAGTTGGGTTTGGTTTAGGCCAAATTGGTTAAAGTTTGATTTAGTTTGATCCGAGTTAGACCGGATTTAACCCTTAATTTGGTTTAAGTTGATTTCGGTTAATCCAGATTAGGCTAGGTTGACCCGAATTATTTAAGTTGACAATAAATAATTTTTCATTTCGCAAACCATTAAAATGTATGAGAAAATTTCAAATAAAATTTAGTAATTATCATTAATTATTTTATCAAAATTACCTTTTCTATCTTTTAATGACATTAGTTATTAATTAGCAATTTATGAAACTAATCAATTATACATTAAAATTTTATTAATTGATTTAATTAATATTTTACTACTACATAAAATAATAATTCAATTAATTATTAATTAGTAATTTACTAAATAAATTTATTAACAATTTAATTTAGTTAAATTAAAATTTTATTAAAATTTTATTTTTAAAAAAATAATTATAATGACATTAATAAAAATATAATTTATTTATTAATAATTATTTAACAAGTTATTAAATTACGCTCCTACCCAAAGCCCTCGCCGACATGGGAGCGAGAAATCGCGACGGATTCACGGCGTCCAAATAGCCCCTTTGATCTCTCCTTCTTAGGTTTCTCTTACGCTTCCTCTTACGTTTTCTTCTCCGCGATTCGTTCTCCCGACCGGAGTTCCTCTTTCCATTAGGGTTAGCGGATGCTTTCGCTATTTTGATCGGAAGAAAGAAGTCGAGCGGCCGATCTGAAGAAGAATGTCTTACGCTTACCTTTTCAAGTACATCATAATCGGAGATACAGGTGCGCTTCTCTCTTGATTGGTTTTGTTAATCTGATGAAATAACGTTTTTCTGTCCTTTTTGCTTGGTTTCTGTCATCAAAATTGCTTCTTGACGGTGAAATTGTGAAATAATTTATGGTTATTGATGGAAAAATTCTTTTTGTTTATTATTTATTTATCTTTTTTTTTTTGGAAACCGATTGAATGAGATTCATTTTTTTAGTTTCGTTTAGTTATTTCTGGGTCTGAATACGTTAGATTGTGGACGTTTTGAGCTCTTATAATGACGAGTTGATTTTTGGTTTGGATGAGGATGGGAAGGTGTGGTTTATGGGGGGATTCTTTGAATAGGGAACATATAATATCATACGATCACATAAATTCTGAGTTAAAATGGAGCCACATCAGTTGATTCTTATGAGGCCGCTTTGACATAAATCCAGCCAAACACCCGCCGTTAAGTTAAATTCAATTTTTTCTTGTTCCTTTATCAAATTTGGATTTACTAAATCAACTTATTAGTTGGATTTTAAGGGATTTAGCACAGGAAAATAAATATTTTAACTAGATTTATGCCAAACACCTCAAATGGATTCAAATGAATTTAACCTTAATTGAACCAAACATTATTTCGGATTTAATGATATTTAGATTTAGTGAATCCGGATTTTCCGGTTTTACTAAATCCTATTTAACTTAAATCCCCCTTGCAGCCAAACACCACCTAAATTTAGTTTTTTGTTGCTATTGAAAGGATGTGTTAGATTAATGAACTTCAAGGATCTAATATTTATGTCAGATACCTAATATATGAGTAAAATATATTATCTTACATCTAAGTTAATGTATTAGAAGGGGAGATTCAGACAGGCTTATTGATTCTTCTATGAATTGGTTGTGTGAATCTGATGAATGATTGTGGTTATGTGTTAATGAATGTTTTTTTTGATGAAAATTTGTTATTGTTGTTTAAATTCGAGGAAGCTGTACATACATACCACTCAATTCCAATGCAGTTGCATGTCTATCACCTAAACTTTAAATTTTACTTAAATACCACCTTACCTATGCATGGAAAGGTGTATTTCATTTTTTAAAAGTTGAAATAGTGGCATTTTTTTATGTGAGATGAAAGATTTGGGTGGTATTAATGTAAAAAATCAAATTTAGTTGTTGGATATGTAAATACATAAGGATTGAGTGGATTCTAAAAGAATATAACTTTTATTGAAGGAAGAAAAAAAATGTTTTTTTGTGAACCAATGCATGAAATTTATTATGTGATATGATTTTTGATGCAACTGGTTGGAAGTTTAATTTGATATTTGTGTTTTGATTGTTTGATTTAATGAGAAGAGAAAGGTGGGGTTTTGAGGAAAATTGCTGATTAAGAAACTGTTTAACATGTTTCAAATTCAATTTAGAATTCGAGTCCTCGCTCTTAGGGAAGATTCGATTCCGTGGGCTTCTTAACTATATTTAGTTTTCTTTCATAATTGTTTATAATTCGTGAGTTTATTTTATTTTTGTGTTGCTGGTATGGAAGGTTTGTTCTTTTGTGAAATTTAATATATTTTCTAATTTCTTTGCAGGTGTTGGAAAATCATGTCTCTTATTGCAATTTACTGACAAGAGGTTTCAACCTGTACATGATTTGACTATTGGCGTTGAGTTTGGTGCTAGGATGATTACAATTGATAACAAGCCGATAAAATTGCAAATATGGGATACGGTATGTTTTTTTAACATTTTTATGGATTAAAAATGGTTTTCTAGAGGTTTCAACCTATTCTCTGTTTAAAATGTGGTATTTGGCCATAGTAAATCTTTCACTGAAAAATTTTTTAAAGGAAATCCATTCTGTTATGCTTTTCTAGATATGACACATTTTGTTATAAGCAGAGATTTGTAAAAATACAATTTAATTGATGTTTGTATTGCAAATCTGTGTTTTCCAAGAAACAGATCTTTAGATTCTAGCTATATATGATAAGGTTTACTTTTAGGTTTGAGGGATCTTGGTGAAGTACTTTTTTAAGTGAGGATTTACTACAGCATTTTATTCCTCCTGATGTTTATTGGTTGAAATGCACTTTAGATCTTTTGAAAAGAATTCATGTGTAAATTATCGAGTTGTCTTGTGGAATCTAGTCTTTTGTTACAATGACCTTGTAATACACAGGTTGCAATAGTGTAAAGTTGGCTTGATTACATTCATGAGAAAGTTTTATAAACTTGTAATCAGGAGTTTTGTACCGAGGTGGTTCTGAATGATGCAAAACTATCCTGTTTTAGTTTAAAAAGGGGTCATTTGCATACATACCACCAATTCTTATGTATTTGCATGTCTAACACCTAAATTTTACTTTTTACACTAATCCATCCAAATATTTCATACCACGTCAAAAATAACCATTATTTTAACTTTTAAAGGTGAAATACACCTTCTCATGCATAGGTTGGGTGCTGTAAATGTAAAAATTAATATTTGGGTGTTAGATATGGAAATGCATAAGAATTGGGTGGTATTTATTTTAAATCTTCATAATAATAATAAAAAAAATCTGATGTTGATCACTCCCCTAGTTTTTTGTTGAAAGATTGTTTTTATCATAACCATTTTTAACCCCAGCTCAACAATCTAGCATTATATTGTGATTTATCCGCTCATTTTTGTTAAATTGATCCAGAATCAAGAAAGGTATGTGTTTCAACTTATTGAATTTGTGATTAAAGTGTTAATGGTGTATGGAATGCTTGTAGGTCTAGTTTTCATGCAAAACCTAATAAAATATAGAAAATTCTTGTTCTTTTTAAGCAGATTATTCTTTGTCATTTTGATTGACCTATATGCAGTTTCTTCTGATATTTTTATCATTTATAGTCATCTAAGATTCTTTTATCTTGTTGGTAGAATGAATAGTTTATGAATAAATTGATCAACATTTTGGCTGAACATTCATTGCATCAATATCTAAGCATGTTAGATCACAATATTGTGTTGCTGGGTGATATAAATCTTAATATGTTAAGAAATCGTTTTCATGGATCGCTTAAAAATGATTATTAGATTCTTGGATCTACTTTCATATTGTTTCTGTACAAGTTGCTGACCGGTGCGCCAGTAACAATATATGCTCTCTATATTGTTAGATAAGAATAATATAGTTTTTCCTTCAATATTTCACATGCGGCATCACCTCCTTGGACTTTGCCGTATATTTTTATGATTAGTTATCAGTCTGCGTTTCATATTCATGTTAACTTAGTTGATTGCATCATTTAAGTTATTTGAATCTAAAACTTTATAACAGCAGAAATCTCTATCTATTTGAGAATTAAACCTTGTCTTATAAATTAATACAAAGAATATTTACAAAGAAGGTAATTGCAAAATTCCAGTATTTATTTCAACATACCACCATCAATAACCTGTCATCCCCTAATTTTAGGGCCCGTTTGGTGCAGCTTTTTTTGTGCGGTGCGTTTGGCAAAGGCGTTTGGTTACTGCGGCGATGCAGCTTATCCTAATAATTTGTTAATAATTCATGTTAAACGTTGTTGCGGGTTCGACTCTGCAACCCTTGTTTCTTCGCGTATGTATTAACCCGCTGCCCCTTTCAATCCCGTGCAACCCACATCCGCATTTCTTCGCGTATCTATTACCTCACTGCCCTTCTCGACCCCGTGGCTCCCTCTCTCGCATCTCATCTGCCCTAGGTGCCTCTCTCGGTCGCTCTCGCGAACCCTGGATACCTCTCTATCGCACTTCGCTCAAGCTTCTCACGCTTCTCTCTCGCATTCGCTCGAGCCTTTCACATGCCTCTCTCTGTTAGTTGTCTTGCTCCTCTTCCTCTTTCCTCCAATCTCTAGTTACTTTGTACGTAATTCTTGTGCTCATTTTCGATGGAATGTTTTTCTTTTTGCGATTTTTGGCTTTCTCATTTGCAGTTTGTTGTGAGAAGTTTATGATATTTGTGATTTGTGACTTTCTGATTTCTTATTTGCGATTTGAATCTTCAAAAAATGTGTAATGTTGTTTTTATCTCCACTGATTTTTTGAGTGGGAATTTGGAGAATGGATGAAAGACTGTGCTTGATTTGTAAGTGACAATGTTTCGGATGCTTTGTATGTAACCAGATGAAATTTTGAATATGGGATGACCTTCTATCAGTATCAGTGCTTGGCTACACTGATTTTTTAGTGGGAATTTGAAAATGGGTGAAATAGGGTGCTTGATTTGTACATAGAATTGTTTCAGGTGCCCTGTATGTGGTTGCCTCAATTTTTTATTTTTGTTTGAGTGAGAATCTGAAAAATGGATGAAAGAGGGTGCTTAATTTGTAGATAGCAATGTTTCGGGCGCCCTGTATGTAATTGCCTCAAATGAAAAAATATGGATGGGGTTTTATCGCTATCTTTGATGTTTGAGTTAGAATTTGAAAAATGAATGAAATAGGGTGCTTGATTTTTACATAACATTGTTTCGGGTGCCCTTTATGTAATTGCCTCAATTCAAAATTATGAATTTGATGTTTGAGCGACAATTTGAAAAATGGATGAAAGAGGGATTTGTATAGCAACGTTTCGATAGCCTTATATTTAATTGCCTAAAATGACAAATATGGGATGGGGTTTCACTACCTTTGATGTTTGAGTGAGAATTTGAAAAAATGGATGAAATAGGGTGCTTGATTTGTAGGTGATAATATTGTTTTGCAAATAACGTACAGGGCAGTTAAAATCAATGATTGTGCTGTGGGCTATGGTGGCTGTGTTGTGGGTTGGGTGGTTGTGGTGCTGGGTCTTGTGGTGCGGTTAGATGATTGTGGTATGGTGCCTGTGGGTTGGGTGGCTGTGGTGCTGCGTCTTGTGGTGTGGTGGCTATGAGATATGTGGAGGTGTGTTATGCCACTTCGGATTACAGAGTTCTGCTCACGTCACATCAACCACATAGCTATGGGAGACAGTTCTACAGGTGCTCCCAATGAATCACGGAGAACTGTGATTTCTTCTGGTGTGTAGATAGGCTGGAAGATTCCACCGCCGATAGCCACCGGGCGTGCAGAGTATTTTGGAAGCAGTCTAGCTCATGACATACTTTATCTCCATTTTAAAAATAATATTATCATATTATTAATTGTTATTTTAATAATCATGATACTCATTGTTAAGTGAGGTATATATATATATATATATATATATATATATATATATATATATATATATATATATATTTACGATTCAGATTGAATTTTACTTATCAGTATCAAATATATTGCGATGGCCGGTTACGTTACAAAACAACATTACTGTACAAGGACAAAATGGTCATATTTGTCCAGAAAATGTTGCAAAAAAGTTGTTTTCAAACTTCACAAAACAAACAACCACCAGCTTATCCACAGGAACTTCTGCGCAGCAGCTTTCTGGGACAGCTGCCCCAAATCGACCCTTAACAATTTGATTTTTAATTGTCAACTTTTGTCATAAGAAAAGAAACAAAGTAGTGGTAAGATTTTTTATATGATGCACAACAATTTCTCGAGATTTGGTACAATCATGTTAAAATGATAATCTATTCAGTGTGTGCGGCCCTGTCTTGAAATAGTGAATTAATTGAAAGTACAAGAGCTAATATGTTGTCATTATAAAGTTTTGTAAGTTGGTCCAGAGGATTGTTAAAATCTATGAAGTGCACGCCTTAACTAGATGATGTCAGTAACAGTCATCGCAAGAGCACTATAGTCCGCTTCATGTAGGACATTTATGATGATTGTATTATTTCCTGCGAGCAAAATATCATCTATATAAATTAATTGATATATATATATGGTGATCATCTTGCACATGAAGAAGCAAAGATGGTTCAGTTTTGGTTTGGAACCCGAGTTAATAATGATGAGAGGAAAAAGTTACAAAACATTGATGGGGAGGCTTGCTTGAGGCAACAAAATCTTTCTTAAGTAGATAAAAATGATCCAATTTTTGCTTATATAAATATATATATATATATATATATATATATATATATATATATATATGTAACAACAACAACCACAACAAGACTTTATCCCACTATTGATTCACATTTTTTGTATATTGAAGATATTGTGATAATCAATTCCATGTTTCTGAATTTAATGTCAATTTAGATATCCATTTGCAGCCTATTATGTTTTGAGAGTGGTGCGGAGGCATGAGAGACTAAGTGCGTTGTTGTAAGGCTTGAAATTCATCAAAAATAGTAGCTCTCCTCTTTTTTTGAAATAAATTTCTTGAGAATAACTAGATCAATAAGTGGCGAAAGAGTTTTGCTGAGGTTGAGTTTTTATTTAGGTTCAAACGAAAATTTGTTTGCCTATAATTATAGGATGGCCAATAGAAGGTGGAGGGATGGAATTCGATGAAATGGACACGATGGAGGTGACACTGTTGGGAGGATCCTTATGAGAAAGATAAGGTGTAGACATTTCAGAAACAAAATTGGTTGCAAGAGTAGGGATAGTGTGGTAGAGGCAATGTAAAGGAAGTAGATTCCATAGACCTATGTATCTACATATCTAACATCTAAAATTTACATTTTGCATTTATTCCACCCACATCTTTCGTATCTAATAAAAAATACAACCTTTTTAACTTTTAAAGAGTGAAATGCAGCTTTTCATACATACGTTAGGTGGCTTGTATGTAAAAATTGGAGTTTAGGTGTTATATATGTAAATATGATGGAATTGAGTGGTATATATGTAAATCGTCCTAGGTTTTAATGTTGGAATGAGTGTTATGAGGGGTTAGAGGAACAGGCAGAGGGGGAACTAAGGCCTACTTGTACTGCTAAAATGAATTGTCAAAGGGGTAAATGTGATCCTAAAATTGAAAATGTTGAGAGATAAATACTTTTTAAGCATTTTTAGATTTTATGATTGGTTTAATAACACCAATAAAAACTTCGAGGTGTTGATCTTTCAGCAAGTTTACGAGGGGATTTGGGTTGTAACCATGAGTAAAATAAGCAACCAAAATTTTTTTAGTATATGGGGAGGTTTATGTTGCAATGAACCATCAACACAAAATTTTGGTGGCATATTTGCAAACCATTTCTCTGATATGATGATTTGCGACTTTGTGTTTTTGTTCTACGGTATTTGGAAAGCTGTATGAGTTGGTGCTATTTTATAATGAATAATGCCACATAGAGCTAGAAGATTTTGAAATTTGTATTTGTGTATTCTTCGCTGCCATTTGAATGGAGGATTTTAATGGGTTTATTTAGTTGTTTTTTCGATCATATTTTTAAAAAGAGTGAATTAGTTGGTTCCTTTAGATGATATTGTGAAGCTCATTTGTCAATTATAATTAGCACTAACAAAAACAGGTTGGACTAGATCTATTTTATGCCTATATTACTTTGTAGATTTGCTTTTGTCCAAGAGAGAATAGGCATTGACCAATATTTATGTTGCCTACATAATGATATGGGTGTTATATATCTAAATTATGGTAAATAAACTGATTACAATTTAGATGTTAGATTTTATACATCAATAACTCCCTGAACTCCGCTATTACGGAAACTTTGTCCTACATAATCACTTTTATCAGCCAATCACCACTGTCTTCCATTTGTTCATGATGATGGCTGATCTCTTATTTGTTTGGCTCTCTCATTAAAGCTGTTTGCTATGTAAATTGTTTATTTGGGACATTTACAAACGCAGCATATAATGCTTATATATTTACATATCTAACAGCTAAACATATACATTTACATGCATATCTCTCAATCTTTAACATCTCTTCAAAAATACCATCATCAATACCTTTTTAAAAGTGAAATACACCTTTTCATGCATAGGTTTATGACACCAATGTGTTAATAAGTGTAGATATCAAACATTGGGTATTAGATATGTAAATTCATAAGAATTTTGTGGTATGTATGTAAATTTCCCTTGTAATTTCCTATGTATAATCTGAATTGGTTTCTAATAAAGCTAATAATAGTTTTTCCTCTCAGGCATAGTATACTTCTAAAATTGCTGTCTTTCACCCTTCAGAAATATATATATATATTTATATTTTTTTTCTTAAATCCAATCCACTACAGGCAGGTCAAGAATCCTTCAGATCTATTACAAGATCCTACTACAGAGGAGCTGCTGGTGCATTGCTGGTATATGATATTACCAGGTATTTCTGTCATTTTTTTAATGTTAGGCAGCATTTGCATACATACTACCCAATTCCTGTATATTTACATATCTAACACTTCAACTTTACTTTTTATATTTTTACCACCCAAATCTTTCATATCACATAAAAATACGACCATTTTAACTTTTTATAAGTGAAATGCACCTTATCATGCGTAGCAGCGTAGGTAAGGCATGTATGTAAATCTTCCTTTTTATTTCATAAATACTTAGTAGCAGCTTCTTCAAGATTATTTATTTACAACATGCCCCTTCTCATTATGATTTACAGGAGGGAGACCTTTAATCATCTTGCGAGCTGGTTAGAAGATGCGAGACAACACGCAAATGCGAATATGACAATTATGTTAATTGGGAACAAATCAGATCTTGCTCATAGAAGAGCTGTAAGTACTGAGGAAGGGCAGCAGTTTGCCAAAGAGCATGGACTCATCTTTATGGAAGCTTCAGCAAAAACTGCACAGAATGTTGAAGAGGTGGGCACAAAATAAAATTTATGAGACATTTGTATTTTGGCGTTATTAAATACATAGCACCTAAAATTTTCATATTTACCTATCTCACGTCAATACTTTCATAATTACAAACATCATATAAAAAGTAGCACTTATTATTACCTTTTAGTTGTCAAATATATCTTTTCATCCATCGATAAAGTGCTATGTGTGTGAAGAACAAACACTGGGTGTGAGATAGGTAAATCCATAAGAATTGGGTGCTATGTAAGTTTCGCTTATATTTTAGGAAGATTAACATATATACAATTGAATTCCTATGTATTTACATATCTAACACCTATACTTTAATTTTTACATACATACCACCTTACCTGTGCATGAAAAGGTTTATTTCACTTTCTTAAAGTTAAATGGTGGTATTTTTATGACATATGAAAGATTTTTGTTGGTATAAATATATGAAGCAAATTCTAGGTGTTAGATATGTAAATATATAGGAATTGAGTGGTACGCATGTAAATGCCCAACCTTTTTCTTCTAACATTTGTTTAATGTTTTGAATATTGTGCAGGCATTTATTAATACTGCTGCAACAATATATAAAAAAATTCAAGATGGTGTATTTGATGTCTCGAATGAGGTATGTGGATGGATTTATTATTTTATTTTATTTTGTTCAATTGTGTGAAAGTCGAAAAGTAAGATTTGTAGTATATTTTTACTATACAATCATAATCTTGTCAACGCTTGACACAATAATTTCAATGCCAAACAAAGCTTAAATCCCATTGCAATTTTGATAGGAAAGAGAGAACAAACAAAATACTTTATTTTACCAGCACAAAACAACACAACTCGAAAACATAAAGGATAAACAACTATAATTCGAGAGCTAGGCGATCTCTCTCAAACCTTAATCCTAACATCTAAAATTTGAGAGCTAGGCGATCTCTCCCAAATACTTACCCTAAGATTCAATACAATGATTAAACATAATTACCTTAAATTTGATAGGAATGAAATGAACTTTCACAAAAATTAGGGCAAACAAGATACTTTCTTTCACTAGCGCAAAACAACTCAACCCGAGTACCTAATGGATAAACACCGATAATTCATGAGGTAGGTGTTCTCTCTCAAATCCTAACTTGTAACGCCTACAATTCGAGAGGTAGATGATATCACCCAAACCCTACCCTTAAGATTCAAGACAACAATGACACGTGACGAGACGTAACATAAACCGACATATTAACTCTATTTATATCTCATAATAATTATTGACAAATGACTAAATTGGCCTTTTTTGTTTCACGTCTAACATAAGTCTTCAAACTTTTTTGGCGGGCTCGGCGTCGACCCATTGGAGCACCAAGCGGATGATGTCATTGGCGCCAATATAAAAATACTCGTGTCTCCCACACAGTATTATAATCTGGTAGTTTTCATTTATGGCCTGTTTGGCGCAGCTTCGAACTTCTCGAACATTGCATGTACATGCTATTATCCCAGTGAAGACATTGCAGTAGTATTCTGAGGAAGCATGGCAATGGGAAAGTCTATGTTATCTATTTAGTTTAGTTATGTGAAAACAGCTACTGGGCAACTTTTTCTGCATAAATGACCAAACTGCTCTTGTTTGTTAAAACTGTTTAAAAATTTTAATATATTTATCTGTATGGAGGTTTAATATTCGTAAAATTTATAAAAAAACTATGTATTAAATTTTCATATGAATTAAACTTAAGTTTTATATACGTGTTTACGTATATTTTTTAAATTCCTATAAAACATGTTTAAAATAATGATATTTTGTGTTTATAAAAAATATTTAAAATAAAAATATGTTGTGTTTATAAAAAATATTTAAAATAATGATATTTTTAAATTTAAATGTTTGATTGATTAACTATAAAAATAAATTTACAAACATATATGTTTTTAAGAATAATTTTAAATTTTGTAAACATATAAACATATATTTTTACTTGCATAAATAAACATTTATAAAGACATCTCAAACCAAATACACTAGAGTTTTTATAGATAAATACATCTTAAATCATACAGTTTTGACATTCCAAAATAGTCCAGATGTACATGGAGACATCTCAAGCACTCGCTAGTAGGAGTAGAGTAAAAAAAAATAATAAAACTATTACAAAGAGTAAGATAATAACAATGTTATTTTTAATAATAACACGTAGCTCCCATGCCAGCCCGTCCTCAAGTGAAGCTCATCACTCCCTACTATTGTCATCCTGAGAATCCGCCAAACTGTCTTCCCACCGGAAGAATCTGCACTGCTCGGCAATGTTCCGTGGGCAGCTATAAAACTTATGACCATAACTGTGTGGTTGTCCTGATGTCAGAAGCGGTGTTTGCAGGCCACAATGACATAACACTCGTTGAGAGGTAACTGACATCCTAAAGATCATATTTTTCCGAAATGCAAATCAAGATAAAACATATTTAGTGACATATTTGCTAATAAAAAAACAATGTTAAATAGAAACATGATTCAAAAAAGGCAGTTACTGTTAACAACAGTACTAAACTCAACAAATGAAAAGCTTCTTTTCAAAATAAAAATTATTCTAAATTTTAATGTTATTACAGCAAATCAGAAAGAAAGAAGACAATTATTATCCAACTAATATGGTGGTTATCTGCTCTCGAAGGGTTGTCATTTCATTTGCACCCTCCCCATCCTTTGTGCAAATGGTGGCATTGTCGTTCTCCTCCCATGACAGAGATTGTCAAATGCGGTATTCAAATGCTTCTACGGGCACTTCCTCTGCATTCTCCTCGGCACGCTGGAAATCAACATCACCTCGAGTTGGATGCCACCTAATATAGTTATAGAGCGTCATCGTGGCTAACACTATGTGCTTTTGTTCGGAAACGGATAAGGTGACATATCTCGAAGTATGACCAATTTCTTCTTTCAAACTCCAAATGTCCTTTCAATGACGCCTCGCAAGGATGAATGTCTTTTGTTGAAGACCTCATTTCTGCTTCTTGTAACATTGTTAGTTCTTTCAAAATCTGGTATATGATACCTGGTGTCAGGGTAGGGTTTCAGATACCCTCGCCGCAATTGGTAGCCAGCATCCACCAAATAATACTTTCCTGAAATATGATCAACCTTCAGTTAAGCATATCAAAAAATTTTGGAGTGATCTTAGGTATGCAACGTACATTGTGGAGGGTGGGTAAGTTATACTCTGGATTTTTCGTTGCACTTTTAGAAATTCTACTATCGTGAGCGCTACCCTCTCAATCAAGCATTACAAAAGTGAAGCACATGTTGAAATCACAAACTGCTATGATATTTTGTGTTGGCATTCTAGAACGACCGATAAATGCAATTTTCTCGTCTGGAATCCGTGCATCAACATGCGTTCATCAATTGCGTCGATACAATCATAAACAAAGAATACAAATCATTTCATTACTGATTTCATATAGAAGGATATATCATGCAAGAATCAATTTGTACCTTGAAAAATGGTATGTAATGACAATCGTGCCGAATCTTCTCTGACGTTCGTGCAAAAGTTCAATCTGTGGGTTGTATGATGTACTGTGATAGACTCACAAGAGCAGTCAAACTTACTGAAAAACACATGTTAATTGTCTTCAACGAGTGCTGGAAGCGTTCCATCGCCCCGTTCATTGACTCGTTCTGTGATAATATATATAGTGTGATGCCTAACACCTCACGATCAGTTGTCCTACATGACCTGTGGAGTCCATAAGATGTTAGTTCTGCTAAAAGGTCATTGAAAACACCCTGCGACATACGGAAGAATATTGTCTTTTCAATTTCCGTAAGGCGGAGGTCGCAGAATATTACTTTTTTTTTCTTATCCCAAAGTGCAGGAGTATGACTTCTTTGTTTTTATTAGTTATATTATTAATACGGCAAAGATAAACATTCAAAATGAATTGAATTAACAGCTGTCAACATTGGTACTAAAAGTAAAGCATTCTAGCCAAATACATGACAATAAAACAAACAACAGAAAAAACAAAAAAGAACACAGTAATTTACGTGATTCGGTCAAACTGACCTACATCCACGGGAAAGCGATCATATTTCTTTATTACTGACATAGAGAAATGATACAAAGCTATCAGTTTACATTATTGAACCCTGGGAGGTCTCTCATACCTTCCAACCTGGTTGCGTAGATTATCATAACAGTAATATACAAACCGGCAGCTCCCAGCAAAACCAAGAAACTGAGGCTTTATACAAGAGATAATCCGATTTGAACTCACATGAGCTGAGATCAAATTATTTGAGACAACACTGGAAACTTTGAAACATGTCTGAATTGCTATAAAGAATTTATTTGACGTGTTATGATGTGGTATTGGCTTTGAAGTGTTACATGACTGTAATGCATTTGTAACCAACAATCCTTTTGTCTTTCTGACGTCAGCCACAGATACATTATGAAATGCCAATGATACATGAAAACTGAGATTTCTCAAACCTGCAAAAACAAAATTTTTCATGCTATGGCTACATCACAATTTTGGTGCAACCCAGCAACCGGGCATGTTTCCTCTCAAACCGGTCAACCAGCTGCTCTAATGCTTACATCACAATTTTGGTGCAATCCAACAACCGGACATGTTTCATCTATCACAATATCTTGTGGTAGAGGTTGTTGGAAGGCATAATTATTGGTGCATTATGAGCTGTTGTTGATATAAATATCCTGGCATATTCATAGTGAAATACTAGTGAAACAAAGAAAACTGGGAGGATGGTAATATTGATGGCTGGGAAACAACTCTGTTATATAGCGTCCCTACAGTGAATTTATCCTTTATCTTTTCTTTCGATGCAGTCCACCATATATGGGACTGTTTCATCTATCAAGTTAAAGTGTGATACAATCTTGATCTGTCAGTGATATCTATAGATTATGGCATATTCATGGTGAAATGCAAGAGAAATATAAATACTAGGAGGATGGCAAATTTGATGGGTGAAAATTATCTATTTTACATAATGTCCCTACAGTGAATTGCTCACCTTTTCTTTCTTTCTATGCACCCCACCAAATGGGGTTTTTTCATGTATGAAATTATAGTGTTACATAATGTTCTGCAAATGATATACATATCATGATAATTTCACAGTGAAATGTAAGTGAAATGTAAAAACTGGAAGGATAACAATATTCATAGTTCTTTTGATTCATCTTTCACTAGTTTCCAGTGATAGAGGTTGGTGCTCGAAAACAACTCTTTTTACATAGTGTGCCTACAGTGAAATTCATCTATCTTTTCTTTCTATGCACCTTACGAAATGGAGTCTTTTCATGTATGAAATTATAGTGTGCTACATATTGATGGCTGGATAACAACAATATGTAGCGCATTTCTTTTAAATGCACCTTTTCTTTTATAAAAACTGAGATTTCTCAAACCTGCAAAAACAAAATTTTTCATGTTGTGGCTACATCACAATTTTGGTGCAACCCAATGAACCGGGCATGTTTCCTCTCGAAGCCGATCGACAATTACTCTAATGATTACATCACAATTTTGGTGCAACCCAGCAACCGTACATGTTTCATCTATCACAATATTTTGTGGTAGAGGTTGTTGTTGGAAGACAATTTTTTGTGCATAATGATCTGCTGTTGATACAAATATTCTGGCAAATTCATAGTGAAATGATAGTGAAATGATAGTGAAACAAAGAAAACTTGAAGGATGACAATATTGATGGCTTTGAAACAACTTTGTTACGTAATGTGCCCACAGTGAATTTATCTCTTATCCTTTCTTTCCATGCAGTCCATCAGATGGGACTGTTTCATCTATCAAATTAAAGTGATACAATCTTGATCTGTCAGTGATATCTATAGATTATGGCAGATTCATGGTGAAATGCAAGAGAAATATAAAAACTGGGACGATGTCAAAATTGATGGGTGAAAAACATCTATTTTACATAATGTCCCTACAGTGAATTGTTCTCATCTCCTTTCTTTCTATGCACCCACTTAAATGAGCTTTTTCATGTATTGAAATTATAGTGTCTTACATAATCGTTCTATGAAATGATATACATATCATGACAATTTTATAGTGAAATGTAGGTGAAATATAAAAACTGGGAGGATGGTAATATTCATGGTTCTTTTGATTCATCTGTCACATGTTTCCAGTGATAGAGGTTGGTGCTAAAAACAACTCTTTTTACATAGTGTGCCTACAGTGAAATTCATTCTCTCATTTCTTTCTATGCACCCCACGTAATAGAGCTTTTTCATGTACGAAATTATAGTGTCTTCTATAATGATCTCGTAGTCGATACAAATATCCTGGTAAGTTCATAGTGAAATGTGAGTAAACCTAAAACCCGAGAGGATGACAATATTGATGGCTGGATAACAAGAATATGTAGCACCTTTCTTTTAAAACACCCCATCAAATGAGACTATTTCATGTATGAAATTATAGTGTGCTACATAATAATTTACAAATGATATACATATTATAGTAATTTTATAGTGAAATGCAAGTGAAACATAAAAACAGGGAGGATGATAGTATTCATGGTTGTTTTTATTCATCTATCACTTGTTTGCAGTGATAGAGGTTGGTGCTGGAAAACAACTCTTTTTACATAGTGCCTACAGTGAAATTCATCTTTATCATTTCTTTCTATACACCTCACCAAATGGGGCTTTTTCATGTATGAAATTATAGTGTGAAACATAATGCTCTGCAAATGATACAAATATCCTGGCAAGTTCATGGTGAAATGTGAGTAAACCTAAAACCCGAGAGGATGACAATATTGATGGCTGGATAATAAGAATATGTAGCACCTTTCTTTTATATACACCCCATCAAATGAGACTATTTCATGTATGAAATTATAGTGTGCTACATAATAATTTACAAATAATATACATATTATAGTAATTTTATAGTGAAATGCAAGTGAAACATAAAAATAGGGAGGATGATAGTATTCATGGTTGTTTTTATTCATCTGTCACTTGTTTGCAGTGATAGAGGTTGGTGCTGGAAAACAACTCTTTTTACATAGTGCCTACAGTGAAATTCATCTCCTATCTTTTCTTTCTATGCACATCACTAAATAGAACTTTTCATGTATGAAATTATAGTGTGAAACGTAATCGTTATCGCAAACGATGTACTTATCATAATGAATTCATAGTGAAATACAAGTTAAACATAAAAACTGTGAAACAATATTGCAAGTGATACAAATGTCTTGCCAGATTCTTCATGAAAAACAATTGATACATAAAATCTAAGAGGAAAGGAGAGGAGAAGAGAGATTCGTGCAGGGAAGGAGAGGAGAAAGAGAGATTCATCAAAACATGCGATGAAGAAGAGGGGCGTTACGCTTTTACCTTAAAAGAATCGTGCTTGGTCAAGAAAGGGGATAGAAATTCTAGGGTGGAAGAGGAGAGGACGAGTTCGGGCTTGCGGAAGGCCGAGGGCAGCGCAAGAAATTCTAGCCCAAAAGCACAGAGAAAGTCGGGGCCGCGGGGGTTATTCCACGGCCCGCTTTCTCCCAAACTTCGCGGCACATTGCCGCGAAGCCGAATCCCAAACAAGAGCCGTGAACAAATTTCGCGGCAGAAGGCCGCGCCGCACTCAAAAAAGTGCAACCAAATAAACCCTTAATAAGAAATTCGAAGTGATTCTCATAATCTTGAAATACAATCTTGTGACATCCACCGACTACATTTGAATCTTATGGTATTCTGACTTCAAGTCAATCTTGAACAACTCGTCCAGTAGCTCATCGATCACCGAGATGAAAAAATTGATGGGTATTATTTCCTTATTCATTACCTGATAAGTCTCATAGAAATGTCAAATCTCTCATCCTTCATTAGTGAAAAGGGATTCACACTAGTTGTATGATCTCGGCCGCCAACATCTTTCGGATCAATCTCTCGATATCATCCTTCTTTGGCCCTATTTACAGACAAATGACTAAATTCCCCCCTTTTTTTGTCTTGCACATAACATGAGTCTTCAATTTTTTTTTGGCGAGCACAGCGTCGACTAATTGGAGCGCAAGGCAAACAATGCCGTAGGCACCTTGATCTAACAAATTGTTATTTCCATTTATTATTTATGAGTAATGGTTAGATTTTATCTGTTATAAATGTTCAATTTAAAACAAATTTGTTGGTTGTATTATTATAGAAAACGAATGAAATGATGCTGATATGGTAACTTTTAGTTACAACAACAACAACAACAACAACAAAGCCTTAATCCCACTAAGTGGGGTCGGCTACATGAATTTGTTTTGTAATCTTTGGATGAACTTTGTGATCCATTTATTAGGCAAATATCCATTATTTCATATATTTCACTTATCCAAATTAAGTCCAGAATTTGATACAGTATCAAAACAAAGCAGTGTTCTCAAAATAATGAAGAGCTCATATTGGGAATGATTTACATAGGCAAAGATTCACATACATACCCCTAAATTCCTATTTATATGTCTAACTTCTAAACTTAAATTTTTATATATATGACACCTACCTTTGCATGAAAATATCACTTCTAGTTTTAAATCTTGAATAAGTAAATGCATAGGAATTGGTTGGTATGTTTGTAAGTGCCTCTGATTTTTGCCTGTTAGCATCAGCTCAAGTAATCAAATTACTTTTCTTCATATTATTTCTAAACATTTCATATAATTCAAATATAAAATTTTTATTTATTTATTATTTTTTCAGTCATATGGCATAAAAATTGGATATGGAGGAATCCAAGGTCCTGCTGGAGGGAGGGATGGATCGTCTTCCCAGGCTGGTGGCTGCTGCGGTTGACCCATCTCATAAAATTAAGTCATGTCCTGTGATTATTGTTGTTGTTATTATTATAATACAACTGTTATAATCATCATACATCCTTAAACTTTTCATGAAATTGCAATACTCTCTTTCTTTTTTTTACTTCTTTTTTTTGGTGTTTTGTTTTTTGTTTCAAACTTATAAAGTGTACATGTATTTGTTTGATTGAAATTGCTTGCAACTGTCTGTGTCTGTCTGTGATGTTCTTCAGGGCTTTGTGATTCAACAGATTTTACATGATTGGAATAGTAGTATGGATTGCAAATAATATTATCTTGATATTACAGTAATAACTCAAACAGTTTGAAGAAGAAATTATTATTCAAATAATTTTGATGATTGTTATAAATTTATTTTATTTTAAAAAATTTAGACTGGAGTTAATTTATGTTGTAAAACACAGCTTCTTACAAAAATAGATAAAACAGGGCTATATCAAACGCCTGGAAGTATGGTGCGAAGCTGTATTGCTCTGTTTAGAGAGCGAAGCTCAGTTCCTTTTGAGAGTCACTTTAAATATATCAGTTCGATTCAAAAAATTTAAATATGAGTTGGACCTCAATAACTTTCTAGTTAATGCTCTAAATATGTTTTCAAGTTTCTGGTCTGTGTTTAAGCTGAATTGCTAAGCAAAATTTGCTACTTAACCCCCAAAATTTTTCAAAATATTATTAATTTAAGCCCACATTGATTAGCCCGATCGAGCCATGCTGACCGGCTTATATGATTCAAGCCAAGCAATCACAGCCATTCATTTCTGATCAGGAATTGGCAATTCCTACTACAGGATATCCAAAGAAACGATCTATAAAATCACTGAAGCAGAGTCGATTTCTACAAAGACTATATAGATTCACAGATTCAAAATTACCAAATAGAAAGAAAAATACGCCTTCTACAAGTCCTGGAACAAGCTTGAATGAATGTCCACAATGAGAGAATATTGCACACTTTCTAAATATGTACTTTTATAATGGTGGATGGAATGATCATGTCGCCATAATTTCATTATATGTGACGTGGCCGCTACATCCACTCTTTTAAGTACATAGTTTGTAAGTATGCATTACTTTCTCCATAAACACAATCTACAAACTATATACATCTAAAGATTATTTATTTCAAGTCACAGATTCCTTGTAGGGTTCAATCGACCGAGCCTACGTTCAAGCACCATCGTCTTCGACATTGTTGACCCGCTCACATTCGTCGATCCATTCGCTGTATCTGCAGCACGACAAACAGATTCCATTAGAAATTACGAGATCGATCCATGGTGCGTTCATACAACTATCAGCAAATTTCAGGAATGTTGACTCACATGTCTATAGGTTCAGTTAATGCTGCAAAAGAAAAAAAAAATGTAAAAAGGTTAGTTTGTGAAAGATGAAATTTGTGAGAAATTCATTAAAAAAAAGTTATCTATCATATTTAAATTAATATTTATGGATAATTATATACAGACCACCCGAAACATTGATATTTACAAATTAATCACGGCAGATGATTTTTTTGAACTACCGAACTGATGTATTTACACGAGCCACGGTCAAACTTAGAATTTAATAAAAATACAAAAAGATGGGTTGGGTTTTATTGTGAATTTTATATTTGAGTGAGAAGTTGAAAAATAGATGAAAGATGTTGGTTGATTTGTAAATAGGAAGTTTCAGGTGGTCTGTATGTAATTGCTCCTATTAATTAATCATATGAATTTGACAATAAGTTGCTGGCAAAAAAAATTTAAAATCCCCCAATTATGTGAAGCTAATTTCTTCTATAACTTTTTTCTCATAAATTATCATTCTTTTAATAATAGTGATACAATGATTAGCTGAATTGGAACCATCTTTTTCTTTCATAACAAACGAGTCCGGCATGCGAGCCAATTTGAGCTCGTGGAACTGAGCTCGAAATCAAGCCCAAATTCAATTAATCGATCAAGCTCAATCTCAAGTTAGGGTTAGCTCCAAATTGACTCCCATCCTTTTGCACACTCCTAATTAGGCAGTACTCAGACATATCAATCATGGGGCATTATTTACACATACAAACCCCCTAATTCCTACATATTTACATATCTAACATCTAAACTTTTATCTTTTATATTTCTACCACCCCAACACTTTCATATCACATCAAAAATACCACCTTTTTAACTTCTAAAAAGTTAAGGTGGCATGTATCTAAAAATTGAAATTTAGATGTCAGCAATGTAAATACATAGTTATTAAGGGATAATTATGTACGTAAATCTTCCTTCAATCAATGCATCAAGCATATCTAAGTCCTCTTACTTTCTATTTGCCAATTTATTTCTATTCTTTTGAGAAAAAAGAGAGTGGTAAATTTGCAAAACTTCAAAACCAAAAGAATAAAAATTCTCAAAGGTCCACTTCGCTTCAAACATACCAGTAACTGTAGTGCTGAAATTCTCTTGACAAATCCTGCATGAGGCTTCACCAATCAAATTCTTCATATCACTGCAAAAAACAAGAAAAATTTTCTTATTACTGGTGAGTACACTTCTTTAAGCAGTCCGAAAAAAACTTCGAAAGTAGAGAAATTTACATATATACCGCACAATTCTTATGTATTTGCATATCAAATACCTAAAACTTCCATATTTATAATTAAAACACTTTGGTGTCATAATAAACCTATGGACAAAATGGTGTGCTTCACAATGTGATGATAAAAATTTAAGTTCTGTGCATGTAAATATGAAAGAGTCTAGGTGTTAGAAATGCAAATAGATAAGATTGTGTGGTATGTATGTAAATGTCCCAAATATGTATGTATGGCAAGGAAAAGACGGCTTTCATACATGCGACACTCAACACTGCTTCCATGGTTGCAGAATGGGCAGCAAAACACAGTATCGAGCTTGTCCATCCTCTTCTTAGGAGGGGGCTTTGCCCTCGACTTCCTTTTCCCCATGAAGCAACAACAAACTTTTTAATCACAAGATGGCCTCTGCAAAATGCGAATAGAGGAATTCGTAATCAATCAATTGAAAATAAGGGCAATTACATAGACAGCACTCCAAACATTGCTATTTACAAAATTAGCACCTCATTTCAACCGTTTTTCAAATTTTCATTCAAATATAAACATTGTTATTTACAAAATCAGCACCCTGTTTCAACCATTTTTCAAATTTTCACTCAAAAATATCTAAATTGAGAATAAAAACCCAACCAATGTTTTTCATTTTTATCAAATTCCCGATGATTTGGCATACACAACTGCATCAGTTTGGTAGTTCAAAAAATATGTGAGTGCTATTTTGTAAATAACAAGGTTCCAAGTGTTATGTATGTAATTATCCTTTAAAATTGATGCCTAATTGAAAGCTATTATAACTTCAAAATGCTTTGATGAGTAGGTACTTTTAGTCTTCAGGCTGAGAAATTTATATTTCTGAAAATTTTACAAATTTAATATAGTTCTTACAGAAAAACTATGCTTAAAAAAATACCGAAATTATCTGGCAAACAGGACCATATAGCTGTATTCAGAAACATAAGAAAAAAACAAAACTTGGTTATTTATTTGCATAAACCATAGGCAAGTGAACCACCACTACTACTATTAACCCTTAGTTTTCCACACGTGCATGCCGAATACCCTAAAAAATGAAAGGAAGGGAGCATTTACAAATTACAGACATACCACAACCAATTCCTACGCATTTAAATATCTAATATCTAAACTTTGCATTTTACATTTCTACCACCCAAATCTTTTATATCACATCAAAAATACCATTACTTCAGCTTTTTGAAGTTACAATAACACCTTTCCAAGTATAGGTAAGGCAGGCATATATGCAAAAATTGAAGTATAGGTATTAGAGATGTAAACACATAGGAATTGAAAGGTATGTATGTAAATCTTCCAAAAAAAAAAATCCCATTTAGCTTCTGGGATAAGAATTAAGATAATTGCGACATCAATCAGCTGGCCATTTAAATAAAAACCTAACAGGGTTGGGTTGTTCTTCAACAAGAACTCAATAGTTTATTGCACAGGATTCAAGGAAATAATACCATCCATCCATAGAAGTCTCATTTGATTCAAACAAGAAATATAGCATCTTTCATGAAACCAAATATCAATTATAATAACAGTATAAATTCATTATAACCATATAAATATAAAAATATACTTCAATATAACCATAGGCACTATGATAAACAATCATAAAAAGGTTCAATGTTTCAATTCGATATCAACTCATGTTATATCTGATGGATGAAGGATGCAACAGAAAATTTTGTATGTTGCATGATTGGTGATGATTGATATCAACTCATGTTGCATGATGTAACAGAAAATATAAATACTATTTTAATAAAAGAATTATTAAAAGGTCAATATGAGATATATATAAAGAAAAAACAAAAATATGATCGTGCAAATATTAGCTTTTTGATAATAAAAACATAAATAGTATTTTAAGAAAAAAAGCTATTAAAAGGTCAATATGAGATATATAAAAAGAAAAAAAAAATGTAATAGTGTAATATGATACTTCTGAAGTTTAAAATACGAGTATTTTCTTATCACTAATATTAGCCTTATCCAAATTTTTTGGGCTGCTGATATGAATCTTCATTTTCATTTGTTCCTATTGAGTATTTTCTATGTTATATATATGTGTGTGTGTGTGTGTGTGTGTGTGTGTGTTCATGCATCCAACAACGAGCCTTTATCCCACTAAGTGAGGTCGGCTACATGAATCCTTTTTCTCCTTTATCTCCTCACGAGTGTCATTTTTATTTAGTTCTAATAAATTAAAATCATTTTTTTATACAACATGCCCCAAGTTTTTTAGGTCTACATCCACCGTTCTTAACATAAGTTGAATCGAAACATCTACTCTCCTAAGATGATCAACAGATGGTCTACGTTTAATATGACCAAACCATCTAAAATGACTCCTAATTTTGTCTGCCACTAGAGCTACACCAGCCCTTTCACGCATATATTTGTTTCGCATTTTGTCTCTAAGTGTAAAGTCACTCATCCACCCAAGCATTCTCATCTCATCAATACTTAATTTTCTTCTTCTCCTTTATAGGCCAACATTTTGTGCAATAAAGCATTGCTGGTCTCACCACCATCTCATAAATTTTTTCTTAAAATCTAAATGATACTTTTTCTATCACACAATAGACCTAATACATTACTCCACTTCAACCATCCCAACTTGGATTCTATTAATAACATCCCCATTTATTTCACCATCACTTTCAACAATTGAAAGGAAATATCTAAAACATAGTAAAGCAAGATTTAATACAATAATTGTGAAACAAAAAGACAATAACCAGGAAAACAAATAATAACGGACACGGATTGAAGACTACAGAACTCAACTATTACTGGTAGTACTTGTGAATATTCTCTGCATTCCAAGTATGGGGCAGCTTTTCCCTCTGAATCCTTGAAATTGAAAGTTTTCGGCTTAATCATGGCAACAACAATAAATGTGCCCTCTCATCTAGGACAACCATATGGCATTAAAGAAAAAAAAAAGTTCCAGGCATTAAAGAAAAAAAATGGTTTCATAAAAAAAAAAAAACATTGGTTGTCGTTCACTCTCACATCAAATAATAACGCTAAGCAGCCCGCCGAACCACCCAATAAAAAAAATATATATTTCTGTTTGCTTAAAGATGGATTCAAAGCAAACGCCCAGCAAACCCACGCGAGAAGCAGCTTCCTTACCAACTGAGCTAGGGAAGATATATGCATTTAAATGCATATTTTTATCCATATACCCACGTGACAAGCCAGGTAAATGGTGAAAACCATATAAAATGTGTGTGCGTTATTAAATTAAAAATCATGTAAATAAAAATAATAATCATAAATAAATAAATGAAAAAAGAGAGGAAGAAGAGATTAAAATTATTTTAATTTATACAATGAGAATATCATGAAAAGAAAAAACCATTGGTTGTCATTTCACTCTCACATCAAATAACAACGGTAAGCAGCCCACCGAATAAAAAAAAAATTATTTCTGTTTACGCCCAGCAAACCCACGCGAGAAGCAGCTTCCTTACCAACTGGAGAAAAATTTGCGTCCGGTGTCCGGACGCAGCTCTGCGTCCGGACAACAGGGATACACCCCATGTAACACCCATGTATCACTCATGTAACTCCTCTGCAGGTTGGGTGTACATGGGGTGTACATGGGGTGTGCTCTCACAGACTCCGGACGCAGCTCTGCGTCCGGACGCAAATTTTTTTCTACCAACTGAGCTAGCGAAGATATATGCATATAAATGCATGTTTTTATCCATATACTCATGCGACCAGCCAGACAAATGGTGAAAACCATATAAAATATGCGTGTGCGTTATTAAATTAAAAATCATGTAAATAAAAATAATAATAATAAATAAAACAAAATAAAAAAGAGAGGAAGAAGAGATCAAAATTATTTTAATTTATAAAATGACAATATCATGAAATGAAAAGTACTTCGGATTTTGACATATTCGAGTGGCCCTGCACGAAAATATGGGCAATTAATATGTCACTAACAAATTTCCATCATCCAGCACGAATCTTGAGGCATGACACGGATCTCAGGACGAACGTTTGAGCAAGAAAGGTTCAAATTTCGATTAAAAATCATCTAGAGCTCCGATGTCAACTAACTTACGATGAACTAACCGGCTCGACGAGACAAACATGATAGTACCAAAATTGGTTCAATCCGAACCAAATCAAATCCCGATCAAGTCAATTAAACCTCTTTTAAAGCTTTCCAGACATATTCGAGAGGTCGAACAGATGTCGAATCTGGTGAACTTATAGTCGAATCGATTATTTCCACAAGACGAACCAATGAGTCCAAAATCACTCAATTATGACATCGTTAAGGCACTCAAATTTCCATCAAACACCATCTAATCAAGAAAATCTCTCTAAATATTCTAATCAGAATGATTTGAATTTCTTCTTATAGTCGAATCGAGTATTTCGACGAGACGAACCAATGAGTCCAAGATCACTCAATTATGACATCATTAAGACACTCAAATTTCCATTAAACACCATCTAATCAAGAAGATCTCTCTAAATATTCTAATCAGAATGACTTGGATTTCTTCATTAACTGCAAATGAAACTCTATAAATAGAGCCTTACCGCCTCATCGCCTCATCGGAGGGGATCTAGAACTTGAAGCTTGGAGAAGACTGAAGTTTTAAAAAAAAATTGAAGCCCAACATCACTTCTACATCGTTAATCCAACAAACACCTCCTGCTTCTACAGCCGTCAACCGTTGTCAAACTTCGCTGACTACCACGCAGTTGTCGCCGTCGATCACCATCAGTTAACGACAGCTCCTTGGGATGAAGCATGGTACAAAGCAATCAACGAAGTGAAGCTATCAACCTGAACATCATGTCGACCCTGAAGATGGTGCATTGAAGCCACAAATATTGCTCCTCCTTGTGACCGCTCACTAACACGGAGCTACAAGTAATTTCATGCACTGACATTGTAACTTGAGAGAATGTGCGACCATTTCCCGCTTGTGTGATGAGGGACTATATATGTAATCGTCAGTTTATAATAGATCTCTTCAAATGGCTCAGGCCCCATGGTTTTTTCCCTTTTTTGGGTTTTCCACGTAAAAAATCTTCTATTTTTTCTATTTGTCATTATTTATTATTTGAGTGTGTGTCGGGTTCTTATGCAACGCTAAGATGTTAATTAATCACTCTACCGCCGGAAATTCTCTCGCACGCATCAACCATCTAAATATTTTCTGAAGTACCCTATGTTTTTATATGCTTGAAAACATATAAAAAGGATAAATTTTTTGAAATTCTCTCGCACGCGTCAACCATCTAAATATTTTCTGAAGTACCCTATGTTTTTATATGCTTGAAAACATATAAAAAGGATAAATTTTTTAATAGTTTAAAAATAAGCATATTATGCAAGTATAAGATGCAAAAATATACAAAGAAAGGTTAAACCATTTGTTAGATGCATCCAAAGTCATGATGATATTATAATTCTATGACAATAAATGAAAATATGATGTAAACAAATGTGGGGACTAACAAGGTCAAAACTATCATGAAGTATAATGTTAATCTATAAATGTGTTAGTCCTAGATGAGAGCCATCACCATCATAAAACAATAGTCTCGTCTCTTCCATTATTATCATCTCATAAACTACAATATTCTGCATCATTTTCATGTTCATCAGCCAATGCGCTAGGCAGGTACAGTAGGTCAAGATGAAGATTCCTTCTCTCTTCCTTCACATCAATCTTAAATGTTGTAATTTCTTTCAAAAAAAAATAGCTCTTACAATATTACTTCAAGTTAACTTTTGTCTACCAAGCACTAATTGATCTTATACATCTAACACATCATTCAACTTTCATGTTAACCACTCATCAGAATCATCAATGTCATTCAAATAAATTGGGTGAATAATGTGAAAATCATTGTATCTACAAATCAAGTCCTTATTAAACATTATGTAAACTCCATAACAACAGTACAGGAGGTAAACTTCCGTATGGCAAATACCATATACAATTTTTACTTATTGGCAATAATGAGCCTGACTTGAACAATCCCAAGACAGAAACATGTCAAATCCAACCGCAACATAGCTATTAAATGATATTGTAGGATTAGTAAAAAGCGTAAAAAAAATTGCACTTGATTTGGGGGGATGTTTATGAATTAAAAGAAGCCTTTTCTCAAACAATTGAGTCTGGTTCTAGGAATTATTCTCCATCAATTTTAGATAACTTAAATACATGCTATAAAAAATGGATATGAAAAATAAAAAATAAATGCATTTGATCTTCAAACGTAAATAATAATAATAATAATAATAATAATAATAATAATAATAATAGGGGTTACACAAAGCATTCCCAAATCTGCTAAACAAAAGCATAGAAGCAAAGTTTTGAAGCATGAAAAATAGTCAACATTCCAATCAATAAAAATTTGTTCGTTCCTGGTATAGAAGCATTTGCATCAATGAAGAAAGCAAGAAAATATTAATAATACATTAAATAAATAAATAGTACTTCAAAAAAGCACAAATATTTCAGTTAATTCAAGCTGGCAGTAGGAATCCAAGATTTCAGAACTACATAAAACCGTGAAATCACAATCTCTCCCTGCTAAACCAACTTCAAGCCTCCAAATATGAATAATACAGAATCAAACAAACAACAAAAGATTTATACTTTAAAAACCAAGACAACTACATAATCACGCGACAAGAAACAAAACCCCTAATCCTACTCCAATCCATCAAGTAATCTTCTACAACAACTCAATCAAAGCAAAAACTCCAACCAAATCCCAGATCCCCGCAAAGTAAACACCCAATAAAACTAAACTAAATCCCAAATATTTCCCAACAACAGCAAATAAAATCCCCAGCTAAAATCTGAAAAAGAAAACTCCAAACCCTAGATATCAACAATAAACTTCAACAGATAACCAAAATAAGACTAACAAACGCAAGCATCGACCAAGACATGCTAGAAGAGAAATAGGGAGACAAAACCAAAGATAGAGATGAGAACTCGCTACTTACAAAGATGTTCGGAGATCGGCGGGCTCACGAGCTTGAAAGGCGGAGCCGGCGGCCATATTGGCCTATTTATAGCAATCTGAAGGGCAGGCAAGTTAAGTGGCACACTTGTAATTTATCGTATCTTTTACACGACTTTTGAAGTAGATCCGACGGCTAATTCCAAAAATTTAACATTACCTTTTATATATATATTGAAATATTTACAAAAGCAGCCTCCAAATCTTATGTATTTACTTATCTCACCTCTAAACTTCAATTTTTTTGGATAATGCACCTTATCTATACATGGAAAGGTGTATTTCACCGTTCCCGCTTTGAAGGATAAGTAGTTTACGTGCTTGATAGTAAATACATAATATTTGAATGTTGCATATGTAAATTTTTCATTTTATATTTATATAATCTAAAATTTTTATGCCCCATCAAAAATATAATAACGTTAACTACTTTATAAAACTAAATATGTTTTTCTCTGTCAAATACCGATCTCTTTATATATATATATATATATATATATATATATATATATATATATATATATATATATATATATATATATATATATATATATATATATATATATATTTGAATTTTGATATTTGCATGAGAATTTTAAAAATGGATATTAAGAGATTCTAGTATTATTAAGCTTGTTCGCTTTAGGAAAGACAGTTTAACCTGAAACGCAGCCTGTGAGTCCACCCTAGGGTTCGACCTGCAGCTTGCTTTTAATGTAAAAATCCAACCACGTTTTCGGATAAGCAGACATGATGTGTGATACAAAGGATACCGCAGCGTTTTCAAAAAAACTCCCGCACTTATAAGCTGCCTCGAATGGGCCCTAAGTCTCAATTTGGGGCAGCTTATCCTCAGCGGCAGCGTTTTGAAAATGCCACCTCAGGGTTTGGAAACTGCATTTGCGCAATTTATCTGCAACGCAATTGATTTTTTACACTAAACAATGAACGTTGGTTGAACCCCGCAGTCCGCATTTCCGAATAAGGAGCTTATTTGGATAATCTTTTGGGATAACTTATTCGCCTCACCATTTGGAAACTGCAGTTGAGCAGCTTATCCTAAAATACAGTTAATTTTTTACACTAAACGCAGAACGCAAGTCAAATATCATTGTCCACATTTCCAGATAAGCGACTTATCTGGATAAGCACATGCTGCCCCAAATACACCCTAAAATAGTACACATACAAATACACTATATAAGTTCTGAAGCCAAATATATCCTAATTAGCCTTTATATTTATATTGACATAACTTTTACAATATTAATTGCTAACAAATTATTTAAAATAATAGAAATTAATCAATTAAATAAAAAATAAATTATTTTTGTATCGAGATAATTAATTAGAGAAAATATTAATCATCGATAAATATTTTATTAATCATATTTCACATTGAAATAATCATTATAGAATAATTAATTATTCAAACTTTGTATTTAGCAAATCAAATTACAAAAAAATAAATGAGTTTCTTTATTATCTCATAATTAACTTCAATAATTCGATTTAACTATTCTAATTAATTATATAAAACAATTTTCAAAATTTTGTTTTTGATAATAATTCGACAAAATTGAATGATTTAATTAATTAATTAAACTAAACAAACAACAAAATGTCAACAAAATTATTATAATCCTTAGCATAAAAAGAAGTAAAAAGCAAAAAATTAAAAAAATATACTAAAATCTCATATATTGTTTAATTAAAAATGTCGAAACTATATCATTTACTCACATATGATGTAAATAGTTTTAGGGCATTTACATACAGCCAACCAATTCTTATGTAAATGCGAGGAGATCGAATATATCAATCGAAGCAGTTACACATGAACCTTGACACGCCATCAACAAATTTTCATTATCTAGCATAAATCTTGAGGCGTGAAACAATTTTTTAGCAAAAAATCATTCAGAACTTCTAATTCGGCAAACTTAAAATCAAACAAACTGGCTAGATAAGACAAATATAATGACACAACTTGGTTAAATTTGAGTCTAATTGAGTTTGAACCAAACCATTAATCAACTTTTAGAAGCTTTCAATGTGAAGATCAAACTGAGTCCAACAAGCTTATAGTCAAATCGAGTGTATCGACAAGGTGAATCCAACGAGCCCAAGATTGCTCATTTAGTCAAATATTCATCAAACATCGTCTGGTTAAAAAAACCTCTCCAGGAAGCCAATAGAGTGGTATGAATTTCTTTTTTATTTGCAAAGAGGAGTCTCTCATACTTTATAAATAGAATCATACTCCTTTTTAAGAGGAGTCACCAACTATCATCCATCGTCAAGTACATCGATCACCCTTTATTCATTACAGTGAAGCTCCGTGTAGAGTCAAAACTGGAGTTGTGGAGCAACCATACGTTGTGCACAGTAACAACCAATATCACGACATCATGAAGCATCCTACGAAGCAGTAGATCATCCCAAAAGTTGTCACAACGCACCGCGAAGACAGTGTGCCAAAGCTCCAACAACTGCTCTCCACTGTGACCTCTCCCTACCATGAGGAAACGAGCTCTTCTACGCACGACGATTATAGCTCGAGAAACTATATAACTATATCTCACTTGTGGAACAAGAGCTTGTATGTGTAATCATCAACTCATAATGAACCATTTCAATTATGCTAGGCCCCATGATTTTTCCCTTTTCGGATTTTCCACGTAAAAATTTCTAATGTTTCAACCGGTCACAATTTATTATATAAGTGTGTTAGATTCTCGTACAACGCCAAGACAATATTCATTACTTTACCACCGTAAATTCTATCTAATGCTTCAACCCTTAATTCCATAAAGGGGAATTGAGGAAATAACATAATTTAGAAATTAAAGATATAAATATAAAATGATGAAATTTCAGAAGAGCGACAGGAGCACAATAGAAAACCTTGCAATTAAGAATATACTAAGGTTTGCAATGCATTCAAAACTATAATTTCATCGTCAGAATACAAAGTTCTAGCAAAGACCTATGTACAGAAATTGCAGTAGGCAAACTCAATACAAAAAGCCAATTATTTAGGGAGCATTTACATACCATCCCATTCCCATATTTTTACACATCTTAACACCAGAACACTGTGTTTTACATTTATACCAACCAAATCTTTCACGTCATTAAAATGCTATGTTTGCAAATACATAGGAATTGAGTGGTATGTATGCAAATCTTCCACATTTATATTTATATATCTTAGTGGAATTGTTCAACAGAAGTGAAAACATATAAATTTGTGTAAGCTTTCAATTTACCCTCTTCTGAAAATGGAGCCATTCTCTGTGGGCTCTCTTCTCTGTAGTTCAGTGCTGAATTTAGGAACTAAATCTGCAGAAACCCATCTCTGCATGTGGAACAGCATAGACATAAACTAGAATCAGTGATGCATCAGATATATTAGTTGTATCTAAGCTTTTAGATAGCCGTAGTTTAATACAAAATCTTAATAGGATGAACAACAAATCATAGCTATTCATCAACAAAAGTCCAAGCTTTGTTTCAGGCACACGACCCAAATAAAAATATTCTAAATATATTCAAAAAGAGTGAAAAATCCGCAGCTAAATTCGATCAATCCACCAAGACAAACTTTGCGTATACTTCTTATCAAAGCTATTTAATTAAGTTTAGCTAATCTAATCAATCAGAATACAGATACTTGGTTTATCCATCAAAGAATTCAAATTGCCTAACATGACAAATCCTTCTGATAAATCATTTTGGGAAAGCAAATGAACCTTCATCAATTCCCTCTACAATCATATGACATTCACTAGCTACACAGATAGTTACAGCATTGTACTTCTCTTAAATAGAGTTTTTCTTTTTGTGTAGCCACATATGTAACCCTTCCTTCTCTTAAATAGAGGAAGTAGTTCATGAGAAAAATGAAGGAAATAAGAAAAAATAAAGGTGAGAAGTATGGTTTTTTTCGTTTTTATTTCTTCTCAATCTTTCCCATGTCATTTTCTTTACTCTACTCACCTTTTATAAGCTCTGCCTGGTCTGAGACCACTGAAAATTCAGAATCCAACAATAGCATACTAAAAAATGATAGATTTTCAGATAATTGAACACATTACATACATGTTTGTTCAAAAAATTGTTACAGTAAGAAAAAAGGGAGGCAAGAGCTAAAGAAAACCTTCAATCTCCAATATGCCTACGAGCAAAATTGGTGAAAAGATGGGATTTAAAAGGTAAATGCAATTTCAAAATCATATAAATAAAATAGATTAAATAATAAGGAAAAAAAAAAGATCTATGGAGTCAAATTCTACAAATAAGAGATAAAAAGTTCATCTTTTTCTTTGAAGTTCAATGCATTGGAAATATTAGGATAAACAAATATGATGATTTTATGTCAATACTAATGATCTATTTGGGACAGCTTTATGTCTATTTTGTTTGTAAGACCGCCATTGCAGTTGTATTGCTGCTTTCAAGAAATTTCGACGGTGAGAAGCTAATTTTTGTAACCAAATATGTATAGTGCCCGTAAAAAAGTTGTTGTCCGACTTTTTTGAAAAAAAAAAAATATATTTAAAATTCGCACCACAACTTCCTAAAAAGTTATTTTACCCGCTATAACATTACAACCATATTTATAAAACATTGCACCTGTACCAAACAGACACTAAATGACAGCCTTCAATATATAACAACCATAAAATAATTCTAACAAAAACTATTCCTCCTAACATGTTTTCCAGAAAATTTAAACTGAATAATAATCTTATTTCATAGATGCTGATTTAATTTTTACTTTCATAGACCACTCATAATGTAATGAAATATACTAATAGTGAAAAAAACTGGTCATATTTAGCATAGCATAGGCATAAATCTTCAGAGAACCTACACAAATTCAGCAGATATCCGATCCCTATTGATGTTCTTCGGAAGAGGCCAAATAACTTCATAAGGCCCCTGCAATATCTCTTTACGGTGATAGGTTACGTTTGAATCACCTGAAGAACTCATGGCTCTCCATTGTTGATGCAATATACGCTTACCTGTTATAGTAAGACTATAATCATGATAAGACTTATCAGTTCAAATTACTCTGTTTTCAATTGAAAAATATTACAAGTTAAATGAAGTAAAATCATATATGTCTGTCTAAATGAAATTCGCCGAAAGCGTGCCTTTTTAGCAAATCCCAAAAGCCCATAAATAAATGGGATATTTACATACATAGCACCCAAAACATCGCTATTTACAAAATCTAGCACTCAAGTGATATTTTTGAACTACCAAACCGATGTATTTATGCGTGTCACGATCAAACCATTGAGAATTTGATAAAAATGAAAAAAAAGGGTTGGTGTTTTAGCATGAATTTTGATATTTGAGTGAGAATTTGAAAATGGATGGAAAAGAGGCTAGATTTGTAAATAGCAATGTTCGGATGATATGCATATAAACAGCCCATAAAAAAATAAATTGGTACTAATTTTTTAATGCGGTGCAAAAGTGATTAAACAATCACATAACTGGTGTCAAGGATAAAATAATGGGGCATTTACATGGATACCACCCATTTCCTATGTATTTACGTCTTTAACATTTAAAATTTACATTTTATATTTATAACACCCAAATCTTTCATATCAAATCAAAAATACCATTATTTTAAGTTTTGAAAAGTGAAATACACGTTTTCATGCATAGGTAAGGTGTTGTGTCTGTAAAAATTGAAGCATAGGTGTTATATGTAAATACATAAAGAAATGAGTGGTATGTACGTAAATCGACCAAAATAAAAAAAAATCAAAAAAGTTTGAATGCAGGCACCAAAAAAATCAATTTTTACAGAAAAATAATATCTCCATACATAGAAGATAAGATAATAAGGAACTAAAACAGCATAGGATTGCAAAGTAACAACCACAATCAATATTTGCCAAGTTAAAACTTTTAATTTTACGTCAACATATAATTAAGGCTACCATATCAGTGACTCAAAAATAATGATTTTCGGATGCAGGAAGTTATTTAAAATCAAAGAGTTCATAATAAGAAATACGGGCATTTACATACACACCACACAATTCTTATAAATTTAGATATCTAACACATAAACTTCGATATTTACATGCATAACACTCAAATCTATAACATCGCATTAAAAATACCACTATCATTAATTTTTAAAACCGAAGTACACCTTTTCATGCATAGGTTAATAACACCAATTTGTTATTAATGAAAATACCAAAGTTTAGGAGTTAGATATGTAAATAAATAAGCATTGTGCGGTATGCATGTAAATTTCGCTAAGAAATATCCAAAACAAGTCTTCCTAAAACACATTAGGCTGAACTTTAGCCACTTGTAAGATAAGTAGCTTCAAAAAGGCAACAAGCAAAATCAAATCTGTGAAAAACATTAGGTAAAAAATTACTAATTATGCTTGTTAAAAATAAATTCAAACATTAGGTAAGAAAAATTTCATACTTCTGATCATCGACTTCCACTCTAATTCCATTGATGTTGACTCCAGGAAGTTCTACAATAACCACATAAATAGAACTAGATTCTGCAACATCAATTCGAGGCGACCACACCAGGCCTGTATCCACTGTTTTGCATAGTGAGTCCACAAAGTAAATATGTAAAAAGTCTAAAAAACTTTCATTGAATAGTAGTTGACTATCTTCTACTTAATTCACTTAACGGATCCAAATATAAAAAATGGCAGCTTTATGATAATCAAGCTCATTAAGCTCAAAACTATTGAGTACAGCAACAAGGAAGGAAGATATAGATATATACCACTCAATTCCTCTGTATTTACACATCTAACACCGAAACTACAACTTTTGCATACATACCATCTTACCTATGCAGGAACAAGGGGTCATTCACCTTTTAAAATTTAAAATGATGGTATTTTTTATGTATATAAAAGATATAGGAGGTATAATGTAAAAAGTGAAGTTTAGGTGTTAGATATGTGAATACATTTTGGGCTGTATGTATTGAAAAGCCCCAACAAAGAATAGGATGCATACCATCTGATAAAGAAGGGCATGATGTCCTACTATAGATCGATTTCTCCTCAATTTTAGTACTTGTTCCAGCAAACTTAACAGCATCAGTAGACGATGAAGAAGAGGAAGCTTGCTTTGATAAATGAATATATCTTGAATCTGGGAAGCTACAACTCTTCTGAGCTTTTCTAGAGAACAAAGGTTCCTCCTGATACCGAAATGAAGAAGATAAACTCTGCAAAGAAAAAACTGTACCATGACTCTAATAAATAAAAGAAAAAAAAAAGTTTTTCAACTACCTCTTTGACTGAATCATGATGCGTGAAATCAGAGAGGGAAACTGAATCTCTGGGGGCAGAAAGTAATCGATTATCAGACCTCCCAGCCACGGAGTTCAGTGTGCTGCTGCAGTTCTGAGGCCACCAGAAGATAAAAATAAGCGATAGACTTGTATAAGAAGAAGACAAGCTGGTGTTCAAAGACTCAAAATGATTTATGGAAGATGCAATCTCAGTAAATAGATCAATCAACCCGATCGGACAACATGAAACCTAGCGGCTAACTCAACAAAATGCCGACGCAATTCGAACAAAAATTACAAAATTTTAGTGGAATTTAAACAGGAAGGGAAATTTAAAAAGATAAACGGATACTGAATTGTGTGGACTGCAACAACTATAAAATCAATAGAAATTCATCTAGGGTTAGGGTTTACCGTGGCTGAAATGTGAGAGCTCGGTGAGAAGATGGCTTCGTATCCTGACATATGACCGAGGATTCTTCTAATTCTCCTCGTCGCGATCGCGTGCTCCATTAACGGCGAGGTTTTAGGTTTCTCAGATTTCTCAGTCTCACTCCCCTGCACACTAAACACTTTGCTAGATAGAAGGAAAACATAATTCTCCATTATTGGAAAACCTGGTTGAATTAACATACATATCTATCAATTTTTATATATTTGCACATCTACCCTTAACCTTTGATTTTACTTTTGTGTGTAATATTTTAAAAATATTTATTACGTGCAGAGTTTGCATGCAAGTGAAATATGTGTATCCGGACTCTATATGCAATGTTCTTAAATTCACTGATGTTTATACATAAAGGTTATATTTCATTTTTTTTTACATAGCGATACATTTTAAGTTATATGAAAGATTTGGGGGGTACACATGTAAAAAATAAACTTAGTGGATAGATATATAAATAAAGAAGTACTTACATTCCAATCATCTAAAATATTGAATATGACATTTTAATCATTTTTTTTTTTCATTAGAGTTGATAAGCCACCAATAAATTTTCATCATCCAACATTAATCTCGAGACAATCTCTTGAGCAAGAAACATTCAAACGTCAATTAAGGGTCATCCAAAGTTCCAATTTCAACAAACTTATTGTCAAACTGACGGTCTCGGTAAGAACTCATTGTTAAAAATTTGTTTAATTCGAGTCAAATCAAGCTCTAATGAAGTCATTAAACCACTCTTGGAAGATTTCCTGACATATTTAGAATGTTAAACGAATGTTGAATCTTGAAAGCATATAGTCGAATCGAGCATCTCGGTAAGACGAATCCAATGAACTAAAGATTGCTCAGTTCCGACATCATTGAGGCACTCAAATGTCCATCAAATGCCTTCTAATCAAAAGCTCTCAACACCGTCCGATTAAAGTGATTCATATTTCTGCAATAATTACACCCAGAACACTGGGGGTTGGAGGTTTGAGAGAGAATTTAAAGCTTTGATAAGGAGCTGAAGTCCCCTATCACCGTCGATTGCCGCATACCGTCGTCGACCACCGCTGACCATCATCCATCATTGCCGATCACCGTCGACCACATCAGTCGACCATCATTGATCATTGTTGACCGCTATCAACCACTATCGGCTGTCGTTGACCACCGCTGACCGTCATTGATCACTGTCGAGCGCCGTCGACCACCACCTATCAACCTCCACTGATCACCATCAGTTGTCGTCCACTTCTTACAAGTTTATTCGTGCACCGTTCAACCCTTCCCTACTTATGGCATGAGTGTCTGTATATGTTATATCCAGTTTATAGTTAATTTCTTCAACTGGGCTAGGTCCCGTGTTTTTTTCTCCTTTTAGGTTTTCAATGTAAATATTTATGGTGTCATTACTAGTTGTATTCTCTCTTTTAAAATCTTCTTACCATGTTAAGACCATTATCTGCTACTTTATTGCCTTGAATTTTCTAGCACGCATCAAGAGCCACTCTTTATTACTCACTGGTAAAAACTTTCAGTGAAAGATTTTTTGTGGCTAAAATTTTGGTGGTTAATATGTTATATTCAATATTTTGGGTGAGTGGCACCTAAAAATCTTATAAATAAATATAAATTGCGTGATATATATCTAAATGTCCAGTAATAGAAATATAAGTTTTATATATATTTAATCCTTCCTCATAAATTTGCCTTTAAGTAAAATTTCATTTTTCAGGTTCAAATGTAATGTGTGTACGCATTAGATTAGTAATTATATAATAAAACTTTTGGATTGATTTAGGGTCTGTTTGGGGTAATTGTAGCTTATCCAATTTATCAAAATAAACAGTTTATCCAGATAATCTGCTGATTAGTAGCTTATCCTGTTAAGCTGGCTGACCGTTTGATCTGTGAGTTTGAAAAATAGTTGTTTCTGGATAAATGACATTCTGTTTAGTTGTTTGGTTTATGCGTTTAGAAAATAAAATAAACTTACATTAAAATAATCATTCAACGTTTAGTTAATTCAAGCTTGCATATCATATTAATTTGGCTACTAATTAAATAAAAAATCGGATATGAAGTGACTCTTTATAAATTTCAATTGAGCATAGCTAATTTGGAGTTCAAATTTGAAATGATTTTCCACCGATTTGGTAATTGTTAATTTAATTAAAAATAGGCTTACATGTCACTTAATACTTATGCATTTATATATTTAATAGTCAAATTTTAAAATTTATATATATTACATTTTAGTATCATAGTAACATAAAAAATTATATATGAAAAGATATTTTAAGAAATAAAAAATAATAATATATTTTATGTGATTTTTAATGATTTAAATGTTATTTATGTAAAAATTAGATTTTTGGTGTTAGATTTGTAAATATAAAAATAATTGTGGGATACGTGTACAAATAAAATTTTTTAAAATAATTGTAATTTTCACTTTGAATTCCAATTTTAAAGGAAATAAACTTTTTTTTTTATTCACATCTCGAGCATAAAGCTGAAGGTTCTAAGGGTATATTTGTTTCGGCTGTGATTGTAAAAAACCCAGTTGAAAAATTGTTGTTGAAAATCTGTTGGGCAGAAGCTAATGTTTTATAAACAGTTGGTCTGTTCGAAAAGCATAGTTCTGAAAGTATTGTTTGTGGACTAATGACTCTAATTCATCTTAGCATATATACACGGTTCTGTTTGAAAACGTATTCAATGACAATTTATCAAAGTTGAGTTCCCACAAGAGAGTTTGCCTGCATTTTACTTGATTCAAATTAATGTCTGAGTTCTCTCAAGGGAGTTTACTTGCATGAAATATTGATGATATATTATTATTAGGATGATGTTATTTATATGATAACATCATCCTAAGTGTAACATATCTTATTCATTATATGCCTTTAAAATTTTTGAATTTTCAAAATCTCTACATATGTTTAAAAAATATTTTCCTCACATTAAGGTCTTATGCAAACTTCCCATTTAGATCATTTGGTGCACTATATTTGTTCATAATCATGATAACAATCATGAAAGTTTGGATTCTTTAACTCCAAAACATATTTTTTGGAGTATACTTCATCCCAAAAAGAGTATAAATATTCTATACTTATATTAAAAAAAGTATTTGTTGCAAAGTATCTCTCTTATTGAAGCGAAACATTACTTTGGATCTCATTATAATAGCCTTACTTTCTATTGCACTGAACCTTGATCGATTTCTACACGAACTAGATATCAAGAATACAATATTAAATGGAAGGGTAGATTCAAGAAGAAGTCTATATGAATGCCCCCACAACAATACAAAGAAAATTCATATATATTATCTAAGAAGGCCACAATATAGACACAAATAATCTCAAAACGCTAAGTGTAAAAAAATAACCCGTCCAGTAAATAAGTTAAGACTTAAGCAAGCTCAGATTAATCATAGTATGTCGATGACATACTCAGGAGTAGATAACAACCTTAATGACAAAATGTATGTTGTCATCTTAATAGACTACCATGTGGAATAGATAGAGTTATAATGAACATTCCAACAACAAAATTGAAAAGCAAAAAATTTGAGTTATCTCAAATATTTTCCAACAAAGATAGTAAAAAATGATCAAAGAATGATATTATGTTATCTCAAAAAAAGTATATTCAAGATCCTCTTAATGAAACTAAAATGAGTAAGGGTAGACTTTTTAACACCCCAATTAATGCAAACAAAAAGCTTAGTAAGAATAATGAAAGAGAATTGTTGATTTCAATCAATACTTAAAGTTGGTGGAGAAATTCATTTATTTATCACACACAAAATTCAACATAGCCTTTAGTGTAAATCTATTAAGCAAATTTATATACTCACACCAAAATGAACATCTAAAGTTTAGACTATCTTAAGGAACTTGAAAAAATAGCCTTAAAAAGAGACTTTTTCAAAGAAAAACAAAAACTTATCAAAATATTGATGCCTAATATTTACTGATAGAAAACTCATAACAAATTGTTCTATGTATAAAGGAAACTTTCACATTGAGCTAAAATCAAAACGGAAAATTCAAAATAGAAGTAAAATTGAATATATGACGAGCAATGGATAATAGTTAATAGGGTTTACTATTCCATCTACAATGTATTTTGATCGAAAAATAAAAAATATAGTCTCCCATGAAATAGGAGTATTACTTTATGTATATATAAAGTAAGATTATAACATGGAGCAAATATAAAATGAGAGAATTCAAAATAGAAGCAATTGAATATCAGATGAGCAATGAATAATAGGGTGAACTATTTGGATTTTGATTGAACTACTAAAAACATAAATTCTCCCATGAAATTATATTATGATGTCAAGATAGTGATAAATATAACCCACAATCCTATTATAAAGAATTATGCGGTATGCATTTAAATTATTCTAAAAAATATAACCACATTCACATATAAAATCTATAAAAAGGCTCATTTCAAATGACATATAAGTAAGAAGACAAAAAAACAACAGTTTAATTAAAAGAGGATGGAGAGCTTCCACAACAAATAATAATAAAGCTCTCCCAATCCCTCTCCATCTCTCAACAAACAATATGAATAGAAGCAATTCCCTTTCAACTTAATAAATAGTATATATATAATCCCATCCCAATAAAGCATCAACCTCTAGTTCTAGAGCTTCCAAGGGTAAGCTCCAACTCATCAGCTCCACATTCCTCATGAATGGTCTCCCCTTCCCATGGCTTCACCATCATACAATTCCCATTTCCAACATTTACACAGCTCCCAAATGCAAACTCATTAGTTGCAATGGCGCTATCCATCATCGGCACATCTGTCCCCACATTCACCGGTGAGCACATCCCGCTCTGCCCCGGCGTCCACATCCTCGACGACCCACCGCTCCCAACTCCTTCCCTATAGTATCAACAATAATCCAATATCAACCCTAATCATTCAATCTGATCATGAGCCAAAAATTATACATAGGGAATTGAGTTGTATGTATGTAAGCGCACAATTCTCATGTATTTACATATCTCACTCCTACACTTTCATATTATATACATGGCACTTTGATGCTTTAAATTCACATATCAAAATGTAAACTTTATTTCTAAAAAGTGATAATATAGCTATTTTTTATGTGATATTAAAGATCTGAGTGTTATATATAAATATTAAAAATTTGGGTGTGAGATATATAAATACATCTATAGGAACTGAGAGGTATGTGCATAAATTTTACAAATTTTTAATTAAACAATCAATATGCATGCATTTATATACTATTTTATAAAGGTTAGACTCAATTCAAACTTCACATGCATAAGTTTTCGTGCGATCCAAATAGGTTCAACAACGTACCTGTAAAGACCGAACGGGGTTGGGAACACAAGGCTGAAGGTGGGGGACGGCGGCCACGAAGGCTGGAAGTTGGTTGCGGGGTCGTCCCAATCGGTCTTGATGCGAGGAGTGCGAGCGGTGGGGGAGCTGAGGGGAGGGGTGACGGGAGCGCTGAGGGAGCCATGGTGGATGAAGAGGTTGTGGAGGCTGGGAGATTTGGAGGATGATGAGGAGGAGGTGGAGGAGAGGTTCTTCAGCCATGGAATGAGGGAATTGGGGTCGGCGGTGACCATGGGGAAGTTAGGAGGGGAGAGATATGGGGAGGAAGCTGGGCTGGGGAAGGAGGAAGAGGTTGGGCTTGGCTGGTAAGATGAGCATTGGCTAGCTCTCGTAGTTTCCAAGAGCTCTGGTGGTTTGCAGCCCTGCATAGGAAAATATATCAGTTAAGAGTGACTGAATTGAAGGATGAATTAGGCAATGAATGTTGAGTTATATATATGATAATTATTCTAAATTATTAGGAGGCTGTTAAGTAAGGTCATTATCAAATAGGGATGCAAACGAGTCAAGTTCAGTCGAGTTGAACTTAATCTCAGCCTAAACTTAATTAATTAATTGACTACTAGCTTTATTTTGTGAGTTTGAGCTGATTTATTTATCGTGAAAGAGAGAAAATAATATTAATTCAAACAGATCTTATATTAAAATAATAAATAAAATGATTAATTAGAAGATATATAATACAAAATCATTTGAAAAAAATGTAAAATATTGTTTTTAAATTTTTTTATAGCTTTTACTTAATATATTTGAAAGTATTTCATAATTTTAATTCTTTTTTAAGAAGTTTCTTTGCGAGCAAACTAATTGAGTTAGGGTTGCCGGCTTCATATTGGCTTATTAGCTTGAAAAAGGCTCATAAAGTAGAGCTCAAGCTGGCTCATTAGTCAGCTTGACTTAGTTACACCCTATCAAAATATTGCCTATACTCAAAACAAAAAAATTAAGGAAATTTAGGAGAAGTCCAACAAATATTTTCTCAATAATTTATTAATTGATAAATATATCATTGGAAAGCAAATCAATAAATTTTTTTTTTTTTTTTGGGAAATGTGTGCCTAAAAGTTAACATGTGTGATTTGAACTCGTGACCTCATAATAGTGATAAGAAACTACTCCCTAAACTACTATGCGGCCGGTAAATACTCAAAAATCAATAATTTCATTACATTAAGAAAAGAAGAATCTTATTAGATTCCAGACAGAAAGACCAAAAGACATGAAAAACAACAAAATATAAGGGTGATAATAAAATAAAACGTCAACTTGGCAGTAATGTTAATATATATATATATTGCACAACAGCTGGAGAAAAAGATTAAAACTCCCGCTAGAAGAAATGTTCAACTTGCAGGGGAGACAAAACTAAATAAAAACGAGAGCATGATTAGTAGAAACAACTGAGTCTTTATATTTTATAATAGCAAAAAAATTGCTTTCTGGAACGAAGCCGCAAGGAAGAAACAGAAAGGATGGAATTCATTAATTCCTAAACAGTACTTTTTTTTTTTTTACATTTATACCACCCAATTCTTTGATATCACATAACAAATACAACAATTTTAGCTTCTAAAATGTGAAATACACATTTTCATTATTTGTGATATTATCTAGAATTATCATCGATTAAAAAAAAAACCTTAATTGATTTAAAAGAAAAATTAATTCATTACTTGAAATAATTGATTTAAAGGATGAAAATTTTTGTCATTACTTGTGATTTAAGCAGAACAAATATATTGTGCTACGTGTGCGGATGCAAAGACCCCAAATAAACTACCCCTCATCCTGGAGCTATTTTGACCATGTTACTGCGACGACAAATGGCAACCAATTGATTGACATTCACATTTTTTCTTCTCGATAGTTGAAGATTTTCTCTCATCATCTTCATTCTGCTTAATTTCTAGATCTATATACTCGAGCATTACTTTAAAGAACAAATTATTATAAAATATGAAGATGGATAGCTGGGAAAAAATTTGCGTTGCAGAGATGTGTATGTAAAAATGTACACGGGAGTTATACAGGGGTTACACGGGGGTTATAACCCTCTTATACCTCCCGTATAACTCTCATGTACAAATAGATGAATAGAAGCATGAGATACAAGTGAGTTACACGGGAGGTACAAGGAGGTTATAACACGCTTGTAACCCCCTTGTAACTCCCGCGTAACCCCCATGTACTTTTTTACGTACGCATCTCTGCGTACGTTCTCTGGACGCAAATTTTTTTCGGATAGTTGGGGGTAGATGAATGAAATAACCTAATTCCGGCATTGCTTAATTTTCTCTCATCATCTTCATTTTGCTTAATTCTGGCATTGCTTCTCATGATCATATTTATAAGAACTGCTAGTTATAGGAGGGGGAGTGAGCCATCTTACTACTAAGGGCTCATTTAGGATAGTTTATTTAGTGCGGTAGCGTTTTAAAAACACACATGTCCTGTTTGGGTAAACTGTGTATTTGCAGCTTATGTGTTTTCAAAACCCTGAGAAGATCGTTTCCACACCGTACCTACCTGGGTGCAGTGGGAGCTTTATGGATGCGGTATGACTTGTCCAAAAAAAATAAAAATTTGTAATAACCACCGCACCTAACTTATCAGCAGATTATTCAATAAGCTGGAGCCACCCCAAACAGATATTGAGTCAACGTCCTCATAAAGCAATGTGATACTACTTTCATTCATAAAAGAAATAAACACTTCCTTGAGGTAAAATATAGGTGGCATTGTTTTATTCATTTCAATAAAATTCATAGCTCTCAAGTTATTTGTTGATATTTCAAGATTCATTGAGCATATGCTCCTTAAGCTGAAGATTCTCTCACATGTTATCTCAATGTTTTTTATAAGATTATCTGAAGCATTACTTTAGATATAGTTGCCTATAAGTCAATGAGAAAATCATTAATATATATTTACCTGTAAGTCAATGAGAAAATTATTAATGAATGAATAAAAGCATGTCCTTCCTTGGATGTCATAACATGCGAGAATCATAATGTAAGGACACTTTTATTGGTTTTATATATGTTAGTATTAATATGGGGGTTCTTTGAATGAACCAAACGATCTCAGCACATAATAATTATAAAATGGTGATAAAAATTATTCCTATTGAAATTTTATTTTTGTGTGTGAATAAAAAAATAATCTATGTGAGTTTAAAGTGATGAAAAAGCACCGACACGAATATGGGGATGCGGACGGTATAGTTGAAAAGAGTATAACACAACATATCATGGACACATTTTAATAATTAATTAATTATTAATATAAAAAAATTCCTTTATAATTTATTCAAGACATCAAAATAAGATATGCAAGAATATAATTTAATTTGTATTATGAAAAAATCATGGTTGTACATATAGTTATAATTTTCTGCACTCTCGGTGCCATATAAGCTAGGGGGAGCAATGGATGGGAGACTCAAAGGTTTTAAAGATCTATGTCCTCCACCTTATCAATCATATGGTAGCCGCCATCCAACCACGATTATCGCCAACCAAGCTCATTGTTGCCTTATCAATACCATCTTATCACTAAAATACAACCATTAATGTTTAACTTTCATCAACCATTTTTCGCCTACTGATAATTGCATGACTTTTGCTGTTTCGACTTTGGTCATTCAAATACAACCACCAAACTTTCATCGCTCGATGCAATCATTTAACTACAGTCACATATTAATGGTCTCCTAATCCTCATCACCCAAATACGATAGTCGAGCTACAAATACTTAATCTCTGCCATTAGACTACGATCACTCAAGTTTTGTTATCTGACTACAGTTGCCCAACCTCTAATGCCCAACCATAGTTTCTTTATCATAGTCGCCCGTCTACAATAACCTGATCTTCATCCCTAAAATCCTTTCTTCTGAATAAAATTATATGATTATCAATGCTTAGTTATACTCAATTGACAATAATCACCATTTTATAGCTTCTAGCTATCTGTTATTCGATTATAGTTCCTAGAAATTTATCACACAATTATGATTGATCTGATCTTTGTTGCTCGACTACAATTGTTCAACTATAGTCATTCATCTACACTTGACCTCTATCACCAGGCCACAAACTCCAACTTCGATCACTCGCCTACCACTTCCCAAGCCCCGGTGCACAACCGGTATCACTCATTAACAATTGATTGGATGAAAATAAAATTACTAATAATATTGATTCAATATAAATTGATCTTAAATGTAATACCAAAACAAGAACAAGTAGAAAACTCTATTTTTGTGATTACTTATGGCACTGCTACTAGCTTTGTATGAAGATTATTAGATGCATCATATAAGAATAAATAATAAATTATAATTGACGAATAATATTTCTAGTCAAAACGAGCCGAACACGAACAAACAAATCTTTGTTCGTGTTCAGTGCGATCAGCGCTTGATAAGCTTAGCAACGAGCGAACACGAGCAACCTTAATGGCCGAACACGAGCGATTCGCGAAAAAAGCAGTTTTGACGACACTAATCCCAAACAACTTCGAGAATAATCTACAGCAATTTCAAGCGCTGAAAAAGAAGTGATTATAGGCTCCTCCGCACCATGGACTAATCGGTGAGCGATCAGCTAAGAAAATATGTGGCCCCACCACAGCCGGCACGCCAGATTGAAAATTAAATATTGATTTAAAAAACCATTTAATTAAAAATCTTAATCAGGTTTTTATACTCCTTTTCGGTTTAGGACCAATATAAAACATGTGGTATAGGGAAATTTTGACGATTTTAATGATTAGAATAATTGCTAATTTTGTCTTTTTTTTATTAATTTAAAAGTTAAAATGAATGTTACATAAATCAAATATAAAAAATTAAATGATAGATCTCGATATAATAATATTATATTAATAAATCTTCTGATTACTTTATATGTATTTACACAATTGTTTTTCAATAATTTTTTTTTAAATCATAAATAAAATAATTATATATTTTTTTTATTGTTTTGTTGTTTTATTTAAGTTTCAACCGAATTAAAAAAAAAATTGAATTTATATAAGTCAATTTGAGAGTTTGTTCTTCAACCAAGACTGTAAATTTTTTTTATATATCGTGAATCCATACAATCCGGAAAAAAAAAATTATTATGTCGAGATCCAGGCGTAGCATTCTGTACGTCAGAACGGCCGAGCGTGATGCTGCCAAGAGTCAGTATAATACTGACCGACATTGTGATCTCCAACCTCCGGTTGTATCGCTGGCCGTCGTCCGTCTGTAGCTTCCGGACGCAATAATTTTTCTATGAGATGGGTGAATGAGGTGAAAATGACTCATTAAACGGATTTATCGGTATAGCACAATAAATGCAGACAAGCTCAGTGGAGGAACTCGATAAGTATTGTCGAGCTTGAGAGGAGGAGCTCGCATAGCTATAACTTCGATGAACATGATTGTTTGAGTACAATCTGTAGTAGTCAAATTTTAGGGGCATGATAATTGGGCTCTATCCATTAAACCCAAAAGGTTCGCCTAGTATTTAGACTTCCCTGATTGCTCAGAAAATTTTTTTTTGGATGTAGTTGAATTTCACTTACTGGAATTATATTAATATATTTATTTTTTTGGCTTGATTTGAAAAGTTTTAGTTGAACCCAAAATTATTTAGAACCAACAGTAGGGTTAAAAACCCATCGGCTAGAATCCGTCGCCGGAGATCGCCAATCTGAAATCTCCGGCGAGCAAACCCCCTTCCTTCCGACTATCGGAACAGAGCATCTCCAGAACACATTTCCCAATCGATAAATCAAAGAGAAACTAAAATTCAACGAAAGAATAAACCGCGTACCTTGCGATAAGTGGTTCCATCGGCCTCGACGGTCCATCCGGCCTCATTGCAGAGGGCTTTTAGCACCTCGTTGTTATCGCAGTGCTTCGGGAGCTTATAGTTACCGTACGTCCTGAGGCCGGAGTAGATCTTGGCGGCGATCGCTCTTCTCCGGCGCTCCCTCCGCTTGTTGTTCTCTCTCTCCTTCCACGTCGGAAGCCTCGTCGCCGAAGTCATCGCCTCACTTGAAACCACCAATTGAAACCCCAGCTCGCCTCGTAAAGCTTCAATCAATCGTAAATGTTTAGCGAAAATATGTGGATAGCCTCATCTAGGCTCAAATCCGGGATATAAAACCCTAAGAGCTTCCGCTGGAGAGCAGACAGTTAAAGGAGTGAGTAACGATTTGGCCGGAGGTGAGGAAGATGGTGTTATTTATATACTGCCAGGGAGTGAAAAGCCCCACATTTTTTAAAGAACTACGAAAATACCACTATAAATGGAACTTGAAGTAAGGGTAAAAAAGGTAAAACACGTTGACCACGTGATGCTGACTCAATGGATTTACTATGTTTTCGTCCGACTAGAGCTATTTCGTGTGCTCGGGTCCATCACAACTGAAGCACGGATCTTAAGAAAATGATAGACGGTGGGATTGTGACTGCTGTAAAATCCTCAAGTATTCACATATGCAACCTCCAAATTTTCATATTTACACGCATGACCTCAAATTGGTAATGTCATATAAAAAATACCACTATGATTAGGGGTGTAAACAAACCGAATAGGAACGAACAAAGCTAGTCACTGTTCAAGTTTGGTTTGTTTAACAATAGAAAGAAAAAAAATTGCTCGTGTTCATCTCGTTTGCTTACCGAACGAATCGAACACGAACTTCCTGGCGAACCGAACACGAACTGTTCGCAAACAACGAGATTTTTTTGACAGCGAACCTAACACGAACAAACATATCATTGTTCTTGTTTGGTTTGTTTAACAAACTGAACGAAAAAAAAATTGTTCGTGTTCGCCTTGTTTGCTTATCTAACGAATCGAACACGAATTTCTTGGCGAACCGAACACAAACTGTTCACGAATAACGAACTTTTTTGACAACCCTAACTATGATCTATTTTTAAAAGTGAAGTACACATTTTCACGCGTAGATTTTATCACACCAAAATGTTATGGATATAAAATAAAAATTTAGTTGTTATATATGTAAATACATAACTTATACATAATTATTAGTTAATTATCTTTCTTTTTGGATAAATAATTAACTCATAAATAAGGTATTTACATACATTCCACACAATTTTTATATATTTATATATCTAACCCCGAAACTTTCATTTTTACATCCATAACGCTCAAATTATTTACACAAATTAATCAATTCTTTTTTGCTTTCTCTGACTGTGTTTTGATTGAGAGTTCTGACTTATTATGAGATAATGCAATTCCAAATGTCATAATATATTTAAAAATGTTTCATGAGGAAAGAGTCAATTTTTGAACTGATTAATATATTTTTTTAAATTTAAGTATTAGTTGGCTTTGAAAAAATTGAATTATATAAATTTAGATTTTCTTTTTTTCTTTTATGCTGACAAAGATGCTTTAATGGGCTCGATGAGACAGGCATAATGACACCAAAATTAGTTTAATTCGAGTCAAATCAAGCATGATCAACTTGTTAAAGCATTTTTGAGGGTTTTAGGGGGCTGATTGAAAGGTGAAATGTATTTTAAATCTGGCAAGTTTATAGTCAAATCGAGTGTCTCTATAGAACTGATAGTCAAATGAGCTCAAGATCACTCAATTTTGATGTCTTTAAGGCACTTAAATGTTCATAAAATGTCATCTGATCAAGAAAGCTTTTTAGGTCGTCCGATGGAGTGGTATGGATTCCTTCATTATCTGTAGGGATACCCACTGTCATAGTCTATAAATAGAGTTATCACCCCTTCATGAGAGCGGACATTGACATTGAATCGGTGAAAGATTTACACCTTGAGCTGCTTTGAGAAAAAGGAAATGAATTCCAGCGTCGTTCCGGACCGAAGACCCATGGAACGCTTTCCTCTCCCACAATCGTTGACCACCACTTGTTGGCCATCGTTGGTCACACCCTGCACATTACAACTAAGCCCTTCACAAAGTCGCAATTTATGTTATGCAACAACGAAGCACCATGCAGTAAAGACTGATGTCGCGGAGTAAAGACCAAAATCATAGAGTAACGAGGCACCATACCGAGCAACGCATCATCCTGAACACCATGCAATAACACACCTCAAAAACGGGGCACCGAAGTCCCGACAATTACTCGCTACTACAACCGCCCCGACCATTATACAACTATTCCTTCTACATACAACCACTATACTTCGAGGAATTGTGCAACTGTTTCTCACATGTAGGACAAGTGCTTATGTGTTTACTCATCAACTTATAATGAATGATTCTAACTAATCTAAACTACGTTTTATTTTTTATTTTTTTTCTTTTTCGAATCTTTCACGTAAAACTTCTTGTACAACTATTGTTTCTTCACTTATTTGTGTATGTGTTGAACTTTCGTGCAACATTAAACGTTAAATAATTACTCTTCCGCAGTGAATCTTTTCGCACCAATAATTACATATTTTACTCATCTAATAGGACAAAACTATTAAAAACTAAACAAAAGAAAAAGAGATAGAAAAATCAGTCCAAATATGTTCTTCTAAAATACAGTCCAAATGACATTTCCATGTCCAACTTTATTTTATGAATACATGATAAAATAATTGTAATATTTTATCTCATACCCTTTCACTCTTTCTTTATTTGCAGAGAATACTTTAAGGTTGAAAGTGCAATATCATGAAAAATGCCAACGAGTAGTTCATAAGATGGGACACAAAAACTTAGAATAAAATAAAAAAATATTTACATACATAACCCTAAATTTCTAATTTCTTTACATAAATAATAAAAAAATTAATTACATTATTCTCCATATACCTCAAAACTAATGCCGGTTCCGCCCCTGCTTACACGAACAAGTAGATACATAATTATATATTTACATATGTAATACCTAAAATTTCATTTTTTACATATAATTACTTTCTCCGGTCTGTGTGACATGGAATATGTATAAACATCAATTAATAATGGATTCTCGCAACTGGGTCAGACACCGTGGTTTTTCCCTTTACGGGTTTTCCACGTAAAAACTACGAAGTCGTCGCTGCTTATTTTTCGTTTGTGTGTATCTTGAATTTTCGTCTGTATGCTAAGGCAAATAATCCATTCTTCTACTGCACGCAAATTTTCTAGCACGCATCATTAATTAAAATGACTCGTCCTATAATAAAAACTTAGAATTTTTTGAATAATTTATCATGAATAAAAAAATTAAATATTAAATTAATAAAAGAATATTATTATTACATTATTTAAATCATATTAAAATAATTTTCTTTCTTGAATCCAATGAGTTCTATGTTCACACTGAATTATAACATTTTAACTTTAAATAATAATTTATACCATAAATCATATAGGAATTAATGAAATAGAAAAATAAATGCAAATAAAAAGGATAAATTTGTAAGGGAGGGGTAAATATATAAATTTGATATTGTATTTGAAATAAATTATTTTTTATTATATTTATAGTTAAGATTTGACTTTTTTGGCTTATCTTATACCATAAATCATATAGGAATTAATGAAATAGAAAAATAAATGCAAATAAAAAGGATAAATTTGTAAGGGAGGGGTAAATATATAAATTTGATATTGTATTTGAAATAAATTATTTTTTAGTATATTTATAGTCAAGATTTGACTTTTTTGGCTTATCTTATACCATAAATCATATAGGAATTAATGAAATAGAAAAATAAATGCAAATAAAAAGGATAAATTTGTAAGGGAGGGGTAAATATATAAATTTGATATTGTATTTGAAATAAATTATTTTTTAGTATATTTATAGTCAAGATTTGACTTTTTTGGCTTATCCTATCTTTCTAATAACACACATGTCATAATGATACTTATGACTAATGCTCAATAAATGCCAAAAAAGATAATGTGGAAAATCAAATTAAAGTTTTTAAAATATAAGAAAAATTTACATACATATCACACAATTCTTATGTATTTACATATCTAACATCTTGATTTAATTAACATTTATATTTATAATTATATAAGAAATAATGTATGTCACTTATAAAAATGATCATGATTATGGTAACATTAAAAAGTTGAAAATATAATAAATTTGGCTAAAGAGAGGGTTACATTGTAATGAAGTGAAATTTATAGAATTTGATGAATTGTATGTAGGGATGTAATCGAACCGAACACGAACGAACAGAGCTAGTGTTTGTGTTTGAAATATTGGAACACATCTCTGTCCGTGTTTGATTTGTTTAACAAACCGAACAAAAAAAATTGTTTGTGTTCGTCTCGTTTGTTTATCGAACGAATCAAACACGAAGCTGCTGAGTGAACCGAACACGAAGCTGTTCGCGAACAATGAAGCTTTTTGATAGTCTAGACTTTGATAGCATACTTTCTCAAAATGAAGACAATTGATGAGGTATTACGATGCACATTAAGTAATCTATCTTCCTCAAAATGAAGCAAACCGAATAAGACGTTTTGGGTTTTATTTTAATATATAGTATAGTATATTAATTATAATATTATAATATTTATATTAATAAATTTAATACAAAAATATTATTATTGTTATTAATAATTTATCATATATTATAAATTATAAAAGTTTAATTATTTAAAATATGATAAATTTTTATAATATATAATTATTTTTAGAATATATTAAAAATTATATATATAATTATTTTAAATTATTTTATATTTCGAAAATAACGAATCAACACGAACTAACACATCTCTATTCATGTTTGGTTCGTTTAATAAACCGAACGAAAAAATTATTTGTGTACGTCTCGTTTACTTATTGAACGAATCAAACACGAACTTCTTGGCGAACTGAATACGAACTGTTCACGAACAACGAGTTTTTTTGACAGCCCTAATTGTTTCTTATAAATAAAATTATAATTGTAAAATATATCACTGTAAGCTAACTAAATAGCACTAATCAAATTGTGATTTGGATATTGTACTCTATATTTTTAGCCCAATACTAAGTCCTTGTTTGCCTCATCCTATCAAGCCATTTGCAATCAAACAATTCCTTGAAAAGTGTCATTTACAAAAAGGCCATCCAATTCTAATGTGTTTGCATGCCTAACACTTAAACTTTGATTTTTTACATTTATACCACCTAAATATTTCATATTCATCGAATCCTATTATGTCTGTCAATCATATCTTAAGGGTTAGAGCGTAAGACGAGAGAGAAAGAGAAATGTATGGTAATGAGCATTAAAATGATTTTCTATTTATAGGGGAGGGGGTATAATATGCGAAGTGACATATTTGCACCTGTTTTAATGAGGGCATTATATGATATTTTAGACATTTCACATGTATGGTCCTATGGTTTGTCTACCTTCTGACTCGGTTAGTTGAGCTCGATGGATCTTAGTTCGGTAAGGCCCGCTCATTCAACTATCTTGAGTTGAGGTTTGCCGATCAACCGTCGATGGACTTCGGGTTGGTAGGACTGACTCTATTGATTAGACTTTATCAATCGGTGATCTAGTCTGACTGTAAACCTTTGATCTCTGGTGAGGAGATCCTATTGGCCGAGGCAGAGGACGAACCAATGTAATTCGATTGGTAGTTCACTCTTCAACAAGCAGAGTCAGAGGAATGTTTTAAATTTTTTTTGTGATTTGGTTAACACTTGATCCCTAATAAGAATCCTCTGGGCGTTTTATTAGATGATTGATTCTATTGAGTAGTTGTCTTTTCTCAATTATGGCCTATCAGAAGGTTGAATGCCCGCTTTAATGGCGGTTCTTATTGTGCTTGGCTTGCATGTCTTTGTCCTGTCTTGGTTCCATGGATTCAAACTCAGACCATATGAACGCCTTTAGTCTTGCGTACTCTGGCTCAGATAACTGCAACTGGTTGGCTTTAGCCTTGCTTTGTTTTGACAGTGCATATGGTTAGATAAACAGACCTTCTAGTCTTTTGTTGGTGAGCTCCCTTAGTTCTACTTTTCTATCTCCTTAACTGTTAGATCTTCTCAAGATTTATATTGGTGCATTTCCGATGTAAAATATCACATAAAATATACGACTATTTTAGCTTTAAACAATACACATTTTCTTGCATGAAGTAAGGGTGGCATATATATATATATATATATATATATATATATATATATATATATATATATATATATATATATATATAAAATAAAAATAATAAATTATTAAAATTAATTGATTAGTTTTGACTTATTAGGACTTTCCTTCCAGCATTGGCTCTATTGTAATACATGAAGAATATATGTGAAAAAGAAAATAGTTAATGTAGTTTTGACCCATTTAGGAGCACCTTCTTTCAATGTTTGGCCAACCTCTCCTTTATATAATTGATAGGAATGATTGTTGAAATAAATTACATTAAGCTCTAAAAACATCAATTCGTAGCTCTCCATGCTGCCTTTGTTCATCTTATTGAGTTACTACTTAAGGCAAATCGGAATTTTCGAGCTTATTTTGATCGAAAATGTTGACGAAAGTCTGAATTTCGTAATAATAAAATTTGATGTGTGAAATAAGTAAATAGTAATATTATCGTGCGTTATGTATGTAAAAATCTATTTTTTGCATGCATGAGAGATCAACGTTGTAACATTTAAATCAATTCAAAAGGACCAAAATGACTAGTGTTATGGCATCAAAATTTATGACAAGATTCATGAGGGCTTTAAATGACTAGATAGGGAGTCATTAAATCACCCCTATGAAAAGCTTTGAACATGAGCAATCATGTCATGATGTCGGATCACAAAGAGGAACTATCACCAATTTTCATGTTGTTTTTCTAACTAGTTAATCCTTTGAATTTATGTTACCTCAATGAAACTGTCCTTATTATAAGAAGTTTTTGTTTTTTTTATGACATTTTAATAGAAAATCCTTACCTATTTCTATTATGTTTTGAGGCTCTATATTAAAAAAATTATATATTGTCAAAATTATTATTAATCATGTCATCATATTTTCAATTGAACTATGTTGGAATCATAGCTTTAGTATCTATATTATGACTGTGTATATATTTTATGCGTTATCAAGGAATTTTTATCATATAGCATGAATTTCAATGTATTTTTTGAGCAATAAATATTTTAGATTCACTTTTAAGATTATATAAAGCCCCGATTTCAATATGTTTATTTTCAAATTGACTTTCTCGACAAGACGAATGTGATGATATCAAAGTGGGGTCAATCTGGGTCTAATAAAGCTTTGATTAAGCCATTGAAGCACAGTTGGAGGCTTTAGATCATCAATTGAACTCCAAATTTAACATATATATAGTCATATCAAGCGTCTCAACGAGAGGAGTCTAACGAGCCTAAGACTAATAAGCCAAATGACCGAAATTCCCCTTTCCTATAGGCTATAAATAAACTCTCTCTTTTCACTTGAGTGAGAGGTGGAGGAATTTAGAGCATGTTGTGGACTGAAGAGCCGATGGTAACTTCCAGTCCTCTTAGCTGCCAACCACGACCAACCATAGACACACCTAAACACCCTATATTTGGTGTTGACTTGGTCTGCCTGCCCCTTCCCCACCTACACGAGAGAGAGGGGAGCCCCCACAATTGAGGAGACCCGGTCTACCATGTCATGCCTACGCACAACCTTAGAGGACCGATCTACCCACGTCATATCAACCCAAAACCAAGGACATCTGGTTTGCTCACATCACACTGACCCATGACGGTGGAGACTCGATCCACCCACGTCACAAGAACCTATATCCCGCTGACTCGATCCACATCTGTTATTTCAATGTCATGCGTGCATGTCTTCCTTATTGTTGTGTCACCACAATACTATGTTGTCATGTTGCACTACCCACCGTCAGGCTGCCCGTTGTCACCACCGTTGCATGCAACAACCCCTGAGTAGCGCTAGCGGGCACAGGAGCACACACACAAGCATGAGTGCAGGCCTCGCTCGTGCCCATATGTGTGCCAGCTCCCCCTCACACACGACATTGCGTTCATGCTAGCGTTATGGACCCCATTGTGTCATTAATACATAACTATAACCATTTGTTCATACGCAACACAACTGCACTCCAGGGCATGCATGCATAAGCACCAAAATTTTTGCGTATGGCCGTCACCACCGCCAGACCGTCCCTGCTTGACAACCACCTTCACCATCGCAGGACCACCATTGTACAGCCTCCGACATCACCGAAAAAGTGTTGCCTGGCCATCCGTCGTCATCGTCAAACCACTGCTATTTGGTCATCCCCACTACTAGACAATCACTGCTCGGTCTCTGTCGAACCATTGTTGTCCATATATCGTTACCACCGACAGTAACAAGCCAGTAAGATCAAAACTCCAAGAAGCATCCATGACAACTCAAATCTTCTTATATTATAATTTTTGGCAATATTTTTATTTTTGGACGATGCAAGCAATTATGTCTGAAAATAGAGAAACAATAGATGCGTCATTAAGAAAATTTTATTATCTAACACGAAACTTTTTTGTATCATAAATAATCAAGATTCAAATTCAAGATCTTCCAAGACCCCAATTTTAACAGATATATTGTCGAACTGACTGTCTCGATAATACAAATTGTTGATATCAAAGTCGGTTCAATTCAAGTCCAATCTAACACAGATCAATCCATGGAAGCACATTTGAAGGCTTTGAATTATCAATTGAATGGTCAAATAAACTCCAAATTTGACATATTTATATTTAGATCGTGCATCTCAATAAGAGGAATCAAAATGAGCCTAAAATGACTTAATTTTAAGGTTGTTAAGGTTTCAATGTCATTAATAATTAGTTATAATCAAAAGAGATCAATATAGACCGTCTGATCAGGTGGTTAGAAAATTACAAAGTAAATGATCAAGATGACCTTCCCCAAGAAGCTATAAATATTTTCACTTTCTTAACTTGATCCGACGCAGTTGTTCCTGACACTTTTATCTTTCCGTATGTCATATACCAATAAGTATTGTTTATGGTGTAAAATTATACTCCTCCACTAAGAGAAGGGGTCCAACTACCAACTATATCCCTTGTAGCTACTGTCTCTATTGCAAAGTTCTGTTGCAGCCACCTGCTGTGACATTTTGTCCAACTACTGCTATTACAACAAAGAGTAATATTAAGATTATTATAGCCAAACTACTATTTGATATCTGTGATTATATTTTTGTGATTCAGTCTCCTCAAATTTAGGAGAAGAACGGCTATATGTACTTATATTTACGGTGGATTACTTTGACTATGCTAGATCTCTTAATTTTTTTTCTTTTTAGATTTTTGAACCAAAAAAAAATAGTATCTTCCTTTTCTTTTTTTTATTTTATCGTTGTGTGTACTGGATATTTGTTTAACACTAAGATATTAAATTATTACTCTACTACTGCGAATCTTCCAACACTCAACAATCAAGAGCAAGAGGGTTCAAAATATTTTTAAGAGTCGCAAAATTTGAGAATGGGAACAACGAAGCAAGAGCTATGAAGTAATAAAATAGTTTCGAGTTATAAAGCAAGAAATAAAGAGTTATAAAAGAAGGCAATCATGTCAATCAATCTATGTCATATGGTAAGTTCATATTTAATTTTTTTCATTAACATTATAAGTTTCATAATCCTTATCCCAACACAATTATATGTTTAAAAATGTGGCTCAATCTAATGATTAAGGAAAAAATGTTGTATTATATCATTTAAGTTGTTGTCATATCCCAACATAAGTCAAAATTGTATGCCTTATTTTAATTTTAGAGCATTTATGGATGGCAAGTCTTCAAGATAAGGTTTGAATGATTTATATACAAGTCACTCATTTCATATTTATTTACATATCTAACCCTTAAACTTTACATATTTTCTTTTGAGAAAAATAACATAATAACATAATATGTATATATATTGCGATGCGTCATCAACAATTTTTTATCATTTTAACAAATTTTGAGGTATTGTTTTAGTAAAAAATATTTTCACTCAGATTAAAAATTATTCAGAGTCTCAATTTCAATAAGCATATAGTCAAGCTAACCGACTCGATGAGATGAACCCAATGATACTGAAATTGAACCAATTCAAGTTTGATCAAGCTTGCATCAAGGCATTGAATAATACTTGACGGCTTTGGGTGGCTAAATATAGGGTTAAATGAATTCAAAATTAGACGTATCTATAGTCAAATCAAGCATCTTGGTGAGAGGAATACAACAAACTGAAACTTAATTGATTTTGTTGTCATTAAGTCTCTCAAATCATTAAATAATATTTTATTGTCGAGCAAGATCAATACGAGTCGTCCAAACAAGTGTTTATGGAAGTTATTGGTTGAATTACCAAACTACGTCTTACATGGAGTCTATAAATTGACGTCATCTCTTTACTTGAGAGAGGGAGGAGAAGAAACAAAATTTTAGTGATGTTGTGGACAGATGTCCCAACAATAATTTTTGGCCTTCATAGCTGCAAGCCATTATCGAACACCTCTTGTAACCTTCATTGACCGTCATCGACAAACCTTGTGGTGTAACAAAATACCCCAAATGCATGTTAACAAAGCAGCCCGAATGCGGTATAACAAAGTACCTTAAACGCGCTTTAATTAAGTACCTCGAACATGGTGTAATGAAATACCCCAAATGCATGTTAATAAAGTACCCCCAATACGTTATAATTAAGTGTCCTAAACTTGTTGTAACTAAGTATCCTGAACACGGCGTAACGATGTACACGGAATATGCTGTAACGACATATCATGAATATAATGTAATAAATTATCTCTTGATATGGTGTAATGATACGTACTGAATATGATGTAACGATATATCTTAAACATGGGGTAATAAACAATGCCATATTGAAGATCCGATGTTGGCTAATGTAGACAACTACTTATGATACTCATATTTTGGATACAATAAGTTTCTATACACTTGAAGTCCCTTACTTATGTTGTATACTGACTAGTGATGTCTTTGGTGTAACAAAAAACCCAGGAAAAGGATTGCGGCCACCAATCAGTTTAGCACCAACTACGAACCACGTGACTAACTACTACTGCATTTACCAACTACTACTTATGTGGTTAGTTACAATTGCAGCTTCCAGTTAAGGCGTTTGTGTCGACCTAACTTTATTGCAACCCTCCACTATGAAATCTTTGGCCAACTATGGTCAATGTGGCTCATTGCTATTACAACTTTCAACTGTGTACTTTGTGATCAGCTTACGCTATTGTAGCTTCATACTATGACCCACATGACCAACTATGATCCATGCGACTCACTGTTATTATAACTTATAACTATAACATTTGTGACGAACTGATGTTATTGCGATTCCTCATTATAGTTGATGTGACCATTACAATCTATGCTGATTCATTCTTTATTATATCTTTCAATTATGATCTTTGTGTCAACTGCACTACTGCAGCTCCTCACTACGTCCTATGCGGGCAAATACGGTCAACATGATAAATTGCTACTACCTCCACACTGCGATCTATGTGGCAAAATACAGTCTATGTGGTAAATTATTATCGCAACTCCCATTACTGACATCTTATGGCAAGCGACTCTCGTATAGCTACAACTACAACTAATATGACCAATGGTTATTACATCTTTCAATTATGACGCCATTACTAATTGCCACTACTTATGGCCAAATATAAAAATCATCGATGCATCCTTTTACTTCTAATATTTTTAGCTTAAATATTTGAATGTTTTTCTATTAAAAATTTATACTTAATCAAGTAATGATAAAATAAAATTAATCAACTCTGTTAATAATACATAAGAAAATATACATAAATATATATATCTTAGAAATGATATTAGTGAAATAAAATAAATTATAATAATTAATAAATAGTTCCCATATAAGAAATAGATGGGGAGGCTGGTCAGATGACCCAACCGCTCAAGCGCGCGCTCAGAACCTTCCTCAAAACGAAACCTGCTCTCTCTCCTCCGCTTCCTTTCCACAGATTCCCACAGCGCAAATTGACCGCGGCAAAGTCTTCCAGAATTCAGATCTCTTTTGATTCCGGAAACCCTAATCGCCAATCTCTCTCTATTCCAGCTTCGCTTCTTTTCGTCTCTTAGAATCGTCTACTTTGGGTTAGGGTTTTACAGCTGGGAGCTGATTAATGATCGATGTGATGGAGGGTGGATCGAATTCACCGCCGCCATTCCTCACGAAGACGTATGAGATGGTGGATGATTCCACAACTGATTCGGTTGTCTCGTGGAGTAACGCAGGTGATAGCTTTATTGTGTGGAACACGACGGTGTTTTCGAGGGATCTGTTACCTAAGTACTTCAAGCATAATAATTTCTCCAGTTTTGTCCGGCAGCTCAATACATATGTAAGTTAAAAATAAATCTTCTGTTGTTCTGTAATTGAGATATTGATCCTGATTGATTGATCTGGTTGTTTAGTGTAATGCTTTTTGATGAGTTAGATGGGACTGAAATCACTGAGTTCTGTGTATTTTGACAGTTTCTGATAGAGATAACCATGTTTAGTAATAAGGTTGAAGTACTAAAAAAAAAAAAAAAACTGACAAGTAGTTTCTTAGCATCAAATCAGTTAAAAACCTTGCTGGATATCTAAATTTAAAGGGCTTTCTGTGCTTATTTTCCAACTATTTCAGGGTTTTAGAAAAATAGATCCAGAACAGTGGGAATTCGCCAATGAAGATTTCACCAGAGGGCAGAAGCATCTGCTGAGTAATATTCATCGGCGGAAGCCGGTACACAGCCATTCACTTCAGGCGCAGGGCGGTGCTTCACCATCATTATCTGAAGCAGAAAGATACGAGCTAGAAGGAAAGATTGCGAGGCTCAAGCGTGACAAAAACAGTCTTGTTCTGGAGCTCAATGAGCACATAGAGCAGCAGAATGGGGTGGAGCGAAAAATGTTTTCTTTGGAGGAAAAAATGCAGTTTTTATTGGATCGCCAAAGGGATATCATGGAATTCTTATCTAATATTGTCCAAATTCCTGGCTTTCTCTCAAATATCGTTCAGCAGCCTGAATTCCATTCGAAGAAGAGAAGGCTGCTGATTCATGATTCCATTCAAGACGACCCCGAAAAAAACGAAATTTACGATATTCAACCCACGAGCACGCAGAAATCCGAAACTTTATCCGCTCAGGCGTTCGATCTCGTACCATTCGAGAAGATGGAATCCACATTGAACACTTTAGAGAGCTTTTTGCGCAGTGTAAGCCTGGCTTCTACAGGAGAAGTGTATTATGATTGTAGCACTGTTCCTTATGCTGTATTAACTACTGATTCTGCAAGGGAGAATGTTGTGAATTCGCCATCAAGTTCTCCTAAAATGCATCCTTCGTCTCCCTGTGTTGGGGATTTTCGCTCGTCTCTAGACCTTGCGGACTCCACGAGTTATGTGGAAAACAGCGGCGTTTCTTTATCGGAGATTCCGAGGACTGTGAGGGTTAATATTTCGGATATAGATGTAAATTCGGCGCCCGCTGCTCCTGAACCACGTTTGTTGAGAGATTCAACTAATGGGGCTGGAACCTCAGTTCCTGCTGGAGGAAATGATGTATTTTGGCAGCAATTTTTCACGGAGACTCCGGGGTCTGACATGCAAGAAGTTCAGTCTGAGAGGAAGGAATTAGGTGAAAGAAGAACTGAAGTGAGCAAAGTTGAATGGGGAAACCATTGGTGGAATAGGAAGAATGTTGATCACCTTGCTGAGAAGATTGGGCAGCTTACTCCAGCTGAGAGTGTGTAATGTCTGAACCTTCAAGGTAAATGTGCAATTATGTTTTTTGTTCATAAAACCAGCTTGTAACTCATGTACATGTTAGTTGTTACTGTCATTTTGCTAATAACTCATCTCTTTCATTCTAAGTAGTGGTGTTTTATTTGATGTGAGGATATTTGTATTTTCGTAGATTTAATGATACTACAGATCTTTTTGTAATTTTTTTTCCTCTAACACTGCATCTTTTTCCTTTTTTTTTTCTCCATCACCTTTATTTTTCTATAACATCTTCTAGCTTCTGTAAAGGATTTCTATATTTGGAAATGGAGAAAAGTGTTAAAATTACCCCAATAAAATGGCCCCCTGAGTCTTTGTTGAGGTCATTTTTGTCCCTGAGTTTTTAAAAGTGTCAATTTAGTTCTCAGATTTTCTTAATATGAATTAAAATAGTCCTCAATGAAGGTTATTTTAGCCCCCATTAAAATAGTTTAGGGACCAATTTAGCACTTTTATAAACTATGGGACTAAAGTGGCCTAATCTAAATAAAAAAAACTACGGGACTATTTTGTCACTTTGGTCTTTTGAAATGCAACCGGACTTAACTTGTAAACATCTTACCAGCTCTTCATGACTCACTCAAGTTGCCCAAATTATTTTAAGATTGCTCTCTCTCTCTCTCTCTCTCTCCGCCCCCCCTCCCCCTCACTTCTCACTTCTCCCTTTTCCCTTCTCCCTTCTCTCTAAGCTCTCTTATCGATCTGTTTATATACTCTGTTGTTTATTGCAAGTTCAGGCTTATCACTAGGATTTTCCTTATGTTCTAATGTGTGCTTATAGTTGTTACGTACAAATTGGTTATAAATGTTTTTGTAAAGGTTTGTTTCATAGTCGCAATAAGGATTGGTTTATTTGAAAATAAACTGGCATCCGTACACAAAATTCTTATGTATTTACATATTTAATGCCTATACATTCGTATTTACATGCATAGCACTCAAATCCTTAACATTACATCAAGAATACCACCATCACTATCTTTCTAAAAGTGAAGACACCTTTTAATGCATAGGATTATGACACCAAGATGTTATAATTATATTTATCAAACTTTGCGTGTTAGATTTGTAAATGCATAAGAATTTCTGATATGTATGTAAATTTCCCATGATAGAAATCCCATAACATTTCTTTATTCGTTGGGAAATAGTGAAGAATGAACATGAATCATAAAGTCAAAAGCCGCTAACATGTGAGATGTTCCCAGAATATAAAAGTCTTGCCTTGCCTCATTGCGGTTCTTCTTTTTACTGAAATAGACATATAGGGAAATGATATTACTGATTTAATTATGCAAATCTCATAGATAGATTAGGCCAAAGGTGTCTCAATATAACGGATTGGAGGGACCATAACAAACAACACAGTGATCAAATTTTGATGATGTATATTGTTTTAATGTTAGAAGTTGTGCATTTTTCTTAAAATTGATGTTTTAGGAACACTCTTTTGTTGGAGAAATTATTGCATCACGAGTCCCGATGCATTTTTGCATCAAGTCTCCAATGAGGGCATACCACATATACATGCAACCCCCCAATTTAATACATGGGTGGGCCAGCCTGTACACGCGACAGACTTTAATTGGAGTCCTGATGCAAAACTGCATGACTCCTAATGCATTTGTTCCTTCTGTTGGGCATATTTGCAATTTTAGCTGTTTGTTGCAGTGTGAGGCGGGTTATTTTTCTCGAGTTATAATTTGAACAGGAGAAATATTAGAAGTTTAAATATCACAACACATAATTTCTGTAGGTTTTCTGCTTTATGTATGTCAGACTTCAGATTCATATTCTTTTATTTTTGTGGAGGTTTTGAATTCATATTCTTTTATTTTTGTGGAGGTTTTGAATTCATGCCAATGGAAAATGGGGTTTTGTTGGATGATTATTCCGTTTTCATTTTAAGGCATTTTCATACTTATAACGCAATTCCTATCTATTTACATATCTAACACCTGAACTTTCCTTTTTATATTTATACCATCTAAATCTTTCATATCATATCAAACATACCACTATTTTAACTTTTAAAAAGTAAAATACACATTTTCATACTAAGGTAAGGTGGCTTATATGTAAAAGTTGAAGTTTAGGTGTTAGATATGTAAATACATAGGAATTGTGTGGTAAGTATGTAAATCTCTCCTTTTTTAGGGAAAGCCAAATACTACTACTCGTGATCTGTTATGATTACTTTCCACTTGTTTGTCATGCACTCAGAATTTAAAAGGAAATATACTATACAAAATTGTTTCCTCTTGCTTCCTGAAATTTAATATAATCCTTCTTTCGAATTTTGAATTAAAAATTGTAAATTTGGTTATGATTCTGGTTTTCCCTGTAAGTTTCCATTTGGTCATCTTGGTAATTTTCCAAAAATCAGAGGGAAGATTTACACATACCACACAATTCCTATCTATTTGTATATCTGACATCTAAACTTTCATTTTTACATTCATAACACTTTTTCTGTGTATGAAAAGAAGTATTTCACTTTTTAAATGTTAGTTATAATAATGTTTTTGATGTGATATGAGGTATTTGAATGTTGTAAATATAATAATTTAAGTTCATGCATCAGATATGCAAATTCATAAGAATTGTGTGATATGTATGCATATAAATTCCCTAAAAGCAATGTCAGAATATCCTAATGATTGGAAGATTTACATACATACCACTCAATTCGTATGTATTTACAAATCTAATACCTTGGCATCAACATTTAGATACGACCTTCTCTATGCATGAAAACGTGTCTTTCTCGTTTTAAAAGTTAAAATGTTGGTATTTTTGATGTGATATGAACGAAGTATTTGGGTGGTATAAATGTAAAAACTAAAGTTTACGTGTTAATTATACGAAAAGGATTTTTTTTTTTTGTAAGTGGATGGAGTATTATAGATTTCTTGTCATTGAGAAGGTCAATCTGAAACTTTTTCATTACATGTTACTTTCTGGCTGAGTCTGTAGCCATTATTACATTTAGGAAGATTAACATACATACCATTTAAATACGACGTATTTACATATCTAACACCTAAACTTCAATTTTTTTGCGTACATAACACGTTGCCTATGCATGAAAAGATGCATTTCACTTTTGAAAAGTTAAAATGGTATTTCTTTTTGATGGTGATATGAAAGAATGAGTGTTTATAAATTTAAAAAGTTAAACTTTAGGTGTTAGATATGCAAATGCAAAAGCATTGAGTGGTATGCATGTGAATGGCCCTTATGTAAGGTTTTTGCTCCTCCTTTAGCATCTCTTGTTTGTACACATCAAAATTTTGATTCACTGTGTTTTTTTGATGGAATTTGAAGTGCTCTTCAGAAGATTATTATTCATAGGACCCAATTCTCATGTATTTACTTATCTCACACCTAACAATTCATATTTGCTTTCATAGCACTCTGTAGCTTTAACTCATGCATGAAGTTGCGGATTTTACTTTTAAAAAGTGATAATAGTGCTATTATTGATGTGAAATCATCGATTTGAGTGCTACGTGTAAAAATGAAAGTTCAGGTGTGAGATATGTAAATACATAAGAAGTGTGTGCTATGTATGTAAATACCCCATATTTTTAAACATCTAAACATTGCATATGAAACTTATGCAAAAGATTCACACTCCTTAGTTTTCTTATACATTTTTGCAGCAGTATTAATGAATGCCTGCACAATATTCAGATCATTAAAAAGTTTGAAGAGAAAGATTGGGGCATCTGCATGCATACCATTCAATTTCTATATATTTACATATCCAACACCTAAAATTCGCTTTTTACATTTATAACATTGAAATCTTTCGTATATCATAAAAATAAAACTATTTTTCACTTTTAAGAAGTGAAATACACATACTCATGCATAGATAATATGGTATGTATGTATGTATGTATGTATGTATACATGGGAATTAAGTGGTATATATGTAAATCTTCTGAAGTATAAATGTCTCATAAATTTCATTTTGTGCTCAGTTCTTCAACATTCTGTGCAGTATTTGCTGAAGCTTTCACAAGGATGAGTCTTATGTTATTTGGCTGACTGCTGCTCTTCCACAGTACTTAACAGCTCTTCTATGGGCAATATCTGATTTGTTCCTCCCAATTAACATAATTGTCATGTTTGCATTTGGGTGATGATTAAAGGTTTTCTTCATGTAAATTATGATGAGAAGGGGCAAAATTGTAAAAGAAAGAAAAAGGAAGATTACATACATACCACTCAATTCCTATGTATTTACATATTTAACATCAAAATTTTATTTTTTACATTTTTATGCCACCATAGAAATCTGTATTTCATTTTATGTGATATGTATGTAAATACCCCTTTTTTAGCTTTTTCTTTGTTCTGCAAATCCTTTTAGCAGTGCACAAACTGCACTGCTGGAGTGCCATTGAAAATATTTTTTTTTGCATTTTTTCTCAAAAAATTGTGATGTAAAAGCTGTGTTTTACAACCTGATTTTGTTAAGTGCGGTGGTCAATTCTTCTTCACTTCGGACACAAGTAACAGCTCTAGTAATGTATCTTTAATGACTTGAATACAAGTCATATCAACACATTTCTTCTTAAGAAGTCTCTAAATGATATATGTTTGAAGCTTATCGTAAGTTTTTTATAAATCAATAAAAATTAAATGTAGATCCTCTTTATTATCTCTGTGCTTCTCCATCAAACCTCTCAATAAATGTATAGCTTTCATAGTAGACCAGCTCGGTATAAATCCAAATTGATTTTGGAAAACCTTGGTAATAAGCCTTAACCTATGTTCAATTACCCTCTCCCATAATTTTTTTTTAAGTATGAGACCGTATGTAAATCTTTCAGATATAAAATAAATTTAAAACTATATATATGTATACACACACACACACGTGCCGTAAGTCGTGACTTGTTGGTTGACGGGGTTCTCTGTAAGTCCCCTCAGAACACATATTCGATCCCCTGTGGCGCGCGCTTCTCGAATATACGCACATGGCGTCAGTGCCTCCATCATAGAGCTGCAGCGTATAAGGAAATTAGTATTTGGGCCTATGTCAAAATACATTTAACAAATTTTTTCTTAAAAATTTGAACTGAAAAATATTGAGAAAATTTTTTTAAAAAATATTTTTTTCTCCTCTAAAAATTTGTTGGCTACTCATCTACTTACACATCAACATATTTATTTCACTTTTTCAATTGCGTTGCAATGCTCTGACTTTTTTTTTTAAAAAAAAATTATTTTGTAAAAAAAAAGCTACTTTTCACTGCGGTGAGTAAACGGCGATTTTCCATTACTGAGAGCTCCTCTCTCTTTCTGTACTTGTTCCCCGAAAAGAAGACATTTCCATGTCCGCTCGCATCTCAGCAGCTTAAGCTCTCTTCTCTCATCTGAATCCCGCTCATCTCTGTATCTTTCCCTCCTCGACAGCCCTATACTCTCGCTGAAGGCAAGCTTGAACCTTCCCCTTCATCGTGTCCGTCGAAACCGAAGTCGCAATACTAAGCAGCCATGAGAGGATGCGTTCTCTTCCTCATCCTCTTCTTTTCTTTTCTTCCCGACTGCACAGCTACTACAGGTGACAAAAGCGCAGCACATTTCACCTCTTATGTAAATTTTGTGTAGATTCTTTAAGCTATGCCCTTTTCATCCACTTTTCCTTTACAGGAGCTGTTATGAAGCATCTAAAGAACTTCACTCCTGTTCTAAAATGGCCGAGGAGTTCACCAAAGTCGGTGGGAACAGGTTAAGTTCTATTTTTATGTGGTCTTTTGAGTTTGGAATTTGGTTAGGTTTCTGGGTGCTCTATTTGGGCTTTTGTTCTCTGCAGATGGAGTTGCTCCTCAGTTCGAGAATGGCTATTTTGTGGAAACTCTTGTGGATGGAAACAGGCTCGGGATCGTTCCTTATACAATACGAGTTTCTCCCGAGGGAGAGCTCTTTGCTGTAGATTCTGAGAATAATAACATAGTTAAGATCACTCCGCCATTGTCGCAGTGTATGCTTCCATCACTTATTTTAGGGTTTATTTATATATAACGCCTCGTGGATTGTAATTACTGTAAATGTGATCGGAGTTGATTTCAGATAGCAGGGCGAGGTTAGTTGCTGGATCATTTCAGGGTTACTCAGGGCATGTAGATGGAAAACCTAGCGATGCTCGGTTTACTCATCCGAAGGGTGTCGCCATGGATGAGAAGGGCAATGTTTATGTTGCAGATACTGCTAATCTTGCTATCAGAAAGATTGGTGAATCAGGTGATTGAATCTGAGATAAGATGCTTGAAATTCGGCAATGAAAGCAAATTTGTTGTCTTTAGATGAATTTTTTTTTCTGATGGTGACATTGATGTACTAGAAAAGATATAAGTTTGTCCCTTTCATTGTGTTTCATTTTCTCGATCCCCCACGAAATTTTTGGTGTTGCTGCCATCCTCGAATTGTTGTTTATCCTTCTCAATCTGTGCTTTTCTTCTCTATTTCTCCCCCACCCAATTTTTTGGAGTCGCGGGGATCATCGAATTATCATTCATCAAGATTCAAGGACAAGAATGTATGAATTGGTGCTCTAGTTGAGACACGAACTCGAGATCCATTTTTGTTTCTTGAATCTTGATAAACTACAATTCGAGGATGTCAACAACTCCCAAAGATGAGTGGAAGAGTACTAGAGAAAAGAAACATTGGTAGAGAGAATGATAAACAATAATTTGACGATACCAAAAACTCCGGAAATTAGACCGGCAAAGAAGAAAAAACAAGAAACACAAGATCAAAAGAACTTGCCAAGTTTTCATCTATCAATGTCTCCAATGGAGAATATTTATAGAATACAAGAACTATTAATTACTAACACTATTTTTAAACTAATTAACTAAATTTGTAATCTTAATACAAAAAAAAAGTCATCTCATATTCTCAATATTCTATCAGATGGATCTGAATCTTTTTATTGTTTCAGGTGTGACTACAATTGCTGGAGGAAAATCGAATGTTGCAGGATATAGAGATGGGCCGAGTGAGGATGCGAAGTTTTCTGCCGATTTCGACATTGTTTACGTTGCAAGAACTTGCTCTTTGTTAGTGATTGATAGGGGTAATGCCGCTCTTCGGCAAATTTCGCTTCAACAAGAAGACTGTGATCACCAGTATAACCCCATTTCTTCGTCAGGTTTCTCCAAATCACTTGAGCTTTTTTATTCTGGAATGTTTACATACATATCACCCAATTTCTATGTTTATACGTATCTAAAACCTATACTTTACTTTTTACATTTATACCAACTAAATTGTTCACATCACATCAATAATATCACTATTTTGACTTTTATAAAGAGAAATGCACATTTTTATGCATAGTTAAGGTGGTGTATATGTAAACATTAAAGTTTAGTTGTTACAGTTAGATATGTAAATACATAGGAACTAAGTGGTGTTTATGTAAATCTATTTATTTGGATCACTACAGTTGTTATTTTTGTTTTACTGCTTGAAGAACTAATTACACGTCTATGTATTGTGAGGGACAACATAAAAGAAAACTGAAAATATTTTAGGAATAATTGATGTAAATTATGGTTCATGTCAATTGAAAATCGTTAGTTTTGTTAGATGATAATAAAATAGGGGTTTAGTTGAAATAGTTTGGGGCATATGACAAATGACTAGTTGTAGAAGCAAGTATTTGTAATTTAAAAATATTGTTCGAGTTGAAGTTATAGAACATAATTTACTTTACATACATACCGCCCAATTCCTATTTATTTGCATATCTAACATTTAAACTTTGCTTCTTTACATTTATACTATACAAATGTTTAACATCTTATCCAGAATACTACTATTTTAACTTTTAGAAAATGAAATACTCCTTTTCATGCATTTGTAAGGTGGCATATACGTAAAAATTGAAGTTTAGGAACTAGATGCGTAAATACATAGGAATTTAGTGGTATGTATGGAATTCTTTCTTATTTTTAATTAACTGTATCAATGACTTATCTTGTTCTTTGAAGTTAAACTTTGACTTGTATTATTGTACTGTTTCATGCGACCCAACTGTTGGCAAAATATTAATACTCAATTGAGAGAAGAAAAAGTCACATACTTTTAAGTAACCATTAAAAAAAAGGAATTCTACAACAAGGAAGGTTATTATAGAGGGCCTCATGCTGGTTGTTGACCTCATTTTAGTGATGTCTTAGGTTTTTCCTCTTAGACCCTAGGATCTAGCTTTAGGAGTTCCTTATTGACCATCTTAGAGGGGACCACACCACTTAGAAAATTCGAGCCAATTCCTCACTCCTCCGAGCCTCACAGGAACGGTCCCAAATCCTCGGCATTGCGCTAAGTTGATTAGGACCGAACAAGTGAAACTCGAAGTCGAGTTCCTACATGAATGAGGCGGACGACCTGAGTGAACCCTTCATGACATTCGAATTCACGCACACGACAATTTGACACTTTTTTGGCTCGACCGTCGTCGAACTTTTCCGGACGATCCCGGATGACGAAACGGACCACACGGGTGCGTCCGGGACGTCGACTTTGGCTAGAAAGGACACCCATATTGATATGGTTCCGCGCGCGCGAGTGACACGAAAATCGATGCACATTTTTTTAAATTAACAGGACACCGGTTTGGGCTCGACCGGTTCAATTTGAGCCCGACATAAGTCGAACACTGAGCCGGGCTATTTCAAATTTCAAAATTCTAAAATTCAAATCGGGCACATAATTCCTCTCAATTAAATTTAATTAAGAGTTAATATTTACCTAATAAAACTGTCCCTGCATGGAAATAATTCAATAGCCCGCCAAATGCACTCCTGTAACGGAAATTTTTGAAAGCGCGGATATAGAATTCGGCTGCCCCGGCTCCCTGCGTTCGAGCCCTCCTCCGTGGCGTGACCTATCCCTTCTCCGCTCGACGCCAGATCGAAGCGCCGCTCGATCCCGTAGACCTTCCACCCGCTCGCCTCCCTCTGCTCGAGGCCTCTGAATCCCGAAGCTCCCTTCTCCCTCACGCTCTCACAGAAGCCCCGCTGGACCTCCCCTGCTCCTCTCCTCCGCTCGAACGCCCGCCATCTTCCTTGCCTGCTCGCCTCTCCTCTGCACAGAGCTCTCCTGCGTCGCCGTCCCCTCTCACGCTCACCCGAAACTCATCCTCCCGCTCCCCTCTGCGAACCGGAAACCTCCAACTCTCGATCTCTCCCGCTCGCCTCGCCTCCCTGCACCGAACCGCCTCCGCTCGCCTCCACTCGCCCCAGCGTCTCTGCACCGAAAGCCCTACTGAGCTCTCCCTCGCTCTTCACTCGCTCGACTCCTGCAACAGTCACCCGCGCGACTCTTTCTAAAAAAAAAAATAAATAAAAACCTGTACCGAAGCCAAGCATTCACATCCATTCGCAAACTCTCCGGCTCGACTCGTTCTCTCACTCCAGTGGAGACCTAGCTAACCTTTCTTCTCTTTGCCAGTGAACTCCTCCACATCGGCAATCCCTTCCGCACTCGATTCCCCATCATTGTCGTGCTCTTGGTCGTGCCGAAGAAAGGTAAGGCTCAGGTATTGCCCTGCCGCAGAATCTAGCTTGTATTTTTTTTTAATTAATATTTGGCTGCCATATACTGAGTTCATTTCATTTTGCTACATGGTGGCATTCATTATTCTAGTTGACTTAGCTGTGGTACATGGTTTATGAACTATTCCTAATATTTGCTCTGATGTGTGCTTCATATAAGAAAGAAATGGTCTGACATGCTTTTTTTTTTTTTTTTTAGTTGCTTGCATGTTTCATGAATGGAAGTGTATGGCATCGATATCAAATGATTTTATGCTTCTGATTTTTCTAAGTACATCGGTAGGATTACATGCGAGCAATAAATTGTGATTCGGACATTTTAAATCACTGCTTTTGGACATTTTAAATTACTGTTTTTGGACATCTTAAATTACTGTGTTTGGACATTTCATATCATTGCTTTTGGACGTTCTAGATCACTGCATTTGGACGTTTTAAATCACTTTTTTTTTTTACATTTGAATCACCATTTTTTTTGAAATGATTCGAGGGCTGTAGGGGAGCTGTTAGAGCTTAGAAAGTGCTGTCCAGCATTGAAAAGCTGTTGTTGGATGTGTAGGTTGCTGTTAGGGCTGCTGTATGTGTTTGGAGATGCTGTTTTGGGCTTAAGAGCTGTAGAAAGCTGCTGGGAAAGCTATAAAAGCTGCTGTTTGATGTTTGGGATAGCTGTTAAGTGCTGTCTAGCCCTTAGAAAGTGCTGTTAGCTGCTGTGTGAGGCTTTTAAGTGCTGTTAATTGCTGTAGAAAGCTGCTGTTGGCTGAATAGGTGTTGAAAAGTGTTGTTTGGAAGTTATAGGAGTGCTGTTTGAGCCTTTTAAAACTGCTGTTTGGAGCTTGAGATTGCTGTAAACTGCTGTAGGTGAGTGGGAAAGTGCTGTCCTTCGTTTATATGCGCTGTAGGAAGTGAATAGGTGCTGAAAAGTGCTGTTTGGAAAAATATAAGTGCTATAGAAAGCTATTAAGTGCTGTGAGAAGTTTATAATTGTTGTTAAGTGCTGTTTGGAATGTTTGGAAGTCATACGATTGCTTTTTGGAGTGTTTGGGAAGTCATAGGATTGCTATTTGGAGATGGGGGAACTTTATAATTGTTGTTGGAGCTTCATAATTGTTGTTTGAATCATTTGAGAGCTTTAGGAGAGCTTGGGAGAAGGTACAATTGCTGTTTGGAATATTTGGAAGCCACATAATTATTGTCTGGAAGCTTAGGATCGTTGTTTGGAGTGTCTAATCACTGCCCCGAGTCGTAGAAGGTCATAGAGTCGCCGCATAGGCTTGCTAGTTGCTGCCCCGAGTCGTTGGAAGCCTTAAAATTGTGATTTAGGTCCGGTTCACTTGCATTTTCTTCCCTTTTGGCTTTTGCTAGTTTTGGAAGTGAGCCGACCTTCTCATTTCTTTTGTTTCATTTTACTTGTTAAACGGTTAAGTCACAAAAAAGGGAATTTCTGATTTAACTTGAGGAAGGGTAAAACACTCTTAGTCACTTCACGTACAAGTTAGAGTGTAGGCTCATGACGCCTAGGTGAAGCACTCTCTAGTACACCTCTTGGGTGAATTCCGTACCTAATCCTCGGCGTAAGAGCTACCTAAACCTAGGAAGCACACCCTAGGTGAAAGTCATCCACCTAATCCTCAGCATATGCTTCCTAGACTTTAGGAGCACACCCTAGGTGAGAGTCACCCACTTAGTCCTCAACAAAGGCTTCCTAAACCTGTGAGCATACCCTAAGTGAGATTCACTCATCCTTTACTGCAGACTTCCTAGAGTTAGGAGCACACCCTTAGGTGAGAACCCATCCACCTAATCCTCAGCATATGCTTCCTAGACTTTAGGAGCACACCCTAGGTGAGAGTCACTCACCTAATCCTCAGCATATGCTTCCTAGACTTTAGGAGCACACCCTAGGTGAGAGTCACCCACCTAATCCTCGACATATGCTTCATAGACTTTAAGCACATGCACTAGAGTGAGAGTCACTCACTTAGTCCTCAACGAAAGGCTTACGACCCGGATCGCACCTAGAGTGAGAGCACATCTACCTAACCTTGAATGCACAATGAACTAGAGCACTCGACCCTAATTCACGAGTTGATCGAGACACTGGACCGGAGAATGCACCGAGGGCTTAGTTCACCCTTCCTTAATTAAATCAATCGTGGGATCCCTAAATGACTTAACCGATATCGAAACACGATGCACCGGGATTTGAGCTCGAGCATTACACTCGAATCCTCTGCGATTAGGGACATTTGTTTCTGGCACTATGGATCATCTGACCTGGTATAAGTCCGGGGTCTAGCATGTGAGGCGATGATGATAACGCTTATGTGTCTTATACGAGGGATACGAGGGATTCGAGGGATAATTAGAATAGTATCTCTTACCTCGAGGACCTTCGATAAGGGAGAGGAAAGGACCGATGATACTATTCGCCGACTCTTGGTGAGATCGTTTCCCCGACGATCTTAGGTCGTTAGTAGTCCTAGCGACGATTAGAGTGAGTAGCGCATGGACTATTATTTTATAAAAAAAAAAATAAATAAAACAAAAACCTCTTTTCGTTTGTTAAAAAAAAGAACTCGCATAAGAAAACTTAAACAACGAACTTTTGCATGAAAATCGAGAGAATTTTTCTTATAAAATATGTAAAGGTCCATGGTTAATCACTTGGATCAGGTTAAGACTACCCTCCTTAGATCGTCGGGTTGAGTAATCGTTATCCAAGGTCGGATAGCACACAGTCCAGCTCTGAGCCCCCACCTCTACTGATGTCTTATACCCAGTTCCGATCTTTCATATGTGACTACAAGTTTCTTCCACGATTTCTACGACTTGTTTCTTTATTTTACGACTTTGGTGTCGGGTTTTCGTTCGCTCTACTTTTTGCAAGTTTATTTAAATCCACTCGCAAATCATACATGCTTGCAATACAAATCATACGACTGAGTAGCAGATGCCTGAGTACACATTTACATTTTAAATCTTCAGATTTCATTTGTCTACTTTCCAATGACTTTACTTTCCAAAGACTTTTTATTCGCCAGTAATTTACTTTACTTCGTACGCATAAACCGAAAACAACAACAAAACCCGAAACATTGAAACACATTTGGCAAAACCATTTGAACCTTAGGACCTAGGATCAGCATCTTCAAAGAAAGCTTGGAAGTCGACTCACGTCAAATGACAATGAGAGAGCTTGGATTGAGCAACAAGAGGATCTTCTTCAAAGAAAACTTTCCTAGTTTAAATGACAACATATAGGACTTCGAGATAGCTCGTCCAAGTCATAGCCGTAAACCCTCATTCTCCTTTTAGGCTTCATGCAACCGTGTCTGCACAACGTAAGTCTCTAACTCGCTTTAGGTTCGAGGTCGTCGTACGGTACGACGTAAACCCTCTTATCTCTCGTGGCTATTTGCGATGATTGGTATTATGCAAGTGTAAGTCCCAAATAATAAAATTGGCGAGATTAAACAATTAAATAATATCTTCTCCAAAACGCAACACGCAACAGGATAGTTGGAAGTCACCTGGGTTTGCCTCGTATCCGTGACATCCCCTACCTTTTCTTCTTTGGACTCCGGAAATAACCTGCTCCCATCCGAGCCACTCCCACTTGCTTTTCCACGTCCTACCGTGAAAACCTAAACCATCGAATGCTCAAGACAAAACCACCGATCATTATCGAGAGTTTTCTCAAGTGACACCGTCATTTGAGATGTAATTAACTATAGTGGCATTTCATCATGGGGAACTCTGGAACCCGGGTAAAATAAATCCTACCTAGCTTTTCTATTAGGTAGGGAACTTCGGTCATCACATAAAAGGTTCACGAGATCAAACGGATGTCACGAGTCTTTTAGTTCGTATGATTAGTCTACTGTCGCAAGATACACCAATCTTTCGAGAAGGTGTATCATTTGTGACATCAGACACGATTATGCAAATTATTGGACAAATGAGATCCAGACGGTCTCATTTTTCAAAATTAAAATACACTATTTTCAAAACTATTTTCAAAATCATATATCTTTTATATTAAACTAAATCACTAAATTTTTATATTCTTTTAAAAGCAAAAAAATGTTGGCCGACACTGGTGATCTATTTTCTTTAAACTATTAATAAGGTATAAATAATTCGATATTTTTAGGGGCATATACATACATACCCCCCCAATTCCTATGTATTTACATATCTAACACCTAAAGTTGACTTTTTACATTTTATACCACCCAAAATTTTTATAGCATATCAAAATACCACCATTTTAATTTTTAAAAAGTGAAATATACCTTTACATGCATAGGTAAGGTGGCATGTATGTAAAAATTGAAATTTAGGTGTTAGATATGTAAATACATAAGAATTGAATGGTATGTATGTAAATCTTCCATATTTTTATTGAGATGAAGCACAAGATGCGTTCCAAAAATGTTGTTAGAGTGATAAGAGCTTAACTTTGCTCTAGAACCCTTAAATTGTGGATGAACATTGTTGATTCAGCATATGCGAAGCGGTTAGATAACTCAATAGTTCCTCTATGCAAAAAACTCTTTTGATTTCGGGTCTATTTGGGGGTGGCATAAACTTTTTAAAAAGGTGGTTGTAAAACTATGACGGAGTGTTAGGTATGGCTAATATACCGGAAATTTGGAGTCTCTTGAAATGAAGATGTGCTTCTCCTGGTGAAGAGTGTCTCTTGGAATTTAGTGGGTTGGGGGAGTGAGGACGTTTTAGTAATTTATCCGTAGGTTTTATCTATAAATAGATGTGTAACCCTATGGGTATGTGAACCAAACTTGTAACTCCTCTGAAATAGTGAATTCACCGCTCTGCTCCCGAGGATGTAGACATCTTTGCTGAACCTCGTTAAATCTCTGTGTTCTTCTGGTTTTGTGTCGATTCTTATTTTTTGTTCGCCCTAAATTGCACAACATGGAGAAACTGCTTCATATAAAACTTCTCTGAGAATTATAAATATAAATTAAAAAAAAAAAATCAAACATCAGTTTTTTTACAACCACCACACTTTAATAAGTCAATTTGAAAAAATCAGCTTTCCGCCACATAAGTTTCTAGAAAGTAGCGAGAAAACAGTTCCTCAAATGGAGCTGTGGTGTCAGTTTGAATCGTAAAATAGACAAAAAGCTGTTCCAAACAGACTCTTAACCACTTTAAAAATAATGATTTTCTTTTCAAAAAATTTATTGCTGGGAAGGAAAGATTATGTAAGAGGACTTAAATTTTTGAAAGGTAATATGAATGTGTTCTTTTGAAAATTTTGTGGGTTAGGAAAGTAAGAATGTTTGAAGGCATGTTAAAAAATGTTCTTTTATTTATTTATTTTGAGTTTTAAGGTCCTTTTTTGATGCAAACCGCATAGTTTATTTCTTTTTGCTAGTGGGATGGAAATCTCAATTAAGGCCCATAACTTCTTATTTGTTTAGAAATATGTTATTCTATAGGTTCCATCAAAAATAAGGGAAGGACTTGGTAATGGGCTTAAAGTACTTTTTTAAATATCATTATAATGAAGACTTTTAGTCCTGGGGTATGTGGAGTACGGCAATAATTTTCCCTTACATTTATTTTTCACCCAATATTTGTGTTGTTGGCCATTAGCTTGCTGAGATCACTTAGTCCCTATAGGGCCTTAGTTGGTGGTTCCATCCATGCTTTTTTATTTTTGTAGGAGTAGGTAGACTTTGTCGGGGGTCTAATGAATGGTGCTTAGGCTATTCAACTTTTTTTTACTTGGGTGTAGAGACCAACATATGCTTAAGTGCTACTCAGTGTAGTGCTATTTGTGTCTAAATTTTTGTCATGCACGAAAAGCTGACGTGGAATTTTGTTGAAGTTATTGTTGGGGACATAGTTAAATATATAATTGTTTGGGATTGGATTTATTATTGTCGAAACTGTAGGAACCGAAAAAAATAGTTCTTACCTTTTCTTTCACGCGATTGATTTCTTTCCTAGCTTGCTCATTGCCTCACTGACTTCCGAAAGCACAATTATTTTCTTTTATTCTTCCCGCTCTTCCATGCCACCTTCCTAAGTCGTCCGACTCCACTCTCTATAAACTGAGGCCAATGGAGGGGTGTTGCCTCGCTTAACTGTTGCCTCGCTTAACCCCACAACCAGCTTCTGTAGCCGCCAAAATCCTTTTCTGATCTCCCTCCTCCCTCCTCTCGATTCCTTCCAAAATCATTGTCCTTCTGTCTGAACCTTTGCGATACAATTGCGGTTATAACTAGCTGGGAAGGCAACGACGGGATTGTAGCACACCAACTCCACCGAAGCTCCTCCCTGAAACCATTGAGGAAGGTAACCCTCATCTTCCTCCTTTGCTCGCATCAACTTTTCTGAATTCCGTAAATCCCTGGTCCAACCAAATTTCCTAATATTGAATTTAACGGAAGGAGAAACGAGATTTAAGAAATAGTAGGATTAAAATATATTTTTATTATTGCACACATATAATTTCCCCTAATAAAATTTATTAGAAATTTATTTTTAACTTCTTTATCAAAGTAAAACTAAGACCAAATATTATTTTGATTATATTAGTTAGGTCAACTTCATAATTTATTTCTTTTAAAAATATTATAATAATAAATTAATAAACAAGAGTAATAATAATAATAATAATGAACATTGATTAGGTTATATCTAAGTAGTGGTAAAACTTAACTGCATGATTGATCTTATTTTTTATTGGTGTAGGAAGATAGTTGAACTGTCGAATTTGTAGAAGTTTCACGTTTTCTGTCTCGAGGTAAGTAACCGCTCTTTATTATGGGATAAACATACTCTTTATACTTAGGGGCGTTATCATTTCTAATTGTATTAGATTCCTAGTAATTATAGGTTTGTCATTCATACGCCTTTAAGTTTCGTTCATATAATTGCACTAGTTTCTATTTTTATTCATGATGAACTTAATATGTAATTAATCTTATTTTTTAGTTGCTTAGTCATGTATTTAATTGTTTGCATATCATGATTTTAATAACTATTATTTATTTTATTGTTTGATATGATAACTCTGATTATTTCAGTTTTCATAATTGTTTTATAAATACTGGTGAATATTTTATTGTTATATGCTCGTGTTGATTGTGATGCATGAAATATAATGAATAGTATAATATTATTATGTTGGTATTAAACTCTTTTGTTATGACTAGCCGGACTGACAGGTTCTTTAGAGAAATTGGTCAATTTCCATAATATTGGTGACTATCTTTCCTTATTTTGTGTTGTCATAGTAAACCGACTATATGTAAATATAATTATATATATGTAGTTATGTATATAATGAAATTGTATATTATCAAATAGTGTTAAGTGATTAATATGTTTATCTATACAAAAATATTTGATGTTGTATCATGTAAATATCTACATAAAAGTGTATGTGTTCAAGTTACTCTTACTCATGATCATAAACATGTGATAGCTTTTGCAAACTCAGTTATACACATAGAAAATCATTTTTATTTATTGATCATGCTACATGCCCCTTTTTTTTTTTGCCTTTTTTGTTTTAATAAATAGTTGTTATCTAATGATTTTGATGGTTAAACTCCACTCGTTAATATTTTATATAACATGTTTCACATGGTCACTTACCGGATCATCTCCACCAGAGCAGATTTTTCAGCTTACATTTATTTTTGGTATTTTCTGTTTCGTTTTAGTCTTTCTAGGTTTTGGGTAATTATTTCCCTATTTTTAGTTTAGTCTATTTTGGTTGTGTCAGTTATATTCTTATTTATGAAGTGAAATAATTTTATTATTATTTTTTGTATTATTTTTTGCATGCTCTTCTTTTTCTGAGAATACAAAACATGTTGAATTCTTTTAATCATATCTTGTATTGCAGGGGTGTACTGCCTTCCAGACCCGGGTGTGACTTAAACCATGATTATATGCTAATTCCATAGTTGATTTGATAAAGAACAAAGGGGATTAGAGGCTCTTGTTGTTGCATGGACTTATCTTGCTAAGTTATCATATTTATTCAATTAACTCCATAACAACAAAATATTGATTGGTTTAAATAAATGATCTTGTCATTTGGAGCGTCATGGATGTATAATGTCATTTATCAATTGGTGTAGAACACCTGGAGAAACCAGAAAAACCCACAAGCAGAACATGAACCAAGAAGAAATCAAGATGGGAATCTTCAATTAGAAAAGGGAAATAACATTATCTTGTTGTTCATATTCCCTGCCACAGTATAAGAAGCAGACTTATAGCTAACACTATAAGAACGACAAGCCTAACACAAACATAAAACTAAGTAATTAGACTTAGGGTCTGTTTGGTATAGTTACCTGCCTGGCGCCTGCTTTGAGTTTCAGACTACCACCAGATTTCTATTTGGGGAAACATTTTCTTGCTGCATTATAGAAATTTCTGTGTGGGAAGCTATTTTTTTTTCAATCAAATTGGTTAAAGTGCGGTGGGTATAAGAATACTACTATTTGAATTTCTTAGAAAAAAATATATGTTTATAATTTTCGCCCCAACTTTTTAAGAAGTTACTTTCTTCATCACAGCTTTACAACTACTTTTTTAAAATGCTATAACCAACTAAAACAGACCTTTAATAATAAGTGTTATATAAGAAAACTACAAACTAATAATAATAGGTAAGTGCAAGACAGAGAACATCGATAGGAAGGTAATCGGATGGTCTGCATCATGTCCTTTTCACTTCAGATGAACTCGACTCGAGTTCAGAAAGATGATTGTGTTCGTTGTCTAGAGGTTTGTGTGCTTATAGATCCAAAACATTGAAGGTAGAGAGATATTTAAATCCAGTGGTAAGGAAAGCACATATGCATTATCATTAATGCGTGTTAGAATTGGAAGTGGCTTAATTTTCTGGGGTTTCAATGTAGAATATGTGCCTGGTGCAAACCTTTCTTTAGGGAGTCTTGCCATGACTAATCACCAATTTTAAATAATTTTAATATCCTCTTCTTATCTGCTTGTAGTTTATAATGCTCTAAGAAAATTGTTAACTTTTCTTTGACCTCATCCAACATGGAAGTAAAGTCCTCTACTAGCATATACTGCACTAGAACTTTTAGGCTTAGGAAGAATGGTGATGTCAAATGTAAGGTATTTTGGTGTAAACAATATTAAATGGGGAACAACCTGTAGATTGATTCATCATGGAATTGAAGGAAAATTCTGCTTATCTGAGACATTCATCCCATTGTTTCGATCTCTCGGCCACAACAGAACAAATCATGTTACCTAAGTTTCAATTCACAACTTCGGTTTGTTTATCAGTTTTTGGGTGATATGCTAAGCTCGGATGAATGTCTGCATGAAAATGCCGCTGCAATTCCCTCTAGAAACAATTGATGAATTTAACACCGCGGTCCAACATCGGATTCCTTGGGATAACATATTATCTAACTATTTCCTTTGTTGATATTTATGGCATCAAAGGTCTTTTAACAGGCAATAAAATGAATTATTTTAGAAAAGCAATCTAAAACCACCTTGACCGAATCAACCCCATGCTTACTGTAAGGTAATCAAGCATAAAATCAATGCTCAAGTCTTCCCAATTGGAATCCAAAATAGATAAAAGCGTATAGAGCTCAGTATTTTGTCTGGTATTTTAATACTTTTGGGAAATAGCGCCTTTCTCCACCAATCTGTACACATTCTTTTTTATCTTCGACCGGTGAATCTAGACTGAACTAGGAATAGTTAAACAGAATGCAGAGCTCTGTATTTTTCCCGGTATTTTAGTACTTTTGGGAAATAGAGCGTTTTTCTATCAATCTATACACATCTTTTTTTAGCTTCCGCCAATAGAATCTATACACATCTTTTTTTAGCTTTGGCCACTAGAACCTAGATTGAACTAACTGTAGTGTTTTGTCAGCGCCGGTATGGGCAGCTAATCCTCCACTGTGGCAGTCCATAATGATTTTTTGTTGGAGGGAACCGTCGAAAATGTTGAGTTGATTGCCTTTAAAGAGATATCATTGATGTATGGAGTAGTCTCCTGAATGTTTATGCTGTGTGCTGTCAGCCCAAATGAGGGAAAAGTCCTTATCTTCGGCAAGCAAATCACGTAAGATTATCAGCCCTGTTAAGCCAGTTTGAACCGAAAGTATCTGGTCTGCATGCCTACTCAAAGTGATGGCTACTCGATTTTTTGATCCATCATGGGGCTTCACCACAAACGTGATTTCTTGTAAGAATAGAACCCAACACATGCTTTCTATTGATGTTTTTTTTTTTTGTGTGCAAGAATTGCAGGGGTTGGTAGTCTCTGAAAAGAATAAACTGGGGTAAGAAATGCTCCTAAATTTTCAGTGCTCATATTACTCCATGAAGTTCTTGCTCATACACCAAGTGGAGCTTAGCTTTTCGCTAAAGAAGTCCACAGGTTTACGTTCTTGCGTTAGGACAACCCCAATATCTATAGTCAAAGCGTTCTTTTCTACCTGAAACGACTTCTTGAAATTTGGTATGCAAAGAACACGAGTAGAACTTAAACATTCTTTCAGCTTATCAAAACCTACATGTTGCTCATTACCCCAACAGAAAATTTAATGCTTGAGGCAGTCCGTTAGTGTTGCAGCAACGGTACTGAAATAGCGAATAAAACATCCGTAGAAGTCTGGCTAACCCATGAAAGCTTTGAACTACTGTGAGAGAACTAGTAGTTGGGCAAGACATAATAGAATAAATTTTGCTTGGATCTGTTCTCACCCTTCCATGGCTAATAATGAATCTAAGAAAGTGTACCTCCGCCATAGCAAATTCACACTTATCTTATAGCTCGTTGTCTTGTAAAGTGGTGAACAACAATTTGAGGTATTGCATGCCACGGGAATGAAAAAGTTATATATTAAAATTTCATCAAAATAAACAACATGAAATTGACCAAGGAAAGGTTTTAATACCTCATTCATGAGTCTCATGAATGTACTTGGTGCGTTGCATATGATTCATGTTTCTTAGTGATTCTATCCAGTGGCAAATGCAATTTCTTTTGATATAACAAATCTTTAATTTGCATTTTTTTAGAAAGCAGGAACCATTGAACTTCTCAACCTTCTACCTCACTTTGTTGACCACTCCTACTCGAACCAAAATTTTTAAAAAACTCTGCTTTGATACTACTTGTTGGGAGAGATGCGAACTGATTCGAGAGATCGAAGTAAAACTTAAAACAAAAGTGCAAAAAATAAGAAATCATAAAAAATACAATGAACACTAAGATTTAAAATGGGAATACCTGAGAATTGGGAAGAAATCACAGTCATACCACACCAAGAAATCCACTATGAAGAAAATGAGAATTGTACATGTTACAACACACTCAAGTCTCTCATCTCTTTGGAACACTTCAAGAAGCTTCTCTTCTCTCCTTAGCGGAAGAGAAATTGAAATCTAACTTTAACACACTTTTGATTGACATAATCAAAACTAAAATAAGAGAACTGCATAGCTGTGGTTGCTAGTGCAGGAGCATTGTGATAGGGCACTATGGCACTCCAACAGGCGTTGACCTCTGGGTGTTTCAATGTCGCGCTCTCTAGTTTTTGAACCTGGACTAGGCGTTATGGTGCTCCCCTCGGGGCCCTAGAGTGTCAAGCGCTCGGGCTGAGCACTCTTGCCTTCCTTCTGAGTGATGGGGTAGCTCCAAGTGCCGGAGCGCTAAACCGACCTCTAAGGTGCTTGGTACAGGAAATAAATTTTTTTGGGTGGAGGGGGGGGGGTGCGCAACCCAAAATAGGGGAGACACCCCTACCCCTTGGCAAACTTATCTTCAAGCATGAATGACATAACTTAGGAGTTTGAGTGAATATTGATCAATACAATCATGCTCCACATAATTATATGTTGGTCAAGTCTTCAGAATATGATGGATCCGACCAACTTATCTGATAAATCTTCAATTTGTGGCATAGAAAATTTGAATTTCACCGTAACCTTGTTATTTGCTCTGCTGTCCACAGACATACTCCACCATTCATTTTTTTTTAACAATTAATGCGGACACAACACATGGGCTTAGACTATGACGAATAAAGTGCTTTTGTAGTAGGTCATTTACAATGTCTTGTAAGATTTGACATTCCGTCTATAATGAGATAAATTAGGTCCCGGAACAGATTCTATATGATGTTTAATAGCCCGAAAGGAGGAAGTTGATTGGAAGTTCCGAAGGAGGAAACTGGTTGGGGAGTTCCGAAGGAGCGTTGCTAGAGAATTGTTGTAATAAGTTTTGGATTGAAGGGTGTACTTGCATTTGTACAAAATTTTGTTTCGTTAATATTAAAGTAAAAAAAATTGAGACTCCCCCTTGCATGATGAAAACGTTGTGTTCCCGAAACAGCCAAGCAGATTTTTCTAGCTTGTCTTTAGTTTAGGTTGCTTCGTGGTAGTAGACGACAAGAGTGTTGGCTTTATATGTTTCGGTTCAATAGTGTATGCATTTGCACGACCATCATACCAAGGCCCCATCTCGAATTACCAAGGACTCCTTTGGATTAGCCGACCCATTTCAATTATATCAAACAAAACTTCATAATTGAAATGCTTTCCAATCGAAAATGATACTTTGCATAGAAATATAACCATGTGATAGGGAGTATCTTTATCAAGATGCATGATGACATTGTAAGGAAGCTGACTGACGTTAAACATATTTTAGATATCATGAAAAATTTGTTGTTAGTTGGGGCTTTAGAGTCTAAGGAATAAAATGTAGTTATCTAGGCAAGAGTTTTGAGGATATGTTGTGGAGCAATGATTTTTATGAAGGGAGTTCGTCATCACAACCTTTACTATGTTCAGGGTAGTACAGTGACTGGAATGACTACTGATGCTAATAAATGTTCCGATACCACTATGTTGTGGCATATACGGCTAGCTCATGCTATTGAGGTTTCACTTTAAACTTTGTGAAAAAAAGAATTGATAAAAGGAGTGACTTGCAAACTTGATTTTTGTGTGCATTGTGTTTGACAAGAAAACATCAGTACAAAAGGTATTCTAGAGTATGCTCACACAGATGTTTGGGGTTCGACGAAAACAACATTATTCAGCGGACAAAAATACTCTCTCTCTTTTATTGATGATTACTTCGGGTATGTTTGGGTGTACACCATGAAACTCAAAAACGAAATGTTGGAGATTTTCATAACTTGGAAGAAATTGGTTGAGACTCAGATTGGTAAAAAGATATGGTGTATCAGATCAGTTGATGAGGGCAAGTACACTTTAGATGTGCTCTTGCAAGAGTGCCAGAGAGCTGGTATAGAGCATCAATTTACTGTTCGAGAGACATCACAGTAGAACGGGGTGGCAGAGAGGATGAAACGGACTTTGGTAGAGAAAGTTCGGTGTATGTTATCCAATGTTGGGTTGAATAAAATATATTGGGTCGAGGCTATATAATGTGTCGAGGCTATACAAATGGCCTTCAGCAGCTATTGGGAAGAATACCTTAAAGGAGAAGAAGATTTAAAAGAGATGTGGTCAGGACATCCTTCTACAATTTTGGTGTCCAGCTTACTACCACGTGTAGAATGACAAACTAGAATCACGAGCAAAGAAAACAATCTTCATGGGCTTCAGGTGTGAAGTCAAGGGCTTCAAACTGTTTGATCAATCAGAACAAAAAAGATTGTCATTAGCAAGGATGTTACATTCGACGAGGCAACTTGTTGAAAAATTGTGTCTCAAAGCAGATGGAGAGTTCTACTGGGACCACACATATGCAGCAGAAGTTGGAGGTTGGTGCATCATTTGTTCCACAGATTTCATCCATTTGACTTAGATATCTGATTCAGTTGTTAATAATACTCAAGAGGAGGTGGAAGAAGATGCTAAAGTTTAGATTCCTGCTCAGGAATTTATTGCTAAGAGTAGAACCAGGCTCTAGAATGTCTCAAAACCAGCTTGGTTGGGGGATCACATTGCATTTGCAATTTCAACCACAGAGGCATAAATTCCTTGTCACTATAAAGAAGCGGTGAAGGGCCCAGTCTAATTTTTGGAGAGCAACAATGGATGAATAGATAGTCTCTTTGGAAGAATGATACTTGGAGGTTAGTCATTGGGTGCAAATGTGTGTATGCAAAGAAGGAAGGATCTCATGGAGCTGATGTGCGATATAAGATAAGATTAGTGGCAAAAGGTTTTACGCAATGAAAAGGGATAGATTATGACGAAGTGTTTTCCCCAGTGACGAATCATCCCTCAATCCGTGTTCTCGTAGCCCTTGTAGCACAGTATGGTCTGATCTTGGAACAACTACATGTGAAGACCGCACTCCTATATGGAGAATTGCAAGAGATGTATATATTGCAGCTGGTTGGATATGGAGCATCAAAAGACTTTGTTTGCAAACTGGACGAGTCTTTATATGAGTTGAAGTAGTAATCACAACAGTGGTATAAAAATTTAATCAGTTCATGAAGGGACATTAGTACGCAAGGAACTAGTATAATCATTATGCATATTTCAAGAGGTTGGCCAACGACGAGAACTTGCTTATATATGTTGATGATTTGTTGATTGCATCTGCCAGTTAGATTGAGGTTGATAAGATGAAGAATCAACTGTCCAAACATTTTGAAATGGAGTTGGGCGAAGCTCGTAGAATTCTTGGCATGAAGATTCTTAGGGACAAGACAATTGGAAAGGTTTGAATTTCACAAGGATCTTATATTCAGAAGGTGTTGAAGAATTTGGGGTTGATGACTCGAGCAAGGCGGTGAGTCTACCAATTGCATCTCACTTTCAATTGAGTTCAGATCAGTGTCCTAAAGATGAATAAGAAAGGAAAGATATATGATCGGTTTCTTATGCTAGTGCAGTGGGCAGTTTGAGGTATGTCATGGTTTGCACTTGACTAGACATTGGACAAGCAGTTGGTGTTGTGAGCAGGTTTATGCATGATCCAGGAAAGAGTCATTACCATGCTTTGAAAAGATTTTTGAAGTATTTGATGGGTATAATTGATATTGACTTGGTGTTTGAGAGACAATCATCCAGTGCAGATTTGTGTGTAGGTTACTGACTCAGATATGCAGGTGATATGGATAGACGAAGATCTACAACGAGTTATTTATTCACATTGGCAGGAGGTCCAAACAGTTGAAGGTCGTTTCTTCAGTCTACTGTTACTTTTTCTACTATGGAGCTGAGTACATGACAATCACGAAGGCGATGAAGGAAGCAATTTGGATGCAGGGCCTATTTGATGACTTGGAAGTTGAGCAGGAGTTTCTGATGATGTTCTGTGATAGAGTGCAATATTCTTGGCTATAAATCAGTTCATCATGCTTGTACCAAGTACATTGATGGGAGGTACCACTTTGTTCGGGACTTAATTGAAGAAGGTAAGATTCTTTTGAAGAAGATAGATATGAAGGAGAATCCAGTCGACATGCTCAGGAAGGACTGATTGATGAGTAGGGCATTTTGAAGAACTACGCTAGGCTTGATCCTTTCGCGAGGAGGGTGGTACGTAGGCAAATCTCTTTAGCGCAACTAATTTGGAGTTGGAGCTTAGTTGGTTATTTCAGTTTATCTGGAAGTAAAAGATGAGATGAAGACTGTTGTATTTATGGCTTTTATTTAATGAGTTTATTTTATTTGATTTGTTTCCTTTTTTTATTTCATTCTTTATATGCTCTAAGTCTCCTCTATAAAAAATAAATAAATAAATAAATAAACTTAGGGCTCATGAGAGGAGTATAGTAAGAAGTGTTGAATTGTAACCCTGAGTTGTTTTTGTTTCTCCCCATCTGGTGCGGGTGGAATTTTTCTCCCCGTGGACGTAAGCCAATCGATTTAATGTTGAACCACGTAAATCTTTGTGTTTGATTGTTGTTGTGTAAATTTCTACTTTTTCGCATTGTTTTCGCATAACAGAAGTTGCATTGTCGCTTTTGCCTGGTCGACAATGTCTCTTTTCTCGGCTTCGTTCCTCACAAATAAATCTTCCTCTTCATTCCTCTTATGCTTCTGCCATTGCTTCTTCTTTATCTTCTTCTCCTTTTCTCCAAGTCTTGTTCGTTTCCTCACCCTCGTTTTGTTTAAAGACAAAACAAGAGTATAAATTGTCGTTTGATTTCACACAAGTTACACTGCTCGAAATGATGTTGGCATGGGTAAATTATTATTATTATCGTTATTCTAATAATAATAATCATAATAATATCAATAATAATAATTTATTTATTTATTTATTTTTAAAACTGGTTATTAAATAAAGAAGCGATAGGGAGGTAATCGGATGGTCTGCACCATCAATTCTTGTCATAAGGGTGCATTAATTGGATTCAAAAACTTCTAAAGAAGTTCTAATTTCAAGGAAGAAAATATTTGTGGTACGACCTTTTAAAATGTTATTGGTAATTTATAGGAAATGTTCGACACTAATTGAGTTTGATACTTAAAACCTTTTAACTTAAAAAACAATGGAGGTTATAAATCTTTTTGAATAATGATTGCTCTAGATGTTTTGCTTTCGCTTTTATTTACTTGTAGATCTCTTTTATACACATTTTGTGTTATTCCTTGGGAAAGCGTATCCAAAATGAGATGTAAATAGATTTAATTTGACTTGAAACTTATACTTAGTATTCTGCTAACAGAGTAATTTTCAGAAGAACGTTTTCAATAACCATTCTTCTTGGACTTTAAACAATTTGACCAAGGAATCTCTTTATAATAAATCATTTTTCCCATAGGACTGGGCTGTTTAGTTTCGGAATGAATCTTTACATTTTTTTTTAGGGATATTTATAATTTTTTTTGAGCAGATGATAGCAGTCAGATGTCTTTAAGATTGGTGTTGTTGATGATTTGAATTGGACCGTTGATTTGAGTTGAGGCATTGATGTTAGATTGAAAGATTACCATTGATCTAGAGGTGATATGATTAACACTAATTTATAAGAACCGTCATCTTGTTTTGCCAACGTTAAGTTTGGAAGCACAAATCTTGACATTCTTAATTACATCAATCCAAACTCGTTGAATTGTTAGAATTTTATCACACAAATGATTTGAACAGGATATAAGTTTCTGTTGTTGAATATTTTCAATCAGTTTTAAAAAAGGGTATTTATATACATACGACCTAATTCTTATGTATTTACTTTTTACATTCATCTTACCCAAATCTTCCATATCACATAAAAAAAACCACCATTTTAACTGTTAAGGAGCAATATACACACTTTAACACATAGGTAAGGTGGCATATATGTAAAAATCGAAGCTTAGGTGTTAGATATGTAAATACACGGGAATTGATTGGTATGTATGTAAATCATCCTATTAAAAAGCAATAATAGTGTATGTCAGTCTTTTAGGTTTTGAATGGCTCAGCTTCTTGTGTGGCATTTAGCTGAAAATAACCTTGGATGTTGCATAAGTGTAATGTTGCGTAAGGTTTCATTTTATCTCCTCAGTTAACTTCCTTAAATTTGTGCTTATTTTGATGATAAATATGCCCCGAAAAGCACCATTTTGCACTATTATCATGAACATATGAATTTACATATGAAATAAATATCATTTTAACATGAAATATACTGTTTTTATTTATCTCAACATTGTAAAACCACATTATAAACATAGTCCAACTATTCTTATTTTGAATTTTTTTTTTTAAAATGTTATTTCTCACCTTGCAAGTAGTGTTTTTTAATGGGACATCTACATACATACCACACAATTCCTATGCATTTACATAGCTAACATATGAAGTTTGATATTTACGCGTATAACAATTTGGTTTCATATGCCTGAAAATGTGCATTTCACTTTTAAAAAGGTAATAAGGTGGTATTTTTATGTGATGTTAAAGTTGATTGTTATAAACATAAATATGAGAATTTTGGTTTTAGATATATAAGCAGAATTGTGTGGGTATGTATGTAAATGACACCATTTTTTTTTATTCCGCATTTCTAATGCTGAATGCTTGTTTTTCTATCTAACAATTCCTTAAATTTTGTCTTTCCAAGCAGACATTATCATGGTGGCTGGTGCAATATTGGCTGGTTACATTTCATGTCTCCTTCAACATGGATTGGGAAGTTCCCTTTTCTATAAGGTTGTAAATCTCATAGGTTACTCTTGTCATAATTACACGTATCATTTTAATATAATGGGAGTAAAATTCATTAAATATAGGCGCATTTACATACATTCCACACAATTCTTTGCATATTTAAAGCCTAAACTTTCATATTTACAAGCATAATACTCAAATCTTTAATATCACATCCAAAATACCACCAACACCTGCTTTTTAAAAGTGAAATACACATTTTCATGCAAAAAGTTATCACCTGTGTTATAAGTATAAATATAAAAGTTAGGGTGTTAGATATGTAAACACATGAGAATTGAGTGGTATTTATGTAAATCTTTCTTTTTTTTTTTTTTTTTTTAATACCTTTTGATATCTCCAGAAACAATCAATAATGTCAGACCAACAAAATCACACTTCACTGAACAAACCTCCTTTGGTTGTGGAATCCTTAAAAGAAGAAACAGACGCAGGTTGGCCATCTCCAGGAAGACTCATCTCTGATCTTTCTAAATTTGCCATAGAAGCCATTACTAATTCCCTTCTAAACCTCATCTTCTTCCCCCAAAGTCTCCTACCCCGAAGAAAAACCCCAACTCCACTCAAAGACAATCTAATCACACCCCACGACAAACCAGATCCACCTCTCCCTCCCAAGCAATCAAACCCTCCAGCCAAGGCGGAGACACTAACCTCCTCCAATATCAATCCTGATTCCTCTATCAGGCACCAGAAGAGCAGCAAGCCACCCAAGCACAAGGATTCTTCGCTCCCAAGTAAGCACCGGTCGACGAAGCGGCAAGACTACGCCGATTTCTACACCGCAGACACATCTCAGATCAGTTCCAAGATCCCGAAAGATCGAACTCGGCACCGCCTCCGTGAAAAAGATGGAGAAGCTGAGACAAAAGGTGTTGAGAGTAAGCAGAAGGACTACAACGGCGAACACAGGTTTGATCACTATAACATAAACCACAAGTATGGCGCAGATACTTCTTTCCGTTTCTAAAATTCAAAACTCTGTGATGTGTGATGATGGATGTCATTTTGAATTGTTGAGGCTTTGCATTTATTATAAAAATGCCCACAAAAATTCTGCTGCTTTGTTTGAACCTCTATAAAATTTTTGTATCTGCTTTCTTAAATCATACATTTAACTCACCTTTGTATGATTATTGTTCTTTTATAGATTTTTTGTATGTTTTCTTCTTTTATGATTATGTTCTGGTTTGTAGATTCTTTTATTTCTTGGGCCTTTACATACATACCCCTCAATTCTTATGTATTTACATATAGAACACTTTATTTTTTACGTTTATACAACTCCAATTTATAAAAGATGGTAAGGTGGCTTTTATGTAAAAATTGAAATGTATGTGTTTGGCATCTATAATTTGCACAAGAGTTTGCAAATTATAGAGGAATTAAATTGATGTGTCATACTTTAAAATTATGGGAGAGGGTAATTAAACATAGGTTAAGACGTATTACTAATGTTTCTCATAATCAATTTGGATTTATGCCGGGAAGGTCTACCATGGAAGCTATACATTTATTGAGAGGTTTGATGGAGAAGTACAGAGATAATAAGGAGGATCTACATTTTACTTTTATTGATTTAGAAAAAGCTTACGATAAGGTTCCTAGAGATGTTCTTTGGAGAGTCCTTGAGAAGAAAAGTGTTGATATGACTTATATTCAAGTCATTAAAGATATGTATACTAGAGCTATTAAATGTGTTTGAATTGAAGGAGGATTGACCAAATATTTTACTATTTCTGTTGGTTTACATCAGGGATCGGCTTTAAGCCCATATCTTTTTGCTTTATTTATGGATGGTCTTACTGGGCATTTACAAGAGGATGTACCTTGGTGTATGCTTTTTGCTGATGATATCCTCCTCGTGGATAAGACGAGAAAAAGCCCAGGAAAAATTTGAATTATGGAAGTCTACATTGGAGTCTAAAGGTCTTCGTTTGAGTAGAACTAAAACTGAATACATGGAATGTAATTTTAGTAATAGTGGCTTTAGTGACAGAAGTGTAACTTTGGATGATCAAATTATTAAAAGGTGTGAACGATTTAGATATCTCGGGTCCATTGTTCAAAGTGATGGTGATATAGATGGAGATGTTAATATTAGAATTCAGGTTGGTTGGTTGAAGTGGAGGAATGTGTCCGGCCTATTGTGTGACAGAAAAGTACCGCTTAGATTGAAAGGAAAATTTTATAAGATGGCGGTGAGACCTGCAATGCTCTATGGTGTTGAATGTTGGCCTTTAAAAGAGAAGCATAATGCTAAGTTAAGTGTTGCCGAGATGAGAATGATTAGGTGGATGAGTGGCTTTACACTTAAGAGACAAAATGCGAAATGAATATATCCGTAATAGGGTTGTTGTTGCACCAATGACGGATAAAATTAGAGAGAGTCGCCTTAGATGGTTTGGTCACATTAAACGTCGACCACCTGGTGATCCGATTAGGAGAGTGGATTTTTTAGATACAATTTATGTTAAGAAAGGCAGAGGTAGACTTAGGAAAACTTGGGCTTATTGCATAAAAAATGATCTTAATTTATTAGAATTAAACGAAAATTTGACACTAAATAGGACACAATGGAGAAAAAGGATTTATGTAGCCGACACCACTTAGTGGGATTAAGGCTTTGTTGTTGTTGTTGTTGTTCTATGTGTTTGGTATGTAAATACATGAGAATCTTATATGTAAATTTTCCTCTCTTTTTTTTTTTTGGTTTTAAAGTTCTTTATTTTTACATTAATTTTTGTGTGTTTATTGCTTGATAGTCATCTTTACTAGTCTTATGCAATTTATTTATGAGAAATTTACGTGCATGCCACACAACTCTTATGTATTTACATATATCTTGCAGCCAAATTGTCATATTTGCACTTATAACCCTTTTTGTGTCATAAATTTGTGCATGAAAAATGCCATAAGAATTGTGTTGGTTGTATATGTAAATGCCTATTTATTTTATTTTTTGTGTTAATAATATTGGCAGATTGTTTATGCAGATTTTTATAAAGAATATTATAGATTTGTTTCCTACACAAATAGTTCATTTAGATGTTCATCCATATTGGACAACTTTGTAAAAAAATAAATTAAAATTTATTCAAATTCAGATTTACATATGTTGGATAAAGGCACAGTTAGGGCTGTCAAAACGGCTCGTTGTTCGCCAACAGCTCTTGTTCGGCTCGTGTTTGGCTCGTTCGCTAAGTTAACAAGTCTTAATAAGCCGACACAAATAAAGATTTGTTCGTTCTTGTTTGGCTCGTTTTGGCTCGAAATATTATTCCTCAATTATATATATATATATATATATATATATATATATATATATATATATATATATATATATATATATATATATATATATATATATATATAATTATAATGAGTAGTATTTTTAAAAATTTTAAAGATTTATTATCAATTAAAATTATTAAATTAGATTCAAATGATGTTTTAATATAAAAAATAATTCTTAAATCTTACCTCAATCCTTAACATCTTATGGTTACGTGATTAAGGTTGTCAAAACGATTCTTTGTTCATGAATAGCTCGTGTTCGACTGGTTAAGCAAACGAGACGAGTACGAACACATTTTTTGGGCTCAAAATATAAACGAGTCGTTCGGCTCGTTTACAACCCTAGGCACAGTTGTGTAAATATATTTTGCACTATTTCTATTTTCATGGTTCCCTTTTCTTTTAGTTTTAGCCTTTATCTTTTCATAAATCCACTATGGCAATTGAATATTTATTGGATGGGGCATTTACATATATACCACCTAAGTTCTATGTATTTATATATTTAAAACCTAGACTTTGATTTTTATATTTATACCATCGAAATCTTTCGTATTACTTCAAAATTATCATTATAAAGGTGACATATAAGTTAGACATGTCAATAGATACAAATAGAGTGGTAGATAAAAGAAATTCATCATTCTTATATGAGAAGTGTATGTTAAATATGTAAATTCACATTTTTATTGTTTGGCATTTATATAAATTCACCATTTTTTATAGGGGCATTTGCATACAGTCATTCAATTCTTATGGATTCAAGTATCTCACACCAAAACTTTCATATCTACACGTTATGAAATTTGATTAAATTTTTATATCACCTTATGTTTAAAAGCATATTGTTGGGGGAATGACGACACGATCGATCAAGATCTCATGGTTTCTTCATTCTGGGTTGTCATGGACTCTAGTCTACTGAATCAAAGGAGGCAATCGACCCAACCTAGCCGAAGGACACTTATCAATAGCCACAGGTTGCTTCATTGAAGGAGACCTTATAGGCCTGATGTGAAGTTTGTTTCAGGAGACTAATTTAAGTTAACATTAGCGAACAGAAGCCTATGTATCATATCAAATAGACCTATAATCAATATCTCAAAGAGCACGACCATTAGAAGCATTCAGGCTAAATCAAATACCGTAATTTAATAATGTCATTTAGCAGCAACCACTCGATCATCATGATTATCATCTAATACTACAAAATTATCTTATAAAACTAATTTTAGTCACGTAATTTCATAATATATCACGTTTCAGCAGTGACCAAACAATAGAATAGTTTAACAGAAGAAACCTTAAAGCATATTCAAAATTGTCCCATTCGGAAATCACATGAATGAGAGCTCATTAAAATTAAATAATTTCCTATGAGGCCGGACTTTATAATAAGTCTAATAATTTTTTAAATAATTCGATATTTTCAAACTAAATTTTGATTTTTATGGTGATGATCGGAGACTATTTTGATTTGTTTAGGCACTAATCGATCGATTCTTTTCACTAATTTTCAAATAACATTAAAATTCATAGTTTAATGTTAATGTTATTTTAAAATAGCTTATAAGGTCGCTTTCTGTAAGATCATAGTTGGGTTGTGGATCAGATGGCAAAGTTGGCATTTTAAATTCTAATTTCGTGTCTTGATAGGCCACTCATGAATCTGAATCATGCAGAGCTCTGATTTCAACGAACTTGTAGTTAAATTGACTGGATCGATGAGATAGAACCAATGATATGAAAATTAGTCTAATCCGAGTTAAATCAAAACCAGATCAAGTCATTACACTTCTCTTAGAAGATTTTCGGACATATTTGGAAGGTCAAACGGATGTCGATGCTAACAAGCCTATAGTTGAATCGAGCATATCGAGAAGACGAATTCAATAAGCTTAAAATTACTCAATTCCGACATCGTTAAGACACTCAAATGTCCATCAAATACCGTCTGATCGAAGGAATTTCTCCGAACTTTTCAATCAAAATGATTCATATTTTTGCATTAATTACACCCAGAACACTATAAATAGAGTCACACCACTCTCATGAGTGAGAGCTTGAGTCTTGAGAGAAAACTTTAGGCTTTAGGAAGGAATTGAAGTCCAGCACCACTCCCGCCAACGTCAATCGCTGCCGGTAGCGGCCGCGGACCACTGCCGACCTTCATCAAGCACCGCCGACCATCACAGATCTCTGTTGGCATTTGTCAACCGTCGTCGACCACCCCTAACCACCATTGATCACCACCAACCAGACGTCTCCAGTCGACGTTGCAATCTGAAAAATATAATTCTTTTTTACTATCTATTGGAGAAATGATTTCTGCAATCATTAATCAATAGTGGATTTTTACAACTGGTTCAGTCAAGTGATTTTTTTTCCTTTTCAAGCTTTTTCACAAAAAACTTCTGGTGTCATCACTAATTATTTTCCCTTCATCTAGTGTGTGCTGAAATCTCATTCAATACTAAGACAATAATCCATTACTATCCTGCCACAAACTTTCAAGCACGCCTCATATCTAATTTGTAATTTGTGAATTTTAATTATAATAGTTGATTAGTGTTGAGAAATTTAGGGCAAAACAAACAAGAATCGACGCAATCCAGAAGAACACAAAGAGATTTAACGAGGTTCGGCAAAGATGCCTACGTCCTCGGGAGCAGAGCGGCGACTTTCTTTTCACTAATCAGAAAAGAGTACAGAATACAAAATTCAACATTCAGCATTAGTCCTAGGGTTACAACATGACATATTTATAATCATAGAGTACAATATGTAATTACTAAATTACCACTCTATTAAACCGCGGGGCCTTGCCCCCGCACCCCCAACCCACATAATAAACTCCCCAGATTTGCTCGCTCCGCTCCAACATTAATTCCATATTAGGTATATGAGCCATACCTAACAAATCTCCACCTTGGCGAATATCCAGCCCCTTAGGAGATAAATACCTGGGAGTTTCTCGAGCACCAATGTGGGTTGGGCCACCATGCTTCTCTAACGATGTGAATGTTCAACAAGTCCAAGCGATACGAGAACTTGTTGATAGTAACTTGGCATCGGTCAACATATCACTGCATTCTCATCGGTATGAACCTTACGTAACGATATCTCACCGGAAGTTATCAATTCTCCGATCTTGTGATACACGACATCAATGTGCTTGGTCCTCGCATGGTACACCCGGTTCTTAGCCAAGTAAATAGCACTCGACTATCACGATGCAAGCCGAACTCCACCTTGCTCAACGCCCAGTTCCTTCACTAGCCCGAGTAAGCCATAAAGCTTCTTTAGCGGCTTCGACCAACTGCTATGTACTCTTCGCTTCAGTAGATAATGCCACAATAAGCGAGCTGTTGATTTCCGAGCATATATGCCCTCCACCAAAAGTAAACACATACCTGGTTGTAGACCTTCGCCATCCAAATCACCCGCATAGTCCGAATCAACGTACCCCACAGTCGAAGGATCATTCTGCTGGTCGCCAAAGATAATTCCATGTCCTACGGTGCCCTTCGGATACACGAAAATCCACTTGACTCGCTTCCCGATGTCGCCTTCTCGGTTTAGAAATGTATTTGCGGACTTGACTAACAACACGAGCCAAATCGGGACGAGTACATACCATTGCATACATCGAGCGACCAACCTGCACCTCGGCATAAGGAACCTTTGCCATATCTTCGATTTCCTCATCTCGTCTTTGGACACTGTTCCGAAGAAAGTTTGAAATGATTTGTCGATGGAGTGCTTACGGGCTTAGCGATGTTCATCTCGAGCACATGCAGCACTTTCTCGACATAGCCTCGTTGAGATAGACACGATGCGTCTTGAGCCTCTATCCCGTCGAATCTCCATTCCGAGAATCTTCTTTGTAGGACCCAAATCTTTCATGTCGAATTCACGGCTTAACAAAGCTTTCAAACCACGTACATCATTCATATTCTTTGCAGCAATCAGAATATCATCAACATATAGTAGCAGAAAAATAAATGTACCATCATCAAGGCCCTTAACATAAACACAACAATCATACTCACATCGCCTGTAGCCAATCTGAATCATGTAGGAGTCGAACCGCTTGTACCATTGTCTCCGAGACTGCTTGACCCATACATCGATTTCTTTAACCTCGCGAACCGGATGCTCCTCGTCCGGGTTGAGTGCACCCTTCAGTCGCTCCATGTAAATCGCTCCTCCGAATCACCATGTAAGAAAGCGGTTTTAACATCCATCTCGCTCCGGATGCGGATTCCAAATAGCTACCAATGCAAGCACTTGCCACGATTGAAGTATGTCCGACTACGAGAGGAGAAGATTTCATCATAATCTATCCCCTTCTGTCGAGAAAATCCCTTTCTTACCAATCGAGCCTTGAACTTTTCCCCTTCTTTTCCGATACTGCTTGGCTTCCTTTTATAGACCCACTTGCACCCAATAGCCTTCTTTCCCTCGGGAAGCTGAACTCAGCTCCCAAGTGTGATTCTTCTGCAGAGACTCCATCTCCTCAACCATTGCACCCATCCACTTCTCTTTCTCTCGGCTGGTGATAGCTCCTTGAAAAGTGGTTGGATCGTCGCTGTTGGCGAGAAGTGCAAAAGAGACCAAGTCTTCGTAGCCCGATCTGCTAGGAGGCCTTATACTTGGTGCGTCTGCAGTCCATCTTTGGCTAGATTGTAGTCTGCAGATTATCCGGAATGGAATCACCGGGTGTCGGATCCGAACCTTCGACTCTCTCGAGTACTACTGCGAGCGCCGCTCTAGATCCATCTGCACTGTCTACGAGCCAGAGCCGTTCCCGGCACCTTGTCTTGATCTCTGCCGCAACATGGATTGCTCGTCGAAGACCGCATCTCTGCCGATCACCGCCTTCTTTGCAATAGGATCCCAAAACTTGAATCCTTTCACACCTTTCTTATAGCAAGAAAGATGCACTTCTTGGATTTTGGATCAAGTTTCGATCTTTCATCTTCAGGTACATGCACATAGGCAGGACAACCAAAAATTCGTAAGTGATCAAACTTAACTGGATTACTGTCCATACCTCTTCTGCAACCTTGCCACCTAATGAAGCCCGAGGTGATCTGTTGATGAGATAACATGCCATATTCACAGCCTTTGCCCGAAGTTTTTAGGAAGCCACCGCATTCGATCTCGAGCATCTTGCCGCTTTCGGCTAAGGACTCGTTCATCCTTTACGAAACACCATTCTCGCTGCGGTGTCTTCCGAACTGAAAAATGCCTCTGAATCCCATGCTCCTCGCAAAACTTCTTAAATTGTGAATCCGTGTACTCTGTGCCGTTATCGGATCTCAAATACTTGATCTTTCTACTAGTTTGGTTCTCCACCTCGACTTTCCACAGCTTGAATTTAGAGAAAACTTAAGATTTCCGCTCAAGAAATACACCCAAAATTTCTGGAAAAATCATCGATAAAGGTAACATAATACCGAGATCCTCCACTGATGCTTCCACAGTAGGGCCCCATACATCGAATGCACATAATCGAGAATCCCTTTAGTTTTATGCTCTCCGGTCATAAGCCGGCTACAGTCCGTTTTCCGAAAATGCGGAACTTACGAAATCCGAACTTGCGACTTTTCACACCATGCGACAAATTCCTTTTATTCAATTCCGTCATCCCACGTTCATTGAGATGACCCGGACGCATATGTCATAGCTTTGTACTTATCATCATCGACTCGACGGAATGAACTCCACCTACAGCTGTATTCCACTAACGGTTTGTAGATATTACCTGCGGTTAACTTTCCTTTCATCACAGTCGATTGCACCCTTCACAATCACGATGGTTTCCTTATCCTCATCCGCCTTAGGAATAAAACCATTTCGATGTAGAGTGCCCGAGGAAATCGGATTCTTTTCAAATCCGGAATGTGCCTGACATCACATAATGTTCTAACTGTGCCATCATACATCTTAATTCTGACTTCTCCAATATCAGTAATATTGCAGCATCTATCATCACCGAGATAAACTGAGCCAAAATTAGTTGACCTGTATGATGTAAACCACTCCCTGTTAGGTATTATGTGATAAGAGCATCCTGAATCAAGAATCCATGCATCCATGAACTGAGTTGCTGAAACTGAAAGCATATCACCATCACTGACATCTGAATTTTCATCTTGCACCACATTCACAGACTTCGATGATACATCACCTTTCTCATCAGTCTGTTTCTTCAGCTTTGGACAATCCCGCTTTGTATGACCTGGCTCCTTGCACATGTAGCAACGAATCGTCTTCTTGCCTTTGGACTTTGATACGGAATTTCGCCTTCCGGATCCCTCCTTCTCTTTCTTCCTTCCACGATCTCGTTTACCCTTAACATATAAACCGTCGCCATGAGAATTTTCCCTGCATTCTCGCTTCATGCTGGTTGTGAGCCAACAACGGCTGCGAGTAATCTCATCAACTTTAATAGTTTCTTTCCCGTATGTCGGAGTAGTCACCAAGTGTTCATAGGAAGAAGGCAACGAACACGATAGAATCATCGCTCGGTCTTCATCCTCAATATTCACATCGAGCCTCGATAAATCCAGTGATTATTTGATTGAAACCATTAACGTCTTCGCGCTCAATCGAACCTTCCCGCATCTTCAGCCCATACAATTTTTGCTTCAGATACAATTTGTTCGTCAGAGATTTCGCCATAAATTGAGCTTCCAATTTCTTCCAAACCTCCCCTGGAGATTTCAGATTCATCACATGGTACATAACTTCATCTGCCAGACATAATCGTATGGTTGCTGCCGCTCGTTGTTGCAATTCTTCCCAATCTTCATCCTCCATGGCATCTGGTTTCGTTGCTCGCAAAGCCTTCAGGATCCCTTGTTGTGCCAACAAATCCTTCACCCGTGTTTGCCACAATCCGAAGTTACCAGTTCCATCGAACTTCACCACCTCGAATTTCGTACCAGAAATTGTCATCTGAAAATTGATCCTACAACAAAATTTTCCTGCAAGAATGAAAATTGCAACGAACCTTTTTTTTTCAATTCAATTGCTTGCCTTAATTAAGCAAAATGCTTAATTGCCTCCAGCAAACAATTAATTAGCTGCTCCCTTAATCAAGCTTTCCTTGATTTATGATTTCCTTAATCAAGTTTCCAGTGCAAGAAAATTTTCCTTCTTTATTCGGCTAGCAGAATCTTCCCTTAATTAAGAAATCAATTATGTTAATTGATCCTGCCTTAATTAAGGCTTAATTAAGTCACGCCCAGCCAAATAGGAATAAAAGATTCCTTCCTTCTCCGTCTTCGAGGTAACCTGCTCCTGGGCGTGAAAAATTTCTGCTTGCCGCGAACCTCCTCCGTCGCGAGAAACCTGCTCCGCCGAACTGCTTTGCTCGGGAACCTCCTTTGCTGAAACACCTTCACAAACTCTTGCCTGCCCTCTTCGTCACCAAAGATCGCGATTCACCTTCCTGCGCGAAGCCACAAATCGCTGCAAAACTTCTGCCAAATCTTCAATTCCAGCGTCGAAATTCTTCTCTGCCCTCGAACCTCGCTCTGATACCACTTGTTGAGAAATTTAGGGCAAAACAAATAAGAATCGACGCAATCCAGAAGAACACAAAGAGATTTAACGAGGTTCGGCAAAGATGCCTACGTCCTCGGGAGCAGTGCGGCGACTTTCTTTCACTAATCGGAAAAGAGATACGAATACAGATTCAACATTCAGCGTTAATCCCAGGGTTACATGACAGGACCTATTTATAATCATAGAAGTACTGATATGTAATTACTTAAATTACCGATTCTGATTAACCATGGCACGCACCTGCACCCTAACCCACATAATAAAGCTCAAGATTAGCTTCACTCCACTCCAACATTAATTCCATATTAGATATATGAGCCATACCTAACAATTAGTTAATGAAATAATTAGATAACTTGGCACTAAAATAACCAAAATATGGCTATAGAAAGTTATTTTTCATATAAAAACAACTTATATTTGAGTTATGAGAAACTCTGAAACTGTACCCAACAACCAAAACTGACGACCAACATAATCTAATCTTTGTGATCCCATCATCACAATTGGAATATCATCATCTAATATTACAAAAAGTACCCATCAAATCATTCAATTTAATAATTTATCCTGTTTTAGCTGGCCAAAATATAGAATATTGCTTCAGTAGAACAAAGCCAATCCACAGTAACATAGGCCCTTCTGAAAATCAGAAGGATCTTCCTCATACGTCAGAACATTGAGGGTCAAGATTGTGCGCCTTTGAAGCATCACCATCTCCCCCTCTCTCATTAGCCATGTCGCCAATTCATCTCACTGTCTCCTTCTTCCTTCTCACCATCTTCTTCCTCCCCATCCCCGCCAAAAGACTATTCGACTACCCCACGGCCCGCCTTAACACCACCTGGATCAACTCCGGGCCCCTCGCGCGTGACAAGGTCTTCTTCATCGACGGCACACAGTTGCGCACCGTCCTCCTCCGCGGCGCTGATGGCCCCTGCTTCACCGCCGGATTCTTCTGCCCCGCTCCCTGCATTAATGGTCGCTTCCTGTTCTCCATCTTCGTCGTCAACACCAGCTCCTACTCAGAAGCAATGGATAAACCAGAGATGATCCCGCCCGTTCTCTGGTCCGCCAACCGCAACCACCTCGTCGGCGAGAACGCGACCCTCCACTTCACCAAAGATGGCAACTTTATCCTCCGCGAAGCAGACGGAAGCCTCGTCTGGTCGACAGATACAGCGAACCGCTCTGTTTCGTCCCTGAGCCTCACTTATTCCGGCAACCTCGTTCTCCTCGACAGAAACAACAGGTCGGTTTGGTCGTCCTTTGAAAACCCAACGGATACTTTTCTCAACGGGCAGATTTTGAATCTTGGGAAGGAGAGAAGCCTTACTTCCAATTCATCTAAAGTCAGCGCGGCGCAGGGTAGGTTCTTCATTTCTCTCAACGATGAAGGTTTGTATGCGTACGTTGACTCCAACCCTCCACAACTTTACGCTAAGCTTCTACACTTCCCATCTCCTTCCAATGTTAGCTTCGAAAACGGCGCGTTTGAATGGTCTGCTTTCTCTGTGACACCTGTTGCAAATTCAGCGATTTGGGCAATTCAATTTATCAGACTGGAGTTTGATGGGCATTTGAGGATCTACGGGATCGGAATTAACTCGATACCAGGAGTAACAATCTTGCAGGATTACTGGAATTATGTATTGAAGTACTGCGATTACCCTATGGTTTGTGGTCCGTATGGGATCTGTTCCGACGGGCAGTGCAGTTGCCCTGTAAATTCTAGTAATGGAGACTCCAGTTTTTTTCAGCCGATCAGTTGGGGTAAGGTTAACCCCGGCTGCTCTCCTGTGAATCCAATTTCTTGTAATTCGAGCGAAAGTCATCGCCTTTTACCTTTGGGCAACATCTCCTACTTCAATTACATCGATCCAAATGCCTCTGCTCTTCGTGGAACAGATGAAGAAACCTGTAAGCAGGCTTGTTTGATGAATTGCTCCTGCAAAGCTGCTCTCTTTAAGCATGGAGAAGATTTTCTTCATGGAGACTGTTATCTCCCTACGGAGATCTTCTCCTTGCAGAACTCTTCTTCGTCCAGCTACAATTCATCAGCATATATCAAGGTTCAGATCGCGTCAGCATCTTCTCCTCCGCCGTCAAAATCAAATCTTGTCCTCATCTCTGTTTCGTCGACAGTCCTTGGATTAATCCTACTGTCAGCTTCCATCATCGTTTTCTTTTTTCTCAAGCGCTCCAAAACCAGAACATATGCAGAAGCTGATCAGTTCGATATAATGGCTTCATCGCTAACCAGATTCTCTTTCGAAGAGCTGCAGCTTCTGACAGATGGCTTTAGAACAAAGATTGGACAAGGAGGATTTGGATCCGTGTTCCAAGGAACATTAAGAAATGGAACCAAAGTTGCAGTGAAGAAGCTTGAAGGCGTTGGTCAGGGGAAGAAAGAGTTCTTCGCTGAAGTAGAAACCATTGGAAGCATTCATCACATCAATCTGGTTCAACTGATTGGTTTCTGCGCAGAGAACTCCTACAGACTTCTGGTCTACGAGTTCATGCCCAATGGCTCGCTTGATCAATGGATATTCAAAGTGGAACCAGAAGCTCTCCTCTCATGGAATACTAGAAGAAAGATAATCATTGATATAGCCAAAGGGCTCTGTTATCTCCATGAAGAATGCAGACAGAGAATCGCGCATCTGGACATAAAGCCACAAAACATTCTCCTGGATTCAAAGTTCAACGCAAAGGTTGCAGATTTCGGGCTTTCGAAGCTGATTGATAGAGAAGAGAGTGAAGTGATGACTAGAATGAGAGGGACGCCTGGTTACTTAGCTCCAGAATGGCTGACTTCCATCATTACAGAGAAGGCTGATGTTTATAGCTTTGGTGTGGTGATTGTGGAGATTATGAGTGGAAGAAAGAATTTGGATCCATCTCAGTCTGAAGAAACTGTTCAGTTAATTGCTCAATTAGATGAATTGAAGGCTGATTTATTGCCTGGATTATTTAGGGGAAGTAGTGGTGATATAGAGTTGTATGGTGAAGAAGAGATGAAGAAGATGATGAGAGTTGCAGTGTGGTGTTTGCAGAGTGATAGTAAAAGAAGGCCAAAAATGTCCACAGTTGTAAAGATTTTGGAGGGTTCTGAAAAATTGGAATCTGATATGGATTATGATTTCTTTAGATTCTATGCGGCTATGGTGGAAGGTGCAGTTCGGTCGGCATCTTAGCTTACTTTTTTTTTTAATGTTTGATTGATTCTAATTTGTGCTAAATGCTTTTTATGAATTTAGAAGCAAATGAGAATTTCTTTTATTTTCTTTCTTGTATTGCTTTTTTTTTCAATTTTGTTTAATCAATTCGCTTGTGTTCATAGGCAGGGAGATTCCACTAGCAACGAATGGGGAGAAACAAAAAACGGCTTAAGATTACAACTCGACACTTTTCAACATCATACGATCTCTCTCACATGAGCCTTATATACTTTATATAGAAGAGGATTATGACATACATAGAAATAAACCAATAATGAAACAAAATAATTAAAATAAAAGCCATTAAATACAATAATATCCACTTTATCTTTTACTTCCAGATAAGTGAGAAATGATCTACTGAGCTCCAACTCTAAATCAGCTGCATCAAGATGTTTTCCTATGCACTCCTCTTGAAGAGATCAAGGCTCACGAAGTTCTGCAAAATGCCCGACTGGGTCCTGAGCTTGGATGTTCACCTAAATCCTGTAATATGTGAAACTCTGGACTGATAGTACTTTTGTGAGCATGTCTGCTGAATTCTCCTTTGTATTTATTTTCTTCAACATAACTTTACCTTCTTCAATCAAGTTCCAAACAAATTGGAACCTCAAACAAGCATGATAAATTAGATTTGTAGTCAAGAATATTGCACTCTGACTGTCACAAAACACCATCAAAGACTCCTGATCAACTCTCAAGTCATCCAGTAGGCCCTACATCCATATTGCTTCTTACATCGCCTTCGTAATTACAAGTACTCAGCCTCAATAGTAAACAAATGAACATTAGACTCAAGAAATGACCTCCAACTGGTTGGATCTCCTGCCAATGTAAAAAAATAGCCCGTCGTATATCTCCGCCTATCCATTTCACTTGCATAGTCAGAGTCAATGTAATATGCACACAAATCTGCACTGGATAACTATCTCTCAAATATTCAGCCAACATCAACTATACCCCTTCAGATACCTCAGAATACTCTTCATAACTTGCCAATGACTCATTTATGGATTATGCATGCATCTGCTCACACACTACAAGAAAAAACACTAAACCTGATGGCAAAACCGACATTCTTAACTTATGTCGGTAAAAATGTTCTATTTTACGACAGTTTATATGATGAGTTACTTCTAACGGTATAACAGCAGGACATGTAGTCGCTTTTTCAACAGTAAATTATTTTTGACGATTTTTTTATTATTAACGATACAAATTTCTGTTGTTTATAAGCAAATAATAACCGACAAGCTTATGTTGTCGATTATTTATGAACCCACAATTTGACGAGGTGTTAATCGATGAGGTGTTTTTAATAAGCGACGAAAAATATCGTCGGTATTAAAGTTAATAACCAACATATTTTATGTCATTTGTAAGTCATCGGAAATAATCATTTATACTACCAAAATTGCGATGTCCCTAGTCTTGCGCTAATCCTCTCTCACTCGGTCTCGGTATATCCCTGTCCCTAATCCTCCCCTCCCCTCTCTGGCGACTCCAATGCCTCGGTGACCCCAGCTCTGGCGACCCCAGCTCCGACGACTTCACCACTCCAACGCTCACAGGTATGGCCAATCATCATTTTTCTTTAATTATGGATGCTCTTAGTGGACATTTATATGAGAATGTTCCTTGGTGTATGCTTTTTGCCTTTGATATCTTTCTTGTGGATGAGACTAGGGGTTGTTAGGCTACAAGTAGGATTTAAGTTAAACAGAATTTACTAAATCCAGTAAATATGAATTTATTAAATTTAAATATTTTTAAATTTGAAATGATGTTTGATTCAATTAAGGTTAAATCCTATTAAACTCATTTAATGTGTAGAGGCTGTTTGGTACAAGATTTATGTAGCCAAACTACAAAAAAAATGCCTCTGTAAATCCTACAAGTTCTTAAATCTCATTTTTGCTCCATTTAGTCTTAAGTTCAGAATTTACCAAATCCCATATGAAGCAGAATTTACCGGAGTTTAATCTATTTGAGGTGTTTGGTTCAATTAAGGTCAAATCCAGTTAAATCCATTAGAAGTGTTTGGCATATATCTATTTAAAAAAATTTTTTCCTAGTTTGAATCCATTAGATCTAACTAATAAGTTGATTTAGTAAATCTGGATTTAATAAATGGAACAACCAAAATTGGATTTAACTTAACAACGGATTTTTATAACTTATTTTCGGTGTTTGGCTGGATTTTAGTTAAATCTAACTTAAGTCCTCTTAAAAAAATCATACCAAACACCCTCTTAATTTATGGAGGTCAACATTGGAGTCTAAAGGCCTTCGTCTGAGCAGATCAAGAACTGAATACATGAAATGTACTTTTAGCGGTTGTTGCTCTAGTGGTAGAGTTGTAACTATGAGTGATCAAATCAATAAAATGTGTGAACGTTTTGGAAATCTCTTGTCTCTCATTCAAAGTTTAGGTGATATAAATGGGGATGTGACTGGTGGATTTCAAGTTGGGTGGTTGAAGAGGAGGAATGCATCTGACCTATTGTGTGATAGAAAATACTATTTAGACTTGAAGGAAAATTTTATAAGATGGTGGTGAGACCAGCAATATTCTATGGAGCAGAATATTGACCTGTAGATTATAGGACAGTTCGATAGGTTTTAATAAATCCTGTAAACCTAAAATTATTAAACCCTGAGGTACGTGCCAATTTTGGAATTGGATTTAGTTCGAAAAACGATAATCGCTCAAAAATTGATTCTAAGCTTGACACGCACATAAAACTCGAGTTGACATAAACATACAGAGGTACGAGCCAAGATTTTGGATCAGATTTTTTCAGAACATACATCATCTCGGCTCAAAGTTTGATCGTTTAACATCTTAGTAATGTAAGTTCTGTCGAAGATCATTAAACATTCGAACGTAGAAAACTTTCAATTTTTTCCAAAACTAAGCATTGCATTTTCATATTTCCACAAATGAAACAAAAAAACTTATAGATTTTTGAACATATAAGCACATAAAAATTTCATCTTTTATAAATTTATAAACACAACACATGAACTTTAATCTTTGCATATATAATATTTAATTTTTTTATAAATTTACACATACGACGCATAAGCTTTAAGGCTTACACACAAAACAATACTTAAATTTCATGAATTTATATATATAGCTAATGAACTTTAAATTTTTACACATGTAACACTTAGATTTTTATAGGTTTTGCATATACAACACATAAACTTCAAAAATTTAAAAACATGAAACTTGAATTTTCATAGCCTCACACATACAAATACATGATCTTAAAGTTTAACACACATAACTTGAAGTTTAACTCTTCCTCTGCTTTGCTTAAGTTCAGGATTAAAAAAAAAGTTACAGAATTTAGAAAACTTGGCAATGAGTGAAGAAGGGATTAGGTGAAGAAAGAGAAGGTTACCTTCCTCAAAGTTTTTGGCTCCTTAAGTCTGTTTGATTTCTTCCAAAAAGAGGAAAAATAAAAGGAATAGGAGACTTGTTGTGGAGGAGTTAAGTTGTGGTGTTGTGCCTGTGAGAGGATCGAGTCTTGTGAGTTGCGAATCGGAGTTCCTTTGTGCCGCTCTTGGAGGTAAATAGGCGAAGGTTTCGGGCGCAGAGGGTGAGAGGCATTGTCACGGTTGAATGTGGAAGAAAGGGAGGATTAGCCGACGGAGGGCTTCGGGCAAAGGAGCTTGTGGAGTCGAGGACTTAACAAAATGGGAAGCTCAGAGGTGAGGTAAGCATGGGTTTCGGGAGCAATGGAGCAAGGGAAGGAAGTGATGGGAAGTTTTGGGCAGAGGGATGGGAGATCGCTTCAATGTGGCGTGAGGGAGTCATTATTCATACGGAGCACGTAAGCAGTCAGCAGGCAGCTCCTGCTCCTCCGATACCCATCCAATACTCTCTCAATACCATTCCAATACTCTCTCAATACCCAATATCAAATACCCAATACCCAATAACCAATACCATGTAAATCCCCTCCCAGTACCCTTAAAATCAACACCTAGCGCTGGGTACATGCTCCGGATGGAATAATTCGTCGTGAGGGAGAGGCTTTAGCGGATCATGGTCTTTTATTGAAGGAATATTACATTAGGACTCAGTAGGTAGAGTTATGTGTCTAGTTCAATAAAATGACTCCATGTAGAAGTGACATAAAAATAAAAAAATTGCGCGGTAACACGGGAGTAACACGGGGGAATATTCTTCCCGTGTTATTCCACATTATTAAGTGTTATTGTAATAGTTTTGATGTGTTATTGTGTTATGAGAATATTCTCGGTGTTATAATAATACAATAACACATCAATAACAACTGAATAACACATAATAACACCTGAATAACGCAAAATAATAAGGGGAGAATATTTCCTATGCTACTGGGCCGACAGGGGAATATTCCCCTCTTGTTATTCAGTTGTTATTGTGTGTTATTCATGTTTTATTATGTGTTATTGTGTTATGAGAATATTCACTGTGTTATAATAACACAATAAAACGTCAATAACACATTAAAATTACCACAATAACACTTAATAATGCAAAATAACACGGAAGAAATATTCCCCCATGTTACCCTCGTGTTACGACACTGTTTTTTTTATTTTTCTGTCACTTCCACGTTGAGTTATTTTATTGAACTCCGCGCGTAGCTTTACGTGCGAAGTCCTGATGTAATATTTCTTCCTTTTTATTAGGGAGTGTCGTGTGCTACGTTAGATGGGAGGGGAGTGTGCCTTAGTATTTACACACACACACACCTAAAAAAAAAAAAACACTATATTTTTTTAAGTCCCCTTCTAAAAAAAAAATTAAGTTATATGCATCTATTTATGGGAACCATATCCATATTAACAGGAGTGTCATTATGGGGTAAAATTGAAGTACCGGATGCGTTCCTGCGATTTGAGAGCCATATGGGGGGACCAAAAAGCTTCTCTCTCCAGTTATTTAAAAAAATCATACCAAAAATTAAAAATTTACAATCAAGCGGCCACAAAACAAATAAAAATTAGTTTTTTTTTTTTTCCAATGATCGTCAATTTCTGTTCAGTGATTAGAAATTTCGCTCTCTTTCTACAAAAACATGGAATTTTACTCTGCTTGGAGAGCTTTAATGGCTTCCACTCTGCTGCGATGTTTGATAATTCCCAAAGAAGTCAAACTCTATATCAGATTCCACCTCTTCAAAACCTTCCAAAACCTTAACCACCACAGACATGGCCGGCCTTCTCTTACAATCACTCTGCAGGCACCACATAGCTAATCCCATCAGCTTAACCGCATCTTCTTCTTCATCTCTGCAACTGTTTCTGATGTTTGGCATAAAGATATCCGGCAAAGATTCAATCTTTAATGTTTCTAAAAGAGCAATTAACTGAACAGCTTCTTCAGGCTGAGAAGGATCTAAGTTCCTTCTTCCGCTCAAGATTTCCAGAACTACAACTCCGAAGCTATAAACATCAACTTTTTCAGTAATGATGGAAGTCAACCATTCAGGAGCTAAATAACCAGGCGTTCCTCTCATTCTGGTCATCACCTCCCTCTGTTCTCTATCAATCAGCTTCGACATTCCAAAATCTGCAACTTTGGCTCTAAATTTCTCATCCAGTAGAATGTTTTGTGGCTTTATGTCTAAATGTGCGATTCTGTGACGGCATTCTTCGTGTAAGTAGCAGAGACCTTTAGCGATATCAAGGATTATGTTTCTTCTGGTTTCCCAATCCAGCGAAACTTCTTCTTCTTCTTCGTGTTCTTTTGGGAAGATCCATTGATCAAGAGATCCATTGGGCATGTACTCATAAACGAGAAGTCTGTGTGATTTCTCAGCGCAGAAACCGATTAGTTCTACGAGATTAATATGGTGAATGCTTCCAATGGTTTCAACTTCAGCCAAGAACTCATTTTTCCCCTGACCGAGACCTTCAAGTTTCTTTACTGCAACTTTGTTGCCATCGCGCAATGTTCCCCAAAACACAGATCCAAATCCTCCTTGTCCGAGCTTTCTATTAAAGCCTTGGGTTGCAATATAGAGTTCGTCGAATGAAAATCTGATTAGAGCTCCGCGCACTCGATCGAACTGATCACTGTATTCAATTTCTTCAGATCTTCGCCTTCTGAAACGGAGAATGATGACCAATATCACGGAGGAGGTGAAGAGCAAGCTTCCGAGTATGGCAATGAATACACTGATTCTGTTTAATTTTTCCTTCGATGTTGAAGAATCCGTCACAGAATGATTTGCTGTTACTGGTTCTGCGTTCTGCACCTTGATGTACGCTGATGAGTTGTATTTACCCGAAGAAGAGATCTTCAAGGAGAAGATCTCCGTAGGGAGATAACAGTCTCCATGAAGAAAATCTCCAGCATACTTAAAAAGCGCAGCTTTGCAGGAGCAATTCTTCAAACAAGCTTGCTTACAGGTCTCTTCATCTGTTCCACGAAGAGCGGCAGCATTCGGATCGATGTAATTGAAGTAGGAGATGTTGCCCAAAGGTAAAAGGCGATGGCTTTTTGCAGATTGACAAGAAATCGGATTCACAGGAGAGCAGCCTTGATGCAAAATACCCCAACTGTTCATCTTGAAGAAACTGGAGTCTCCATCACTAACATTTACAGGGCAACTACACTGCCCTTTGGAACAAATCCCATACTCCCCACAAGCAATTGGATAATCACAGTAATCAATTTGAGAATTTGTCAAGTCAGACAGCATCGTTAGTGTGGGATTGAAATTATGCCCGATTCCATATACTTTCAAATGGCCATCGAAGTCCAATCTAATGAACACAACAGCCCAATTCTCTGAGTTTTTAACTACTGTAAGATTATCATCAGGCCATACAAGGAGGTCGTCCTTCAACGTGAGATTGTAAGTTGGAGTTATTGTCCTGCCCTGTTGTAACAACTCGAAATAAAGCAGAGGAGGGCTGGAGTTAACGTAGGCGTAAAAGCCGTCTCCTTGAAGTGAGATATAGTACTTACCTAAAGTGGTATTATCCGCAAGGTAATTGGAAGTAAGGCTCTGTCCAAGTTTTAGCGTCTGCCCATTAAGCAGAGTATCCGTTGGGTGATCGAAGGAAGACCAAACAATCTCATTTTTATCATTGAGAAGCATAAGATTGCCGGAAGAAGTGAGATTCAGGGATGTAACAGAGCTGTTTGAGGTGTTGGTTGACCAAACGAAGGTACCGTCGGAGTCGAGGAGGATCAAGTCGCCGCCTTTGGAGAAATGGAGGGTCGCATTCCAGTTGACGAGGCGCTCGCGGTTAGCTGACCACAAGGAAGTTGGGTTGTTGACGATATCGTTGAGTTCGGAGTAAATGGTCGTGTTGACGACAAAGATGGAGAAGAGGAAGCCATGGCAGGGAGGGAAGCAGTGGAATCCGCAGGCGAAGCTGGGGCCGCCGGAGCTCCTGAGGAGGATGATGTGAACCTTGGCACCGCTTATGAAGTCGATTGCGTTGGAGGTTACGGGGTGGTTGTTGATCCAGGTGGTGTTGAGGTTCGCCGACGGGTAGTCGAGCTGGGTCTCTGCGCGGCTGAAGAGAAAGAGGGAGGAGAGGAGGAAGATGAGGGCTGGTGGCATGACGGGGGAGCCTGGTGAATGGTTTGTCTGTTGAAAATTGTATGGATTTTTTACATTTATACCAACCAGTTGGGGTTATTGTAATATTGAAAATTGTAGGAAAGATCAGCAGGGTGGTATAAATGTAAAACAGTAAAGTTTATGTGTTAGATATGTAAATACATAGAAATTGGGTGATATATATGTAAATTCTAAGTCATCACTGTCAATGCCTGCTAATCTGGGGTGAAAATAGTAAAGCAATTAAATAAATAGTGTAAATATGATCAAGTTTCTTTGGGCAGAGTCTGTCAACCATAAAATGGACAAAGAAAATGATAAATAAATAAATTAAAAAATGTTATTTGCAAAAATGACCATATGCCATTTGGTCTCTTCTGCAAGACCTCCAAAAATAATAATCCAATATTACAAATGTGGCCAAAAAAAAGAATCAATTGAGGATTTTCTTATTTCAACTCTACTAATTAAAGAAGAAAACACTCAATTCCTTATGTAAGTTCATATCTCACGCATAAACTTTCATTATTACATCACAATATAATTTTATTAATAAAAGGGAAATTTACATATATACCGCGCAATTCTGATGTATTTAGATATCTAACACCTAAAATTTGATATTTAAGATTATAATGTCTTGGGTTGTAAAGATATAGATTAAAAGATGCATTTCACTGTTAAAAAGGAATTTATAGCGATATTGTTGACGTGATGTTAAAGATCTGAGTGATATGCATGTAAATTCATAAATAATTTGTGATGTGTAATATTTAAAATTTTGAATGGTTAAGAAAAATCTTGTTTTGCATTTTTTTTTTCTTGTTTGAAAGGTAAGTGTAGTGCAATTTAGGGCGGAAAAAAAACATAAATCTACTCAAAACCAAAAGAACACACAGAGATTTAACGAGGTTCGGCAAAGATATCTATGTCCTCAGAAGCAGAGCGGTAAATTTCATTATTTCAGAGGAGTTAGTACATACTCATAGGGTTACACATCTATTTATAGATAAAACCCAAGATAAATTTATAAAAAACGCTCTCACTCCGCCCTACCCACTAAATTCTAAGAGACGCTTCTATTCATCAAGAGACACACCTCTTTATTTCAAGAGATTCTAAATTTCTGATATATTAGTCATCCCTAATAGTGAGCCTTAAGGGAACTACAGTGGTTAATGTGTGAATCCAACACTTACCATGGGAGACCGGCCTCGACCACTCAACGGCGGATTCATCTGCATTAAACTTTTGCATATCTCACACATAAAATTTCAAAGCACTTTGGTGGAGTAGACCTATACCCACCTTCCTCGTGGGTCAGCTAACTGCGGGCGTCTGGTCAACTGGAACGCCACCGTCTACTTCACCGAAGGCGGCGACTTGATCCTCCTCGACTCCGATGACTCCTTCGTTTGGTCAACCAACACCTCAAACCGCTCTGTTTCATCACCGAATCTCACGTCTTCCGGCAATCACGCTTCTCAAAGACAAAAATGAGACTTTTTGGTCTTCCTTCGATCACCAAACGGATACTCTGCTTAATGGCCAAACGCTAAAACTTGGACAAAGACTTGCTTCCAATTACCTTGCTGATAATACCACTATAGGTAAGTGCTATCTCTCGCTTCAAGGAGATGGCTTTTACGCCTACGTTAACTCCAGCCCTCCTCTGCTTTATTTCGAGTTGTTACAACAGGGCAGGATAATAGCTCTAACTTACAATCTCACATTGAAGGACGACCTCCTTGTATGGCCTGATGATGATCTTACAGTAGTTAAAAACTCAGAGAATTGGGCTGTTCTGTTCATTAGATCGGGCATAATTTCAATCCCAGACTAACGATGTTGTCTGATTTGACAAATTCTCATTTTGATTACTGCGATTATCCAAACGCTTGTGGGGAGTATGGTATTTGTTCCAAAGGGTAGTGTAGTTGCCCTGTAAATGTTAGTGATGGAGGCTCCATTTTCTTCAAGATGAAAAGCTGGTATCTTGGATCAAGGCTGCTCTCCTTTGAATCTGAATTCTTGTCAATCTACAAAAAGCCATCACCTTTTTCCTTTGGGCAACATGTCCTACTTCAAAGGGAAAAATATTACATCCGGACTACGCACGTAGAGGTGCGTGCGGAGTCCAATCTATGGGAGACACGTGGAATCCCACAATAACATGCAATAACGCGAAATAACACGAAAGAATATTCCTCGTGTTATTCCGCGGTTAGCGGTGTTCCGGGCGGAATAAATCGGGGAATATTCTTCGTGTTATTCTCGTGTTATTCCGCATTATTGTGGTGGTATTATAACACCACCACAATAACACATCAATACTACGCGGAATAACACGAGAATAACGCGGAATAACACGGGGGAATATTCTTTGTGTTATAATACTACCGCAATAACACATGAATAATACGGAATAACACGGAGGAATATTCCCCGTGTCATTCCGCCCAAAACACCGCTAACCGCGGAGTAACACGAGGATATTCCCTCGTGTTATTCCCGTCTTATTGCGCGTTATTGCGGGATTCCACTGGGATTCCACGTGTCTCCCGTGGATTGGGCTCCGGATGTACCTCTATGTGCGTAGTCCGGATGTAATATTTTTCTGATGAAGAGACCTATAATCAAGCTTGTTTGATAAATTGCTCCTGCAAAAAGCCAAAAAAAACCTTTAAATAGTGAATGATATTATTTATTATTTTCTATTCTAAAATAAGTAAAACTTATGATGAAATTTTTATGAAGTTGAATGATACATAAGTGGTTAATTAGGATTCTCATTTGGTCGTTAAAAACATGAAAATATAAAAATGTAAATTTATGAATTGTTGAGGATTAAAAAATGTAAAAGTTTGGAAGATTAAGTGGAGGAAATTTATGGTTCTAAAATGTTTAAATCACTGACTTAAACTTCCCACCACAGGTTGGAAAGACTTGTATGATCATATAAAGGAGAATTAACAATATGTCATCAATTACAAATTTAGCATAAGGATTTTAAAAGTGTCATAATGAATTATAAAGCTCAAAATGAAAGTTCTTAAGTGAGGCATAAACAACAAAACACTATAAAAATTGATAAGTTTTAACCTAATTTAGGGGTACATTTACAAACATCTTTAAAATTCTAAAAATATCCTAAGTTGTCTGAATTATGAAGGCTAACTTACTGAAGTTAATTGTTAATCAACAAAATAAAAATACTTAAGAAAATTTTGATGGGTTAAATGGAGGAGATTTAATTATCAAACTAAACATTTAGAATTACACCCCACTTGGTAAAATTTGAATAACTTTCTTCATAGAATTTCAATTTGAGCAAAGCCTTCACCCATAGGTTAAGTGAAACATAAGGACTAAAAGTACACAAAACCTATCTTAAACTACTTATATTTTTTATTATTATCTCTTCTAAAATTCGCCGGTGAATTAAATAATTCATGAAAAATTTATATGAACTTGAAATGGCTTGAAATTTTTTGAGATTATTTAGAATCATATTCTAAATGTCTTAACAAGATTTTATGCATTTTAGAGGTCATTTAGATATATTATGAATTTTTAAAATAAAACTATCTTTAAAAATATAATAATTCAAAAAAATTAATTAAAACACTAAATTCCACAAAAATTTAATCGAATACACCTTAACTCAAAAGACACGTCCAATACTTAATGGTTTTAGTTTTAAATAGCATTCTCAAACTCTCTTTTAGCAACTGGGGACATTTAAAATGTGAGTACATATGAATCATTGAGCTTGTGTATAAGTTGGAGGTGATGGTGGTACAAGCGATGATAAAAAAGACAACTAAGTATGTGGGATAGTCGAATAGTATTGTATCTCATAACCCGATGACATCGTGAGGGTGCACGATTGACATTACTATCCTCTAACATTTGTTAAAATGTTGCCCTTACTCTCATGGGCTACTGGTGGTTCTAGCACAATGGTGTGACCGACTCATGAACTGCTTGACTTACAAAATGTGAACATATAATACATCTTTTCCGATAAACCTTATATTTTGCCTGCTAAACAAAAAGCTTAAATTATTTAGATGTATGACAAATTAAGAAATTTTTAATATTACTTTTGGCTTGTTAATGCGTTAGTCACAAAGACCGGGCTGAAGGTTACCCTCCCTTGATTGCCTTAATGGTATCATTTTACCCTATGTTGGGTCTCATATACATAATGCTGATGGTTGTTTACGGATGTCCCTCGAGAATTATCAAGGCTTCGGTCATCATTCTGAGTACCCCTAACTTGAACTCTTATACCCAACTCTGATATTTCATATATTATTACCTTATTTTACATATGAAACATATAATTGCAATTCTTTTCTGAAATATCATCAGAAGCGATAGGTACGTACTATCACTTTCTAGTTACTACACTTTATAATATATATTTGTTTGTTTGCACATGCAACATTACTAGTTACTTATTATACATGTAAAAAACCCCTATGTAGAGGACAGTTGGCTACCTGTTCAGGAGTAACCCTATAACAAAAATCTGCGACCAACAATAATCGACAATCACAAATTCGAACAGACTTCTTAAAACCCAAAACCATCACATTAAGGGGGCTTGGAGCAAGCTTTCTGGAAGCAAGACGATGATGCAAGCGGATCGAGGATAACTTTAGACAACTATCAAGACTAAAACATGAAGCAAAGAATAAACCCCAACTAAATTTTCCTTAGACATAAACAACCATAAACTCATAGTACTTTGAGATTGTCTGTCTAGTAAGATATAAATCATCACACTATCTTTAGCCTTTCATATGATTGTATGTTGATATAAGTCATAACTCTTTTTAGGATTGTGATGTTATTAGTTTGGTATTATACTCGCATATCTTCATAGGCTATTTACATGATAGTATATTATGCAAGTGTAAGCCCTAAATTTGAATAAAAAGAAGTAAACATTAAATAACTTCACTTCCAAAATGTGATGCTAAACAATAAGGTAGTTTGAGAAGTCAATGAGGTTTGCCTCAAAAGCTGTGACAACCCCTACTTTTCACTCCTTTGGTCTTCAAAATATTTTTTCCTATTTGAGCCTTCCCACTTGATTTTCGTATGACCAATCATGAAAACTCAACTTTAAATTCTTGAAGACGAAACATTTGATTTTAATCGAGAGTTTTCTTAGGTGACTTTGGATGTCTGAGATGTAATTAACTATGGAGGCTTGCCCCTATAGAGAATTAGGAATCCAAATAATATAAATCCTATCTAATCTTTATATTAAATAAAATAATTGTCGGTCAGAAATGTTGCAGATTAAATAAGAGCTATAAATTTCTTAGTTTAAATGGTTGAGCATACTAACAAATGATGTGCTTACCTTTCACGGAGGTTTATCACTCATGGTATTGTACTCAACTATCTAAACTATTAATGAATAAGATCTATTCGGTTTCATGTTTTTTTTTTAATTTAAATGTTATTTTCAAACTATATATATAAATTAAATTAAATTACATGTACCATGGAAAAATCGATCGACGACTCTTTCTTAGGTCGATGCTCACTTCGCTGGCCCGCAATTTGGGGAAGGAGGTCATGATTCCTCAGTTGTTCAGACTTTCGCGAAGAGAGATTATTATCTTTGGATATACTTTTACGCATTCCCCCTAACTGCTTAAATTGCTTCTTATGTGTGTTGATGGCCTCGTCTGCAAAGATTTAGGCCTAAACGCTATGGACAAGGTCAACATAAGAACGAACTGTCTCTCACATTAATGATGAGTAGAAGGGTCTATGGTAGAGCACCCCAAGAAAGACTCCTAGTAACTCTGAATCCACATTCGGAATCTGTCGGACTTCAGTAGAAAACCTGCGGAAGTAGTCCTTGAGTGATTCTCCTTCACTTTAACAAATTCTCAATAGATGGGATAAATCCTTGATGATCTGTCAATTTTCTATGAATTGGTCCAAGAACAATTTGACAAGCTCGCTAAAAGTGTTTACGGTACCCCCCCAAAAAAGAATAAAACCAGGTTTGAGCTTTTTCTTTGAGACTGACTGGGAACACTTGACACAGAAGCGCATCAGATGCATGCTGAATGTGCATAATGGTTTGATAATGATTAATATGCTCATAGGAGTCAATTTTCTCATAGGCGTAGATGTTCGTAAGTTTGAAGCATATTGGGATGTAGTGTTGAAAGACCGCATCCGCTAAAGGAGAGGATTCATAGATGTTACGGCGAGTGGGGAAGTGATTCTTTTTATCTAGGAGGAACTCTTTCGGGTCCAGATGTTGTAGTTCATTACGATTGACATCATCTAGAATTGCAGTAAGACGTGGAGGTCCCAGATGAGCTGTGCAAGATGGATGAGTGGAACTTACAGTATCTATGAGTTCAGCATCACAACCTGGTAGTGGAAGTGTCCCTTCTTGGGGAGGGGGCCGGTACGAGTTCCTCTGAGCATTATGTTTCCCATAGGTTGTGGATTTAATGGTAAATGAGCATCGTTCAACGGTGTGGGCAGCGGCCGATGAGCCTCGCGTAGGAGCTGTAGGATCTTTAGTTGAGACTCCTTCATTCTACACATTTAGTCTTCTATAAAATGACCTAAAACGCCTTCGTTGGTGGGATAATGTCTTCCCGGGAGTTCGAAAGGGAGGCTCTGTTGTCATGAATATTGTGTTTGCTAGTTTTGTAGTAAGCCGCATAAGTACTTCAGTGGTAGGATTGAAAGATTCCCACAGACAGCGCCAAACTGTGCGTACTAAATAATTCACGGCGTTATAGTGATTGATTATCGTCATAGTGTTGCACGAGAATTCTGAACACATTTAGATAAAAGAAAACAACCAATATTGACACAATGAGTTTTTACGTGGAAAACCCGTAAAGGGAAAAAACTACAGGGTCTGGCCCAATTGTAAAATTTCACTATAGGTTGATGATTACAAAAACCCTCGTCCCACAGACAACAAAATGTTACTAGGTTTTTCAAGTTACAACATCGATTAACGACGTCCTATCGATGGTGATCGGCGGTGTTTGGAGGTGATCGACAGCGGTCACCAGTAGTCAATGACGAACGATTGTGATTGATGGCGACAGTTGTGCTCGAAGACTGTGGTGGTTGTCGACGACGATTAGTGGTGATTGGCGATGGTCAATGACAATCGGCGGAGCTCAATGGTGGTCAATGGCGACCGGTGGTGATCGACAGTGACAGGGGTGGTGTTGGACTTTAGTTCCTTCTCAAAGTTTTAAGTTCTCTCTCAAGTCTTAAGCTCCCCTCTCATAAGAGGGGTGGGGCTCTATTTATAGTGTTCATGGTACAATTAATGCAGAAATATGAACCACTTTTATCGGACGGCCCGAAGAGCTTCCTTCAACCAGACGGCGTTTGATGGACATTTAAGTCGAAATTGAGCAATCTTAGGCTAATTAGATTCGTCTTTATCGAGGCGCTGGATTCTACTATAGGCTTACTAGATTCAACATTCGTTTAGCCTTCTAAATATGCTAAAAAAAACTTCTAAGAGTGGTTTAATAACTTGATTTGAGTTTGATTTGATTCGGATATGATTAATTTTGGTAACATTGAGTTCTTTTCGAGCCGATCAGTTTGACTGTAAGTTCGCTGAAATCGAAGTTTTGGATGAGTTTTTATCGAGGTTTAAATATTTCTTGCTCAAAAAGTCGCTTCGAGATCTATATCATGCCACGAGATTCATGCTCCATATAGAGATTTGTTGGAGAAGTATCGAGATTTTATTAAGACTCAACTTTTAGGTGAGAATTCATAAACCGGATGTAAGAGAATATTTGTTTTGTAAATAGCAAAGTTTTAAAATTTTATAGAAATACATGTGATACCCATAATCTTCTTTAAATTATGAAATGGTATAATTAAATTATTCAATCATAAGATTAAATCATTGAGAAACATGTCACATAATTATTATTTATTTAAATATCCAACACTTAAATTTGAGAAAGTATAGCCGCACGTCTCGACTTCCAACCACAGGCCGCCACGTTGCGATACACCTTATCGGCAAGCGACGCGGCGGCCAGTGGTTGGTCGTACGGACGTGTGGAAGTCCGGATGCAATATTTTTCCCCTAATTTTTGATATTACATGAAAATGTTATATATCAAGTTTTTAGTGTTAGATATGTAAACACATAAAACTCGGGTGTATGAATCTATATTTTTGAATTATCAAAAGTTCACAGATCTAACAATTTAATGGTACTGTTTAAAATTTAATAAATTTATTAATTCAATTTAATTATATTTTATTACAATTTAATTTTATTGAAAAATCACAAGTGATGGGTGCAATTAAGGACATGTAAGGCTTGTAAGGCTGAGCTTGTTTAGATTCGAGTCGGCAGGATCGATCCGATCAGCTAGGCTTAGTCGGCGTTGCCGTTCAATGGAGCTTGATTGGTTTCAAATCAACAGGACTGGCTTGAAAATCTGATATGGTCTGGTTGTCGGCCTTTAATAATTGATGAAAGAGCTTTTGGACATTACTGGTATATGTGGAGTATAGAGATTGAGGAGCTAGTTCTTCCCTCAGGTTGACCTCTTAGTAGTGGTTAGCTCAGATGTCTTATCATCTCATTCTCGATCAAACGATTCGTGTTTGGATCATTCAATTGTCTTTTTTGCCCTTCTTGTAGGTTAATCGGCTTTGGCTTAGATGGCTTTAACTTGGATGGTTATACTCAGTTAGACAAATAGGCCTCACGCTCTTTTGTTGGTTGGAAGTCCCTCATCATACTCTCCTCCTCTAAGCCATTAAATATTCATTATATTGTTTATGAACAGGTTGCCTACTTTCAATTTATATTTATTTCAAATAAATTTAATACTTTTAAAACTTATTTAATCAACAATGTTAGTGTCGAGTCTCAAGCTCCGAATGTGAAAAGTGAATGGTTGTGTTAAGTAGTCGATAGCCGGCACAAAATTTTCAGAAAATCATGACATGAATCATTTAAATCTTTGTGTAGATACTACGGCTTCCACTAGAAGCGTCACATTTATGACCTGAATACAATGAAAAGTGTGTAAGGCTCGCTACACCTGCATCAGAGTGTTGTATCAAATAAGCAAGGGTTCCCACATTATGCACACATGCGAGTAAAGAACTTAGTCCATGAGATAATATTAGGATGGGATCTTGGAATATAGGTATTATCACAGGTATATTAATGAAATTAATTGATATTATGGTTCATAGAAAGATATATACCTTATGTATTCAAGAAATTAAATGGGTTGGAGAAAAGTCTAAGAAAATTGGTAGCTTATGTTTTAAACTTTAGTATTCAGGCGGGAGTCGCACTATAAAAGGTGTAGGTGTAATATATAAAATAGTTTGAAAGATAATATTGTAAAAATTAATAAAATTAGAGATCGAATTATAACCCTTAAGATTATTGTTTATACTAAGATTGTTAATGTTAAAAGTGATTATGCTTCTCAAGTAGGTTTAGATATAAGTTCTATAGAAAAATTTTGGAATGCATAGAAGAATAAGTACAAATGATAACTCTTGCAGATATAAGTACAAATGGACATGTTGGTAGAGTGATTGAAGATTTTTGAAATATTCATGGTGGCTACGACTTTGGAGTGATTAATGAAGAATGTAGAATGATATTAGATTTTATTTTAGCGAATGATTTCGTTATTGCTAATATTTTTATTTAAGAAAAGATATTAGCATATTATTACTTATAACAATGTTTCTAATAAAACACAAATTGATTATTTTCTTATGAGAAAAAGAGATCATCGAAAATGTAAAAATTGTAAGGTCATTCCAAGTGAAAATTTAAATACTCGACATTGATTATAGTTTTAGATTTTAAGATTAAGAGTTATAAGATAAATAATATTAGGAATTATTGTACTAGAATTAGAGGGGACACCTAAAAGACACGATTAAAATTATTTTTTTGAGTAAACGTCAAGATTTTAAGATTTAGGATGTTCGTGAAAAAGTAAATTCTATGTGGGATAAAGTAGCAAACACTATTAAATGAGTGACAAAAGATGTATTTGGATAATAAAAATAATAATAATTTCTATAAATAAAAATAGTTTGTGTTGGAATAATAATGTGCAAAAAAAGATAAAATATAAGAATTTGTATTGTAAAAAAATGGTTTAAATGTAAAAACTTAGATAATTAGGAACAATATAAGATGACTCATTGAAAATCTACCAGAACAATTTCTTACGCTGAAAGTTATGTTTCTAGCTATCTTTCTAATATATTAGATACTAAAGATGGGTGAAAAACATATGTATAAACTAACCAAACAAAAATAAAAGAAAAAATAAAGATTTAACTCAAGTTAAGAATCAAAAAGTGTTTTCTTAGAAGAATATATTCAACATAAGTGGGTAAGCTAGTTTGACAAATATTTCAATGAAATTTCTGAAAATATGAGTGACATTATTAATCTTAATAGCGTTAATAATAATAAAATCTTTTTTTTTTATTGTCGCATTAGTAAAAAAGAAGGAAACGCTTTAAAGAGAACCTAGGGTGAAAAATCAGTAGGACGTATATCCTCACTAAAGTATGAAAATATTTAGGAGATTTGAGTGTTTCTTGACTTACTAAACTCTTTAATATTATTTTAAAAACTAAAAAGATGCCTGGGGAGTGGAGGAAGAGCATTTTGGTCACATTTTTAATAATAAACATATGATGCTAATTATAGAGGAATTAAGTTGATGTGTCATACTTTAAAATTATAGGAGAGAGTAATTGAACATAAGTTAAGATGTGATACAAAGATTTCTCATCATCAATTTGGATTTATGTCGGGTAGGTCTACTAAGGAAGCCATATATTTATTGAGAGGTTTGATGGAGAAGTACAGAGAGAATAAGAAAGATCCACATATACTTTTTACTGATTATAAAAAGCTCATGATAAAGTTCCAAGAGAAGTCCTTTAGTGAGTTTTGGAAAAAAAAAATATTGATATGACATATTCAAGTCATTAATGATATATATACTAGAGTTGTTGCTTGTGTTTAAAGAGAAGGTGGATTGACAAAGTACATTCCTACCCCAATCGAATTACATTAAGGATCAGCTTCAAGCCCTTTTTTTTTTTGTTTAGTTATGGATGCACTTACTGGACATTTACAGGTACCTTGGTGTATGCTTTTCGTTGATGATATACTTCTTAAAGATAAGACTAGAGAAAGAGATCAGAAAAAACTCAAATTATGGAAGTCTAAATTGGAGTATAGAGGCCTTCGTATGAGTAGAACTAAAATTAAATACGTAGAATGTAATTTTAGTAGTAATAGCTCTAGTGACAGTTGTAACTACAAGTGATTAAATCATTAAAAGATGGGAATATTTTAGATATCCCAAGTCTATTGTCCAGAGTGATGTTAATATAGATGGGGACTTTAGTAGAGTTCAATTTCGTAGTTGAAGTGGAGGAATGTTTCAAGTCTATTGTTTGAGAAAAATACTGCCTAAACTGAAAGGAAAATTTTATAAGATGGTGATGAGACCTACAATCCTCTATGGCTCAGAATGTTGACCTTTTAAAGAGAAGAATAAAACAAAGTTAAGTTTTGTTGAGATGAAACTGCTTAAGTGGATGAACTGCTTGACACTTAGAGACAAAATACCAGATGAATATATTTGTGATAAGATTGGTGTAGCTCCAATGCCATACAAATTTAGAGAGAGTCATCTTAAATGATTTGGTCACAATGAGATATCGACCATCTGATAATGCAGTTATGTCAGTAAATATTCTATCTTCGACTATTATTAAGAAAGACATCTTCGACTATTATTAAGAAAGAAAGAGGTAAACCTCAAAAAGAATGGGCATATTGTGTAAAAAACAGAAAGAACACACTAAGAGAAAGGATTCATGTAGAGGCAGAGCCATAAATTTTTTATTAACTATTTAATAACTTTGATATTTACTTCTGTATGACACTTTAGTGCCACGGGTATATTAAAAATTAAACTCATAAAAAAGTTATATTTAACTATAAAAAAAAATTAATATTATAGATTTTTTTTTGTGTAATATTAAAGACTTCAATGTTAGAAGGGCAACTATTAAAATTTAGATATTATACACGTAAATACGTAAGAATTGTCTGGTAAAATGTAATATTACTTATGGAGCTCGAACTCAATTAATTAATCAACTCGAATTTGAGCTTAAATCTTGGCTTGAGCTCAACACAACTCATTTATGACCATACCTACAATTCATCATAATTACAGGACTGCCACTCTCTGTACCGATCTGTAAATTTTGGAACTTGAACTATATAACATAGCTGCATAATCTGGAAGTGAGGTAACTGAACATTCATTTTTTTTTTTTAATTTCAAAAAAATATAATATAAAAAATTTATAAAGAACATAAAACAAAAACACATGCAAATAAAAAACTACAATAGCACCCAAAAAAGGGGGAAAAATGCAAATACAAATTGTTGTCTTAAATAATAATACAACATTACAGGTTCCACCACCATAGTCTGCTCCCCAAATCATCTAAAATATTTTTTTTTTTAATAAAATGCATCCTATTTTAACTGGGCAAATATACAAGAGGGTGGGGAAGAATTGAGGCACAAAAACTTGGGAAGGAATTCATCTGCTATACAGCTAAGGTTTATGAAAAAATCAAAGGGTTATATATTTGCCCTTTGGATCTTAACATAGTCCCACATCAAAAAGACAAAAAATAGAATTTCAGGTACCTGAAGGATGAAGAATAGTGAGACCAGCCTGCCTTCTCACATGTTCGGGTATCAGCTTGTTGACAAGCTCTAGTGATGCGCCTGCTAACTGTGAGATATAGAGAAAGGTTTTGCATAATTAAGAAGATAAATAATTGTTCATTTTCCGAAAGAAATAAATGTCTAGCAATTTTTTTTCTGTAGTTTTGGTTTGTTTGCTTTATTTTAAGATACAATTGTAACAGTAACCAACAAATTTAGATAAATTGCAATCAGGGATTAATTTGCGCTTTTTATAGACTCTGAGACTTTAGGGTCTGTTCGGGACAGCTGCAGCTTATTGAATAATTTGTTGATATGCTGATTAAAAATAATTTGCTGATAAGCTAGATGCAGTAGTTATTATAAATTTTTATTTTTTATAAAAATCAGACTGCAGTCAGAAAGCTCTCACCGCACATACGTAAGTGCGGTGTGAAAACGCCACGTTTTCAAAAATAACCTGAACTGTTTGGGTAAACTGAGTTTTGACAGCTTATGCGTTTTAAAAACGTTAAAAACAGCGTTTTCACACAGCACCTACCTAGGTGAGGTGCGATGAGAGCTTTCTGGCTCCAGTCAGACTTTTATAAAAAAATAAAAATTTATAATAGCCACCGCACCTAGCTTATCAGTAGATTATTCAATAAGATGCAACTGTCCCAAACACTCTAAAGTCTCCTGGCGATTAATATGCATTTTTTTTGTCATTTCAAAAATTAAGCTGCTACATAAACATAAATAATAGCACTTGAAACAGTGCTATTTACAAAAGTAGCACTCTTTCATCCACTTGTCAAATTCTCACTTAGATATCAAAATTCACAATAAAAACACAACCCGCATTATCAATGGCGTGATTCTGGCACACATAAATGCATCGATTAGGTCGTTCAAAAAAATCACTTGGGTGCTATTTTGTAGATAACAAATTATATCCAGTGTGATGTATGTAATTATCCCTAAAACTTGTTTGTTAGATATATAATACATGACAATCGAGCCATAAGTAAAATGTAAATCACCCTTGATAATAACTAGACAAAATCATCAAACTTAAAAACAAAGAATTATCTATTTGTGCATTTTATAAAACAAAAGCAAAAAATAGAGAAGTGGAGCATCAAAAGTTAAAAAAGCAACGTACTTCTTGTTTGAAGTTAAAAAGCGGGGGGAATAGCCTGCCATTTGGTAATCGAGCGTTGGGATCTCGTAGCTCATCAAAGAAAGGGTGGGCGCATGCTTCAAGCTGCAAATAAAAGATGTATAATACATTAATAACTGACAAAATGAAATATTATCCGATCCACCTAAAATTAAATTTTGAAGACATTTCTTCTTTTGTTTTTTTCCATTTATTCTTTTTAAAAAAAGAGGATTTATATATATATATATATATATATATATATATATAGCACACAATTCTTATGTATTTATGCATCCGACACCTAAACTTTAATTTTTACATGCATGCCATCTACATGAAAACTTGCCACCTTCCCTTTAAATTTTTTAAAATTTCAACTTTGAATTTGTTTTGTGAATAGGTTAAATTGTCATTTTTTTTAGTCATTGAACTATCATTTTGGAAAAGCATTAAATGTTTTCTAGGTTCTAAATGAAACAAGTAGTTGTTTAATTTATGGTTTATAAATTGAGAATTATTTTTGTGTGCGGATTTGATCATTGTATCATATAGTTGCTTTAGAAAGTCCGAGATCATTCAATTCATCAACCTTGTAAATAATTTTTCTTGAATATATATTAAAATTTCTCATACATTTTGGGGATTTTAATAGAAAAGCTTGTTTAAAGTTGTGTTTAAGTTAATTCGTTGCTTTGTTTTGGTATTTTTGTCGTTCTATCCCCAAATAAGAAGCATCTCATCCTAAAAACTCTTCCTTCTTAGGAGTGTAAACGAGCCGAACATGAGTGAGCCAGGCTTAGCTCGTGTTCGGCTCGTTTATATTTCGAGCTCAAAAAGTGTATTCGTGTTCGGCTCATTTGCTTAGCGAGCCAAACACGAGCCGTTTACGAACAAAAAATTGTTTTGACAACCCTAGTCACGTACCCACAAGATGTTAAGAATTAGGGCAAGATTTAAAAATTATTGTTTATATTAAAACATCATTTGAATCTAATTTAATAATTTTTATTTTATTTTCTTAATTAATACTTTTAATTGATTATAAATCATTATAGCCTTGTAGTCAATTAATTTTTTTTAAAATACTACTCATCAATATATATATATATATATATATATATATATATATATATATATAATTGATGAGTAATGTTTCGAGCTAAAACGAGCTGAACACGAACGAACAAATTGTTCGTGTTCGGCTCTTTAGCTAGCGAACGAGCCGAACACGAGCTTCTTAATGAGTCAAACACGAGTCGCTCGCGAACGAGCCTTTTGACAGCCCTATTCCTTCTCTTCAGATGTGGTCTTTCTTCAAATGTGATTTCTCACATGTGCTCTTCATCTAATGATCCAAAATAATCTAGTTATCACTTTGGTACATTTGTTGTGAATGTAAACGTTCAATGAAAACTCATATGGGGATTGTCTTATAGAGGCCTCTAGGGGTTTTTCTACACTATAACCTTACAGTTTGTTAGCAAAAATAGTGATTTGGTGTGCCATCTAAAAAAAGCCACAACCTCTTAAGTTGACTTATGTTAACTTGGCATGATTTATTGAACTCCCTCAGAAGTACAATGTCTTGATACAAACTTGATCATGGACTATTATTATCGCTTCAACCACTTTCATCCTTTCAACCAGGCAATTCTATCTTTTCTTTTGTATTGCTTAATATTTTCTCTATTTGGACTTTACCTTGCAATGATAACTTTTTGAAATAATAATTTACCATTAAATTGGTATTTCAATTTTAAGAAGTTACGACGCCAATGATTCGAGGTTTGTGAACCTCTCCTCCATGGCTGAGAAATGCTCATCTATTCCACAAATCTAATTTGATTGACAACTTTCGCTAGTTTTCCTTCAAAACATCCACTTTTTTAGCCGCCATGACTCATTGTCCGGTTATGAAACTTATTTATGCTGAAATTAGGAGATTCAACATTTTTGAACGTGGGCTTGGCGGGCGTGGAACTTTGGAAACCGTAATCCTAAAATTCCTACAAGCAGATCGATGCATATATTGCAAGCTGTGTGAAACTCTAAAAGCTGCAAACTGAATTCCTGTACGTTGCAAATCCGGATCACTAGTTTCCTTCACAAGAAACACGAAACTCCCTTACGCCACAAATCCTGATCACATATGTCAATTAAGAGCGGCGCAAAACTCTTGTAGGTTGTGATTTGTCGTCTATACACCGCGTTTTGTTGTCTATAAACGATAATCCTAGATGTTGGCTTTTCCCCCGTGGCTGTAGTGACACTTGTATGTCACTATCCTCCCTAACTAGCTCGAACTGTGACTGACTCGTGAAGGAACATTACATGTATGTTTTGATCCTCACCAACAAGCTCAAATCACGACTCGTGAAGCGATGTCGAAGGTATGCCAAAACAACTGTATCCACGAGCCTCGGAAAGGAAAATGGAAGTTTATGGTCTCTGCAAGCAGCAAGCCCTAACGTTCGCTTCTCAGGTGTCCAAAATCCTGTCGGTCTTCACAGATGCAGGATGCGATCCCTTCGTCACCTTACCAACGAGCTTAACTCCGACTTTAACGCGAACGGTTGGGTCACTGCAAATTGCGATCCTTTCTCATCCCAAACAACTGCAACCCGTCGGTCTGATCGATCTGGACACCCCGATCTGCAATCCTTCATCTTCGGTTCTTTTTCCAAGATCGGGTGCTCAGATACCACTTGACAGGATCCAATGGAGATTATTACACAAAAATTAAGGCAAATAATATTTTATTGCAAGAATATCAAACATTCAAGATGAATACAGAGATAAGCATTCACAATTCAATAAGTGGGTCATCTCTCTCAATTCTTACATTTCGAGAGGTAGCAAATATTTCCTAAACTGTAACCCTAGAATACAAGACTCAATCTCATGCATAACTCTAAACATATCAACCTTATTTATATGAAACCATAATAAATGACAAAAGATTGAATTGCCCGTAAGCTAATAAAAGACAAATTTGTCCCCAGATGTCGATTTACCATATTGCTACCATATCATGGAATACCATTTACATTACAAATTCTCCCTCTTTAGAAGCTCTCATGCTTCTCCAACATTACACATTCAAAATCATCAACAATAGATTTTAGGGGGCATTTGCATAATTATGTATTTACATATCTAGCTCCAAAACTTTACCTACTACATTATACCACCTAATGCTTTCATATTACCACTCTATTAACATTTAAAAAGTGAAATGCGCATTTTCATGCATAAGTAGCATATATGTAAAAATTAAAATTTACGTGTTAGATATGTAAATACATAAGAATTAAGTGGTATGCATGTAAATGATCCAAGATTTTATGGTGGTTCCCACTTTTCTAGCGTTTCAAGTCATGTACGCAGTCACATTTGCTTCCTCATGTTATCAACATAGTATTATTGGTCACTTTCTATTAATTACTGCAGAGAGAGAGAGAGAGAGAGAACTTTCTTGAACTAGATACCTAACTATGAAGCTTCCATTATAAGCTTGTTAATCTTCTAAATTTGTACTTCTTAAATTACCACAACGTTTAAAAAAGTTCAACATAAGTGAGAAGAATCTTCCTACAATCTTTTGCTGGAGAATAAGTCACGAGTAAAGTAGAATTAGCCAACGAAACTCAGTCCAAGATCTAAGACTCCTTTAAATTAGTTGAACTACATCATAACCCTCTCCTAGTGGAGCATTTATAATTCACCTATTTTTAACTTTACTTTGTAACCCTATGGAAATCCCTTTTGCATGTGGCCAACCATGCCTCATCACCATCATGCATAATTACTATACTTTCATTAACTCCTTTACTGAGATCTTGATTTGTCTCAACCTCAATTGTCGCCCTTAGTTTTGTGACGTGTTCCTAATCAATGAACTATGGCTATGACCCTTTCAAATAGTTGATGGCTCTATATATGGTAAAGAAATACTTGTATCCACATCTTCCACACTTCAAAGTTTTAGCCATCTAATTTATCAATCTTGATTTTCGCATTGTTGTATGTCATTGCTCCCGCTTTTCCCGTATACTCCAAAAAACTTGATTTGAAACCAACTGTTAGTTGAAGTTATGCCAGGGCAAATATTAACAGCGAACAAATCGAATAGAATAATCGCCTTCAACGAGAATTTAGTAGAACACATGCACTCAATGAACTCGTTCTATGCAGTTTCTGATTTAATTAGGAAAATATCAGAGATAAATCTCAGATTACAGGAGATCAAAACCGCAAATAAATCTCAGATTATAAGAGATCGGGATGGCAAAGCTGTAGGGTGAATAATACAAAGATTTGGAGAAAGAATAATTAGATAAAATTAAGAATTCAAACATCCTAACATTAAGTCCATCTGGGAAACATATGATGAAGCTTGTTACGACAACTCCAAAGATTTAAGTTCAACTTGGCAATTTGTTCAACATCGCATAAAACAGAAGAAGATTTACGTACAAAACACTCAATTCCTATGTATTTACATTTCTAACGCCCAAACTTCAATTTTTACATACCACCCATGAAAAGGTGTATTTAAACTTTTAGATGTTAAAATGTTGATACTTTTCATTTGATTTGAAAGATTTGGGTGCCATAAATGTAAAAATTAATGCTTAGGTGCTAAATATGTAAATATGTGAATGCCCCTAAAACAAAATGTCCACGGTTTCTCAGAATGTCAAATTGAATGATTTTAGTGATAAATTCTCTGTTAAATAATTGGTAATATTGACATAACCAGCTATCAGATTACAAATATAATAAAAAATGAATAAATAACAATGGATAATAAAGTTTAAGTATTTCAAAACAAAAATGCCACCACAGAAGTTGACTAGAGTACTGAGACATAGCACACGGTGATTGCAAGCAACAATCAAACAGATTAGAATCAATAAATTTGAAAACATCTCTTTTTGGGGCATCTACATACATACCACTCAATTTAAATATATGCATTTTAATTTTTACATTTATATCATCCAAAACTCTCATATCACATAAAGAATACCACTAGTTTAACTTGTAAAAAGTGAAATACACCTTTCATGAATAGGTAAGGTGGCATTTACGTAAAAATTGAAGTTTAGGCGTTAGATATGTAAATATAAAGGCATTAAGTATTATGTATGCAGATCTTTCATCTCTTTTTTAATCTTCAAATGAACAAAGCATATAATAGTTGTGATTACTCACAGCAGTGCAACGAAGACTTGGAGAATATTGAAGAAGCCTTGATGCAAGATCTATAGCTTCTGGAGGCATTCGTTTATGAAAAACCTGAAATAAAAAAATAAAATAAAAAAACATAATAAAGCTTAGATTTCTGATATCAATAATAGTTACAATTTCATCTCGTTTATATGTAGATGTAATCTACAACAATCAACACAAAATCTATTGCCACATCCATAAGCTGAATGACTTATGGTCACAAATAGACTTGTCCTAGTCTTTCCAAAGCGTCCGAGTTAAACAGAAGAGTTTGGCACTTTTTTAAAAGATTAAATTGGGAAATTTACATAACTAGCACACAATTCTTATATATTTACATAACTCACACCTAATCTTCCCTATGTACATACATAGCAGTTTGTTGCTTTCAACCTATTTATGAAAATCTTCATATAAATTGAGAGTAATAGTTTCATAACTTCCCTAATAAATCAGCTCATCAGACTGAACAGTAGCCTCTCATCATATTGCCATCAAATATAAACCTTATTAGAGGTGCAATAGATCTTTAAACCATCTTAGATATGAAATATATCTTTTTTGGGGGCATATCATATTACAAAAACATAAAGCCTCGTGAAATCCTGATCAATGGGACATAATAGGCTGTTAGGTATGTGGCTCATATACCGGTAGTTGGAGTTTTTCTTGGTGAAGAGGTGTGTCTCTTCATATTTAGTGAGTTGGGAGGAGCGAGGGCGAGTTAGTAATTTATCCGTAGGTTTTATCTATAAATAGATGTGTAATCCTATGGGTATGTTTTGAACCGAATTTGTAACTCCTCTGAAATAGTGAACTCGCCCTCGCTCCCGAGGATGTAGGCATCTTTGCCGAACCTCATAAATCTTTGTGTTCTTCTTCTGGATTTGCATTTTGTTCTCCCTAAATTGCACAACAATTGGTATCAGAGCTAAGGTTCGAGGGCGGAGGAAAACGGCGCAGGAAGATCGAAGGAAGGATTTTGAGATTTGGTTTGCGGCAGAAGAGGGAGTTCGGTTCCGGCGCCGCAGAAGGAATTTCATATCTGGATTGGAGCAGGTTCAGGTTGCAGGCGCAGTTGAGCGGCGGTTGGGCAGACTCACCGGTGGAGTTCGCGGCGAGGTTCGGCGATCGAGGCGGAGCAGTTCGATCGCGTTTCGTGGCACAGGTCTTTCATATGTTCTTATTATGATTGGTCTTAAGAGGTCAAATTTTCTCACCATAAGACTTTTGGTTGTCTTTCATATGTTCTTATTAATTCAGATGCTCGAAGTAAGCTTGAGGCTAAGTCGAAAAAGTGTTACTTCATTGGCTATGGAGATGATGCATTTGGGTATCGTTTCTGGGACGATCAGGATCGGCAGATCATAAGGAGCAGGAACGTGATCTTCAATGAGAAGATGATGTACGAAAGACAAGGCTAAGTACAAATTCTAAAGCAGCTCTCGGGAATCGTAGTTCGTAAAGTTTAACGATCTACCGGAGGTCATAGGTCATGATCAAGATGTGAATGACGACGAGAGTGGGTCCGGGCACCCATTCCATTGTTCCGCAATCGGGTTCGAAGTCGTTCACTACTCCAACTACGTTCGCGGGTCGAAAGGGCTAGACGTTCTCACGAGAGGTATTCTCCTACTTTAAACTACATTCCGGCGACGGATGGTGGAGAACCTCGTAGTTATGAAGAAACGCTGCAGAAGACGAAAATTCGAGCAAGTGGAGCTAGCTATGAAGGAGGAGATGGATTCTCTGCTGAAAATCGGACTTGGAGCTAACGAATCTTCCACTGGGAAGAGAGCTTTACACAACGAGTGGGTGTATCGGGTCGAGATCGAACGTGATGGCGATAAAAGGTACGAGCGAAACATTGTTAAAGGGTTTCAACGAAGCATGGTATTGATTCATTCCGAGATTTTCTCTTGTAGTGAAGCTTACAACCATCGAATAGTATCGTCATGCATGGTTCTATCGAAAATCTCTTCGCGAGCAGTTAGATGTGAAGACGAACTTTCTTCATGGAGACCTCGAAGAGACATCTACATGCACCAACCTGAAGGGTTCGTGGCACGAGGAAAGGAAGAATCGGTTGCAGATTGAAAAAGAACTGTATGGCTCAGACGAAGCTCTGCAGACGATGGTACACGAAGTTTGATAAATTCATGCTCAATGCAGGATACAGCAGATGTGAGGCAGATCATTGTTGCTATGTCAGGTATTTTGACAATTCATATATCATCCTATTGTTGTATGAGGATGATATGCTTATTGCAGGAGTTAGCATTGATGAGATCAATAATCTGAAGAAGCAGATGTCAAAATACTTTGCAATGAAGGATTTGGGAGCGGCAAAGCAAATCTTTGGCATGAAAATTATCAGAGACAGAGTCAAAGGTACGTTAAGACTTTCACAAGCTAAATATGTGAAAAATGTGCTTAACGGGTTCAATATGGACAAGCGCAAACCAGTTAGCACACTCTAGGCGATCATTTCGGACTCGACGAAGAGCCGATCACCCACATCGGATGAAGAACGAGACTATATGAGTAAGGTTCCTTACGGCTTGCTTATTGGTTCACTTATGTATGCTATGGTCCGCACTGGACCAGGATATTGCTTCATGCGATGGGAGTTGTGAGCGGATACGTGAGTAATCCAGGAAAGGAACATTGGGAAGGTCGTGAAGTGGATCTTCGGATACCTGAGAGACTCTACGAAACACCGCTTGTGTTTCTCGGGAAAGAGCTCGGAGGTACGTGGCTATGTTGATCGTTGATGCACTGGAGACATTGATACCGGAAGGAGCACTACGAGCTATATTTATACTTTCGGTGCAGCTCGCGATGATCATGGTGCTCCAATCTGCAGAAAACAGTTTCATTGTCTACTACAGAAGCAGAGTACATAGCAGTATCAGAGGCTGCAAAGGAGATGATATGGCTACAAGGCTTCTTGAAAGAATTAGGTAAGAAGGTTCAGAAGGGCACTCTACGGTGATAGTCGATGTGTCTTATATTCTTCATGCCAGGAATCCAACATTTCAGTCCAGGACCAAGCATATTCAGATCAAGTACCACTTCATACGATCATTGTTGAATGTAGGACGATTCTTATTCGAGAAAATTTGTAGAAGAACCCCGCCAGATATGTTGACTAGGGTGTTACTTCTTGAGAACCGAAGTTGTGCTCGACTTCGGTTGGTGTTCAGCGTAAGAACAAGGACTTTGAGTTGCAGAGGTGGGGGATATCACGGTTGAGGAAACATCTACATGACCAATGAGATGAGGCAGCAGGTGGGTGATGCGGTCGGTGTCTCAATCTCGAGTGGGAGAATTGTTGAAGATGAAGCTGTGACTCTTCCCGCCTCCCTCATATTCCCGCCTGCCTCCCACGCAGAATCGCGTAAGCTGCACGCGGGATCGCGGGAAACTTCCCGCGTGAAGATCCCGCTACCTGTCTTTCAAAAAGGAATTTTCTTGTTAAGGATTTTATGCTTCCTATAAAAAGCAAAGCAAAAGCCTGCCATTGACCTCACCTTCTCTCCCTTTTTGGCTGATGCGTGCAAAGAAAAAGAAAAAGCTTGTTTTCTTCTTACGTGGTTTTGGTAGAGAAGAAACTTGTTCCCCTTTTTAATCTTCTTACGTGGCTTTGGTAGAGAAGAAAAGGAGAGAGAGAGAGAGAGAGAGAGAGAGAGAGAGAGAGAAGGAGAGAGAGAAAAAGAAAAGGAGAGTTTTCTTTCTTGCGTAAGTCTACGTGGTCGACGGTGTAATTCATCAAACTAATAAAATCCTCTGCAGTTCCAGTGGACATAGATAGAATTGCTTGAACCACGTAAATTTGTGTCGCCTTTTTCTGGTGTATTTTTCTCGTTCCAATTTTCGCTTTATTGTCGTCGGTTTTTCATAACAACTGGTATCAGAGCTAATGTTCGAGGGCGGAGGAAAACGGCGCAGGAAGATCGAAGAAGGAAGGATTTTGAGATTTGGTTTGCGGCAGAGGAGGGAGTTCGGTTCCGGCGCCGCAGAAGGAATTTCGGATCTGGATTGGAGCAGGTTCAGGTTGCAGGCGCAGTTGAGCGGCGGTTGGGCAGACTCACCGGTGGAGTTCGCGGCGAGGTTCGGTGATCGAGGCGGAGCAGTTCGATCGCGTTGCACGGCACAGGGAGTGACAGAGGCGAGCAAGTTCGCGATATCGGGAGTTCGCGGAGCGGCTTGTTGAGACTTCAGGAGGATTTCGCGTCGCAGAAGAGTTCGTGGGATCGCCATCCCGCGACAGGAAGCATTCGCGACCTGGATCGTGCAGAACGGCTTCGACGAAAGGAGAAAGAGGAAGGAATCAAAAGAAGAATATTCCTCCACGGGAAGGAAATTACTTTTACGGAAGCGGAGGCCCACGGGAAGGAAATTTTTTTTTCTTCCTTAATCGGGAAAGAGGAAGATCCAAAGCTTAATTAAGGAAATATTTAATTAAGGGTTTAATCAAGGCTTGTTATTCAAGGAAGTTTTGGAAGAAGGAATCTTAATCCGAATATTCCCTGTGGAGAAGCAGAAAAAGGAAAGGATTTGGCTAGGCTTAATTAAATGCTTAATTTGTAATTAAGGCATTTAATTAAGACTTGTTATTCCAGGAAGGCTTCCAAGCTGGTTAAGGCAATTAAGGCCGTTAATCAAGGCAATCAATTTACTGCAAATAAAGAAATTTTTTGGAGGAGAAAATTTTTGAGGCGCAGTTTGGGAGTTGGAAGGCTCGCACCAGTTTGGCACAAATTGCGGAGAGTGGATGAAGGCGCAGAGGGCGCTGAAAGGCTCGTAGAGGAGAGTGGATGAAGGCGCAGAGGGCACTGGAAGGCTCGTAGCAGTTCGGCAAAAAAATAGAATTCATGGGTCACGATCGAGGTGGAGCAGTTCGATCGCGGAGCAGTTCGGCTTCTGCAGATTGACCGGATTGGCTAGCAGCAGAAACACAGAAGTTACAGGGGTGTCAGGTGGAAAGATTCACGAAAGTCCAGGTGGATGTTCAATTACCGCGAACATTTGGTTCTGCAGATGACTTGAGAGCAGTTATCGTCAGCGACAAGAAAGCGACTACGCAGGTGGAAGGATCCGCGAACAGTTGGTTCGGCGGAGGACTTGCGAGGCGGAAACGACGGGAAGGAATTCGTAGATTGAGCGAAGCATGTCGGGTGACGGTCGGAGGTTCCTGCAGTTGCTGCCAGTTTGGGCGGCAGACTTGTCGACAGACGGTTGGCGCGATAGCCTTAGTGGTGGACGCGCGACAAAATTTCGCGAAGGATTTTTCGCGAGGTGGAGTTTGGTTCCGGTGAATAAGAACTTGGTTTTGCGAACAGGTGCAGTTGCAGCGGAGTTCGCAGGTTTGTCGCACGAGATGCGGTATGTGCAGTTGCAGCGGAGCTCGCAGGTTTGTCGCACGAGAAGATGCGGTATGTGCAGATGCAGAGGTGTTCGCAAGTATGTTGCATGTGTTTTGCAACAGGTGAATCGCGACAGGTGGATCGCGATGCAAGGCACAGTTCGCAAAGTTCGTCACAGGAGTTGCGACAGGTGGAGTTCGGCTGAGGCGTTGACGCGAACAGGAAAAGGCTTCGGGCAAGGTATTCGCAGTAGTTCAGCTGAATTTTGTGCGAATAGGAAGGTACTTTGGGTGCTGGATGGCACGGTCAATCAAGCCATGTATTCTCAATAAATTCTTGAGTGACTTGAACTTGTTGAATGTTAGCAGGTGCGTTCTTAGTTAGGCTTGGTTGCTCAACTCACTTGGTTTAAGAAACTCCATGTGTATTTCTCCTAAGGGGCTGGATATTCGCCAAGGTGGAGATTTGTTAGGTATGTGGCTCATATACCGGTAGTTGGAGTTTTTCTTAGTGAAGAGGTGTGTCTCTTCATATTTAGTGAGTTGGGGGGAGCGAGGGCGAGTTAGTAATTTATCCGTGGGTTTTATCTATAAATAGATGTGTAATCATATGGGTATGTTTTGAACCGAATTTGTAACTCCTCTGAAATAGTGAACTCGCCCTCGCTCCCGAGGATGTAGGCATCTTTGCCGAACCTCGTAAATCTCTGTGTTCTTCTTCTGAATTTGCGTTTTGTTCGCCCTAAATTGCACAACATAGGCCTGATCAAATGCAATCATTTCCATCTTTTTCTCAATAATGCAAAAGCCAGAAATAAAAAGGTGCATTTACATACATAGCACACAATTCTTGTGTATTTACATTATGTCACACCCAAACTTCCATATTTAGACTTGCAGCACTCCAATCTTTAATATCACATCAAACATAGCATAATTACCACGTTTTAAAAAAGAAATACACATTTTTATGCAAAGGTTTAAACCAGCAAAGTGCTATGTATGTAAATATCAAAGTTTAGGTATGTAAACATAAGAATTGTTTTCTATGTATTTAAATTTATCAGATAAGAAACAGAAGAAGAGAGCACACCTTATGCCACGGATGAGCTTTTATCTGAGGAAACCGAAATTCAGTGTAGTTTGGATTCATGCATCGAATTTCTTCTCGAGTTGGAGTGCCAAGAACCTATATATATATTTAGTAATCAGTCTAGAAGTCAGTAAATCAATATAAATTAAAATATAAGCAAATGTGAATTCAGCCGCATACCTTAATTATCTCAACCAGTTGATCAACAGCACTTTCACCCGGAAAGAGTGGCTAAAAAAGACGCCAAAAGAAAATTTGAGTGAAAAATGTGAAAATTAGACTTATTTAAATCAATTTGCCACAGAAGTATGCAAATATATTCTAAGGTTCCGCAAATTTAATTAAGTAGCATACCTGTCCGAGTAACAACTCAGCAAGAACACATCCTGCAGACCATATATCGATTGATGAGGTATATTCCACTGCACCAAATATGAGCTCAGGAGCTCGGTAATATCGAGAGCAGATGTAAGATATGTTAGCTTCTCCTTTTACCTGAAACAAAATCAAAGAATTATATTGGGATAACGCTAATGTGATAACAGAGACAATGAATAATTAAGATTAATGCAAAAGCAATCCCAGAAATAATAAAAAGTAAATAATTATAAAAAAGATATCAAAATTTAATATCACTGTTCAGCTTGTAAAACCCTACTGAGCAAACAGACAAAAAAAGATGTATATATTCTATGTAAATTACAGAATGGAGTAGGAACTGTAACATGACAAAAAACCATTGAAATTTAAGCTCAAAGAAGAACTTCTTGGTTTGCAGGAATGTTAAAAGAAAGCTGAATATATTGCCATGGATTGCAAAGGTGTCATAGAACATTTTATATGCATACAAGATATAACTACAAGCTAACTTTGAATTTCAGGCTAAAAGTCATCGATGCTTAAGTCAAGCAGGGATTCAAGACTTGGGGTAATGATTTAATTCTTTAAATGTAATATAATTTTAATAAATTAAACGTAAAAAGCTTTAATATATATTTATTTACTTGTTTATTTATATATTTGTTAACACAGCATTTCACGAATTCTTGGGATTTTGGCTGGCACCTACACCTGCCAAATTAAGCATTTTAGGTAAAACTGTTGAAACCTAATTTTCATGGTCTTAGAACAACTCTAGCAGAAACCCAACTAAATCTACCTACAACTTTAGATTCAATGGATTCATGTAAGCCGTGTTTTTTATTTGAAAGATTTACATACATATCACTCAATTCTTATGTATTTACATATCTAACAACTAAACTTCAATTTTTACGTACATGCCACCTTACCTATGTATGAAATTAAAGGCGTTTGGGACAGCTTATTTGGTGCGGGGCCGTTTTGAAAACGCACCTGGCTTGTTTGGGTAAACTGCGTTTTGGTAGCTTATGCGTTTTCAAAACGCAGAAAACAGTTTTTCACACCGCACCTATCTAGATGTGGTAGCTTTCTGGCTGTAGTCTAGCTTTTCCAAAAAAATAAAATTTTGTAATAGCCACCGCACCTATCTTATCAGCAGATTATTCAATAAGCTACAGCTGCTCCAAACAGACCCTAAAAGTTAAAATGGTGATTTTATGTGATACGAAAGATTAGAGTGGCATAAATGCAAAAAATAAGGTCCAGTTGTTACATATGTAAATACATAGTAATTGGGTGGTATGTATGAAAATGCAACTTTTTTTTTCAAATTTCAAATGGAACATGGAAAGTGAAGATTTCCCATTTCTTCTACAGATTTACATTACTCAATTATCCTGAGGCATTATGTATAGGCATGCATTCTGACACAAACAGTCAACACACACAGTATGCAGAAATATAACAATCAGATATAAAAGTGCAAAGGTTATGAACTTAATCAATAATAACAGACATACCAACACCTTAGCGCTCCCAAAATCACAGAGCTTAACTTGATGAGTAAGAGGATCAACCTGCAAGAGGCCAAATGAATTCAATCAAGAAATGCATTGGGAAAAAATAAATAAATAAATAACAGAGAGAAATTTACATACATACCTGATAATTCTTATATATTTACATATCTAACACCTAAGCTTTAAATTCACATTTATAACACCAGTGCCTATGCATAAAAGGTGTATTTCACTTTTAAGAAGTAAGCAAAACTGGTATATTTTATATGATATTAAAGATTTGAGTGCTATGCATGTAAATATTAATGTTTAGGTGATAGATATGTAAATACATAAGAATTTTGTGGTATGTACGTAAACGCCCCAAATAACGCCACAAATAAAATGAAGATCTACATACATACCACTCAATTTTATTGTATTTACACATCTAACACAACTTATCTATTCACGAAAAGGTTCATTTCACTTCTTCGAAGTTAAAATAGCGGCATTTTTAATATGATATGAAAGATTATGACAATAAAAATGTAAATTAAGTTTCGTGTTAAATATACAAATACATTAAAATTGGGTGGTATGTATGTAAATGCCCCTAAAAAAATTCTATGTAATCTAATGCCATAAAATCATACCAAAAGGTTTTGGGGCTTCACATCCCTATGGCAAACTCCTGGAACAGTATGAATGTATGCTAACCCCCTAAAAATCTACAAACAGAAATCACAGTTAGCAAGACAAGTTAAAAAATCTACGAATAATCAAAAAATTGTGTCAACAAGAGCAAGATAAATAACACGCACCTGATACATATAAAGCTTCACATAGATAAGAGGCATTCGTTGATTCGCGTTGCTGTAGTGCTTCAGAACACGGTAAAGGGATTCAGGGACGTATTCCATAACCAGATTGAGAAAAAGTTCGTCTTTATTGGTAGTGGAGAAGAAGCAGTGCTTCAGAGATATCACATTTGGGTGATCCATCGATCGCATCAACTGAAGCTCGCGATTTTTGTATCTTCTGTCCTGCAATACCTTCTTTATGGCTACAGTCTCCCCTGTCTCCAAACATTTCGCCTGTAAAGACGGTAGAAGTGATTGAAAAATCTACCAGAAGATCTATGAAGATCTATCCAGAGATTACGGATCAAACCTGGAAGACAATCCCGAAAGATCCGGTTCCAACAACTCGTTCTGCCATGTAACTTACAGTCTACCAGAATTCAAAATATCCAGTTAGGGGACCAATGTGTTCACCTCTAAACAAATTTGACTTCGATTGAATCAGTGAACTCCTGTTTACCTGTTTAGCTTCCCCATTCTTTCCTCCAATGGTGGTTGAGATGATATGTCCAGTGACAGGGCCATTCCCTTCCACAACAGAGGTTTCCTGAAATAATTTTCAATATTTTACACAGATTACCGAAAGCACTTGATAGAATGAAACAAAGAATCAGTATTACTATAAGATTTGAAATGGTAGATGGAAACAATGCTCCCTGCAACAGCAACCAACACAAACACCATTCCCCGGGATTCAAAAAATCGAGAAATAGAACACAACAGCAGAACTTCAAAAAGAATGACAGCTGCAAACGGGTGGCCTTCAGCAACCACGTAGAGGAGATTAGGGCTTTGTCAGAGCAAGGTAAGTTCAAACAGTCAAAGATGAAACAAGCAGCCCTCTCGGCAAGCATAAAACCTTACATGCAACCCAGATTCATCGACAAAAAGATGACCAGAAGAACCTTAAGAATTTTTTTTCACCAAACTAAAAGCAAATCTAAGAAATCAAAACAAAAATCTAGGAATCAGCAGACGACGCAGACTCGCAAGTCAAAGCAGACTAATCAAAAACACAAACAATCTAACATCCAACAAAACCCAGAACCGTTACAGTCAAGCAAATATCCAACTATAAAGACATGACCCAAACAAAAAAAAAAAAAAGATCCAAAATAGAAACAGGATCGCAATTTTTCACAATCTCCCAAACACACAAGCCGAATAGCCGATCCAGTCAATGGATGCGAAGAAAAAACCGCTACAAGTCTCCTAAATCACCGCTAAACTGCAAACAAAAGAGGCAATCAACCAGAACAGCATCCACGAAGCACAAGCCAAGAGAAGCCAGCATGCTTCTCAAACAGACTCACAACCACCCGGATCTGAACAGCCAAAAGTGCAAAAACACTGCGAGCTAGCTGGAAGCTGGAATATACCTTCTCCTCCGCCATCTCCGGCCGATGATCCTCGACCCTCAGCGCCATCTCACGCTCCTGAGCAAATGCGACGACAAGCCAAAGCACCGCCACCTAACCTCTCTCTATCTCTCCTCTCCCTTCGTTTCAAACTTACACCCACATCGAGGAAAAAGGCTCTCCTCAGCAGAGCACCAGAAGGACCTCTTAACTGAACCCTTCAGTGGACCCCACAGTAAAACCTGAGATCAACATGATTCCACGTCATCGGGTTTCTCTGCGGGCTAAATTTCTGGTGAACGGATGGCGTTCCGGCTCAGAAAGAAATGGAGGGGCTTCTTTATTGTACTGGATATAAGTAAATTTTTCAGTGTAACAGCGAGATTTGAAGTGCCGATGCGCCACCAGCTTCCCGGTTTGGACTCATGTGTTCGACAAAAAAAACCCGAAAGTTCAAATTAATTACAGAAAGACCATCGAAGCCGACATGCCTAAAATGCCCCCATTGTAGCTCTGCGCTCGAGATCCGCCGAAAGGGCCGAATTTGGTAAATCAGTGAGCAAAAAAATATATAAATATATGGACATGTCAACCTCCTCCTACTCTCTTATTTACATATAAAAGATCCTAAAATATTTTAATTATGAATGAGGTCTCGGTCACACTCGATATGTTCTCCGAGAGATTCGGCGAGCAATTGAGACTGTGAGAGGAGACTAGAGCTGAGCATAGAGAGCCACAGAATGGCGCCAGAAGAAGGGCCATCGAGCCTTCGAGATCTGCTCGTGGTGGTCGCTACCTAGGGCAAGGAAAGTATTTCATCTTCTATTCACTCCACGCGGCCTATGTTGCACTCTTCACTAGTACAATCATCTTCTTCATCCTTCGTCGGAGAAGGCGCTGCCGCTGTGCTGCACCCCTCGCTTGCTTGGCTCTCTTCCACGAGAACCCTCAACGAATGCAGCATCTCAACAGTTGTCGTCTCTAACGCAGCGAAGGGCCCCTCAAACCACACCTCCACACAAAACCCACAATCACCACAACACGAGACAACACCACAACAATAACATAAATCCAACACCAATGCAAAATCAAATGAATTGTCAAAACAAAGAAATCACATGAATTGTAAAATCCAACAGCAGCGAACAATCATATGAAAAGCAGTGACCGAATAGAGCTCAAAAAACGATCGCAAAATCATAAAGCCAAAGCTTAGTGATAGAGAATACCCCTACGGCTGAATCGCGAGAGGGGCGCTGCGAGAGTCGAGAGAGAAGAAGCTCGATTGCGAGAGAGTGGACGGAGGGGGTAGGGTAGTAAAAACTCTGTGATAAGTTAATGAAAAACGAGAGAACGGGTTCAAACCTGCAGTCCGCACTTCGTCCGTCTTTTTTTTTTTTTACCACGCCGCTATATTCAAATGGCGAAAAAAATAATTGGGGTTGCATAGTGCGAAAAAACGAGATACCAAAGAAACCCATAGTTATATGTCTAATTTATGGAACGCGGTGGCAGCATTGTAATTTATGAAAAAATGAAGTTATTTAAAAAGTGGGAGTATTCATAGTTTTTTATTTTTATTTATTTTTTGTTTCATTTATTAATTAAGACCACAGATATTAAAATTTCTCACACAAGAAAATATCAAATTGCCAGTTGGATAAATTATTGAAATTTAATTCATTTTTTTTTTATTAGTGGAAGAATATGAACATAGAAAAATACGATCTAAGTTTTTTATTTATCTAAAAATTCTTTTAGAATTTTGATTAAAATAACATATCTAAACGAGAAAAAAAATATTATTCTTTGTTAAGTTTGAATAAATCGAATATATCATAATCATAAATTTATAAATATAGGAAACCGTAATATTTATGAATGCAAAATATTTTTAAAATTCATATGAAATCAATTTATTGCATTTTTAGTTATTTATTAACAAATGTGTTGAATAAAATGTCCGCCGGCGCTATTTAATTTTTTAATTTACAAAAAAATGGATTTAAAATTTTTTTATTTTCAGAAAAAAATTGTTTTTAAATATTCTATCTTTTTGTTCAAACTCCCATATAAAATAATAAAAAAATTAAAATTAATTAATTAATTTTAGTTATTGAAAATAAATATTTCAAACTGCACCTTTAGACGTCTTTTATTAGTTGATGATCCAAATTAAATTTGTTAGGTAGGACTCATATATTAGATAAGAGACAGGTGCTGGAGCGGAGCGGAGCGAGCTAGCGGAAGCATCTGTCTAATTTGGGGAGTTTCGTTAAATAGATTGGGGGTGTGTGGGAGCAACCCCCGCGCGGAACGGTACATGAGTAATTTTGTAATTACATATTGTATATTAGGGTTATATATATGTTGCCTAAGGGGGATGTACGATTTTCAAGAAATCAAATAGACGTTGCCACTTATTGCTCTGTAATACGTAGGCATATTGTCAAATCTCGTTAAATCAGTATGTTCACCCTGATTGTTCCGTTGAATCTTGTATTTCTTCGCCCGAACTTCTCAACAAAATTTATCCATGTAATATATTATTAAAAAAGCTCTAAACTGAACATAATTCCATAATTTATTTATATACATATAACCCAAAACTTTATTTTGTATATTTGTGAAATACTTATTTTTATGCATAAAAAGATGGTATATATGTAAATTTTGGAGTTCACGTTCTAGATATGTAAATATATAGGAATTGAGTGATATTTATGTAAATCTTCCTTGATATTATCAGTTGATTATAATTAATAATATAAACTTGAAATGCTAATTTAGTGTAAAATTTTTTGTTTATTATCCTTAATATCAAAATAGAGGGAAAACTTTTACATCAAGACTCCGCACGTAGAGCTTCGTGCGGAGTCCAGTAATATTGCGTTACGTGGCGCGTCATGTGGCGCATGTCGAAAAAAAAACAGAATATTACAAGAAATATTTCTCTCTTGTTATTCATGTGTTATTGTGTGTTATTCATGTATTATTCATGTGTTATTGTGTTATTATAACACCGGGAATATTCTAGGAGCAGAATAACACCTGAATAACACACAATAACGCCTGAATAACACACAATAACACATGAATAACATGGATGGAATATTCCCTGTGTTATTATGGCCGAATGTTTTTTTTTTTGCCACGCGCGCCACGTGGCACGATTTTACAGGCCTCCACACGTAGCTGTACGTGCGGAGTCCTGATGTAAAAAATTTTCCAAAATGGAGAAGACTAGAATGCAAATTACTAGTGGGACCAAGACTTTATGTAAAGTTATTGGCATATTTTATTATGTCTATTAAATTTAGAATACACATTTTATACAAATTTATATGGGTCTTAATTTTATTTGAAGGGGCAGGACAGTCATTTTTTCATAAAAAATACTACAATATTGAAAATATTTTATTACAAAATAAATTTTCATATTCTTCTAATTTTGCCTATCAAGTTGCATATATGGTCAAATTTCATAAATATATAATTATAATTTCTCAAATGACTAATTATATGTATCTCATTATTGATTTGATAATAATTAAAATTGTAATATTTATGTAATAGTTTGTTAAATACTTGTTTTATATATATTAAATATTTTCATGTAATAATGACATTGAAAAACATTTAATTAGTTTTTCTTTTCTTTTTTTTTTTTTTGAGAAAATTTCACTTAAAGGTGATTTGGAAGGTACAATTCATGGAGGCTCTAAGTGAAGATGAGCTTAAAGTTCCATAATTATGTCATTATTATTTTTTAATTAAAAGATATCATGAATAATTATGCAAATTTAGAATAATTAATTTAATCTTGTAAAATTTTAAATAGATTTAGAAATTTTTTTATTTTTGTATAAATTTTATATGGTAACATGTAAATTTGTACATATCTATTACGTCTAAATATTGTAACACGTAAACTTGTGATTCAGCGTGATAGACTGTTGACGTAAATAATGTTAAAATCGTAAATTTGAGGCATTATTAAAATCATGCACCTAACATAATATTTTGAAGCATGTGTGATTGAGTTGATTTACTACATAAGTGTTTCATTAATAAGATCTGATGTGTGATAGAAAACTCACGATGGTAGAGTAATGAATTATCGTCTTAGCGTTGCACAAGAATTTAGCACACGCATAGGTAAAAAAAAACAACTAGTAATGACACTAGAAGTTTTTACGTGAAAAACTCGTAAAGGTAAAAAACCATGAGGTCTTGCCCAGTTGTAATAATTCATTATATATTGATGATTAGAGAGACTCTTTGTCCCACAAACGGGAAATTGTTACTTGGTTTTCCAACTTACCATGTCAACTGTCGGCTTCCTGTCGGTGGTGGTCAATGATGATTAGCGGTGATCGCTAGTGCTCAGCAGTGGTCTACGATATTCGGTGGTGGTTGATGACGATAATAATGCTTGACGGTGGTCGATGGTTGTCGATGAAGATCAGCGACGGTTGGCAGTGATCGATAATGATCAACGAGTGTCGACGTCGGCCAATGGGGGTCGACGATGATCAGCGGTGGTTGACGGACAGTGGTCAACGGTGATCAACGATGGTCAGTGGTAGTCGATAACGGCCGACAACAATTGATGTTGACAAGGATGGTTTTGGATTTCAGCTGCTTCTCAAAGCTTTAAGTCTCTCTCAAGCCTGAAGCCCCCCTCCCCCTCATGAGAGGGGTGGGTTCTTTGTATAGTTTTATCAGTGAAATTAATGCAGGAATATGAACCACTTTGATCGGATGGTCTGGAGTACTTCCTTTGATCAGAAGGCATTTGATGGACATCTGAGTACCCGAAAGGGTTTGGCGTACTGTGGAGATAACAACATAAATGATAGGTGTGTCATGGAGGCAGTGACCCAAAATATTGGGCGTGTCATGGAGTCAGTGACTTGAAGAGGTGGGCGTACCGTAAAGGTAGTGATCCAAAGGATGGGTGTGCCGCGGAGGCAGTGACTTGAAAGGGTGTGCATGTTATGGAGTCGATGTCCCAAACAATGGCTTCGTCGTGCAGGCAACGACTCGAAGAGGTGAGTGTACCGTGAAGGCAGCAACCCAAAAGATTGATGTGTTGTGGAGGCAATAACTTGAATGGGAGGGCGCATGGAGGCAACGACCCGAAGGATGAGTGTGTCGTGGAGGCAGTGACCCAGAGAGGTGGGTGTGTCGTAGAGACAGAGGCTCGAAGGATCATTGTGTCATGGAAGCAATGAAACAAAAGGGTGAGCATACCGTAGAGGCAGTGGCCTAAAGGATGGGTGTGTCTTGGAGGCAGTGATCTGAAAGGGTAGTCATACCAAGAAGCCGGTTGTAGAACGGTGGGTGCGTCGTGAAGGCAGCGGTCTAAGGAATGCGATGATTATCATTGAAGGGAATCTTATGAGTGGGGTGACTGTGTATGAACAATTAGAATGCAACTCAAGCATGCAATAAATATTATGCAAAATATCATGCAAACAACATTAATGCACATGTGAAACATACACTGTACAAGTGATCGGTCAACTAAGCTGGGACAGTTGTCCTGGTCAGGGCGGCCGATCAGGTCAATTTGTCAAACCAAAATAGCTAATCGATTTGGTCGGGGCAGCCGGTTGAGCCTAAGTGATAGGTCGATTCGGTCAGGGCGGTGAGAGGACTGAAGTGATCAGTCGAGTGGGTCGAGATGACCGATCAAACCGAAGTGATCGGTAGTCCGGGCCGGTGTGGTCGATCAGACCCAAGTGATCAATCCACTGAGTCAGGCAGCCAGTTAGAACTAAGTGATTTGTTGATCAGGACAGGGCGGTCGGCTGACCAAAGTAGTCGGTCTTTTTTGCCGGGGCTGCCGGTCAGACCCAAGTGATCGGTCAACCGGGTCGGAAAGACCGATTTGTGGCAAAATACTATGCCAACAGAGCTAGGGCGGTCGATTGAGGCAAAGTGCAACATGTTATAAGCAAAAACATGCATCGTGTCGCAATACAAAGCAAATCGTCATGCTCACTAACAAGCCATACTCGAGCTAACGTCTTGGAAAGCTATCGTTTAGCACATTGATATGCGACATAGCCTCCTCCTACTTTGGCGAGGCATATAAGGAGCTTCACCTTCGGATCTCCAAAAAGGAAACTCCCCACGATGTTGTGGAATGGACTAGCTACAAAGCTTCTCCCATTTCATAACTCCTCATGATTTTTTAAATTGAGTTATCTACAAAGCTTTTCTCACTTCACAAAATCCAAATATCCCAACCCCTCTAAGGAAGGTTGGGAATTCCAAAGTAAGGGAAAATTGAGATTCCAGCACACTAGGATTTAGGTCTAGGGTTTGCAACAAGAAATTACTCGGCTTTGCAAAGAATTGTAGCCATGAATAATTTCTAACATAGAGCTTTCTCCAGGAAATCAATGGCCAATTCAAAGGTGTGTGGTCGTATCGACTAGTGTCTGTTGTGTGACTGGCTCGTGTGGGCAACTGAACCCACAAAACCTAGAAAATCTATTCCTAGGGCTATCTAAGAAAGAAAGTGTAAAGGGGTTGAGATGTTTCACCTACACGATGGTTGATCGAAGCGTTTCTTCACCATATGTTGAAGCTCTCCCAATAGTATGAGAGATAGCGACTTTTCAGCAATGCTATGACAAGGTCCGCTCCTCTCCTTCCCCCAAAGAATGGAAAATATCTCTTTAAAAGGAGAGTCCAACAAGATTCTGACGAAGTTCCAAGCTTTGACAAAGTTCCAACGGTTCTTTGAGGACCCTTCCCCAACCTAAGATAAAGTTCTCCTTTAGTGTAGGAGAGAATAAACATTTCTCCATTGTTGGCCAAACTCCTTCTCCTCAAGGAAATATCTTGACATACTCAAGGTAAGTGGTGGAGGAAAATGAAGGAGGGGAGGAAGAAAATTGTAGGAAGAAAAGTTTCTTGTGGAAGAAAAACAAAGGAAAAAGGAAGTAAAAGATCTCGCTCTCGAATTTTTCCTAAGCTCTCAACCTCAACGCCTTCAAGAAGAAACCCTAGCTCCAAGGAAGAAGAAATGTCCTCTCAATCACTCAAATATTCAGTCCCCCTCAAACTGAAAATGAGAGGAGATGGGAAAGAAATAAAGATCCCCTAGGTTTAAGTCTACTCACCCAAGGAGATCTCCAACATGCCCATTGTTATGCTAAAAATAGGCTAATGATGGTATTTAAGACCTCCAAGAGTGGCATGATGGCTCACTTTTTTGTACCACAAGCTAATCCTCCAATGCCCAAGGTAATCCTGCAATTTCGGCTACCTAGAGAGGTGAGAAAGGGTCAAATCATTGTCAAAAATAGGCTTTTTTGTGATTTGAAAATGAACCCATGCTTAAGCAATGTGATCCCGGTGCCTAGGAACCTAGCCTAACGCCATGGCACCAGGCTCTTGGTGCCTATGCACCTCCCAAGTGGTGCCTACTTTCCAAGGTTTCGAGAAAATGGATGGTTTTGTGTTTTTTTGGCCCCCTAGGTGGCCAGAACAGGTGGCTAGGTGCAATAAATTGGCTCCTAGGCACAAGAAAATGGCACCAGACTTCCAAGGGCTCAGTTTTGAGCATTCTGAAGGCAATTTTGGGCTCCTAAGCGCTGGTTTGGTTTGAAAATGTTGAGTTTCACATAGATTATCTGGTGGAGGGTTTCTTTGATCAAGAGGTTATGTGAGACCACATATGAGTAAATTATGATCCCCTAACTCAAAAATGAGTATTTGCTCGTCCATTATTTGGAGAATTTGTCACCAACAATCGCTTCAAACTGTGACACAATTGGGGTGTTTCAAACCCTAATTTTCCTTTAGTGTATAGGAGGGCTCCATGAATTCTCTTGACCGTGGGGAGGCTCTGAATAGATACAAAGGAACCTATAAACACCAGGATGGACATCAAACATGTCCAATGTTCTGAGTAGGCCCGCTCAACTGCTGATTCTCACATGTAAGGATGAATGGTCACAGCCCCTGGTTTCGTGCCTCGAACATGTACCGGAGGTCTCGGATGGGTGTCTTGAGCCGAGGGATGCTATGATTGAACCGTGAATCATCCCGAGCCAGGCATGTGGATACCCTACACACATGACATCAGAACCTGATGCCAACAACTTTTATTCCTGATTTTGGAGGTAACTAAAAATGCTAGATTTATAAGCGTAATTTGTATACAACAATAATATTTAAGCTAGCTTCAACACAACACCTTACCAAGCTCTTTATAATGGTAAGTGTAGATTTTAGTTGTGTTAATTTGAGTTTGACAAGAGAATACTTCTAAGATCTTAGTTTGTTGATCAAACTCCCAAAAAGCATCTTCAAATTCAGGAATAATTATGTTTAAATTATGAGAATCAGAGAACATAAATTGACTTTATATGTAGAGAGATCAAGTTTGAGAGTATAGATCACATTGATTTCAATGTTTCATATATAAGTGAAGTTATAAAATTTGAAAGTCGTGACACACATCAACCTTACTTTATTGGTTATTTTAAAGTGATTAACAAAGTTGCTAAAGTAATTTAGTATCAATTGGTTCTTCCTCAAAGACTTGTTGGAGTACATAATCTTTTCAAGTTTCTTTATTTTGATATTGTTTGCATGACCATTCTCATATTATTTGATTCATATCAATACTTATTCAAAAATACTTGAACTATAAAGTTGTAACAGTGTATTTTGGATTATACAATTCATTAGCATTGTGATGATCTATTTATTTGTCAAAGCATTCATAGCAAGAAGCAACAACATAAGAAACTAAAGGAATAACAAAATACTAATATAGAACTAAGATATAATTTTTAAATTAATTTTTTAAGGAGATAATATATAATAACTATGAATTATGATACGCTGAAACAAACTATGCTCGCTCGTGAACCTGACTGGCTCTATCGCTCATATGATATCCCATGCCTTAACCCCAACTCTATATCTCATGATTCACGTTATTGTTATCAATCCATGTCGAAATCACCCAAATCCTTAGTTGTTTCAAACGTTCTTCTCTTCGGGTGAGAGCCACCACTGGCTTTCTTCAACGTTTTTCACCAATGAAAGTAAGTTTTTCTCTTCTTTTTCCACAATTATCTTTCAAATCATCTTCATTTCTGATGCGTGCTAGAAAATTCGCTGGGGTAGAGTAGCAAATTATCGTCTTAGCGTTGTACGAGAATTCAGCACGCACACGTATGAAAAGAAAACAAGCAGTGACTCTAAAAGTTTTTACGTGAAAAACCCGTAAAGGGAAAAACCACGGGGCCTGTCCCAGTTGCGTAAATCCACTATTGATTCACGTTTACAGAAATCCCTCGTCCCACAGACTGGAAAGGGTAATTATATGTTGTAGATTACAACGTCGACTAACGGTGTATGATTGATGGTGGTCGACGACAATAGACGGTGGTCCACGGCGATCGGCGGTGGTCCACAAAGATCAGCGGTGGTCGACAGCTATCGACGGTGATCGACGGCGGTCGGCGAGGATGCAGAGCTGCTTCTTCTCCTCAAGACTTCAAATTCTCTCCCTTTTGTTCCTCCCCCTCTCATGTGAGAGTTGGGGTCTATTTATAGGCTTCTGGGTGCAATTAATGCAGTCATTTCAATCGGACGGTTCAGAAGACTCCCCTCGATCAGATAGCGTTTAAGGGACATTTGATGGCCTTAACGATGTTGGAATTGAGTGATCTTGGGCTCGTTGGATTCGTCTTGTCGAGACGCTCGATTCCAGTATGGGCTTGCTAATGTCGGCATTCATTTGACCTTCCAATGTGTCCGAAAATCTTCTAAAAGTGGTTTAATGACTTGATCCGGGCTTGATTTGACTCGGATTTGATTAATCTTGATATCATTGGGTCTGTTTCATCGAGCCGGTCGGTTTGATTATAAGTTTGCTGAAATCGGAGCTCTGAATGATTTTTATCAAGATTTGAATGTTTCTTGCTCAAAAGATTGCATCGAGATTCGTGCCATGCTTTGAGATTTGTGTCTGATGATAAAAAATATTTGATGGTGTATCAATTTCTACCTTATCGTTTCATCTCCTACTCTCAAATAGGCAAGCGGAACTTTAGATTTTTTAACATTAATTTAAAGCGATCATTACATAATTATTTTTTAATAGGTTAGTTTAGATTTTAATTAAATTCCTAAAACTATCTTATATGTAGTTTAATAAATTAGTAGGAGAGAATAAAAGTTAATTTGCAAATGTAAGTTTAAATTTAGAATAATTATAGCTATTTGGCAATTAAATGGAAAAAATAATTTTATAAATAAATTAAAAAAAAATTATGACATTTTCAAGTTTATACACATTTTTTTGGGTACTGTATTTTATCTATTAAAACTCAGCAACATTTACGTCCGTGCCATTCAATTCTTGTGTATTTACATATTTAATATCTATATTTTATTTTATACATTTATATCCCGCAAATCTTCATATCGAACATATTACTGTCTTAACTTTTAAAATTGACGATCCAACATAGCGGTGATTAGGAGATGATGATATGACGTTGACAATGACGTATCATTACAATAGTGGTTGTCGGATGTCAATGATCCATCACAGTGGTAGTCGGGAGACGATGATTCAACGATAATGGCAGTGCTTCAACGATAACGACCTAATGACAACCCAAACATAGTGCTCTAAAAGTAGCAGTGGTAGCTCAACATTGATTAGAAGACAATGATCTTATGAAGGCAACAACTCGAGAACAATGGTTGGACATGGGGGATGTGGTCAGATAATAACAACCTAATGGTGGCAATGACTAGTCATAAGTTGGGTGCCAGTGGTTCAACGATAAATAAGATAGCGTACATGCAAAAATTAAAATTTAGCTGTTACATACATAAAATAGATGTTTATAGAGATAATTAGCTATAGAAAACTAAGGAGAGTGGTTGCGATTCACTTCGATGATCCAAAGATTGTGATAGTATTCATATTACAAAAGTTATATAAAACCCTAGTTGCGTGGATGGCAAACATTTAGTATTTGCATAATAGAGTTTATGTAAGAATAATATTACAAAATAAAGTTGTTTTTTAAAAATATTAGAAAAACACAAATAAGAAGAAGAAACACGGATTTAACGATGTTCGACAAAGATGCCTACGTCCTCGAGAGCAAACCGATTACTTTCTTTTTTATTTTCAGAAAAAGAGTACAGAATAACCCTTAGAGTTACAATAGACACACACACACACACACATAGCCCTGATGTGCAATATATAATTACAAAATTATACATGAGAGGAGTGAAGTTCCACTCTAGCATATGTCTCTTATTTGGTATACAAGTCCTACCTAACAAAAATATAAATAATATTTATGACTTGTTTGGCATACTCGTCTTACATTTAGCAGGCAGTCACTTGACTCCACAAACTTCATCATACAATACGTGTGTGCAACGTGGACTTCACTAACATATTACATTAATCTAGTATGTTAAACCATCATAATGTTTTACTTGTAGCTACATTAGTTAAGTTGTATGGAAAATTTTCTTCCACCAATATAGGATAACCTTAAATCATCAATTCCTCTTAATTTTCTATCATAAAAATGTATTAAATATGGTAAATTTCAACTCATTCTAACAAGTTTTTCTTATTTGAAATATCTTTTATTAAATTTTAAGTTCAATGGATATGTTCTTTAGCCCTCATTTTAAAATAAACACATTAATAAGTCCAAAATGATAGTTATAATTTATCAATCTTAATTAATAATATTTATTTTTCTTGAGAAATATTTTTATATTTATCTTTAATTAATATTATTATGTAAATTGTTTATGACTTTTGGTATTATATATAATCCTCACACTCGATGAAAAATATGTTATAGAATTTTCATAAAAATCATCAGAGAAATGGAGAGAGCCAAAGTGATGATGAGGGAAAGGCTTAGATTTATATAGAGATGAATGAAGGAACGTGGGCTAGCTTGAGCTAACCCAAATCTTTTTTATAAGTAAATAAAAAATAAATCCTAATTTTAATGATCATGGTGCCTCATAAACGAAAAATTAATGTATTGGGACACCTGACGTAAATTTGCGTCACGTGTCCTATGACAGGTAACCTGGGTTCGAACCGTGTATGTTAGTGAGCCCAAATTGCCACGTGTCCCCCTGTTATTGGACACCTGATGCAAATTTGTGTCATGTATCCTGAAGCAATAATCTCTCCTCATAAACAGTCTTTGTGAGCCTAGAATACCTAGTAGCCAAGTCATGGGTTGACTTTTCTTTTCATAGGCTTCATTTTAATTAAAATTCTAACAATATATTTTTTTGAATTGGCAACCAAAAAAGAATATTTTTTTTCTCTAAAACTCTAAAATAATAATAAATCATAATTTTAATGTATAGCCCACCAAATTTTTTATTATTTTAGTTGAGATAAAGAATACTATTTTTTTAAATTTTAAAAAATAAATCATATCAATTAATTATTCAAATATATATTTGAATAATTTCAAAATATAGAAAAGAATGATATTATTTTAAAATGATGCAAACAAATTTAATGTAGCATTGCTAAATTGTCTAGCCTATAATAGAAACTCATAAAATAGAGGTTGCCTATCCTAAGCATGACATAAGTCCACCTCTTAATGTATGCAAAAATGCAAATAATATTTTATATTTATTTAAACACATATTTACTCTAAATATCATCTAATGATTAAAATACTATATGAATAATCATAAAAAATTAATATTATTTATAAATATATTAAAATTAATTTATACATGCATAAATCCCCATAATTTTTACCATGATATGCATACATACCACACAAAAAAATAAAAATAAAAATAAAAATAAATGCAAAAAAATAAAAATAAAAAGTAAATGTTTGCCATAATTATGAAAATAAATAGGAATTAATTGGTAAATATATAAATGCTCCTTTTGTGTGTGTTCCCTGACTTGTTAGTAGAGCAGCCACTTTGAAGATCGTAAGTCCTCTCAGATCCCGGGTTCGAATCCACTGTTGGTAGAGTCTCTTCTTAAGACAGTTAGTACATGAATTTATTTGCACACCGCGTCGACTATCAGATCTGACTGGAGTTAGCGCATTAAGAGTTGATCGATCAAAAATAAAAATTAAATCTTAATTTTAATGATCATTGTGCCTCATAAACGAAATATTATTGTATTAGGGCACCTGACGTAAATTTACGTCAGGTGTCTAATGACAGAGTGTCACGTGTCTAACATGTATCCAAATCGTATATATCAGTGAGCCCAAATTACCACGTTCCCCATATTATCGGACACCGGATATATTTTTTTTGTTTTCCCATTACTCTTCCAAAACTACCCTCTTAACCTCATTAAAGCCGGTCAAAATTTTCAACTTAGAATTTTGACTTTTGAAAATATGATATGAGAGCTCCGTTTCGCCAATTCTAAAATTCGAAAATACCCTTAAGCTAGTCAAAAATGGCAACGCAGGGGCAGAGTCGGAATTGAAGGAATAGATCAATTCGGGCAGGTCAGGTAATTAGATTCAGTCAATGAGGGTAGAATGGTCAAACACGATTACCAATGCATAATTTATTTTTTGCTTTTTTTGGGAAATTCAACAGAAATAAATGGTTAAAAGCGACAGAAAGTGGACCCCACATTGACGGAGGCGAAACTCGAAAGGGTCAATGCCAATTATAGGTAAAAATCATACGTGTTGCTTTAATGGGCCGAATTTAATTGTTGGGCTGTTACGAGGGGGACACAAGGTTATAGGGCCCATTGAAGTTGGTCTATCCCTAACTCATTTAAGCAAATAGATTAATTTATTTATTAAGCAAATAAATAGAATTTGAATAATATTTTTTTAACTTGATTTATAAATAAATTAATCATGAATATTTTTATTTAATTGTGCTCAATTTATTTTTTTTAGAATTTTAATACCAAATTTTAAAAAATAATGTCATTGCGATAATTTTATATTGAAATTTTATGTCATATTTAAAAACTATTAATTTTATTTTTTTCAAAAATTAGTTGAGCTCATTTTGAGAAACAGATAAATTTGGATTGAATTAAATAAGAATATGAGTCATTTCGACCACGTGTATACAAGCACAACAACAAGTCTTTATCCCACTAAGTGGGGTTGGCTGCATGAATCTTTTTTATCTTCATTTAAATCTAAAAAATAAGTTGATTTTTTACACATGTCGAATATTTTTTACGTCTATATCTATCTTCTTAGCATAAGTCAAATCTAAAACATCTAAATAGTCAATCTTCAATATGACTAGATCGTCTAAAATGACTCTCTCAAGTCTCGTCTTCCACTGGAGGATCGTAAAATGAAGAAATTGGGGCTTGCTCGAGCTTGACTCATACCTCTCTATTGAAGGCAGCTAATGTGGATATTATAAATAAATATTTCAATTTTCTAAATTCAGATTAAATTTTAAAAGAAATGCAATAAAAATTTTGATTAGTTAACTATATAGCATGTTCATTTCAATAAGTTTAATATTAATAAATTCCATTCTCATCAAATATGGGCCGAGATATATATGATTGCATTAATTTTCAACAATATTATCTCAATATGAAAAAGCTTAAAATTGCTCAAAAGAGCTATTATTAAACCAACAATATATTAACTCTAGTCATTTATAACATTCTATGGAAGGAAAATCTATTATAATCAGGTGTTATAGTATAATCTATATAAAAATTAAAATATAGAACATATTCTCAGATATAAATCAAACATAATCACAATATTCAATTTATTTGTTTTATTTACGATCTGTTTAGAGAGGCTGTAGTTTTTAAAATGCTGGTTGTAAATCTGTGATAGATAGAGTATATTCCTAGAAAGCTGCATTGAGATTTATAAATGTTTATATTTTTTCTAGAAAATTCAGACAACAGCTTTCTGACAGCTGCCACATTTTTAACATATCAAGTTGAGCATTTTTTCCCGACAGAAATTTCTAGAAAGAAGCGAGAAAATAATTTCTCAAACAGAGTTGTGTATGAAATAAAAAGCAAACTGAAATATGTCTTAATTAGACCCTATGGAGAACTATTTATGGGATTCACTCATCAATCTCATGTATGAATAGAATATTAAGGCTTATTAAAAGTTTAATTTATTCCTCTTTTATATTTTCCTTCTCAATTTATACTCTTTTATCCTCACTATATTCTTATTTTCATTTTTGTCCAGTTGTACTGTTTTTTGGTTTGGCTTTCTGAATTGGATTTGGTTATCGAGCTTGATCTTGGCTTTTTTTTGTTGTTGTTGTTTTCATTTAAGGGGAAAGATACATGATACATTTGTTGCTCTCCTTAAAATTGTTAGATTGGTTGCATAGGGTCCGTTTGGGGTGGTGGTGCAGCACCGTTCCGCAGTTTTGTCTGTTTGAGTAAACTGCATTTTGACAACGATTTCAAAAAAGTTGACACTGAAATCTACGTTTTTCTACCAGTCCTAACTAGGTGCAGTGACAATTTTCTACCTACAATCATACTTTTAGCAAAAAAAATCATAATAGCCACCACAGTTTTTTAACATCATATTATCTTTTCAGCAGTTTTAGAACTGTTTGTAATAAGCTATTGTTGTCACAAACATACCCTTAGTTCTCATTAGATTATGAGTTTTTGTAGTATTTTCGGATACTTTAGAGCTGCTTTATGTTGAGGTTTTTCATGCTGAATAAAGATAATAGATAAACTCTTAGTTTTCCTTCTGTGTTTAGTGTTAGTATTTATATTTTCTTTTGGTAGGTTCAATTTTTTATTTTTTTTTGTTTTAGGTGTCATTTATTATTATTTATTGTGAATTTTAGGCGGTCTTTTCTTTGTTTAACGGTTCTCTTCTATTTGTTTTGATTTTGATCAGTTCATTTGAAATGTGATTTTTTTTTGTATGAGTTGTACTCTTTTTTTAATTTTTTAAATAAAGCAAAATTTCAAAAAAAAAATAATTTTATCACACGAATATTTATACAAAATTAGTAAATGGATAAATAATAGAAATAATTAAACTTACAACACACAATCAACTATATAATATTAAGATTGAAGGCTATATAAATATGTAAATGCAAGGAGGTGAAGAAAAATCATTTTTATTCTCCAATAATAATAAAAAAAAATCCCATTCACTAGATGTGTAACAAAAACAAAGGAATTAAAAAATGTTAATATCAAAATTAACACCACCAAATATCAAGGAATTAAATAAAAATTGAAATTTAAAAAAAAACCACATTCACTATTAAAATATATATATTTATAAATTTAATAAAAATATTTAATTTCAAGTATAAAATTCAAAAAAATTAAACCAAACAAATTACTTTTAATTGAAACAACATTAAACCAAAGTTTATCTTTAATTAATTCAATTTGAATTTATATAAATCAAAATATAAGTAATTTTAATCAGATCATAATTATCTTTGGCATAAATAATATAAATTAAAAAAATAATAAATAATATTTTGCAATAAACCAAAAAAAAAAATACTAAAGTAATAACCAAACTTTTTTGACAGTTGGAAAATAAAATAGGAAAATTTACATACATGCTAATTAATTGTTATGTATCTACATATCTAACTCGTAAACTTTAATTTTTACGTACAAATACTGTCTTACTTAAGGGTGTAAACGAGCCGAACACGAGTGAGCCAAGTCTCAGCTCGTGTTCGGCTCGTTTATATTTTGAGCCCAAAAAGTGTATTCGTGTTCGGTTTATTTGCTTAACGAGCCGAACACAAGCTGTTCAAGAACAAATAATCGTTTTGACAATTCTAATCACATAACCATACAATGTTATGGGTTAAGGCAAGATTTAAGAATTATAGTGTATATTAAAACATCATTTGAATCGAATTTAATACTTTTTATTATATTTACTTAATTAATAATTATAATTGATTATAAATCTTTTAATTTTTTAAAAAATGCCACTCATTAATATATATAATTGAGGAATAGTATTTCGAGCCAAAACGAGCCGAACACGAACGAATACATCTTTGTTCGTGTTCGGCTCTTTAAGGCTTTTAGTGAACGAGCCAAACACGAGCTTCTTAACGAGCCGAACACGAGTTGTTCGCGAACAACGAGCCGTTTTGACAGCCCTAGTCTTACTTATATATTATCTCTACATGAAAAGGTGCATTTCAATTTTTTAAAGTTAATATTGATATTTTTATGTGATCTGAAAGATTTATCTAGTATAATTATAAATAGTGGAGTTTTGATGTTAAATATGTAAATAAATAAAAATTATGTGTTATGTATGTAAATACCCCTAAACATTAATGATGGTGATATTTCTCGTGTGATGTCAAAGATTTGATTGTTGTGTGTATATATATATATATATAAATATGAAAGTTTAGTTATGTAAATATATAAAAATTGTGTGGTATGTTCGTAAATGCAATATTTAGTTTTGATTTCAATCTTAGAATAAAATGTCTTGAGATTCTATCTCAATGTGATTATTATTATATTGTTTATTGTTGATGTGTCAATATTTAGTTATAAGCATTTCAAATCTAAATTCAAGGTAGTTTTCGCTTCAATTTCGACAGATATAGTCAAAATAAGCGTCACGACAACATGCATGTCCTAATGATGCTGAAAACAATCTAATTCGAGTCTAGATAAGCCCATATCAAAAACATGAAGTATAATTAAAGGCTTCGGTACATCAATTTGAAGACCAACTAATCTTAAAATTGGCATGGTTATATTTGAATCGAGCATTTCGATGAGAAGAATCTACGGGTCTAAGATTATTCAATTTTGATGTCATAAAGACACTTAAATATGGAAAAACTACTTATGATCAAGAGGATCAATGTTAACCGTCTGATTGAGTATTTTGGAAGATTGGTTAAGTTTATCAAAATAATCTTCTCAAAAATTATAAATAGGCTCACATTATCCACATTCATGGGAGAAGAAGAGAATAGAATAAAGTGAGTTGTCCACTAAACTTAACTATTGAAATCTCAAATGTTGTCGTCTATCATCAATGTTCGCAACCGACCACGAATATTCACCACCGACCAGCAAAGTTTGATATCAGTCATCACCAGTAATTATTAAAACTAACTAGAGTGATTATAACAATCAACTATAGTTCTTGTAGCCAATTATGATTGTTGGTGTCGAGCTACTATTATACAATCATGATTGTATGTTTTTGTAAACTCATTTTCCATAATTCAGGAGAAGATTGAACATATGTGCTTTCAATTTAATAGTTTATTGCTTTGACTGAATCAAACCCTGTGTTCGTTTCCTTTTGAGAGTATTTCCACATAAAAATTTTAGATTATCTATTATCTCTGTCGATGTGTATTAGAAAATTATATTAAGATAAGATAAGATTTCTTAGTCATTGAGAATTTTCTAACACAAAGCATCTTCTCTAGGAAATAAAATCCAATATTTATAGAAGTGTGAGCTATCTTTTAATGTCTAATAGAGTATCCAGCTTCAATAGTAATCATTATATGGGACAACCTTACAGTTAGACACGACCTCTTCTTTACCCTTAGAAGACTACGTGCAGAGAATAGAGGAATCTCAAAGTAATATTTTGTATATTTCCCTCTTGACGATCGTCACTATGCCAATGAAGATGCCTCTTTGTTGCCCTCGGAAGATCTGATGCGGAGAATGGATGACAAACCTTGACATAATATCTCCTTGATGTTCATCATCGTGTCAGTGAAAGTGCATCTTCTTTACTTTGAGAAGATTGCATGTGATGAATGGAGATATCTCAAAAAATAAGGTTCTTCTATGTGAAGCTAGATAACTAGTATTAGCGAAAATATGTGATGTTCATCTACCCAATGAGCAACTACCAATCAAAGAAAATCATATAGAGAACACTCCAACAACAACCCCTCCTCATATTGTATTTCTTCCTCAATTGATCTCTTCAATATTTTTAGTTTCACACATCTACCTCATGCAGCCAAACTAAATTGCAAACCTCCAGCATTCTCTGAGAACTTAGTTCAATCCTGTCATATAATTTACGATGAGTTATGATGTATGGTTCAAGAATAATCATCTTTAAGATATATAAGCTATTATCTTATTCATCGAAGTTCATTAAGTACACTTTTGGATGAGATAATCCTCCAACATCTTATTTTAGCAAGATTCAAGCTCCCAGATATTGATTCACATGATGGGATAACTAACTCGCAGATAAGAGCCTCTGATTTAGTGTCGTGTCAAATTTTTTCTACCACCCTCTTATCTCAATTTTTTTTTCTACATCACAAGCATGCTACCACGTGAGCATACTTAATTTTAGAGTTTAAATAGGAACTCCAATCATTATACCAAAATACATCTAGATCTTTAAGAGTTCAACTTCATTTTACTCAAAAGGATGGCACATATAAACCTAAAAAATTATAAATACACTAAAAAATTTGTAGTCAACTATGGGCCTCAAAAGTTTTATGTATACTAAAAAAAACTCAAAATGTTATAAACGTTGGAACATACATGTTAAAAAAGAAAAAAATAAGGAAAAAAACCTCTGAAATCTACAAGCCTTTGATGATATATGGATGCTAAAAAAACTCAGAAAGTTATAAGACAAAGGAGACACATGTACATTCAATAAATCTCTGAATGTTATAGGCATCATAAGGCATTCATACAATAAAAAAATATTGAAATCTACAAGTCTCATAAATTATAGAGATGCATTCAAAATATATTAAAAGATTATAAGCTTTGGAAGGTAAAAGTACACTTTAAAAGTTCTAAAAGACACTAACCTCAAAAATTATATAATATTTTTTCATACAAAGAATGTGTGCTAACTCTGATTGTAGATTTTTACTTATTTAAGAAGATAAATATTCATCTAAAATTTTCGGAATACATAAACCTCAAAAGAGTTCGATGTCACTAAGCTCTTACTAGGGTTAATATATCTAAGACATATAATAATTTTATCTTCTTTTGGGGGCAAGCTACAAGAATCACTATTCTTAAACGAAGATCAAAAGTTCATCACGTATCATCATCAAGAATTTTAGTCGAGCTTTTATATTCAAAAGAAATTTTACCTTAAATAAATATATACAATCATTGGATCGACATGAGATCATCATGCTCTATAGTAACATCACCAACAAATTTTTACCTTATTTGTGCTGAGATTGCATAAGAGGTGAAGACAATTGAGCATTTTTACTCGCTCACTAAATCTGCATTGTTCATCACATCTTCATGACTACAATATTTCAAAATCATAGAAGGTCTACCATCTGATTGTCGCATGTGGGAATGGTTGAGCCAATCAAGATGAATTATTTTAAAAGTCAAAAGGTTAATACATTCAACAAATGATTAGCGCCAAAATAAGCAAAGACAGTCACCAAAGGAAAAGAAAAAAATAATGAATGTTGTATAACATAGTGTTGAGAAATTTAGGGCAAATAAAACAAGAATCGACACAAATCCAGAAGAACACAGAGATTTAACGAGGTTCTGCAAAGATGCCTACGTCATCGGGAACAGAGCAGAAACTTTCTTTTCACTATTCAGAAAAAGAGTACAGAATACAAGACTACAACTATAAGCCCTAGGGCTACTCACTGGGCCTATTTATAACCGTAAAGTATAATATGTAATTACCAAATTACCCCTGTACTAAATCGTGGGACCTTGCCCCGCACCCAACCCACATAATAAACTCCCCTGATTCGCTCGCTCCGCTCCAAGATTTATTTCATATTAGATATATGAGTCATACCTAACACAAAAATTATGAGGAGACTAGAAATACGGGCTAAAGACGTATTAGGAGCTCACTGTAACTCAGGAAGACTCTGCGAAAATGCGGGAGACAAGCGAGAAGGGTTAGAATATCGCCGCATTGCTGCATTGCTGCATTAATGAGAGAAATGCACCAACGAAAAAAGGTTAATGATGAACAATGAAAGTGAAAGAATGAGATATGAGGTTAATTTGAAGGAGCCATATAAGTCTTGGGTGAATAATTCATAAATATTAAAGTTTTTAGTGTATAGAATGTAAATAATTATATTTTGGATGGTTGCCATACAAATTCCCTTTAACATTATCTTTTTTGAAAAACCCAAAGCCCTAAACCGCTCCCATCCCAGTCGCGCATTGTGAGATGCTCCTCTCACATGCTCGCCGCTGTTCTCTCCGGCGACCACCTACACTCTTCTTCCGCCACCCTGTACCCGCTTCTCTTCCTCCCGAAACCTCACACAGGTTGACCTCTCCATTAGGTTTTCACAGGTACTCATCTTCCATACCCATCACGCCCGTTGCCTACCCCCCAAAGCCCAAAGAATCACTTGAGAGCGACGAGAACAAGCCCTTTTCAACCGAGGGAAAACCTCATACGAGAAGGGAACTGGAGCCGAGAGAAAGGACTATTTCGTCCCCGCCGGAAGCTAGGGAGGTCTCACCTGACTTTGATCCGCGGGGGTGGACTCGACGGGACGTGCGGTTTGTGAAGGATGTCCCGAAGATAACGCCGGTTTCTTATCCATCACGTGTGGCGCCGCTGCCGGAGGACAGGACGGCGGCTCCTGATGCTGCAGAGGGTGAGTTTGCACAAGGGGATCTCCAGAGTGAGGCAAGGAAGATCCAGTCTGATGCAAGGGTGAGGAGCTATTTTGGATTGACGCAGGAGGAGATCATCCCATTCCCGACACTGATTAAGCTGGATAAACGACCTACGAAGGCTCCTATGGATCTGGCCGCCGCCATACGTGAGGTCAAGGTTAGTATATATTCCTGTAGTTTTCTTAACTGGTCTTGGCTCGCTCACCAAATGGCATTCTTGGACGTAAGTTTGTCGCAGCGGGCGATACAATATATAGAATTACTATGTCGGGCCTTAGAAAAAGCTCTCATTGCTTTATTAAAAGAGTCATATGTTAGTTTTTGCAACAACAAGAGCTCCGGCCAATTTGTTTACGATGATGGCTTTAGCATCCTGATTTTCTTTACATATTAAAGTCTATTTGCTTAGTTGCTTGGAGATTTAAAACATTTTGCTGTCTGAAAAAAATCATTTGCTTCAAACAAGTTTCAAATATTTTCACAGAATATTTGTTTTGTGTAATGTTGTTGAAGCATAACCCAAAACTACTTAAATGTTTCAATTATGTGACATGTAAGGGCTCATATGATGGACTTGACTTATTCAAACTAATGTTGCTACCTATTATAGGCTTCATAGAGTTATTATTAAAGATTATCATTCATATTGATGGCATGAAGCGTGAGGGAAGCTAGAAGATCACTATAGTGTTAATGTGGATATGTAATCTATTTAGTGAGTTGAATTTGAAGGAATCTGCCTAAAAGTTCGAAATGGAGTAGGCAAGGATTTCATGGGAGTTCTGAGGAAGCAAGAAGGGATATGATCAAGTAGATGAATTTGCAAACGAATGAGATAAATACAATTGATTCCTCATAATTGTTGAGTTGAATATTCGAAGTATCTGCTTGTTGAATCTTCAAACCATTAAGTGGGAGAGTGCCGGAGTTCATTAAATCTGTTTAAAAATATTTTTTTTCCTTATTATAATCATTTTAATTACATCAATTGTGATACTTCTTTTATAGAAGAACCTTCTGAAAAAGAAAAAAACATATCATAACTTATGTCAAATTAACTAATGATAAAACAACAATATAAATTACAAAAGAAAATAAGGTTGATGATCTCTCAAATAATTTGACCATTTGATTAATTGGTTCCAAGTGTTAAATGTATGCTAAGTTGACAAGCAAAAAGAATTTCCATTCTTTTGAAAGGCTAAATCTCAAAGAATGGTGCAGAAGACGCTCAAAGATGCAACATGTGATGCAATAGTTCTTATATGCCATGCAATAACAAGTTATTTGTTGACTGTAAATTTTACTTGCTTGAATTTGGACATTATGTTATCTATTTATCTTAACATATTGAGTAGTGAAATAATTCAAATTCAGCAAACAAATGGATCATTTATCAGAAAGTTTGGACTGTAAAGTAAAATTTTGAAATTAGAAATAATTTTTCTGAAATTATAGCATATAATCAAAATAATTCCAGAATTTGTAAAGAGAGCACTTTCAGTGAATTTACACAATTTCTCTAATATTAAACAAGAGAAAGTGTGTTGCATATTGTAGCTCAAGAAGATTTCTCAGGTAGACTTAATGTTTAGTCCTACGCATGATAGTAGATCTACGAGTGGAAATAGTAAATACTTTATTGCAGAAAATAAGAGAAACTTCTATTTGCTGCAATCCTCTTTAGGCAGGACCAGATCTTTAGGTAAGGATTCATAAAAAAAAGGGGTTTTTGACGGTATAAATTGGACCAGCACTTGATTGACTTTTTTGGGCTTTATTTGGGTTGCATCTCTGGCAGACTTTAAGTTCGTTTAAAAGTAGAAAATTTGAGATTTTAATATGGATTGGGATAGGTTTGCATATTTTTAAGAGGTTCTTTTGGATGCTTGAACTTAAATGCATTTGGTGGGCCGGCTGACGGCATATCTAGAGTGGGGTGGATGTCGTGTATTGGAAGAGTTGGTGCCGGTGGTGATGGTGGTGGCAGCAATTGTTGGGTTAAGCAATATATGGAAAATGCTATTGAGGATAAGAGGAAAGTAAGATTGCTTGTGGAATCATAGTAGAATAAGGATTTGCTGGTGTTTGGGCACTGTTCTGGGTGTGGGTGTTTGGGTTTTGATTAGTGGAAAGTTTAGGACAGGTTTTACCTGAAGCTAATATGGAGTTGATGATGCTCCTTGTTTTTGATGCGTCTTGTAGTCTAGATGGAAAGAATTTTGCACAAACTTTCAAATGATGGGGAGGACACTCAGGTAAATTGGAGGATCCTAACGGTATGCTTATGATTTCTTAGATGGTGGAAATAAAGATGTCAACTCAAGTTTGGGGGTCGGGTTTAGGTTTGACATGAAATTAACCCAAACTGAAACTGTTTGACGCAAATCCGACCCAATGTTAAACAAGTCAAAAAATCAAACTAGAACTCGACCTGCCTTCAACCTGCCGGCCCAAACCCGACCCATATAGCCTGTTTAATATAAGACAACAACTATTCAGGTTGATTTTGGGTCACTTTTGGGTTTGCAAGTCAATTTTGGTCAAGTTTCGGTTCGCAAGTCGTAGGGCTGTCAACGAGCAGATTTCGAGCCGAGCTAGGGTCGATTTGGAAGCCGGCTCAAACAGATTGAGTCCGAATCTAAATCGGCTCATGGCTCATTATGTTCGATTTCAAGCCAGCTTGGCTCAAAATTGAATTGAACTAGATGCGGCTCGAAATCGAAATGAGCCAGCTCAAATTTGAGTTATTTGGATGCGTTCCAACTCGAAATTGGCTCAATTCGGCTTGAGTTGAGCTATTTTCTTTGAATTTATTTTTGTTCATAGTCAACTCGTGTTCAAATAGCTCGAAAATAATATATTTATGTTTGGCTCGAATAAATCTGACATGGCTCGTGTTTGGCTCGAATTAATTCGAGCCGCCTCATCCGCTTTCACAGTTACTACCGTGCGCGCATCGTCACATAATTTTTGAAATTTTCATCTTTTTAATATAATTAAACGACCAAGATAACATTCATATGCCTAATATGGGATTGAAAGCCTGGTGGTGGGGACTGGGGTGCATAACGCGGGATTTGTTTTTTAGGAATTTACTTACATATCACTCATATATTTTCCATATATAACAGTTAAACAGGCGGTGGTGTCCGTGGGTTTTTTTTTAGCATTTACATACATATCACCCATATCTTATATATTTATATATCTTTTAAATAGCAGGGCGAGGGGGATGAAAGTTTTTGGGCCTTTACATACATAACACATATTTCGCGTGTATTTGCATATCTATACACACGGGCATTTACATACATACCACCCAATTCTATGTATTTATATATATAATTTTTTTAAATAAAAAAATACTTTGTGCCGATTTTGAGCCAGTTTTAGCCGATCCGTGCATGGCTCAAAATCGTCTTGGAAAAAATTCAATCCAAAGTTTGTGCTCATAACTTGGCTAGTTTATTGTTTTTGATCTTGATCCGAGCTAAAATTCAAATCAAATTTCGAGCGATTAATGATGTTCGAGCTAAATTGACAGCCCTAGTGGGTTGGTTTTGTGCCAATTTTGGGTTGGTGGGTGAAGCCAAACCCAAATTTTTTTATTCAAGTTGAAGCGTTTGGTCAATTGTTGACACCTTTAGTTGAAGTGAGTGGAAGTATGATGCGGATAAATGTTTTAAATGGGAAGGAAAGGATGCTGTATGCCTTGACTGCTAAAGGTGGAAAGGGATTTTAAAGGAGATGGAGGGTGGAAGATAGAAGCTATTTAGATAAATCCAAGTGAATCAAAGTTGTTGAGGTCAAATTACCTGAGTATCATCTGTCAAATCCCCACGATAAGAAATGCTAGATCGTTAAAGCTTAGAATGGGGGGCTGGAGGCGAAGAATTCTTTAAAGCTGGCTAACAATCATTATACATTTTCATTCTTTTTAAAATTTTGATTACATCGATTATAAAAGGATCCTTCTCTGAAAGAAAATTCTGATATATCTTTAACAATGTGAGAATAATGATATTGTCCGATAAATATTCTGAATTCTTGTAAAAAATTAGCCAATGATGAAGGAAGATAGTTAATTGACAAAAGAAAACAAGATAAATTGTTTCTTCAGAAACTAATCATCAAGCTGTCCCGTCTAATTGTATGAGTCACTCTGAAGTGGATGAGTAGAAATACAATGGTGTCTCAATGGCATTTACATACATACCACCTAATTCTAATTCATTTACATGTCTAATATCTGTACTTTACTTTTTACATTTATATCACTCAAATCTTTCACATCACATAAAAAATACTTCCATTTTAACTTTCGGAAGTGAAGTATACCTTTTCATGCTTATGTAAGCTGGTATGCATGTAAAAATTGAAGTTTAGGCGTTAGATATGTTAATACATAAGAATTGAGTGTTATTTATGTAAACCTTCCATTGTTTTAATGTTTAAACGCTGAGATCTTCATTTAAATACCTCCGAAGTCATTATTTCTATTTCAACATACAAATTATTTGTCACTGTAATCTGTTAACTTATCTTATTTTTTCAGGTTAATGCTAAGCGAAATTTTCTTGAATCAGTTGAGGCTCATGTAAACCTTGGTGTTGATCCACGTCGAAGTGATCAGGTCTTGTTTACTAAGCCTGCAAGTTCTAGTTATACTGCATATTCATTAAAAGGAGCATTTACCTACATACCACACTATTCTTATGTATTTACATATAGAACACCTAAAACTTCATATTGACATTCATTACACTCAAACTTCTAGCATCACATAAAAAATACCACTTTTACGAACTTTTAAAAAGTGAAATTCACATTTTTTATGTATATGTTAATAGCATCAAGGTGTTATCAATGTAAATATCAAAATTTAGGTGCTAGATATGTAATTCCATAAAAGTTTTGTGGTATGTCAGTAAATTTCCCTTATTTAAAATGCCAACAAACTCTTAGTATGATACTATGTTCATTAAAATTCTGTAGCTACTGTATTTGTTTTTCCTGACATTTCTTTAAAGTTATCTTTTATGGTAATAGAATTTTATAAATAGTTCTGTTCAATCTCGCTATGTTGAATTTCATATGCATATTGTAATCACAGATGGTTCGTGGCGCCTTAACGCTACCTCATGGTACTGGAAAGGTACGAGTCGGCTTCATTTCGAGGCCATTTTTTTCTTTTTTTCTGTATCAAATTTCTTAACCTGATAAGCTCGCTCGTTAGACTGTTAGGGTTGCTGTATTTGCAGAAGGAGTAGCAGCTGATGAAGCGAGGGTTGCAGGTGCAGATATTGTGGGTGGTGACGAGCTCATCGAGGAAATAAAAGCTGGTACAGGGGTGCTGATCCAAACATTTTAATTTGGAAAATTTACATACATACCACCTAATTCCTATGTATTTACGTATTTAACACCTAAACTTTAATTTATACTTACATGCCACCTTACCTATGCATGATAAAATGCATTTCTCTTTTTGAAAGTTAAAATGATAGTATTGTTGATGTAATATGAAAGATTTTGGCGGTATAATTGTAAAGGGTGAAGTTAGGTGTTAGATATGTAGATATATAGGAGTTTGGTGGAATGTATGCAAATTTCCCTATTAATTTTCTGTTATTTCAATAGCTCATTGACTACTTGTTGCCTTCTTGATTTGATATGCAACTTAAGAATTACTGCATTTAAATGTGTAAGTGAGCATGCCGACTCATGAGCCGGCTCGGACTCGACTTGATAAGTGGCTTGTGAGTTGAGCTTGATGAGCTAACAAGCCAAGCTCAAGCCAACCTTGACTCGTCTCGTTAGTTCGTGAACCGACTCTTTTAAAAATTAATTAATATAAAATATACTCAAAGTATATTAAAATTCATAGATTTTTCTTTAAACTATTAAAAATATTTAAAATGATATTTTACGTTTTATATAAAGTAAATTCTTATTATTTATGATTTGATTGCTCATTCTATGTATCATTTATCATTTTATTATAAAATTAGCTTGAATTAATATTATTTTTCTTTCAAAATAAATAAGTTGGCATGAGCCTGCTGGAAGCCGGCTGGATTCATAGAATTAAGCTTGAATATACCTGTAGTTGCATTTGACTCTTTATAATACTTTTTGATGACTTAAAATTGATAGATTGAGATTCAGTTTGCTCTGAAATTAGCTTGAACAGAATTTACCCTCTCTGTCAACTCTCTGAAGTTGTGTAAAACTAAAGTTTCTTTTCTAATATTCGTAATTTAGGACCTGATTATTTCTTCATTGAAACCTGCAGGAGGAGGTAAAATAAAGTTTGATAAGTGCATAGCAACTCCTATGTTTATGCCTCGTCTGTCCAAGGTTTGTTATCTAATTTTCCAGAATATATGTGCTATTATGGGGTTCCCATTATCCTTATCCCAATTATTTGATCTGTTTTTCTTTTATCAGATTGGTCGGATTCTTGGTCCGCGAGGGTTGATGCCAAACCCCAAGGTAAGTTCCTAGTTATCAATTTGATACTATGAAGCTCATATTTGTTTATTTACTTAAAAATTATTTTTATCATTTTGTAGTTAGGATCTGTGACAAATGATGTTTCTGCGGCTGTAAAGGCGGCAAAATGTGGACGCGTAGATTTTAAAATTGATAAAACTGCTATTGTCCATGTAGGCCTTGGGAAGGTAAGTTGGCATGCTACTTCTATTACCAAATTAATTTTGATGCATTCCTTTTATTAAAGAAGATTTACGAACATACCACTTAATTCTATGTATTTACATATTTAACTGTAAAACTTCAATTTTTATATATATGCCATGTTAGCTATGCATGAAAATGTGTATTTCAGTTTCAAAAGTTAAAATAGTGGTATTTTTTATGTGATATGAAAGATTTGGGTGGTATGATCGTAAAAAAGTAAACATTAGGTGTTATACATATGAATACATAGAATTAGGTGATATGTGTAGAAAATAAATAGTGGAAGAAACTCTTGAGTATCTTCATTTTTCTTTGCACACGCACACGCACACGCACATGCTTACATACACCTCCCATTGATATTACAAAATAGGAATAAAATAAAATAAAAAAGAGATAAAAATAAATAGGGGTTAGTGATACTTTAGGACAACGCCCATATTACAATTTGAGAGTCATAGAGAGATAGATCTAATGATATAGAGCCTTGATTTATGGGCCTTGAGTTTTTTGCTATCCGAGGGCCATAAGTAAACAAACTCAATGATACAAAACCTTGATCCATCTCCCTTAATTTCTTTGCTACGATTAGAGCAAAAATTCAACACTCCCCCTCAAACTGGATGGTAGAGATCTTTCATTTCAAGTTTGCTTATGATATTTTGACATTTTGGGCTACGTAATCCTTTTGTGAATATATCGATCATCAAAGCCTAATTTTTTCGTTTTAGTTTAGTTGGAGTTTTACAGAGCTTGCATTTTGTCATCTTGATTTCTTTTAGTAAATTCATAAAATATTTCTGTTTGGAGAAAAACATAAAATACCTACTAATTTTTGTTATCACAACCATGTCATGATCATATAATCAATTTTTTCCCGAAGTAACAACTATGGTTCTTTAGGCTCCAATGGTAGATCCACAAGGCATTGGATCTTTCCCTTTCTCTTTAGAAAGGTCTTCAGCATTTGGGACCATTTATGGTAATTTTTGCCATTCATATGATAAGATGTTTGAAATACTTTTAAGTTTTTCTTTTGTCTGATTTTCATCATTAATCATGGTTGATTTTTTTGAAGGGAAGTAAAAAAAACTCGACATAATAGGAGAATTTAGTAAGAGGGAAAAGTTGGGAAGTGAATCCTAACCTTAGGAATAAGAACAAGTGTTGGAAGTGAAAACCCTAACATCAGGAATAAGAACAAATGTTGGAAGTGAAAATCCTAACCTTAGAAATAAAAACATAGGTTGAACGTGGAAACCGAAACCTTAGAGAATTAGAATAAATGTTAGAAATGAAAACCCAAACCTTAGATAATAAGAATAAAAGTTGGAAGTGAAAACTCTAACTTTAGAGAATAAGAACAAAGACTGAAATGAAGGTCCTAACATTACTTTGATACCATGTAGAAAATAAAATAATGGAAGAAACTCTTAAGTGTCTTCGTTTTTCTTTGTACATTTGTACAAGAGAGAATATATATATATATATATATAAACATTCAAATTGCATTTATAAAATGCTTATATTGATGAACAATTTCTTTTAAAAAGCTTACTGAAATGACTAAAATAGTAATGAGATGAAAATTCATGTTCGTTTTACGGGTTCATAGTGGATAAATTTGTTGAAATATTGATTACACATATCTCTCTCTGTCTCTCTTTATGAATTTGTATGCCAAAAATTAAGAATTTTGTGGGCTTCAAAAATTCAAAATACTGTACTTTCGTCGAAAGCTTATATGTTAAGTTCCTGGATGGTGCTTAATTATGTATTTACAAACATCCATACTTTCTTTCATACATTTTTACCATCCAAATCTTTCATATCACGTAAAAAATACTATTATTTTAACTTTTAAAAAGTGAAATACACCTTCACGGATAGGTAAGGTGGTATGTAAAAGTTGAAGTTTAGGTGTTAAATATGTAATATATAAGATTTGAGTGGTATGCAAGTAGATCTTCCTATTCTATATTGCTTATAGTATGGAAGGAGAACATTTCATCGAATGAGGACTAGTGTAAGAAATAGCAGATGTTTTGGATGCATGAAATTTGAGATGAAATCTGCATTTCTTGTAAAGCAAAAACTATATTGTGGTACATTCTTCTCTAAATATTGATATACTCTTGCCTCGTGTGCCTCCCACATGTTATAGCTTTAGCTTTGCCATTTTGCATGTTGACTTATATAGAATATGGAAGATTTACATGCATACCAGTCAATTCTTATGTATTTACACATCTAACCCCTAAACTTCAGTTTTTACATGTATGCCATCTTACCTATGCATGCAAAGGTGCATTTCAATTTTTAGAAGTTAAAATAATGATATGTGATATGAAATATTGGGTGGTATAAATGTAAATAATTAAAGTTTATGGTTAGATATGTAAATACATAACTTTGAGTGGTATGTATGTAAATGCCCCATTGAAAAAATGTATGTTATCAAGGTCAAAGTCCAAAAGTTCATTATCTATGGATGATATTAACTCGTGAGTTTTGTTCCCTTTAGGACAAATAACCAGAGTAAATAGTTTTTTAATTCATTTATTTATGTATAATATATTTTCTTCAGTCTTGCTTGCAAACAGAACATAGTTGTAAATTGCTATGCAGTTTTGCCATTATTCACTTACCATAATGTATTAACTTTCTCAGGTTAACTTCACTGAGGAGAATTTACGTGAAAATATTGGGGCTTTTGTGAATGCACTTTTAGTGGCAAAACCCGTGGGCCTCAAGAAAAGTAAGGCAGTTCTTTATTTGATTCAATTGTACTTAGTACTATGTCATATAGCTTAATAGATTCATATTGGAATGAGGCGCCAAATGACTTGATTGCAGATAGATCATCTGGCTTTAGATTGATGTGCCACAAAAAAACATTTTAAAAAAGAAACATATCCAGAGAAATGCATGGATTTATATAATTATGCTTCAAACGATTGTTCATGGGAGTGGGGAGAGGATTCATCCCACTAAAAAAAAAGTCACAAACATGATGTGCAAATTAAGGACTCATCATACTTTTTCAAACTTTTTAAGCACACTCATGAACCCAAAATAAGTTGTCTTAGAATCTCACAATACAAAGATTATCTCCTACAAATCTTCCTTTTTTTCAAAATTCTCCTAGAATACCAGCACTGAGAGGTATCTAGAAAGTGGGAGGGGTCTACTTGATAACATGAAGCCCCAAATCACGAGGGTATGTTGTTGAGCGGGATGAGTGAACTTAAATTTATTAAAAATAGGTTAAAAGTTGATTTTTCTTGCATATTTTTTACAGTAAGTAAATTGTTTTAGGCAGAAACTTTCATAAGTGATGATTCAAGAGAAGTTGGAGAGTTTTAGAAAAGACCCATAACATTATAGTTACAGCGCCGCCGCGCTATATGGAGCAAAAAGGTGCAAAGAATTTGAGAGCACAACTCTACAACTTTGTATCGTCGGCACCAAGACATTGGCTAAACAGCGATGCAATGATTGTCCAATGGCACTGCAGTGCCAGAGATTATTGAATTTGGACCATAAATCCGAGAGCTTGGTGCCACAACACTGATAGTTTATATTGCGGTGCTAGAACAATGAGTAAAGAACAATCGAGTTGAAGCACCGCAACGTCATAAGGAGGCAATTTAGGTAAAAAGGACGGAGTGTTGGGTGTCACTGTGCTATATCTCAACGTTGCGGTGTGACGATCCCGACCATTCAGTTTTAAATTAGTTTTGGAGTGAATTGAGTTACTTGATAGGTTTCTGAGAAGTTATAATGTTGGGATCATATGTTGGAGGTTTAGGGATGTGAATAGTGTTTGCAGAGAGGAGTAAGAGAGTACAAAGTATAGAGTAGGGGTGTAAAAGAGCTGAGCATGAGCGAGCCTAAGGCTTGTTAGTGTTCGGCTTGTTTATTTATTTATTTATTTTTTGTTCATGTTCGACTTGTGTTTGAATAAGCTTGTGAATATCATGTTTGTGTTTCGCTCGATTTAAGTTGTTTGAATTAAGCTCGTGTTCAGCTCGAATCGGAGCTCAAAAACTAAAACTACCATGCAAGCCAATTTTTTATAGTGCTCAAAAGAGGGATTTCTCTATGTTTAAGCAAGCATGAGGTTGTAGGAAACCTCTCCTATAGATGCGGGACTAAACAATAAAAGGAAAATAGGAGCGTGGCTATGTTATTTATTTATTTATTTTGAACATTTATGTACATAACAGCCTAGTCCTACGTATTTACATATTTGACACCTAAACAAACATAAGAGAAAAAGTGGGACTGTGAGATGAGATTGAGCTCAACTTTGTTTTTTTGGGTCATTTACATACTAGCCAATTCCTATGCATTTACATATCTAAGACCTAAACTTTACATTATACATTTATACAACACAAATCTTTTAAATGGATTTTTTTAAAATACAATATGAAAAAGTAATTTAAAAATGATATAAATAAATATTATTCTTTAATTATTTAATTATTTAGAGCGAAAACGAGCCGAACAAGAATAAACAAATCTATGTTTGTGTTTTGCTCGTCCATAAATTAAACTCAAGAAAATTATTTGTGTTCGACTCACTTGCTTTACGAAAGAATCGAACACGAGCTATTTCACAAGTTGAACACGAGCTGTGTGAAGTGAGTGTGAGTGTGAGCGTGCGAAAAGGGAGAGATTATAATGAACAATTTTTTATTATTGAATTTAAAAACTTACATGCTAGAAATGTTTACAAACACTTGAAGGCTTCTACAACATAGATTTCTAAAAACTTTTTCTAAAACTTGCATACTAATACAGAACACAAAGCTCTTACTTATGACTGAGGGCAAAACTAAAAATTTATTCAAGTCAACGCACTAACAGATAACATATTCTGAAAATAAACTATAAATAGTATAAACAGTAATCCATCATAATTAGTGGAGAAAAAAAGAGCATAAATTGGAGTGTGGTCCACATCAGCATTGTCATTAGTGGATAAAGTAATAAGTGAATAGTTGATTCTTCAACAAATAATTATTAATAGATGAGATCCACTGCACTAACTTCTGTCAGTCTGTGTCAGCTGACTGTCATTAGGTTTTCCTTTCATTGGATCGTGGCAACTGGTCTCTTGGGCTTTGGGCAATAGTCTGGAGAAGCCTATCATCGGCCCAATCTTCAAAGTCTCCCGTAGATTCATTATCATCACTTTTCTAAACTAATGTTGTTTGAAAAATCTTCATAGACTGTTTATCACAGCTATCAATAATTTTTTTTAATTTGATCCGTGGATTCATGAGATTTTTTCTTTTTGACCCTTCAAATATTTCAAATAAGCTTCCACAGTATTGAAAATTGAAATATTGATGACTTCATTTTTTTACAGAATACCATTAATCTTCTTAAGCTTATCTTCCTCATTAATTTTAGGCTATCTCTTTATTAGAAATTATCTTTGCAGACATGTAATATTAAATTGTGTTTTTCGTAAACAAATTTGTCAGGACAATATCCAAAGGATTTGACAATCAATAAAGAAGTGGGTTAATATTTGAACTTTTGTCAAATCTTCATTTTTTTACATTTTTTAATTTTGGGTATAATTCTACCTAGTAATCATAATTATCTTTAATTTTGTGAGGAACAATATCACTTCAACATCAAAATAATTTTACCATCTATAAAACAATGTTAAAATATCTTTATTTAAATTTTCTTTATTCAAAATAAACATCCAAGATTGTTTTGTCTCTAAGTTAGCATGATACAACACTTTCATCATAGCATGAACATAATTCCAATAGATTTATTAAAATGCGATGCTATTGAAAGATAAACCGTTCGATCTTGATAGGAGGTTAGTTCTCAGTCACAGTGATGAATAAGATTTTGTATAACACATTTGTTATACAATATATATTGTTTAGCCTCATCGAATCTATGTTGTATGTCTACGCACTTTAGTTATATTAATATTTTTTCATAAACCTCATGACTAAGGTGTATGTAATTCATTAGGGAATGTAATTCTTCTCATATAGCGTTCTACTAGAAATAATGTAGCATAATATGACTATCTACTAGATTGATTTTTAGAATATTTTGTTTTACATTTTCTGTAATATAAGAAATTTCAGCAGTGGAAGAAGTTAATGCTTCTTTCATGGTTTTTTGCTCTGTGGGAGCAGCAGTAGAATGTTCTACTATTTCTTGCTTTGGAAATATATCATAAAGGTATTCACGGAGGTAAATTTGACCCTTAGGAATTAAATTGTTCGCAGAGAGGGAGTCTGAGATCTAGGGGGTTCCATTGGAGCTTTCCCCTTAGGGCTGATCCAGACTGGTTGATCCCCGCAATACTGCAATATTCATAACATATCTTATTTTTTTGAATGATGTTTACTTATTTTAAAATATAACAGTAAAGAGGGTTAAGTGATATTCCTCATAAAATTCAATCAATGATTTATACGATCCATTACAGATATTAACCCGACTTTGAGTTTATTTGAAACAGTATAATCACCTCTACTCAAGTATTATACTCATCCATATATAAGAGTTTCTTGTAGAACTCTAGCTTAAAGCTAACATGACTCTGATGCCAAAAAGCATGACTCTGATGCCAAAAAGCCTAGGGAGATAGAAATAAAAACAAGAGAAAAATTGATTCGTTGTACTTCCGAAACCGACACATTTAGATATTATTCCTACTGAAATTATTCCAAGAAGATGTTAGATTTCTTGGACATAATATCTCTTATATTTCTAGAATTTGTAAATAAATTTCCTGACATAATTCAGGATTAAAAAAAGCTACAAGATTTTTAGGATCATCAAATTACGTTTCTGATTTTTATCAAAATTTGACTAATGATGCAGCATCTTTATTTGATCATTTAAAGAAAAACCCTCCTATATGGACAAATGTCAATACTAGCGTCGTTAGACTCATTAAACAAAGAGTTCAAAACCTTACTTGCCTAAATTTGGCAAATTTCACTAGTTTCAAAATTGTTGAAACCGATGCTTCTAATATATGATACAGAGGTATCTTTCAAAAGAAGAATTGGTTCGATTTACTTCGGGTCAATGGAATACCCCATAAACCAAATATTTCATCATTAAGAAAGAAATATTTTCATATTAAAATGCATATCTAAATTCTAAGGCTCTGTTTGGGAGAGCGTTTTACAGCGGCGACGTTTTTAAAAACGCCGCCTTACTGTTTGTTTTTCGCGTCTTCGGAGTGTTCACCGTAACGTGTTTTTTTTTCTATTACAAGCTAATCGCGGCCATTACCCCGCGATCGAGCGTTCGGGGGAGCAGAAAAATAAACTTGACGCAGCTGCCCTCGCGATCTAGCTCTCACCCCGCGATCCTTACCGAGCTACCGAGCCGCCCGAGCCGCCCGAGCCGCAGCAGAAGGAAGGCGATCCATAGGGTTTCTGCGATCGGAGAAGACGATCCAGAAGGTGATCCACTGCTGCGATCGGAGGAACAAGATCCGGAAGGGCGATCGCTTAGGGCTGTTGCGATCGGAGGAACACAATCCCGAAGGCGATCCATTCGGCTGCTGCGATCGGAGGAGGCAGACGATCCATTATGGAGCATGGCATTTTTTGATTTTCAATTGTCCCATTATGTTCCTGAATGCTTGTTATATGACTAATAATTCTTGAAGCCATGGAAATAATGCAAAGCTGCCTCTTTTTAGCTGTTGGTGCTGGCATTTGGTTTTTGATATGCCTTCTTATCACTTTTGGTTTAAAGAGGATTATATGATTTTTTTGGAAATTTTTATATAGCTCTTTTGAATTAATTCTGCATCAATAAAATTTCTGCTTGGTATAAATGTAAAATTTCTGCATGCATAAAATCTAGTGTTGCACATGTATAAATGTCTGCATCGATAGAATTTCTGCATAGGTATGAACTTCTGCATCTTTAAAATTTGTGAGAAGTTTGTTTGCTTGGGGAATAGCTACTCAATGCGTGTTTTGGTATAAAATTTATTTTTGTATTTTAGAGTGTATTGAAATCTGTTTTTGATGTCTTGGAGCTTTTGGGTCTGGATTCTTGCTTGGCATTTATATGTTTGGCTGAGCTTGCCTGTTTGTGACAATTTCTGTGAAACTTATTCTTAATTATTATATGTTAAGTATGAACTATGGAGTTGGTAGGATGGATTGTTTACGCTTTCATGACTCTTTCGTGTAGGTATTGGAAACCATCATCACGTTTCAAGCTTATAGGCAATAATTTCTGAGGTGAACTCACAAAGCACATCATTTTGTTCTAAAAGAAGTATAGCCTGCAAAATTCATGGTGCTTGACATGTGATACTTCATTCTTTTAGAAGAAATCATTGTTTGATAGCCGATGCCTTATCATAGTATTTGGTTTGCATATTGGATGGTAGAAGTGGATTTGTTCTTGACATGGGTTGTAATAAACTAAAGAAAGTCAATAAATGAATTTCTTATAAGTTTGAAAATAAAATTTTTTATTTTAAAATAAGATTTTATATTTTAAAATAAGTTTTTATATTTCCAAATAATTGTAGCAATAAATAAGAGCATAAACGGTTATTTTTCTACTAACAACTGCAAATCAGCCGTTCTCAAACCGCAGAAACCAAACAGTTTAACAGTTTATTCATTTCAGGGGCATAATAGTCATTTATTCACAAACATCTACAAATCAGCTGTTTTCCAAACGCTGTAACTAAAACAATAGACGAACTATCAGGATCAATTGCATATCGACAGATTATCAGGATAAGTTCACTATCATCAGTGTTTGGATAATTGCAATTCCTACAAACGAGCCTAAGATGATCTTCTAAATGAAATTTTTTTTATTACATATTGACTGCTCTGCAATAAAATACATTATTCAAAAGATGTTAAAAATTTAGCATCTAAACAAATATTTGTTATTGACAAGCCAATTATCTATTTTTGATATTGATATTGAATTTATTTCTGACGAGTCCAATTCATTATCGGAGTTCTACTTGCGAATTTACGGGGATCAATATAGCTGGATCAGCCTCATGGAGAAAACTCCAATGGATCCCCTTAGATCTCGGGCTCCCTCTTGACAGGGAGGGTTAGGGGATAGCGGATCAAGAGGTCGTGGATATCATAGCGGCAATTTAATTCCTATGGGTTAAATTGACCCCCCTAAATACCTTTATGGTATTTCTCAAAGCATGAAGTATGAGAACCTTCTACTGCTGCTCCCACAGAACAAACAATCATACAAACAATATTAAATTTTTGCACGGCTGAAACTTATTATATTACCAAAAAGTTAAAAAAAATATTCTAGAAATCAATCCAGAAGATATTCATATTACGACTACATTTCTAGCAGAACGCTACGTGGGAAGAACTGCATTCTCTAATGAATCGTACTTCAGTCACGAGGTTTATGAAGAAAATATTAATCTAATTAAAGTGTGCAGACATATAACATAGCTTCAATGAAGTTAAACGAGTTATATTGTATAGCAAATATACTATACAAAGTATTATTCTTCGCCGTGACTGGAGATTAAACTCTATCAAGATCAAACAGTTTACCTTTCCTCTAATCTACGACATCACATTTTAATAAATTATTGGAATTAGGTCATTCTATGATGAAAGTGCTAACTCTAAGAAAAAGACACTCTTGGATGTTTATTTTGAATAAAAAAATTTTTAATAAAGATATTTTAGTATGATTCTATAAATGATGAAATTATTTTTGTGTTGTACTCGATGTTTTGACTAACAAAATTAAAGACAAGTATAATTATTGGGTAGAATTATACCTAAAATTAAAAGAAAAAAATGAAGGTTAAGGTCAAATGCTAACCACTTCTTCATTGACTATCAAATCCCTTAGATGTGGTCTTGACGAATTTTTTCATGAAAAGGCTAATTTAATATTCAATGTTTGCAAAAAAAATTTCTAATAAGATGGTGGCCTCAAATTATTGAGAAAGATAAACTTAAGCAGATTATTGATATTCTATAAAAACATGAGGCCATCAACATTTTGATTTCTCATACTGTGAAAACTTATTTTTCGAAAATAATTAAAGAGTTCATAAGAAAATATCCTCATGAATCCACACATCAAATAAAAAAAAAGGATGATTGAAAGTTGTGACAGACAGTTTATGAAGATTTTTCAATACCATTAGTTCAAAAGAGTAATGATGATGAGTAAATGGAAGACTCTGAAGATTGGGCTAATGATTGACTTCTCCAGACTATTGCCTAAAACTCAAGAGACCAATTGTCACGATCCAATGACGAAAGAACCTAGTGACAGCCAGCTGATACAGACCAGCAGAAGTTAATGCAGGTGAATCCCACACACCAATAATTATTTGTTGAAGAATCAACTCTTCACTTGTTACTTTCTCCACTAATGAGAGTGTTGACGGGGACGACGCTCCACTTTATGTTCTCTTGTTTCTCCACAAATTATGGTGGATTATTGTTTGTACTATTTATAGTTTACTTTTCATATATGTTATCTGTTAGTGTGTTGATTTGAATAAATTGAGTTCCGCTTTCGGCTATAAATAAAGGTTTTTTACTCTGTGTTGGTGTGCAAGATTTAGAAGTTTTTAAAATTATGAGTTTAAGAAGCCTTCAAGTTTATGTAAACATCTTCTAACCGTATAAGTTTTTAAATTCACAAATAAAAGGTAGTTCATTATGTTTCGTTTTTATTTCCCCGGGCAATCAAGGAAGCAAAATTTTTTGTTGGAAGAAAAAAACTAAGGGAATCTAGACACGGGGGCTTTTTACGCTCACATTATTCCCAATTTTTTTTCTAGATTTTTATTTGTCCTTGTGTTGTGTTTTGTATTGCATTTTAGTTCTATAATTTGTCTTGTTGCCATTGTATTTTGGGATTTTTGTTCTTCATTTCATAGTGTTAGATATGAAGGAGGATAAGAAAATCTCAATTATTACAAGGTAGATTGTTCCTAGCAACAGGAAGGCTATGATAATACAACAACAACGACAACAAAACCTTTATCCCACTAAGTGGGTTGGCTACATGAATCATTTTTCTCCATTGCATCTTATTTAGTGTCATATTTTCATTTAATTCTAATAAATTAAGATCATTTTTTATACAATAAGCCCAAGTCTTCCTAGGTCTACCTCTGCCTTTCTTAACATAAGTCGAATCTAAAACATCTACTCTCCTAATTTGATCATCAGATGGTCTACGTTTAATGTGACCAAACCATCTATGTCGACTCTATTTTTTTCCATCAGTGGAGCTACACCAAACCCTATTACGGATATATTTATTTTGCATTTTGTCTCTAAGTGTAAAGCCACTCATCTACCTAATCATTATTATCTCGGCAACACTTAACTTAGTTTTATACTTTTCTATCACGCAATAGGCCCGAAGCTTTCCTCCACTTGAACCAGCCTACTTGAATTCTACTAATAACATCCCCATCAATATCTCCATCAATTTGAACAATAGACCCAAGATAACTAAAGCGTTCACACCTTTTAATAATTTGATCAACCATAGTTACAGCAGGAAGGCTACCATTGATGTACAAAAATGGGAGTTGCCAATGAGAGTTCAGTATCACGAGTCACGTTTAATGTACATAGATGGCCCATAGGACGCGGACATGGGAGCAACTAGACTAGCACAATACAACTTCTGAAGTCGGTCATCCTAATAACAGAAAACATAGGATTCACATTTAGGGAGCGAAATTTAGTCAAGTCTGGAGCCGGAGACTGTCATGTCACTGGAAGAGGAAAGCCAGAGAAGACGAAGTAGAAACAACGGTGCCAGTTAAATATGAGAGACTCAATCTTCGTCAAAAGTTGCATTAAAAGCCTTTATGGTGGAAAGACTGCATAATCATTTCTTTCCTAAATAATTTTAAAATTGAAACATGGGAACTGGGGATTGCTGGAAGAGGAAGCTAGTGAGGGTAAAGGAAGAGGTATGAATGGAAGAAATGGTAGATGCCAGATAAATAAGGTAGACTAATTCTTCTCATAAAGTAGGATTCGAAGCGTAGACTGGAGGACTGCTGCAAGTTCTACTTCACTATTTCTGTCCTAAACAGTTCTTTCATTGACGCATGGGAGGAACAAAAAGATATTTAAACATCCTAAGGGTGTTGTTATCTACCTTATTTATTTTTGGGGCATTTGCATACAGACCACACAATTCTTATGCATTTACATATCTAACACCTAAGCATTCATATTTACATGCATGCCGCTCAAATCCATATCATCATATCAAAAATACCACCATCACTATCTCTTTAAATGAAATGGATATTTTTATGTATAGCCAAAGTTTTATGAGTACAGATATCAAACTTTGGGTGTCAGATATCTAAATACATAGGAATTTTGTGGTATGCATGTAAATTTCTCTTTATTTTTTTTTGCTGTGATAACGGCGCGTTTGGGGCAGCTTATGCGTTTCAGGATAAGCAGCTTACCTTGAAACGCGGCCTGCGGGTCGACTGCGGGGTCGAATCGCGATCTGCGTTGAGTGTGAAAAACCCTACCGTGTTTTCGGATAAGCTGCCGAAATGTATTTTCCAAACGGTGAGGCAGCGTTTTCAAATGATTATATGATTTTTATTTTGCTAAAAATAGAACATGTTGGGGCGTTACTGATTTTCTTAGATTGGTGAAAACACATGGAATGACTGATTGTTGGTATTCAAAGAAATTTTGGCAACTAATGTGAACAACCTATGCTTTGGTAAAGTCCCTTGAATTGAGAGTCTTTGTCAGTGCATTATTAACTGATATTTTTCTTTGTTGTGCAGCATCCAAATATGCTGGTTATGTGAAGAATTTCACATTATGCAGCACGGTGAGTCTCCTCGGAACCCCTTTCATTTTTAGAGCTGGTGCAATTGTGAATTTATTGGTAGTTAAAATGCTTTTGAAATTATATAAATGCACCTCATTTTTTATTAATATCTCAAATAAAGGGGGCACTTCTTATTTATACCTTGGTAAAAAGAGAGTTAATTGTGTATTCCACATGATGTTCTATGTCTCTTTACATGTTTGATTGCTTATGCTCAAGAATGTCTTAAGTAAAAATTTATGGCCTAAACCCATCAAGGGGTGTAAAGGAGTCAATTTGAGCTCATGCCATCCACAACATAAGCTTGAGCTTGAGTAATTCATTGAGTTCGAGCTCGATCGAGCTCACTTATACGAGTTTGAGCCGGCTCACGAGCTGGCTTATTTATCATGAAATAGAAAAATAAATATTAAATCAAGTTAATATTATAATGAAATGATAATCAGAACATAATCAAGAAGAAATGGCTTGATCTAAAATATAAAATATCATTTTTAAACATTTTTATTAACAACAACAACAACAACATCGAAGCCTTAATCCCACCAAGTGAGGTTGGCAACATGAATCAATTTTCTCCATTACGTCTTATTTAGTGTCATATTTTAATTTAATTCTAATAAATTAAGATCATTTTTTTTATACAATAAGCCCAAGTATTCCTAGGTCTGCCTGTGTCTTTCTTAACAAGTCAAATCTAAAACATCTACTCTCCTAATCAGATCATCGGATGGTCGCTGTTTAATGTGACCAAACCATCTAAGACGACTCTCTCTGATTGTATCCGTCATCGGAGCTACACCAACCCATCACCTATATGTTCATTTCGCTTTTTTATCAAGTTAAAGAGAAATATTGAATGTTAATCTATTATGGATTTTATTTTAATTATTTTTTAAATTGGTCTGCCTTATTTTTGGTTTTTTTTTTTTACTTTTATTTTATTAATTTATATTTTTCCTTTGTGCAGATGGGTCCAGGGTTTCCTGTAACAATACAGTCATTATCTGCTGCAGCAGATCTCTACAGCAAAATGCAAGCTAAATAACTATCCTAAAAATTTTAATTTTGAGCAATCTATATAATCCTGACTATGCCTGCTTGTAAACTTCCCTTTAATTCATGAAGCTTTTGTACATTTTATTTGTAATATTTTAATTTATCTGTCTTTTCTTAGAAATTTACATCATGATCAAATAAAGGTTCCACAAGAGAGATACTTTACATACATCCCCACAAGTCCTATGTATTTACATATCTAATACATATACTATACTTTTTTACATTTATACCACGGAAATCTTTCGTGTCACATTAAAAAATATCACTATTTTTAACTTTTAAAAAGTGTTATATATGTCAATACATTGAAATTGAGTGGTATGTATGTAAATCTTCTTAGAAGAATTGCACCTTTGAGATTGTCTTCTTTTTGTGAGTAGAAATATTTATCTCCTATAGAAGTAAAAAATATGCCTTTTTTATTGTAATAGATCTTTATTGATTATATTTCTCTTCTTGTTCTCATTTTTTATTTATTTAGGCTATTGACGATCCTATTATGAAACATGTTGGGGTCGGCTCAAAATCGACTTAAATGGATTGGGTGCGGTTGGAAATTGGCTTAAATGGATTGAGTGTGACCTGTTGCATGTTCCTCCTAATGTGTTTTATTTATATTTGAAAAATATATGGTAATATAGAAGACTTTTCGGGTCCGTTTTGCGACGGCAACGAGCATCTTTAGTAGGAAACGTAGCATTCATCCTCATATATGTTTGAAGTCGTGTTGAAAACATACGATCAGTAAACAATAAATTTCTCGATGCGGGCTTTGCATGCAACTAAATGGAGTAGAGAATCATTCTCAAACGGACCCTTACAAGAAAGGGGGAGTGGGTCATCGGCAGTGACTTTAGTAATCGTCAACCACCTCGTCACCTTCTCACACCTCAATTGGAGTTCGACACGTGTGAAACTTTATAACACTCGTGGAACTCCGTGTCTCAGAATGATACATTTCTGTGATTCAAACCCGTAACCTCACGGTGGGAAACTATACTCTCAACCACTATGTCATGAGTTACTGTCAACCAGGGCAGAATTGCCCTCCCTCCTGAAACTTGAGATTTCTGTATATAAATAATAAGTTATTTGATAATTTTAATTACCCTAAAAAATAAAGCTTAAACTTAATGCCGATAAAATCTTACGATTTACATAAATGCCAACTTCATCCATCCATGAAAAGATATATTTCACTTTTTAAATTTAAAAAAAAAAAAAAATTGTATTTTTTATGTGATATTAGAGATTTGCATGGTATAAATGTAAAAAAAAAAAAGTTTAGATGTTAGGCATGAAAATACATAAGAAATGGTTGGTATTTATGTAAATGCTCCAAACTTTAACTTTTTGCAAAAAATATAGCTCAATATTTCACATAATTATTTTATAAATTTGCAGAGGATTATCATGCAAATATTTATAATTAGAAAATATATCATACCAAAAATATATATCTAACTTTGAATAAATACAAAATGATCGTGATCCATACTCAACATAAAATTAAAAAAAAAAATTAAATTGAAATTTTGGCTTGTAGCTTGATTGAACTCAATCCTATAATTATTTTGTGGAAGTGGGCCCTCCCAAATCCTTATGCATTTGTAGATCAATCATCTATTTTTATTTAAATATTTATACCGTCTAAATACTTCATATCACATATAAAATTATGACATTCTTATTCATAAAAATGGGTATAAATGTTAAAAGTGATTTTTACGCTCCAACATCCTTGTTTACATATCTCAAAGTCCAAAGTGCGGGAGATGCATTAGTACAGCCTCGTTTCGGGCAGTTTCTTACCTGCGGTGCGGCTGCACATTGCTGCTGGTGGCATTTGTTAAATGTGGACCTGAAGCGGCTTTGAATAATTAATATGAAACGAATGTTGTTCAAGCCTGCGGCCTGTGTTGCTTTGTGATTCTTTACCCCGCTATCCCTTCGTCCCGCACACCGCTCGTTCGACCCCGCTACCCTTTCATGCCCTCTCGTGATTGTTGCCATAACTTTCTTCTCTCAATCCCTTTGGATCTGTGACTCCGTTGGGTATGGCTTGGTTCCATTTGGATTTGTTGGTTGGGGTGGCTGCTACGATGAGCTTGTTATTCTCTTCTACTTCTCTCGTATGTTCTTCGGCTCGGTTTGGATCATAGCATCTCCACCCTCTATGCAGCAGTCCCTCTCTCTCTCTCTCGTCCTCTGTTCTTGTATCCTCTACCTTATCTATGTCATTTTTCTGGGTTCTCTGTGCTCCTATTGTTAGATGGTTATTTGTTGATGTTGGATTTTGAGATTTGTTTGGTTTCTCTATGATATAATTGGTTGATGATTTGGGTTCTTTATGTTGTGGATTCAGTTTTTCTTTGCTCTATTCGATCAATGCCCAAAATTTTGGTGGTGATGGTGATTGCATGTGGAATTTGGACGTGTTGGATGTTTGTGTCATATGGTGGTAATTGGAAATGCAAATTGGAAAGTTGTACGGAGGTATATGGAAATGCAAATTGGAAATTGGATGGGTGTGTGGTATGGTGTCGTGATGGTTTTTCTTGCTCTATTCAGTTGATGGCCAAAATTTGATGGTGGTGGTAATTGGAAATGCAAATGGAATGTGGAAGTGATGGTGTAGGAAACTTGTGGGGTGTGGATGTATGGATACTCCTTGTTAACTGATGTGTATATCTCTTTTTTCTTAATTGTCTCTCATACTATTAAATGTTATTTTAACAGTCTTTTTCTTAATTTTAGTAATAATGATACTCATTGTTAAGTGAGGTGAATATTTTTTTTAAATGTTCTGCACTGAATTTTTGTTTCTGAAGTAATAAATATATTTTTATGATAGTTCTGTTGCAAACAACATTATTATACAGGGGCAGAATTGTCATTTGTCCAAAAATAACTGCAACATAGCTATTTTTAAACTGCAAAAATATATATACAACGAGCTTATCCGTGGCAGCTTTTGCGCAGCAGCTTCCTGTGACAACTACTACGAATCAGCTTATTATTAAGCTGCAGCATCCCAAGTAGGCTCTATGACCCGACCGCAATTACGCAAGTAAAAGAGCTTATAAACCTATGGCTAAACTTGACCCCAAATCAGATTAATCGGCTAATGTACGATGACTAAATATTACAGTTTTGAAAATATAAATCGTACACTAGGGGTACTAGGAAAGTATACATATCATTTCAAGTAATATAGAGTTTTCTTTTTAAAACTCTAGTTATCAATCCCAAGGGGAAAGAAACTATGTTAAGCAAAAGAAAGAAAAAGTTTAATACAAAATTTAAAAGTCTACTTAAAAACTAATCAACTAAAAATAAAAAAATATGCAAGTTACTCAAGTAGAAATTGCAAGTAAGTAGGTAATTTAAATGCTTTAATACAATAAACAAATATTATTTCCCCATACAAAATATTTCATGATTAGTAGACAACTAAATTAGCTTGAGAACTTTGAGAATGTGATATTGTGACAAATAGGAGCATACATATTTTTTAACTCTTTATGCAAGTAGCAAAGAACATTGGCTAGTTTTAAAGATTGGTTCAGAATGTATTGTTAATAATAAGGACTAATTCTAGGCTCTCACTTTTAGATAACCCTAGGGTGCCTATGGTCTGGCCTACTAGTGACCCGTAGCCTTTCTTTTAAACCAAATTGATAGAATTTAGCATGTCTCTCTAAAAACATAATCAATTCTACGCCCATCAGAGATTATCTCCCTATCTATTTGCACCCCCCTTCAAGGATTTACAATCTACCTTTCCAAGAGAAATGTGATACATACAAGTTAACAACTTTTAGCCCACGGTCAGATCTTAAGAATTATCCACGGATTTTAACAATACAAGAGCCCAATTTGTAGGGTAAATGAAGATCGGGTAAAGTATCATCACAAGTTATGGAAGAAAAAAAAAGAAGAAAAGTACTCAAAACCAATTTAAATTTGTAACTAAATAATTTCATATTCTTAGGGAGAAAGAGAAGAAGACTATTCAGAAAGCATCAGATTCACACAACAAAACATATTTATATAACTCAAATTCAAAGTACAAAACTTAAGAACCAAGTTATAAATACTTATCTGAAATGTTATTCACGCAATCCTTCGAAGTTTCACTGACAACAACTGACTTTTACAAAACTCCAACTGACTTTTACAAGACTCCAACTCCAACAATCACTCTAAAACACACTAAACTCTCACTAAAGTAAGAAAAAGTAAAGAGAAAGACTCTCTAAGATTACTTCACACTCTTCTATCACTTTCACAAAACTTTAACACAATGACAACACTCCACCCCCTTGCTGTAGAATAGTCATATATTTATAGAGCTTCAAAAATGACCAGGGGTTGCTTATAGCACCTCTTCAAAATTAAGCCACATTCAACGAATCTTCTAGAAAGTAATTGTGGCGCCTAGGTGCCAGCTTCTTGCGCAAATGGACACTTCCCTTCATATTTGAGTCGCACCTCTTCGTTGAAAAACCGATTCCCTGTGTCTATATTCATTGTATCTTGTTTATAACATGTGGGAATTTGTCTAGAGACTTTTAGAATGTTTCAGAAGCATCAATAATCGTCACAAAACTGTCCAAGAATTTTCTAGAAGCTTATGTTGTGTCTGGCGCCTAAGCGCCAGATCATCCTGTTTTCTCTCTTTTCTTCACTAGACTCATTTTTGCTCGTTTTGCTCATTTTTTTACTCTTTTTTTTTCACAAACTTATTTACTTGTATCTGCAACCAAAAACATAAGAAATACCTTTCATTAAAGTGTAATATCCTTAAAATATTAATTAAAAATGATATAAAATTTTAGATAATTTTAAGGTGGATCACTATACAACTTTCAACAAAGTTCAAAATTCGAGATGTCGTTTCAGTTGTGGAGAAGAACCTCCACATCACAATAATCCGACACGATACTGATTTAAGTTGGTAGATATCAATTTCAATGATCTTCATGCTCCACTCAAAGCTATTGAGGCTTTAGCTATGGAACGATACAACCTCCATTGAAGCTTGCAGCAACACTCTAGAAAGGCAGTAACAACAAAGAGATGTGAGAGTGGATGTTAGCTAGTGAAAAATATTACATAAGTATCATTTAGACTCCAATAGCATCATGTCGCGTGGCAGATCAGAGTACAAACAGAGCCTGCTTGTACCTTGAGTGTACAAATTTTGTATACCGCTTACAAATTTTGTATACCGCTTGTACCCTGATTCACCACGCGCCGCGATGCTATTGGAGTCTGGATACATCCAGACTCCGCACGTAGTATCTTTTTCCTTCAGTTAGGGCATCCTTCTAATAAGCAATTTATCAGATAACGGTGGAGAGGCGGACACAGACACACTGTCGGACGAATGTCGATGATGACGGTCGCTTAACATTTTTGACAAATAGCATTGTTCTTTTTGGTGTGAACAACAGAATGAAGATGAAAAAGAACGAAGCTATAGAATGTGTTATTTTTGGAAAATTTTAAAGTTCTAAATACTTTCATTGTAAATTAAATGTTTGAGGTGTGAAATACCTAAAAAACTTCATGTTTACAATTAAAGTTTATGGGTTAGATATGTAAATCACAGGACTTGAGTTGGTATATATGTAAATCTTCCAAAAACCAAATTCCTTTACATAAATATCCAAAAAGAAGAAACAAAATAATTTCAGGAAAAATGGATAGGTAAGAATTGACAGAACAAAAGCAGAAAGGAACAAAAAATATAGGACAAATATGTAAAAACAAAATGTTGGTTTGATAAGCTTTCCAACCCCTCCAACTTTATTAGTGAAAGCGAAGATGCCGTGCCAGTCGGGACAAGGTTCATTATATAATATAAAAATTACATATATGTAAAATAATAAATTTTATTTGTAAATTATTCTCATATTTGCTTAATTTATGTTAACTTTAATATTTAAAAATATTAATATAACGTGATGCTTCCAACACTGTTAGACCTCATAAAAAAGGGAATTTACATAGACACCACCAAATTATTATGTATTTACATTTTTTTTTTTTTTGCAATTATACCAGCAGCAAAAATATCAACATTTTAACTTGGGAAAAATCAAATGCAAATAAAAATTGAAATATAAGTTTTAGATATGTGAATACGTAGGAATTGAGTGGTATGTATGTAAATCTTCGTAAGAAAAATTAGTGAATTTATTTGCATATCATACAATTCATATATATTTATATATCTAACACCTATATATTCGCATTTACATATATAAACTCAAATTGTATGCACATAAAAGTCGTTCGAGCCGCTAAGCGGACGAATTATTGAACCATCAAACTGGCAAATTGCTAAATTGCCCAACTACCTAATTATCCAGTTGTGGAACTGTCCAGCGCTAGATCACTGAATTGCCCAGATGTCTAGTTACACAGTTGTTGAACTGCTCAGCTACCGAAATGGAAAACCGCACAATTGTCGAAGCGTTTGAACAGCCTAACGGAAAAACTAGTCGAACTGTCTAGTTGAAGAACTGGTTGATCTGCATAGCAGAAGAAATGGTTGAACTGTCTAGCAGAATAACTGGTCGAACTGTCTAGCAGAAAAACTGCTCAAGTTATTTAACTGCTGAACTAGTGAATTGTTAAGTTCAACTACATCATCAGATATGACATAAAACTGTCAGACATAATAAAACATTGTCAGACATGACATAATAACTTACGAATATATTTTATTAGAGGTGTTCTATTCATTTAGGCAAAAGAAAGAAAGAATAACATATTCTTTATCAAAATTATTTTTAAATTTATTTTATGAATATTATAATTCCAGAATATTTAATTGACTCTATATTGTAGTTTAATAAAATAATATTAAATTATTTTTTTAAGTACATCTCAATTTAATTTTAATCTAAATATTGGGGATCGAATTTTATGAAAAATTTGTGCATTTATTATGGTAGGTGACATTATTATTGATTATAGTAAGGAATGTGTCCTATAATGCACCCACATGATTTTAAGGGGTAAATTAAATGAGCATATCTTTAATAATAAGAGTACACAAAATTAAATTATAGGAAAATAAAATAAAATAAAAAGGCATATTTACATAAATACCGCCATATTTTTATGTATTTAATATTTTCATATCTAGAATTTAAAATTTAATTTTTATGTTTATAGTGTATCTTTCGCACCGAAGTGATCTAGTGGTGTAGACAAGTCAAGTCAAGCTCAAGTCATACTCTTGTCGAGCTTGACTCGTATGCCAAATTATGATTGCGAGCTCGAGCTCGTAGTGGCATTTTTATGTATGGTTGCCAGAAAAGTTATTGGTGGCTCCTCCACATCACACCAAAAAATATATAAAAATTACTAAAGATAGGTTAAACGAGCCGACTCATAAGCCAACGATCCGAGTCAGAATGAGATCGTGGCTCGATAAGTTAGGCTCACGAACTCGTTATGGAACCAAGTTCGAGCCAACTACGACACGTTACTAAATTGATGAGCCACCAAATTCATTTGGCAAAAATAACCGCATAATTAAATTTTTTACAAACCCAACGGTCAACGCAAGGAAATTCGTTGACTAACCAGAAGACAAAAAAGTCCACCTACTACAACGAGAATCGTACGACCAGAATGCAGCCGAGTAAACATTAGAAGTCGCCGTCAACCCCACCGGCGGCGTCCCGCCTAATCTCTTTAAGCAGCGCCACCACCTGCTGCATCGCCGGCCGCTTCTCCGGCGACTTCGCCGTGCACAAATACCCCACTCTCAAACACTCCACTGCCTCCTTCTCCCATTCCGCATCCCACAGCAGCCGCCGGTCAACCACCTCCGCCACAGCCGCCGGCGTCCCCTCCCGCACCAGCCCCCGTATCCTCTCCACCTCCTGCTCCGGCCAATCAGAACCCCCGGTCACCAGCTCCATCACCACCACCCCGAAGCTATAAACGTCGTCCTCCGCCGTCGCGCCGCCGCCGCCGCCGCCGCCGCCGCCGGCAAAGTCAGAGATGCGGGGCTCGAGGTCGTCGGAGAGAAGGATGTTGGAAGGGGTGAGGTGGCCGTGGACCACGGGAGAGTGAGAACCAACCCAGCCTTGGTGGAGGAAAGCGACGCCGCGTGCTACACCGAGAGCTATGCGGTGGCGCGTCGGCCAGTCGCCGGAGATGGTGGTGGCGGCGGCGGCGGAGGACGACGGTCTGTTTTCAGAGGGGAGACTCTCCTCCCAGGTATCTCCGGTCCAGTCTTCGCCGGACGGTTGACCGGCAGGGAGCTCGTGTAGCCAACGGTGGAGATCGCCCCGCTCCATGTACTCGTAAAGGAGTAGCCTTTCTCTTCCTAGAAATTAAATGGGAGAGTTAGCTTGATCTCAAAAATTAATACAAATATTGGTCTCATCACATCAAAATAAATGAGTCAAATTGCGAGCTAAAATTTCGAATTAGATTTTTTTTCGAGCCGATTTGAACAGTGCTTGGACTTAAAATCGGCTCGTTAACAGCCCTAACGATGTTTGTATATTACGTTCAGACGTCTGCATATCCGGACAGTCAACCACTGACAGCCATGTTGTCCGATAATGTATATCGCGACCTAGCAACCGATGATTGGACGTCCAGACGTGCAGTATCCATGCATTTATTACATCTTGGACCTAAGAAATTTTGCGAAAACTATAGGATTTTATTAAAAAAATAAGTACTAGACACATTCTTTGATAGAATATTTAAACATAACAAACTATATTAAATAATATTAAAAATACCAAATATACACACATTTATGATATGTTCCGTATAGAACACGTCCATGCATTTATTACATCTTGAACATGTTTCAAATATTTGTGCATATTAAAATAATAATTTTGCAAAATAAATTAAAAATTTTCATATCAACTACACCTAAATATTGACTTGAATTATAACTATTTAATAATTACATTAAATAATAAGGACATTAATTTTTTAATAAGTAATCAAAAAGTATTATAAAAAATAATAAGTTTGGGGTGATTAATATAAAAAAGCAACTTTTATGATGCCACCACAATAACACTTGAATAACACCAGAATAACATGAAGGAATATTCTTCTTGTTACTCAGCGGTTAGCGGTGTTTTGGGCGGAATAATACGAGGAATAACGAGTAATAACACGGAGAATATTCCCCCATGCTATTCTGAAGTATTTAAGTGTTATTGTGGTGATATTGTAACACTACCAAAATAACACATTAATACTACCGCAATAACACATGAATAACACGAAATAACACGAAGGAATATTCCCCGCGTTATTCCGCCCAAAACACTGCTAACTGCGGAGTAACACGAGGAATATTCCTTTGTGTTATTCTCGTGCTATTCGCGTTATTGTGAGATTCCACGTGTCTCCTGTGGATTGGGCTCCGCACGTAACTCTACGTGAGTAGTTCGAATGTAATATTTCGCCATAAATATGACCAAGCTAAATACTTTAATTATTTCTCGAATTGGGGGATTAATATTATAATTTGAATGGAATTTATGATTAATTATGTAATGACTATGTCGGGGAAGCCTAATTTTATTTATATATATATTCTCTAATACCAATAAAAAGAGCTATGAAAAGGTGAGATTAATAAATAAATTATACCATGCTAAGTAGTTTGATTATGAGTAATTAAAGTACATTAAAGTTTTAATATAATATTTAGGGATAATTATATATAGATCACCCCAAATATTGATATTTACAAATCTATCCTCTGTATTTTGTAAATACCAAATTTCGAATGGTTTGCATATAATTGTCCCGAATAGTTATAAAACTTAGACAAATTTATACATGAAAAATATATAGTTCAGTTTTTAAAGTATACAATAGTGAAATTTTAATATAATATTAAAGATTTGAGGGTTATATATGCAAAAACGAAATTATTTATATATGTATTGTGTGGTATGTGTGCAAATGGAGAGAATATTTTGTACACCCGATATTCGTGCGGATGATGATATTTCAACCCAATAATATCTTAATATCACGTCAATAATATAAATATTCGTATTTATTTCACATTTATATCATTTACATGTAATATTATATTTTTCCTTATAAAAGACTCTTATTTAGAGTCTGTTTGGGGCAGCTTGTGCGTTTCAAGATAAGCAACTTACCCTGAAACACGACCCGCGGGTCCACCCGCGGCCTGTGTTTAGTGTAAAAAACCTAAACGCAGTAGACAGCGTTTTCAAAAACGTATAAATCAAACAATTAGGCGGTATTTTCAAAAATTCAACCGCACTTATAAGCTGCCCAAACCAACACTTAAAAGCTTTCGTATGATAATAAATAAATAAATAAAACTAACCGGAAATGCAGTAACCGAGTAGAGGAAGCAAATTCCGATGCCGGAGTCGCCCAATCTCCTTGAACGCTGCCGCCGTCGACGCCGCCGCCGCCGCCGCCGCCGATGAGTCACCACCCCGATCCCTCTCCATCACTCTCACCACCACATGCATATCTCCCGGCAACACCGCCCTGTAAATCGGCCCACTCCTCCCTCCTTCCGCCATTAACGACTCTCTGCCGAATCCCGAAGTCGCCGCCACCAAGTCCCCAAACGTTAACTCCATTAACGGCTTCTCAAACACCACCACCGCCGCTCCCCACCTCGCCTCCCTCACCCATCCCAATTCCTCCTCCCCCACCTCCCGCCTCTCCTTCTCCGGCAATCTTTTTTTACGGCAATAGAATCCTCCGGCTATCACCACTGCAATAATGACCACTCCGACCACCGCCGCCGCCGCTGCAATCAATCCCGTCCTCCAAGCCCTCTCCTTTCCGTGCTTTTTCTCTTTATGTCTCTGACTGGAAGGCGCTGCGTAGGTAAAATTCCCACCTTTCACAAAAGCAGAGCTCCCAAACTTATCCAGCGCCGCCGAATCAATCTCTCCGGTGAGCTTGTTGTAAGAGAGGTTCAGAAACCGGAGTTCGACGATCGCCGGGAAGTCACTTGGAAACTCCCCTGCCATGGAGTTATTAGATAAATCCAAATATTCGACATTAGGAAGTGAGTGCAGACCGGGAGGAGTGACGCCGAGCTTATTGTGCGACAAGTCGAGGACTTTCAGGCTGCGGAGAAACGAGAGATTGGAGGCGGCGGTGAACCTGTTGCCGGAGAGGTTGAGAAACAGAAGACCGGAGTTCTCGAACCGGAGAGGACCGCCGAGGTTGTTTCCGGCGAGGCTGACTGCGGTGAGACCAGGGGAGGACCAGAAGCTGCCAGGGATCGAGCCGTCGAGGGAGTTGGAGGAGAGGTCGAGAGTTTGAAGGGTTGTGATGTTCCGCAGGAACATCCAGGAAAGGGTACCGGAGAGGTTTTGGGAGGGGAGGTGGAGGCGGCTGATGCAGTCGCCGGTGGGGGATGGGGGTGGGAGATGAAAACCGGAGACGGAGGAGAAGGCGAGGGAGAGTAGGTGGCGGTGCGATGAGTCGCACGAACAGTGAATGGAGGTCAGGATGGAGGGGACGAGGAGGAGAAGGAGGAGAAGGAGGGCCATGGAGTGGATAGCAAAGAGGATCAGAGGAAGATGGTGGAATGCATTAAATGATCGGCGATGGGGGCATTGATGGAGGGGTTTGACGGCAGTGATTGCGGGAAAGAGGGAGAAGGAGCAGGTTGTTTGGTTCAGGAGTTAAGCTGTTCAGCTCTGAAATGTGACTCTTACATGCATAGTAGTGGAAATATTTTTAATTTTCTTTTATTTTTTTTAATCACTTTAATATTAAAATTTACAGCAAAGTACAAAAATAATTTCAAATTTATAGAATAATTAAAATAATCTTGAGTAGGGGTGTAGATGAATCGAGTCGAGATGGAGTCATGTCAATCCAGGGCTCAGCTCAGTCGAATTGTGAGCTCGAGCTTTGCTCATAGTAGCAGTCACTCACTCGCTAGCTCAAACTAAAACTCTAATTTTTAAGGTAACCAATCGGAGAATGTATTGGTGGTCTGAGGACGAGGGGTATGATGCACGAAAAAATTCATCAAAATGAAAAGTAATAGACTGATCAAATCGGCTTGCGAGCCAACGAGCCGAGCAGGGGCGAGCTCAAGCTTGTGACTCGATAAACTCGATATTTAAGTTAGAATTTGAAAAATAAATGTAAGTGCCCCTTATAACTAATGTTTTATAGGGCTTTAATTATTTGTAAAGGTCATTAATATTTGATTGACAATTCACCACATTTATTGTGGTCAGGTGAAAGAGATGATTTTATGCCTACTAGGATTGTATTTTTCATTTTAAAAAAAATAATAATATTTTTAAATTATAAATATATGATTAGCAATAGTTTGCTGTGAATGTTGTAGATAATGGTCATAACGTTAACTTGTTGAATTGGTTGTAGTTGACAGTCACGGTAGTATTTGGTCATGTGAGTTGTAGTTGGTTGCTTTAAAAACGTCGTTTGGCCACAATGACTGTACTAGGAAGTTGTAATAGCTATGAGCAGTGTAGGTTGCAGTTGGCCTCATAGGTTGTGATGAAGAGTTGTGATGGCGTTTGTACGTCACAGGGGTCATAGTCAGATTCTGGAGATACACTAGTTGTGAGTCACGTAAACAATGCGTTAATCACATAGGTTATAGTGGTGAGCTGTGAAGACGTCTATAGGTTGCAGGGTGTGGGTCCGCGTAAACCATAGTGGTGAGCTGTGACGATGTTCGTAGGCCGCAGGGTCCGAAGTTGGAAGTTGCAAGAGATGTGCACCATGTAGATCATAGTGGTGAACTGCGATGCGTCCGTAGGACACAGAGCCTAGAGTTAGGAGTTGCACAAGTTACATGCCATGTCGGCCGAATTACGTCTGCATGCTACAGAGGTAGCAGTCAGGCGATGCATGAGCTGTGGACCACGATGATCATAACTGATCATATAGAGGTCATAGTGATGAGATGTAATGACATATATATTTTTTTATCCACTTTAATAAACATTTCCAAAACTGTATAAATAATTTTATTTCTTTTCTTAAAACTTAAGATAATGATATTTTTTATGTGACGTAAAAAATTTAGACGATAGAAATGTAAAAAATAAAGATTTAGGTGTTACATGTACATACATGCATGCAAAAGCCCGTTGACTAAAAAAAAAAGGTCAATTCACAGTCTTCCTCTAGCTTGTTGACTCCAACAGGACTAAGATTAGGTAGCGGTCAAAGTCAACTCCTAAGCCACTCATATGGGAATTAAGCTAAACACAAGTAGAGTTGGCTAAAACTATTTGGTGGTATAGGGGCCCTTTTCTAACAGTTTTTTTTTTCTTTATTATTTTCCCACGTTTCTAGTTTTTATATTAACATCTATCACTTTATTAGTAGTAATTTCATTAAAAATAGAAAAAATTATTCCGTCCGATTGTCCGGACGCAGAAGCTGCGTCCGAACGACTGGCCGTGATACAGCCGAGGTCGGAGATTACAACCGATCTCGGCTGTATCACAGCCGTCGTCCGGACGCAGCTCACGTTCAGACTCGGGACGAAATAATTTTTCTAAAAATAAGGGGCATTTATATGCTTACCGCCCATTCTTTTGTATTTACACATCTAATACCTGAGCTTTAATATTTACATTTACTACACAAAAAATATCATTATTTGAATTTTTTTAAAAGTGAAATGCACCTTTTCATTGCATAGGTAAGATAAATATATATATATATATATAGGTTAGGATTTTACAGTTAATTTTGATATGTGAGTGACAATTTGAAAATTGGATGAAATATGGTGGTAGATTTGTAAATAGCAAATAAAGATGATTAATAACCGCCCTTAAATTTGAAGCACCGATATATGATATAGGTAGGGCTGCTCGTTGTTCGTTAACAATTCGTGTTCGGCTCACTAGAAAGTTCGTGTTTGATTCGTTCGATAAGCAAATGAGTCGAATACGGACAATTTTTTTCATTCAATTGCTAAAGGAATCAAACACAAATAGTCATGTATTCGATATCATTATAGTTCGAAATATAAAATAATATAAAATAATTATATATAAAAAATTTATCATATTTTAAAAATAATTACATACTCTAAAAATTTATCATATTTTAAAAAATTAAGTCCTATAAAGTTTATCTAAAAAATTATTATCATTTTAGGCTTGGCTCGTGTTCGGCTCGTTCGTGTTCGAAATTGCTCGTAAAAGGTGTGTTTGTGTTCGGCTAGAATTAAATATTCTTGTTCGTGTTCGGCTCGAAATTGGCTCATTAAAATTAATTGGAAAAATATATGTATAGCGCCAGATTCGAACCTGGACCAAATGAATGGAAACAAGAAGCATAATCACGCTACCACACAAGCAATTATGATTTAAACTTAAATATAAATATTTATAATATATTAATATATAAATATATAAATAATATATATAATAAATTATTATATAAATAATTATATGATTATTTTTTATTTCGAGCCAATTCGAGTCGAACACGAGCGAACAAACAGTTGTTCGTGTTCGGCTCGTTAACATTTCGAGCTTAAAAATTTGTTTATCACACTTATGTCTGCTGTGATAAAGCCAACAATGTTACAATAGTTTACAGATAAAGCATTCCACAAACAAAAACCAAAGAAAATCCAGCTAAAGTTCAAATTTTGACTGACTGAGCACATACAGGTCAATTTACATACATACCACACAATTCCGATGTATTTACATATCTAACACCTAAAATTTGATATTTACATTTATCACACTGGCGTCAAACTTATAAATGAAAAGGTGTAGTTAGAGTTTTGAGTGATATGCATGCAACTATGAATGTTTAGGTGTTTGATATGTAAATACATAAGAATTCTAATCATGATGGCTTTGGGCGAAAGCCCGGAGGGCCGAGTGCAGCGATTGATAAGATTTCGGACGATAGATTTGTGGATTTGTGTGTGTATGCGCGCGCGCACGTGTTGAAGATTTACATGTATAACACTATATTATGTTGTATTTTGGTTTTCTTTATGTTATAGAGAAGATTTAGGTGGTGCACTTATAAAAAATTTAAATTAAGTTGTTAGATATGTAAAAACATAAGAATTGGATTGTATGTATGTAAATGCTCTTTTTATTTAAGTTAATTTTTATTAATTTAATTTGTTAGTAATATGTAATCACGAGGGTTCGGTCAACTCCACCAATAATGACTGCGATATTTTTTATGTAATTTTAATGATTTGAGCGGTATACATGTAAATGTAAATATGAATGTTTAGGTGGTAGATATGTAAATACATAAGAATTATGCGGTATGCATGCAAATGCCCCAATTTCAAAAGAGTTGTGGGTCTTTTAGAGGGAAAAAATTTGCGTACGTAAAGCGTTCGCAGTGCTGCGTACGTTATCCAATAAGAGAATTTCACATACGTATAACCTCCATATAACCTGCAAAAATAAAGAGGTTGCAGGGAAGATACAAAGAGGTTACATGCAAGTTAAAGGGAGGTTACAAGGGATAAAATACGGAAATACCCCCATGTAACTTCCATGTAACCTGTTGGACGTACGCAGCGTTGCGTACGCAAATTTTTTCCTTTTTAGAGAGAGGTAAAGCCTAGAACAAAGAATACAAATGTTATCAAAAGTCCAACCCCTCCCAAAATATAATTTTCTTTATAAACTGCATAATATAAAAATACCTATAAATAGCCATTCTAATATCAATTTATTTCAATAAATATTGCCATAGAAGAATTAAAAAATAACCAAAGAAAGGAAGAGAGTGAACTTACATGGAGAGAAATAATTTCTGGATATAAATTTAATTTGCATCCACTTAGAGAATCTCGAGTTCTGCCCACCAAAGAGAAATCCTTGATGCAGCTGCATCTGGAGTGATGCCAAAAGTATGCTTCAGTCTGAAAGAGAAGAAAAAATAACATTTAATTACAAGATATAAAAGATGTTTGGTTAAATCCACAAATTCAATTTTAGTATATCTTGTGAGAATACAAATTTGAAGGGGCAATTACATGCAAACCACCCGAAACTTGCTATTCACAAATTGTATACCAAAATGTGTCAGTACGAGTCTTGAGATAATCCAACGGTCCAAGATCAGAGAAGATGTGATAAGTATCCCTCTAATCAGAAGACCTCATTAATTCGACAAATTGATGGCCATCCCAGTCGAACAAAGGCATGCTCAGCCGAATGAAGGACAACCCGAGCCAATAGATGGACATCCACATCGATCACTCTGAAGGAAACAACCGGACAAAGGTGTCTAAGGAGTATCAATGCAAAGCTAATTCAACGCCTCCCCCAATAAGCACCAAAAGATTGGCAAGGAATAATAATCAGAAAAGCCGACCGGCCATCCCACTCAATAATTGACCGGCTTACTAGATGAAAGCCGACCAGTTTCCAGACGAAATTTGATCGAAACCAGCGCAGTCAACCGACCAAAGGACATGCCGTGCAAAAAGGTTCATACATGCAACAAGAACAAAATATCTTATACAACCCTCCAAAACAGGGGAAAAAAAAGTAATTTTATACTTTGTTATTCTATTTCCTAAAAATAAGGGAACCAGATCATGTATTAGAGGTTTTTGGCTCTTCTCTCTATACCCTTCTTTTGTATAGAGTCTCTCTGCGCTTCTCTTTGTAACCTACATATTTGATATATGAAATGGGTCACAAGAGCCCGAGAATATCTCATTTTGCCCCATAGAGACAAGGGATGTGTATCCTCCTCTCTTTATCTCTCTCCCTCTCTCTCTTTCTTTCCTCTATGGTTTCTGCTACTTTATTCATTGGTCATGTCTCAAATGATAAATCTGAATTCAACATTGTGGAAAAACGGTGAGCGTGGAGCATGCTACCAACAAGAAGAAGAGTGATACCGATGAAGAGAGATTCACCGCAGAGGCACTCCAGGCAAGAAGCACGCCATGAAGTTTTTGCAACAACAAATCCAGAAGCCGAAAAAATATAGTTTCCGTCAACTTTCGAGAGGCTTTGGCTCAAAGGCGAGAATCACACTCGTACGGACGGCCGACTCCAACGATGGGAGAACTCCCCAAGGAAAAGCCGACTGATGCACCTCGACAAAGCTTGGTCAACTTTGGGCGGCTAACACTCAGCCCAATGATGAAAAGGCATTATCATTTCAAACTTTTTTTGTTTCTCTTACGATGAAAAAACACATGAAGCTTTTTAATATTTACCCATGTCTGATTGACACTCGTGAAACTAGAACCCAAGTAGCAGCGTCGACAATATGGTAAAGACGTCCAGTCGGCAGAACGACCCACAATGTTCCCTCATTGTGCACCTTGGTAAGACTCTGGAGATGGTTCTCTGCCCATTAACAACATGTTCCACGAAGGAAACCGAGTAAATGACCTCAGAAGCAAGTATCTATGGTTATTCTGGCGAAACTAGCGAGAAGATCTGCTTAATAAGCCTAACACAGAGGGTAATCCCAATGAAGAAAATTCGAACAAGCAATTGAGACTTGAAAAAGAATAAGACACGAGTCGGACACCAGTGCCTTTAAACAACTGACAGCGACACAAAAGACGTCCAATTGGTAGAAAGCAATAATGACGACCGACATCGGAGCCATAGACATTCAATTGATTTCCTAAGCCTAAAAATCTTACCCCCAATGCCAACAATAAAAAAAGCCCATTTCTCTAAACTCGACACGGACAAAGCCTTAAAGGTGGTTCTCTGCCCAGTAGCAATAAGCTCCGTGAAGGGCACGACTCAAATTACCCCATTAGTAAGTCTTGACGGTTACCTCCGCAAAAGCAACAACAAGATCCGCTTAGGACCTAGCGAAATGTACGACTCGATCGAGGAGATGACCCGACCGAACAAATGAGATAAGGCGATATAATAGTTGCGTTGGGTGTCAAAAAATAACCAACAATCTTTCTGAAGATTAGAGTTATCAACCAACAACAATATTCATCATCAAACAAGTATTGAAAACAAACAACGAGGTAAAGGTAAAATAACAAAAGAATCAAAGGTCAACAAAAAGGGACAGAAAGCTTCCTTCATTTCTAATACAAAATACACAATTTTTTCTATATAAAAGAGTTCTTTCAAAAAAAAGACTTACAAAGTTTACTGCCATCAAAATTTTCCTAGGTCGCAAGAGACCGACCAGAGTTCAAAGTAGATGACCCTCCGTCACCTCCAACATCTGAGTCCTCTTCTGCAAACCCCTCAAAACTTGTGTATAGCACAACAATTTCCTCCAAGTCAACAAACTTGGGGTCCACAAGATTCGACCTGGTGAATCGGTCAATCACCATGACAGTACTAACAAAAGCTGCTCATTCAAGATTTCACGTGTCGCGGATGAAAAGAAAACATCTCAAAGAACTCTTCTTCGGTCTTCATAGTCGTAATTTTCTCCATAATCTGATTTTCCTGTGGGTGCGCGATATAAGCTCCCAAGAGATCTTATCCTCTAGTTCCTCCAGCTTCCGTTTGGCCAACATCGCTTGCTTCAAAAAATTCCTCATGAATATGGTTGAGGTTCGGCTTCTCTATGGCGATAGCCCATTTTGACTCTACTCAGTCAAGAGCCATTAATTGAAGATTGGAAATCTCCCACGCCTTAATGTGATAGCGTTCCGTCTTCTGGTAAAGCTCCAGACACTCGCGCGTCCAAATAGACTTGGCAAAAGCCTGAGATTAGATCACTTCCACAAATGTGAATTGATAATCTTCTGCCGAAGAAGAGCAAGTATAACAGTCCACCTACCAGTCAAGTGTAGTATATCGCCAATCGGAGCTATCAAAGCTTGTACACCTACGCCCCCTTTTCTCGAGAAGGGACCAAGCCGACTGAAGAGCCCTTTCTCTTCTGAAAGGATAAGGGAGGTAGATGAGTTGATCCAGAAGCAGACTCCTTACCTTCCCAATGGCGTACTTCTTCCTCCTGGAAAGATGTCTTCCGTTCAGTCCCAAACTCGATCCGAGTAGGGAAGGGGGGGCGACTAGCTTCGTTTCAAGTAGACATACCAATTAACTTTGCAGTATTTGTATAGGGGGAAGCCGACCACATCCCAATTTCCACTGAATCTTCCTCTTTAGCTTCAATTTCTTCCGAGCGACAGGACGGCCCTTCAAGTTCTTGTCGATTGTACTCGAAGGAGTTGCACCCAACAGATAAATGTTAGTAAAGATTGAGTGCTCTCTCTATAATGGTTAGTTCACTGATTGACACTCTTTAGATCACCACCGTAGTTGCATAGATAAAAAAGATAAAATATGAACCTTCAACACTAGCTTTGTCGTCATGCCCTCCATCGACCTTTCCTCATCCGCAGCTCTCTTGGCCAAAACCAACTTTAGCCGATTAGCTTTTTCCTCCTGAGATGTTCAAGCAGCAACCGCCGCCTCCCATTTTTGTTTCCTTGCATCATAGGTGGCCCACAATTTCACTGTCATTTGGCCGAACTCGCTCGAAAAGAGGACCCAATTAATAGTTGTTGAGTCAATATAATGGGGAACTAATAGAAGTTGTACATCGATCCTAACATCCTCAATATGGGAATAGTCCTTCACCTTCTTTGTTTTGAAGGTGCCTCCAGTCGAAACGATCTGGATCCCCCAGCTCGAAGAGGGAGAAGCGATGAAGAACTCAACTGCATTCCTTCACTCTATTCTCCAGACCCAAGAATTGGAACTAGTCGGTTGTGTCGAACTAAACGCGCCCATCGGCCCCTACTCGAAAAGAGAACATATGGTTGAACAGGTCAGTCGACCTCGAAATCCCTTTTTGTCCATAGAAGATTACATAGGTCATGATGGTCGCGATAGAGTTAGGCTTCATATGCACTGAAATAAAGCCGTATCGGTTGAAAATCAACGAAGCTCCTGAGAAAGAGGTAGTCGCAGCCCATACCTCAATTGATACTTATAAATCACTAAGTCACCTATGAATCAATCGGTAGTCGTTTTATCCCGGTGAGCGGCTCAAAACTTGATGGTTGGATCGAAAATGAAAGCCTCCCCCACAAAGGCTACCATAGAAATAGACTAAATCGACCACTCGTTCGCTGCCACCAACTCGAAAGTATGCAGAGTGCGCTTCGGAGCCATAAAAAAAATGAGAGGAAAACCTTATGTAAGCACAGAAATTGAGAAGAAAATAAAATAAAATTTTATTTCAAAATATTAAAAGATTACACTAGAACTCTAGTCGGAAAAAAAGTATTTTACAAAACTGGTCTTCTGCCGCCTCGACCGAGATAGGACCCTTCCTAACCAAGCTTCAATACAGCATATGCCCACCGAGCTTGAACCGATTCCCTTGGTTAGCCTTAGAATGGGCCCCCTACACAATAATCCCCCTCCCCCGATCACGTGAAAATAAAACTCCCTTGTTACTGCCTTCTCGGTATGCTATAAGTTTTTTTTTTTTGTAATGTTTTTGTCATCATATCAGAATCGTTATTATCGATATGTGCCTTCTCAAGAAGTAACATCTTCGATTCTAAAAGATCATGAATCCAATGATATCTCACATCAATATGCTTCGAACGTGAGTGAAATGTGAATTTTTACTAAGATGAATTGCACACTATCACATTATAAAACAAACCTATCCTCCTTATGGTCCAATTCTTGTAGAAAATTCTTCATCCATTAGACTTCTTTGCAAGCTTTTGTGACCGCAATATACTCAACCTCAATAATTGATAAAGTCACACACTTTTACAGTATAGATTGCCATGAAACTGCTCCCCCTTCAAAAGCAACCAAATATCCCAAAGTGGACTTCCTCGAGTCCACATCACTCGGCCATATATGCATCTTTGTAACCATAGAAAATAGGATTATCATTTCCTAAACATAAACACACATTGGAAGAACCTCTGAGAAACCTGAAAATCCACTTAATTGCTACCCAAAGCTCTTTTCCTAGATTGGAAAAAAATTGACTAACAACGCCAACTGCGTGAGCAATATATGGCCTCATATATATCATGCATACATCAATCTAATCACAACGAATGCATAAGGCACGTCTTCATTTCTTGCTTCTCATTTTCACTTCCAATGCATTGTTTAGTGCTACGTTTAAACTGACCAGCAAGTGGAGAAACAACTGGTTTTACGCTACTCATATTGAATCTTTCAAGAACTTTCTCAATTTACCTCTCCCGTAATAACCATAGCTTGTTCTTCTTGCTGTCACGGATAATCTTCATTCTAAGTATTTGATTTGTCAAACCCAAATCTTTTATAACGAAAGATTTGTTGAGTTCTCTCTTAAGCATCTCAATCTTAATCTCATCATGACTAACGATCAACATATCCTCGACATATAATAAGAAAATCACAAGATCGCTATCAAAAAACCTCTTTAAAAAAACACAATGGTCAAAAGTAGTCTAATTGTACCCATTTGTTTCTATAAAATCATCAATTTATTTTTGTACCAATGCATCGGTTCTTGCTTAAGCCATATAAAATTTTTCTCAATCTATAGATAAGATCTTTTTTTTTTCCTTTGTCTCTAAAGCCTTTAGGTTGCTCCATGTATTCTCCTCCTATAAATCGCTGTGAATAGATGCTGTCTTTACTTCAAGTTGTTCAGTCTCTAAATTCAAACTAGCAACTACTCCTGGTACAGCTCAGATTAAACTCAACTTCACCACATGAGAAAATTTCATTGAAATTGATACCCTTTGTATGACTGGATCCATTCACAACCAACATTGCTTCATATTTTGGTTGTGAGCAATTCTCCTCTGACTTCAGTTTGAATACCCAATTGTTCTTTAAAGTTTTCATGCCCTTTGATAGTTTCACCATATCACAAGTGTGGTTCTCATGCAAGGATAAGTCTCTGGTTCGCCCCCAGATCTAATCTTCCATGACACTAAATTACTCTTCTTTCTTATGTGACAAAACCTCCAGATAAGTCTCTGGTTCTCCCCCGTTAGTAAGCATCATAAATTCACTGGTAGAATATCTCCTAGAAAGTTGCCTCTCTTTGTTGTATCTAAATTACTTTTCTTTCTTATGTGACAAAACCTCCAGATAAGTCTCTGGTTCTCCCCCGTTAGTAAGCATCATAAATTCATTGGTAGAATATCTCCTAGAAAGTTGCCTCTTTTTGTTGTATCTCCCTAATAAAGGTTTAGCTAGTGTTTGTTTTAAGTTTTCATCAATTGGATCATCATTAGTTGAAAGTGGGTCATCTATATGTATACATATGTCATCATTACCATGCACTATAGTTGGGGGAGCTATACCTGAATTAACATGTTATTTATAGTTAGAATTTGGCTCAATTGATTTATCAAAATCTGCAATGGTCTGGTATTTAAAGAAAACTACATCTCTGCTTAATAAACTTCTTGTCAATCGGATCCCAAAATCTATACCTAGATTCCATGTGATTGTACCCAATAAAGTGCACTGTACTGTTTTACTATCAAGTATAGATCACTCATCTCTAGGAATATGCACAAATGATCTGCATCCAAATACTCTCAAGTGGTCATATTAAACATCTTTCTCTATCCAAACCCTCTGTAGTGAGTCTTCATTGAAAGGAACTGAATTAAACTTCAATTTGGCTAGTTCACTTTTAAAGGTGAATAGCATCTTCATACAACTATGACTCATGTGTTTGATTGGTATATGCCATTGTTGAGTGGATGAGTCATTAATTGCATTCGCTTCTCCACTGCAAGACCGAGCCTTCATTAAATAAAGAGAATTATGCTTATTTTCTCTAGCAACCACCAAAGACAACTTAGTGAGCTTCTATTTACCTTCACCAAAGTGGCTATGGTACCATTCATCATCAAGTATACCCGTGAAGATCAAACTCAAGCAGATCTTATAAATATGCCTCGCATTCTTCAAACACAATTGACATCCAACATCAATATTCATATAGACATCACCCATGCCCACAACTTTATATTATGAATTGTTTACCATCTTTACATGACCAAAGTCAACCACATTGTAGATAGAAAACACATCATGACCAAAAATGACATGATATGAAGCAACATAATCAACTACCCAATGAGAATCTTTACTTGTGAGATTAATATTGACGCTATCACAATGAATGGTATCTACTCCATCTGCAGCGATTGTTATATTAGAGCATCATTTTCCTTTATTTCATCTTTTTGCTTATGTTTTTGTTGTTTTTATAACAGTCTACATCAGACCTGCTTATACTCCAGTTTATCACTGTGAAAACATCTGAACCTATTACTTACTTGAGATTTTCCTCGTGATCTGTCATGGCTTTCATGACCTTTATGAATTTTGCTCTTGCTTCTACCTCATTTCTCTGAAACTAATACATTATTATGTGTTGTTATCCCCCCGCTCATTCCTTCTTTTTTCTTTATTCAACGTACTCTATTTCACCATTTTCAAGGTAAGAATGTCATTTGGAGCGGAATCACTAAGAGAGACAACAAGGGTCTCCCAACTGTCCGACAAGGAATTAATCAAACACAATGCAAGGACATCATCTTTTAACTTCAAATCCAATGTTGCTAATTGATTCAATATTCCCTGAAGAATATTCAAGTGATCAGAAATTACAATCTCATTAACGTACCTGAGATATATCAATTTTCTGAATAGAAACGTCTTGTTATGTGCATTTTACCTTTTGTACAACTTCCTTAGAGTTTATTAAACCTTGTTGGCATTTATCTCAATAGAAATATGTTGATAGACATTGTTGTGTCTACCATTTGTCGAATATTTCCAAGTGTCTTTTCTATTCAACTTAATACAATCCTTAACAGGCGTCTCTATTGGTTTACCCTTATCACCAAAAAGCGTCTCTTCTAGTTCCAAACAACAAAGCAAGCCGTCCATACGTGACTTGCAAATCAAAAAATTGGTTATGAAAAGCATAATCATCGTAATGTTGTTATAAGATTTATAACGGCAATTCATAGCCATTATTACCTCTTATTAACTTTTATTCCTTCATTATATAATTTTTATTTGTTTTATTGTAATTGGATTTAAATACCCTTCATTTATCAATAAAATTATACTGCTCTATTCCAAATCTTAACATAATATCAGAGCACAACAACCGCCAGTCTCCTCTGCCGGTTCCAATAGCCGGTGATTTCCTCTTCTGATTTTTTTTGCTGCAGTTTTTCCTTGGTCCTGCTGTAGTTTTCCTTCTACCGCTTTTCCTGGTTCTACAAGCTGCAAGTTCCTTCTGTTTCCAAGCAGCAGCCACAGGTTTCCCCAGTCGTATGGTTCCCCGTATGGTTCCTGCAGCCGTTTTCTTTTCTGCCACTCCTTCAACCACTGTTTGGCTATTTTGTTTTTGCCTCTCCAATTGTTGTTCCATTGAAGAAGATAGAAGGCTGTGATGAGAAGAAACGACAGAAAATTCATTGCTTTGTGGATCTTATTCATCTTTGTTCTCCTTCTCAGCCGCTGCTCCCAGCAGCTTCTCTCAACCAATTAATCCCAACGCTAAAACTTCCTGCCTTTTTTTCCTTCCAGCCTGGCTGTTCTTCTTCCAGCCGCTGATCCCAGCAAGCTTGTCAAAGCCGACTTTCTACAGGTCTTCCTACTGTATTTGCTGACATGGTAATTAAAAAGCCATAGTCCTCCAATCCCGTGCTTCTTCCTGCGAAATCACTGCAGTGTGGCTTCTTCCTGCTTCTTCCTGGAGCGTTATTTTTCCCTCAGTGTGGCTATTTCCTGCAGCTTTTCTTGCATACTTTTCTGTAGGCTTCTTGCAGCTAACTTGCATATTTACTGTAGCATTCTTGCAGCCTTCCTGCAGTTATCAGTCAGCCGAAGACTTACAAATCCATCAATTTCTCGGAATCCAAGCCACATTTCTTTTGGCTCAATCTCAATCAGAATCATCTTGAATCGTGCTCAGCCATCGTCGATGCCACCTACCAGTTACTCTATTTGTTTTTATTGTCACAGAATAGCTACACTCAAGAAAAGTGTAAACTTCATGGTAAATTGGCTTACAGACCTTTGGCCAGATCCTTTGCTACCAAAGGCTCATAGCCATGCCCGAATATACCACAGTTCAACCAACGTCTGAAACTAGCTGGAACATCCCAAAATCCTCTGAATTCCCAAGAAACCGGATAGAGCAAATGATCAAGCTACTTGGAGCACATCAAGACTCTACGGGTCCGTCAATCTCTCACGTCCGACAAGGTACACTTCATAAGACTTTCACGGTTTATTTCGCCTCTACTCTATGGATTATTGATTCAGATATCAGTGATCACATGACTGGATGCTCACAAGTTTTCTCGACTTATTATTCATGCTCTGGAAAGGATACAGTCAGATTACTGATGGCTTCTGTAGTTCTATTACTAGTAAATGGTCGGTTGTACTAACAATAAATCTAACTCTGGGGACTGTTTTACATGTTCCTTGTTTGCAATGTAACTTGTAATTTGTCAGCAAGCTGACAAATGATATTAATTGGGTTGCTAATTTCACTTCTGATGGATGTGTTTTCGGGATCGTCGTTTGGGGAAAATGATTTGCATTGCTAAGAGGGTAGACCGACTCTGCTACTTCCATGAGAAGAGTGTTGAGAGTGAGGACACATCTCTTAGGAGTTGTAGCTTATCTCTAGTCAATGAATGTCCCATTATGTTGTTGCATTATCGTTTAGGTCATCCTAATTTCCAATATTTAAAAAATTTAATCCCCTGATGTTTTCTAATAAAAACCTTTCTAATTTCAAGTGTGAGGCATATCAGTTGGCTTAACATCATCGAGTCCATTATCCAACCCACACTTACACACATTCAGCACATTTCTCTCTCATTTAAAATGATCTATGGGAACCCTCTCGCACTCCCATCTACACCAATAAACAGTGGTTCTTGACTTTGATTGATGATCACACTCAAAAGACGTAGTATACATTTTAAAAGACAAATCGGAAGTTAGTGTCGCCTTCCAAACTTCTACACCTTCATTTCAACTCAAATCAAAACTCTTATTCAGGTCCTTCGGACCGACAATGTCCGTGAATTTCTCAGCTCTATTTTGGTGATTCCTTGGTAAGAAGGGTATCATCTACCATAGCTCGTGTACGGACACTCCTCAATGAAATGGGTAGTCAAGATGAAAACCCATCACCTCCTCAACGTTGCTCGCTTCATTATATTTCAATCCAATACCCCAAAATGATTTTGGAACGATGTCATTTTCTTTGTCACTTAATCTAATAAATGGAGTCCCTTCTAAAATTCACAAGTTTTGAACCCCCTTGCTGACTTGATTTATGCATCCCTACCAATCGAGTCTTCTCCACCTTAGACCACAATATTTTTGGGTGCACCATTTTTATTCAGAACACTGCCCCCAATCAAAGTAAACTTGATCCCATATCCATAAAATGTATCTTCTTTAGGTATTTCACCACTCAAAAGAGGTATTAGTGTCTTCATCCCACCATCAACAAAATCTATGTGAGTGTTGATATCTCCTTCTTTGAAAGTGTTTCCTATTTTCCTAACTCGACCCCAATCGAGGGGGAACTTGGGTTCTTAGACACTATCTTTTATCCTACTCCTGTGGATGTTCCCCCCATTATTCCTATCACCGAGGAGTTCCCTGTTCCGATGAGTGCACCATCCGGTGAGCCACCTGTTTCGATGAGTGCATCATCTCCTCCTCCCACAATCCGCGTCTGCACTCGGCGCACCCGCTTCAATGCTCCAACTCTTAAACCAGCTACCTCCTTACAGAACCCTGACTCCAGTTCAGGCAACATTCTCAGCACGGCTCCTCCTCCGAATGAGGAGGTGAGTTCTTCGATTAAAGGTATGCAATCAAACATGCTCCCTCTATTTTATGGTAAAATATGCCTCTTTCCGCAGTTTATCTTCGATCTACAAAAACATCTGCTACTGCCCTGACGGACCATCAGATCCCAACTACTATTGAGGTTGCTCTTGCTGATTCAGCCCAGAAAACGATAGTAATAGAGGAGACGAATAACCAATGAAACCATACATGGGACGTCATTGATCTTCCTCGGGGTAAGAAAGTTGTGGAGTGCACATCAATTTTCAGCACTAAGTTCAACGTTGATGGGTCTTTTGAACGCAACAAGGCACGATTGGTAGCCAAAGAGTACTCACAGGCCTACGGAGTTAACTATGAGGAGACATTTGCTCCAGTGGCTAAGTTAAACATTATTTAAGTCCTGTTGTATATTGCGGTGAATCTGAATTGGCCTTTATTTCAGCTAGATGTCAAGAATGCGTTCTTGAATGGAGAGTACATAGAAGAGGTATACGTGTCTCTCCCTCCTGACTTTAACTCTACTGCATGCAGAGGGCAAGTGTGCAGACTGCAAAAGTCTATTTATGGGCTAAAGTAGTTCCCAAGGGTCTGGTTCGACAAGTTCACAAAGGTGGTTGTTACTCATAGTTTTACTCAGGCTCAATCATATCAGACTTTCTTCTTCCGATATTCATTCAACGATCAGGTAGTTATCCTTATTGTCTATAATGACGATATTATTCTTACAGATAACGATCTCCCGGCATTAGAGTCCTTGAAAGACATTATTGATAAGTTCTTTAAAATCAAAGACTTGAGATATCTTTGATACTACTTAGGCATGAAATTAGTTCGATCAACTTGGGGCATTTGTTTATCTCAGCGCAAATATGTGGTTGATCACTTGAAAGAGAATAATTTTCTTTTGTGCAAATGTGTTGTCCCAATGGATCCCAATGAAAAATTATCTGACATTCTCAATGTTGGGCCTGTCAACAAGATTCACCATCAGCACCTTGTGGAAAAGCATATGAGAGTGCAAAATGTGTGGAAACCCCTAAAATAAAGTAAATAATACCAATTTTTTTGCGTGGAAAAACCCTAAAATATAGTAGAGACCACGTGATTCGTAAGCAACTTAAACACCTTCACTAATCAACATAATGGGTACATAAAGTTCATCTCCAAAACACCATTAGAGGAAATAAATAATCAATCATCACCAAATAAGTGATGTACATCAACTTCATCAAACAAACGGGTTTGATAATCTCACCAAATTCAAGAGAAATGAAACCTTCTTACTCTTGATTCCTTTCACGCCGCTACCCCGAGATCCTCAAAGTCGCGAAATGAATTACTATCGTCGAATGCCTCGAAGTCACGAGATTAATTGTTGTCACAAAAATAGCCAAGTCGCTTCAACCTCCTGTGTTCGAGAACCGCAATAAGAGAGCGAAGGAGAGGGAAAAATCAAATGGGAGAGCAGAGTATCAGATTCTCCCAATTGTTGATGGTTTCATTGCATCTTTTTTTGTAGTGGAAAACTGATATTCAATTTTCAATTAAGGCAGTTGCCTTCACGTGGGAAGGAACCAAAGCATAAAAATTATTGTGGAATATTCTTATCCTCCTCTTAAAAAAAATAAAAGAGGAAGTATATGAGAGTGGAAAAAAGAAATTTCAATTAAATTTCTCCTGTAAGTGAACTTCTCAAAAAATCTCTTTCGAACATGAATGTTGGTGGCAGCATCTCTTTGTGAAGCTCAATATGAATTATAACTACAAAGAAAATTTTGGTCCGCCAGAAGATGATGAAGAAAATTTTGATCCGCCAGAAGATGATGACTAGTAATTGATTTGACAGTTCATTCGATGAAGAATACAATTTTGGGGAAAACAATCATTAGAGGCTTTAAATGATACAATAGTTTCTTGTACACCGAATTTCGGTTAGAAAAATTGAGGACAATGAAGAAGATTATCAAGGTTCAATTTTTTGGAAAATTTGAAAAGTTTGCTTTGAGGGCATGGTGAGAAGATCTGCAATATTAGTTAATAATGTAGAAATCACCTCTATAGAAGTCATTAGAAACATCAAATCAAAGTTAGATAACTTGAGAAAAATAGTTATGCTACGAAGAAATACAATTTATTCGTATTGGATAAATTTGTTGGAAGTGTCAAATTCATGGTTAGACTTTTTATTCATTGAGGATTACTTTCCAAGGAAGGGTTTTCTACCAATAGAGCAAGTTTTATTAGGAATGATTTATTCCTTGATTGTGGCATTTATGATGTGCTGAAAACTAATACATGGCGTGCGTAATGAATTTACTTGTAATATAAATCCGTTTGTAATGCTCTTTTAATTAAAATATAATGATCTTAATTTGGCAAATTATAAGTGGTGCCTCAAATTTTATATATATATATATATATAATTAGCTTTTAATCCCTTCTTTTGCCAAAATTTTTCTTCTTTCTCTTTAATTTTCTTTCAGATTCTTGTGATTTTTTTTATCATCAAAGTACGAAGCTAGTTCTCTGATAAACTATATGCTATCAAGGGCTTTCCTTAGTTACAATAATAATTTTATATCATTGAATTAGGAATGTTGTTCTCTAATCTACTAACATAATATATCATCGCTAGTAGGGGAATGTAAGTTCAATAAAGGTTTCACTTTGTCAGTTCAAAATGCTATGAATTTCCTAATATAATGAGCCAGAACGAGGTATTTTTCTATAAAATCAACTCCGCCTTAGACCTTGATTTTCTTTCTTCCCCGAGATAGAAGAGTTATTCAATAGTCTGGTAGATGTGCAGATTATACCTAATTCACTGTGAGTATGGTCATCTTCATCATCTATCTTGGGAACAATGGGTACACTAGTATAAATCTCTTCTACTTCATATTTTATTGTAACAGCTTTCAAGAATGAATGGACTCTCTTTTCTTCTAAACACTGTAAAAATTAGAGAATTAGAAAATAAAGTAAGATGTTGAAAGATTTCACTTTTAATTCAGCAACTGGCTGGTCAATTAGCACAAGCCCAAGTGCGATTCCCTCCAATATACATCAAAAGCACCCATTACGGCTACTCTCACAGAGCTAATTGCCTCCCTGTATGAAATATTGGATTTCCATGTTTATTGAAATATCTCCATTATACCTTTTCAGAATCTAGAAGCATATATCTATTGGTAATTGGCTTGTGTCAACACTCACCACAGATTTCATGTTATTGGATCTAAAACTATCCGTGAGTAAATCAAAACCATACTAAAATACCAACAAGAAAGAATACCAAAAAAAAGAAGAAGAAGAAGAGTGGGAAAGCAAATTGAGAAGCTCTATAACTTCATTGTACTGAATTTGTGTAAGAAATTATGTAAATTGGGCTCTTCTCGCAACTAATTATTTCTAGGTTTAAATTGAAACTTGAGTGCTACGCAAAAAGTTACATACTTAGCAACATTAATGAGAAGAGTATGTAACGAAGCACAATAATCATTTGCTGTAAAATACAAGAGATGTGTGACCTGACTTGGGACGCCTTTTGTCTGAAGTTGAAAAGAGCCTTCGTTTTGATAAACTCATCGAATTTTCAAAGAGTGGCGATGCGCAGTTCTTGAACTTGGACTGCGCATGGGTCGTGTCAAGTATTTTTATGGCGCCCCAAGTTGATCATGGACTTAACAAGTATACATTGATTTTAGGTGAATCTTTGAATAATTGAGTGAGTTCATGTGGATCTTGGTGATAGGGGCATGCATTGTTTGGTAGAGACAGAATCAATAATTTACCTTCCAGATTAATCGATAGCCATCCACTGCTTTGCAAATATAAAATCATCAACAGTACCAACGATACTCTGCGCAGACTGCATCCGTATTGATTCCGTCTTCCCAACATGTATTGAGGTTCCATGGGACCAAAGACATCGCCTGAAACAACCACAAGGATCAGCGAAACTCAACCTAATCCCCAGCTTTATCCCTCGTTTAACGCATTCCTCCTCGGACTGCTCAACGCCGAAACCAGCGAGGGAAATGCACCGTCGATTGTTCGCGTCCGCAGCCAAAAGAAGCGCGGTATTCTCGTCCAGTGCAGCAATTCCATTGTAACTGACGTCTTTTTCAGAATGCAACGTGTTCGGCAAAATGCCGAGCTCGAATGAAGGAAGAGATTAGGGCTTCGTAGATGATATGAGCTGAATACTACATCCGGACGTGCGGAGTTATCCATGCGAGACACGTGGAATCCCGTAATAATGAGCAATAACAGAGGAATAACATGAAAGAATATTTTTCGTATTACTCCACGGTTAGTGGTGTTTTGGACGGAATAACGTGGGGAATATTCCCCCCTGTTATTCTGCGTTATTCATGTGTTATTGCGGTAGTATTGTAATGCCGGGAATATTCCCTTGTGTTATTCATCGTTATTCTCATGTTATTCCGCGTAGTATTTATGTGTTATTGTGGTGGTGTTACAATACCACTACAATAACGCGGAATAACACGGGAATAATATGAAGGAATATTCCTCATGTTATTCCATGTTATTCCCCGTATTATTCCGCCCAAAACACCGCTAACCGCAGAGTAACACGGGGAATATTCATTCGTGTTATTACCATGTTATTTCGTGTTATTGCGGGATTCCACGTGTCTTGCATGAATTGGCCTCCGCACGTAACTCTACGTGCGTAGTCCGGATATAATATTTTGCCAGCGGATGGAGAGCGAATTTGTGGCTCTGCTGCACTAAATTAAAATATTTTGATTTATCAATTTTAAATATTATTAAATTTAAAATAATATTTGGTTAATTGGTTCAATTAAAATTAAATTTAAATCGATTTATTTGGCATAAATCTAAAATAAAAAAAATATTGAATTTAACTTGACTGCAGATTATTGAGTTATGTTAAATCTAGCTTAAATCCTTTTAAAGGCATCTTATTAAAGACCCCATAGTTGAAATTTTTTTTTCATTTTGTCTCTAAATCTTGAGTCCCGTCGATTTTGCAATATCAATTTTAATTTAATAAAACGAACTGAGAGGTGGATTACACATTTTGTTTCAATATGGTTCATGAGATATGTCTCATCGATGTTAGGGTTGTCAAAACGGTTTGTTGTTCACGAATAGCTTTCTTTCGACTTATTATGTAGCTCGTGTTCAATTTATTTTCTAAGCAAATCAGTTAAACACAAACAACTTTTTATATGCTTGATATATATATATATATATATATATATATATATATATATATATATATATATATATATATATATATACATTCTACATGTTGATACGCAATCAACAAGTTCCTTCATCCGGCACGAATCTCTAAGCATGCCACATATCTCGATGCAATTTTTTAAGCAAAAAACACTCAAATTTTTATTAAGACTCATTCAAAGTTCGAAATTTATTAAACTTATAATCAAAACGACAGGCTCGACAAGACTGACTCAATGATACCAAAACTAGTTCAATCTGAACCAAATCAAGCCATCATCAAGACATTAGATCATATTTGAAAGTTATTTGGGCGCATTTAAAAAGTCTAAAAAATGTCAAATCCGACAAATTCATAGTCAAATCAAGTCTCTCGACGAAACGAATCCAACTAGCACAAGCTCACTCAATATCAATATCGTAAAGGCGCTCAGATGTTCACCAAATGTCATATGATCAAAGTAAGCTTTTCGGACCATCCCGATCAAAATGGTTCATATTTCTGTATTAATTGCACCTGAAACTCTATAAATAGAGTCATGTCTGTTTTAAGGGAAGATGAGAGCATGAAGTCTAAATAAGAACTAGAAGTTTTGAGGAACTAAAGTCCAAGATCACCTAGTTGTCGACTGTTTGTGACCACCGCCAGTCCGTTGTCGACCATTTCTTGTCGGTTGTTATCGATCATCATAGTTCGTCGCCCGCTTCTTACAATAAGTTCATTCATGCACCGACGTTATAACTCTAAAGAGTATTCGACCCTTTCGCGCTTATAGGACAAGTAATTGTACACGTAATATCGAGTTATAGTGGATTTCTTCAGCTGGGCCAGGCCACGTGACTTTTTTCCCTTTTCGGGTTTTCCACGTAAAAAATTATGGTATGGCTGATGATTTTCTTTCTTTTGAGTGTGATGGATCTTTATGCAATGATAAATTTATAATATATTACTCTACCGTCACAAATTTTTTAGCACACATCAGTTTAGCACTCGTTTGTGAGAAACGAAGCACTGTTTGACACTGTCTTCAACTCTGATATGCAGAGCCCCTACCTTATTTTCTAATGATGTAAATCATTCAACTAGCGAATGAACCTTCTTTATATCTTGAAGGTCCTCTCTGGAGCATCTTTCAATACGAGAGACAACCTTTATTGTACTCTCAAATATTCGTTTACATTAACATTCTGAGCACGATTGTAGTGGGGTTGTCTTTAAGCATCCTATTCAAACATAAAGTCTTTGACAACTTCTTCCAAGCTAGAGGCAACCTTCGCTGCAATGTCGCAGGGTCGTTCGTATCAATGTCATGGACGTGACTGTAGTAATCCCACATTTTTTTCAGACAACAAGTCTTTCAAAACTGTTTCTATACTTGGGGCAAGCTTCATCGCAAATAACGGTTTCTCAGTTCTTCTCACCATACTAGAGTTCCTCTTCAACCCGATCAATAAGCTAACCTCTTTAACGCTTGATACACGGGTTACTTTACAAACTCGGAAAAGACCCACCTGAAGGGTAAATGATTCAAAAGCAGCAACTGATAAGTTTTCAAACATTACTCTTGAGTATGACTGCGACTACAGTTCCAAGAAAACATACAATCAACTATGACAGACTCCCAGTCCTGAGAAATACATATCATATTTGACGCCTCATTTTAGACTTAATCAATTCCAGGGGAGTCGATTCAACCTCTCCCATCACATGATACTGACGACAAGCATGAGCTTTAACTAACTGTCTCTTATTGGCAAAATATTGTTGGTGGATTTCGTGTTACCACTTCTATAATAGGTTATGATTGTTAAGCAGAAGCTCACACTAACAACCTCATATAGGTCAACCATCCTCAATGAATTTTACGTGACTTTGTTCATTATAGGTTAATGTTGTTAAGCCTCTCCGACTATACAACCTTGGATGAGTTTTACATTTTAAATGGTTTCTTCTTTCAATTCAGCTCCAACACAGACTATAATCGTTAAACAAACGCACTTTGACTAACGGTCTTAAAAAAGGTTGAAAATTTTGTAATGACAGAAGAAGTGTCTAACCATGCCCTTAGAAGTCGAGCCCAAGTGGTAAAACTCGACGGGAAGCTTTTCATGCTCTTGTAAGTTGAGCCAAATAAGCAATACTCAATGTGGATATATTGTTCCCCTGTAAGTCAAGCCCAATAATAAAAACTCAATAGGAAGTTACCACGCCCCTAGAAGTTGATTATAGTAGGCGAAACTCTTTAGGATGATACGGTTCCCTTGGAATTCTAGCCCAAGAGACAAAACTTGATAGAAAGCTTCCATGCCCCTATAAGTCAAGTTCAATAAGCAAGATTCGATGGGAAGCTACCATGCCCTTATAAGTCGAGCCCACAAGGCAATGCTCGATGGGAATATACAATACCCCTGTAAGTCGAGCCCAAGAGACAAGACTCGATAGAATGTTACCATGCACCTATAAGTCAAGTTCAAGAGGTAAGCCTCAATGGAAAGATCAGGTACCCTTAGAAAACATGTTTAAGAGTAAAGCCTTAGAGGGAGGCTAGAAATCAACAAAGTCCCCACTAGAAAGACTTTAAGAGAGAAAGACTCTCAACTCAAAACCTTAGAAGGCTACAAGCCTTAGAATGCATAGGTACATCCAAGGCCTTAAAAGGTTACAAGTCTAAAAAAATACTGATACATCATACATCAAAGATCTCAGAAAACTATAAGCCTCATAAGACACATATATATCAAATACCTCCAAACACTACAAGTCTTAAGAAGCACTGATATATCAAATACCTCAGAATGCTACAAGCCTCAGAAGTCACATGTACATCAAATACCTCATAAGACACATGTACATCAATGACCTCAAAAGACACATAAATCAAATGTCTCATAAGACTACAATCCTCATAAGACACATGTAGATCAAAATCCCATAAGACTATAAAATCAAGAAGTACTAGTACACCAAAAACCTTTGAATGTTATGAGCCTCAAAAGACACCGACACATTTCAAGCTCTTAAAAGGCGTAAGTCTCATAACGTACATGCACAAGAGGATAAAACTCTCATAAAAGCACGAGTCTAAAAAGGTACGTGATTCTTTTCTATAAATTACACGAGCTAACTTTGATTGCAGACTCTTGCATGTTTGAGATGCCAAAGAGCCCCAGAAGGCATAAACCTCTGAAGAGATTGACACTGATTTATAACACAAAAATTGGGTGATAACATCACATAATTGGGACAAAAATGCATCACAAAAGGGGCAACTTTAGCTTAGAAGGAAAGAGAAAAGCAACATCATAAGCAACGCCTAAAATTTTATTGCATCAAGCTAGAAAAAACATACAAAGAGGGATGTCATCAACATATACAAATGTTACATCAAGTAATTGAAAATTTACAAATATTAATACAAGTGCTATAACAACATAGTTAATATTTGAGTGGAATCGACATCACATTCAAAACATTTCAGCACTTCTACTGATATTCAGTGGGTCTTCAGATTTCACATGAAAATCTTTCCCTTAAAGCACGAGGGGAAAATTATAACATTATATTTATATTTATATATTTTTGTAATGCAGTTGATACTAAGCTGTTTAATGACATTACATATTGAGAAAGACATATATATATATGCACAAGCAAACAAAAAGTCACAAATTTGTAGGCTTGTCAGATTTTAATATTTTTGGACGATCACGATGATCTCCCTAAGAATAGGGGGACAACTCATACACAATTTAAAAATTATTCATCCGACATGAATCTCATTGCATGACTTGGATCTCGACACAATAATTTGAGTAAGAAAATTTTCAAAATTTGACTGAGAGTCATGAAAGCTCTGATTCAACAAACTCACAGTCAAACTACCCGCCTCGACGAGACAGACCCAATGGTACTAAAACTAGTTCAATACAAACCAAATCAAGCCTCGATCAAAACATTAAACTATATTGAAAAGTTTTATGGACACATTTTAAAGAAAAAAATAAATGTTAAATTTGACAAGTTTATAGTCAAATAGAGCTTCAAGATGAATCCAACGGGTTCAATATTGCTCAATTCTGACACTGTCAAGGCTCTCATATGTTCATCAAACACTGTATGATCAAATAAAACTTTTCAGATCAAAGTGGTTCACATTCTTGTATTAATTACACTTGAAACTATAAATAGAGTCTCACCCCTCTAAATAGAGGAATATAAGAGATTAAATCTTGACTAAGAGCTTGAAGTATAAAGTAACAAAAGTCCAACATCACCTTGCCGCAGACCCCCGCCGAGCAGCCTCCGGCGCTGACCAATAGTCACCGACCGCCATCGACTATCCCTCACCAATTGTTGTCGATCAACATCGACACCGCCGACTTCGCAAAAAAAGTTCATTTATGCACCGACTTCATAACTCCAATGGCGCTCAATTCTTTCCCGCATGTGAGATAAGACATAATATCCAGTTTATAGTGAATTTCTTTAACTTGGGCAAAGACCATTGTTTCTTCCCTTTATGGTTTTTCTTAGTAAGAAATTATGATGTATTTACTAGTTGTTTTCTTTCTTATGAGTGTATGCTGGATTCTCATGCAAAACTAAGATAATAACTTATTACTTAACCATAGTGAATTTTGTAGCACGCGTCACAAATAATTTATGATTATTTTTAAAAAATTTAACTGACTACAATGCTATAAAGATTTATAATCAATTAAAATTATTAATTAATAAAATAGAATGAAAATATATTTAAACTATATTTAAATGAATATTTTAATAAAAATAAATAAATTTAATTCTTATCCTTAACATCCTACAGTTGTGCGACTAGGGATGTCAAAACAACTGATTGTTTGCGAGCATTTAGTGTTCGACTCGCTAAGAAAGTGAGTCAAACATGAATAATTTTTTTTCTTTGCGCTCGATATATTAAAAAACCAAACATGAACAACACTACTTGTTAATGATCCAAACACGAGCTAAGCCTGGGCTTGCTCAAGCTCGTCCCGTTTACACTCCTAGTCGACACAACGATCATATTTACTGGATTTGATAAATCACATATAACGCAAATCCATGTTTCAGCCAAACACCGCCTAAACATATTATTTCAATCATTCAAATTTTAAATACAATATTTTAATTAATTTTTTCATTACAATCAATCTTCTTTACTATTCGGTGAAGTAAAATTTTGTACGATTAAAATGTTATATTTAAAATTTAAGAAATGAAAATAGTATACTCTATATTTTATGTAAAATTTCATAATTATTCCTCATTTTACTTGCATATCACTCAATTCTTATATATTTATATATTTAATGTCTAAATTTCAATTTATATATATGTGAGCCAACCTATTCGAAAATATATATTTAATTTTTAGAAAATTAAATTAATGATATTTTCATATTATAGAAAAAGATTTATGGTATAAATATAAAAATTAAAGTTCAGGTGTTAGATATGCAAATACATAACAAGTTGGTATATTTATGTAAATTCCCCTTTTAAATACTCCGATTTTTTGGTAAATTTACCTAATTGTGCCATAGATCTTTCCTTCCTACAGGCGGCGGGGTGGCGTGCCTTCGTAATCACAGAGCACGTATAAATCCGAATGCAATCCGACGGTTGAAATACACGCAAAGTCTCTATCCACTCCCACTCCCCCTCCCCCACCTCGACTGCTACTTCTCCCCGCTCGCCGAGTCCGGCTGAAACCCTAGAGCCAAATGTACGGGTACGTTTCTCAATCCTTTTAAGCTGCGGATTATTGTTACAGTAAAAGATATGGCGTCTGAAGTGAGGCTTTCAGGTTCTGTGATTTTTGGGGCGTTTTTTTGTTGTAACTGTTCATTTCCGAGATCATTATAGTTATTTTATGATTGCGCCGGCATCTCTTTTGCCGGAATTTTGAATGTAAACGGTGGGTTTGATCATGGTTTGGGTTGGAATTGAGGGGGGCATGGATACTCATTTTAATTTTAGGTTGTTTGGTAGTTAGAAGCTTTATATTTTAGACCATAATGGTGTCAATCTAATCGTTTTCATTTGACATAACGTGTTTATGCTAGGTCTTTGTTATCAGTGGCGTAAATTAGTGAAACGTTTACGAAAGTACAGATGTTTAGTTAATGGTATTTCTGCATTTAGTATGGAAAATCAATTTCACGCTGGTGTGAATCCACTACAGCTGGGAGAGAATGGAATCTACTATACTCTGTTACTATTACTGATTGTATTGATAATTTGAAAATGTTTTTAGTTTGTTAGTAACGGATTTACCTCATTTGCTCCCAAGAATGTTGTTAAATTCCCTTCAAGATGAAATACTAACTAATAGAAAGTATAAATGCAATGTTGGTGTTACAGGGTAACAAAGATGAAATTTGTAGTTTTTAGTTTATCTCTTTTAAGGTTTGCAGTGGGATGGCCAAATGCAGGATACGGAGGGGTAGCTTGGTGTGTGTGTGTGTAAATATAATTAATATAGTACCTAATTATGGCAAGGACAGAATGAGATTGGTAGGATCATTAATGCCACCTATTGATTTGGGTAGGCCCAGTGAGCTAGTAATTAGGCAATAAAGAAGATGGGTTGATTAAGTAAGGAGAGAAATTTGTGATAACTAAACTTGTACATATATAAATGCATACCCCTAATGCTAGAAGGCAACTGTTTTAAAGCGAGATAAATGGAGCGATCAGGGAAGGAGAAAATGAAGGTAAGCTGAAATTTTACATCTCAATAGAATTCAAGTAAAAAATTGACTTTTGTTTTGTTTGGGATGAGATTGGGGCGAGATATAGAAGAGAGCGCCTAACAATTTTTTTAATGAAAGTACTCGAGGGAATTATTTTTATTTTAAAGATGAAGTATGCCTCCCTCGCCCTCCAATTTTACTTACACACACCATGCACACACATAGCCCTTAAACATAAATCCTCGTATTCTGGAAAAAAATTTCCATATGGAGTGCGGATGCAGCTCTGCGTGCGGACTCCAGTAATATGCCTCCACGTGTGCTACACCGGGCCTAGCTCATAAAATATTAAAAAAATAAATTTTTTCATGAGGTTATTGGAGCGATTCACCACGCGGTATTATTGGGGGTTATTGTGGCGTTAGTGGAGTTAATACCCCAATAACACCAAAATAATACCCAAATCTATCAAATTCAGTGTTATTTCAAGGTTATTGAAGTATTATTTTGATTTTATTGTGGTATTAACCCCAATAACGCCGCAATAACCCCCAAAAACCCCAATAATTCTTCAATAACCTTCGCGGTTCTACTTTAATAACCTCATGCAATAACCACTATAATAACGACCCAATAACCCCTCAATAACCCCTAATAACATCTGTAGTTCCATTTCAATAACCCCTGCCATAACCCCCAATAAGGCCCTAATAACTTCCGCATTCCCACTTCAATAACCCCATGCAATAACTCCCAATTAACCGTCAAATAACCCCCCAATAAGCCCTCAATAACTCCGTGGTTCCCCACTTCAATAACTCCCGTAAAAAAAATATTTTTTAAATATTTTATGAGGTGGGTCTGGTGCAGCACACGTGACGACATATTACTGGAGTCCGCACGCAGAACTGCGTTTGCACTCCGTATGAAAAATTTTCTCCACACATAATTACCTTAAATTTTTTTTTTTATTTTTCATCTATGAATTTGAAAGAGCGTTATTGGATATAGGCTTAGAAAAATCGTGCTTGTGCTAGGCTGATTTTTTGTGCCAAGGTAATTACAAGAAAAGTATGCATACAAAATGATTGATCTTTATATGATTTTATCATATAATTGTGTGCGATGATATTTGACCTTTTACCTAGGATCACACATTAGTAGTATGTTGAGGTTATGAAAGGTATTATGGGGATGTGTGTGTATAATAGATAGAGTGATCAATGGGGTTTTCATCACAATGGTTTTACTTTAATGATTAGTAAGAATTTTTGAAGTGATTGTATGCTATTTACAAATGAGGCAATGCCATGAGTTGAGACATTTGTTGAATTTGAAAGTAAAATTAATATAAAAAATTTTGGAAGATAAATGGCTTTGGATTAGGTGAAAAATAACCAAATTTTTTATATACATTTAAAGGATGTGAATTTGATAGTTCAAGATGAACATCATTTGGATGCTAAGATGGAGAAATATTTTTGGAGCACTATTCAATGGAGTACAAATACTTAAAAATAATAAAATCATAATTTGATTGACCATTATGTATGAATTTGAGCAGCGGGCTATAAGAAGTTATCTATAACCAAGTTGAGTGTGATTGTAGTGATAGTGCTAAGTTGAGTTTTTTGCTTAAACCTGGAAGAATATAATGGTTATTGATTATTTTAGAGAAATGATGGAGTATCATTTATGGGAGGGTAGAGGATGCTCCAATTAGATAAGTAGATAAACTTATTTCGTTAGAATAGATGAGATATAAGTTAGATCGAAGGTTATAAGAGTAGAAGTTCTACAAAGATGTCAAGTAGTTAGCACATTATGCAACACTAAATAGGAATTTGTGCAAAATTTTATTGATAAATCAATCCCAAGTTGTTAGAATGAGGCTTTTATTGATGATAAAAATAGTAGTTCTCGAGGAAAATAAGCCATCATATCAAAATTCTTGCATAATTAAAATTGATATTGTGAAAGATAACTTTAAGTGGTTGGGATAAGGTTATTGCTATGAATGACAAGAAATTACAAAGTTAGTGACACTGTAAGTATAATATTTCCATGATGGAAAAACTAGAAGATTCTAAGGGACTATTTGGTTTGCTGAAAAGATAATGCGGTGTAAAAGGAATGCAATTTAAGAACAATGTATTGTATTTGAAATACGTTGAAGTTGATTGATTCAATGTAAAATAAATGCAAGACTTTATATTCTTTTTGTTTGTTGTTTTGAAGTAAAATGAAAACAATGTAAAATACAAGGTTGCAATTGGTGGACGGGTGGCTAGTGGCGGCAACAAGTGGAGGGTTGGATTTGGACGGAGAAGTGAACAGGTGCTGGGTGGCAACTACCTGCAGCTACAAGTGACGATCAGGAGCTGATAGACTGCGGTCTAAGGCAAAAAACTTGTAGTTGGTGACAATGGCAGGCGATTTTTAGCAGTGCCAGACAAGTTGCGACCAACTAGAGACTGGCGATTGCTAGTGGCGGGAGGGCAGCAAGTTGCGGCGAGCTAGCAACGGGTGGTGGGCTAGTGGCGGAGAGTGGTGAAGGCGGGCGTCAGTCAACTTCTTCGTTTAAGAGCGTTTGAATTTTGGAAAAACAAATGATTTGATTTAATCTAAAAGGTATATAAATTTTTGAAAATAGTGTGTTTTAAATGACACCAACTGAATCTCATTTGCCAAATAGTTTGCAAATCGTGTCCGATACCATAAATGATACACCTTTCTTGAAAGATAAATGTATCCCGCGACGGTTCTTTTGGTTTTGCATGTAAAGTTTGAATGTAGGTGAGAAGGTACTGTGTAGTAAATAAAGGAACTGCAATACATAAAATAAAGGTGCGTATCTGGGCTTCTGCTACCGCTACATAGTTAGTTCATAAAACATAATATAATTTGCAGGGAATTTAAATTTTGTAATGTGAAAATATCACTTTCGTCTTTATCATTGTTAGAATTATCATTAATGTTATTGTCGTTTGGATTGTCATTAGATTGATCAAGGTCATGTACAATTTGAGTATTGTCTTCAGAATTTGAATGATCATTTTCAGAGGTATCACTCAAAATAGACAGAATATAAGCAGAACTGGAATTGTTATTATTCATAGTAATGGTAAACAAAAAGTCATACAAAGTCAACAGCCTAAGGGATTTTCTCCCTTCGTCTGAGACAACTATCATAGTAATAGATAATTTGAAAATTGTTTTTAATATTTTCAATTTAAGAAAAAGTGAAGCAAACAATTAAAATTAACAAGGCAACTAAATAATATGAAAGCAATGAGAATAAAGTATCTTTTTCCTCTCTATAATTCATTCCTTAAAACTAGCCATATTGTCTTAAATTCTCAAGAACTACCAAAATAATCCAATTTTCACCCAAATTCTTCAAAATTACCATTACAGAAAAAAAGAAAGCAGGAATTCTAGTGTGAAAAACAGTAAAACGAGTCGTAACAAAGACATGAACAGGCAAAACGAAACCCGTGGTCACATATGGAAGACCAAGACTAGATAAAAGACAGTGGTAAAGGTTTGGCTCAGAGCCGGACTGTGTATTTCCCGACCTTGAATATGAGCTACTAACCCGATAATCTACGGAGGGCAGTCTTTAACGATTCAAATGACTAACCACAAACCTTTATAAGTTTTCTTAAAAAAAATTCTTTGATTTTCATACTAAAAGCTGCTGATTAAGTTTTTATGCAGAGTTTTTGTTAACAAATAAAAAGTGATTTTTGTTTTATTTTTGTAAATATTTTGTAAAATAACATAGTTCACATGCTGATCATCTCTAATCAGTGAGATTACTATGAACCTAAAAGCGTCGGAGCAACAATCACTTGCAAAAGTCGGTGAATAATATCATCGATCATTTCCTTTCTCTTATTAAAGGTTCTTGAGGTAGGAGATACTATTCTAATAATCCTACTTCTTATCCCTCGTTTAAGCACATATAAGCAATGTCGTCATAGCTCTCGCCACCAAAACCTCCAACTTATACTAGTTCGGTGATTTATATGTGACATTAATAAATGTCTTAAATTGCCAGGAGGATTTGTGTGTACTGTTCAAACTCAAATCCCGGTGCATTAGATTTCATTATAGGTTAAGTCATGGCGAAAATTTTACTAGTTGATTAGTTAAGAAATGAGAAAGTGCATTTCGTATTTAAAGGTTGAAACCGTAGTAAGCTTTATGTGATATGAAAAGTTCGGATGACATAAATGTAATGAGTAGAGTTGGGGTGTTAGATATGTAAATAAATGTGAATTGAGCGGCATATATGTAAAACAAAGCTTAAATATTAGGCATAGAAGTACATAGGATTAACATACATGTTAATTCCAAGGTTTGAGTGCTGGATTCATAAATACATGAGGGTTACATGGTATGTATGCAAATTTCCTAAGACTGAACCATTTGAATCCTCTGCACATATCTTCAACCTTTACTTGTTCATCAATATGTATTACTAATGGATAAGTTCTAGCAAAAAAAACAAGCATACTGGGCATTAAAAAGTCCACAATGCAATTCTTCATAATTTCTTGGTTGAGACAATAATGTAATTGCGAAATTTAAAAGTTCTAACTTTATGTGGAATCTTAATTATGAAGTGCAAAAGTGAAAAAAATCACTTGCAGTTTCAATAATGAGTCTAAGAAACCATAAGGTGAATTGAGTGTAAGAAAATTAGAAGAAGGGGAGAAGTTATCGATGTCAACAAACCTTCCACAGTAAACTGGACTAATCGGCCTGTGACAAAGAAATGCCTTATAAAAACGAAATGGTAGCTTTATAGATTTCGCACGAATGGGAGACTGGGAGGATGGGAAGCTCTTGGTGATCCCTGCAACTCACGATCTAGTCGTTGCCTTACTAGCTAGTTCCAGTCTCGATGTTGCCGCAAGGATCTGGTCACGAGGGCGATGGTTTTGAGCAAAACCAAGAGAGGGGCGACCAAGAGAGAAGGGAGGCGAGTTGCTTGTCGTGAGAGGAAGCGGGGTTGAGCGGCTGTTTGGCGAGGGAGAGGAGGCGAGCGAGCAAGGAGACGGGGTGTGGGAATGAGCGTGAGGAGTGGGGCGAGCGGGATCGAGCGTGAGGAGATGGGCGAGCTTGGTTTCTGGTGTAGAGAGGGTTTCGGGCGAGAGAGGTTGGGACGAGCAGGAGTCTTCGGTCGAGCGCAAGAGGGACACATGCGAGGGTTTCACGAAAAAGGGGAACGAAAACGAGGGCTTCGGTTCATTGAGAGGAGAGCAAGCTGTATCTGTTGGGCGAGGCTCTCGGTGCAGAGGCGTGATCGGGAGGAGGAGAAGGTGGGGGGGGGGAATGAATGTGACGAGCCAAGTAGGATTTGTATCCCGCGAATTCCAATTATTCGTTACGCTTGCGGTGGGCGGGAGAATTGGATAGTAGCTATGAATGGAGAAGTTTTTTTTGGAAAATAATATTGTCTAATTAAATTTAATTAATGTGAAATTGAATGGCTAATTTGAAATTTGAAAATTGAAATAACCTATCTTGTGTTCAGCCTGTGTCCAGCTCGAATTGAACCCGGCTGAGCCTGAACCCACACCCTGCTAATTAAAAAAAAAAAAACATACATCGATTTTCGTGCTGACTACTTGCACGCGGGACTATAGCAATATTGGTGTCCTTCCTCGCTAAAGTCGACGTCTCGGATGCATCCGTATGGTCCGTTTTGTCATCCGGCGTCGTTGGACGAGTTCGCCAACGTGCAGATCAATTCAAGTCAGAATCGTGCGAGGCAAGATGCGTACGCAAAATGCGGCGTTAGTGAGAATTCGAGTCGGAAGAGGTTTTCCTAGGGGTTGCCCTTTTTCATGTAGGAACTCAACTTGAGTTTCATATGTCGGTCCTAACCAGCTTAGCAAAATGCCGAGGATTTTAGACCGCCCATACAAGACTCGAAAGAGTGACGAGGTGGTTTGACTTTTCTAAATGGTGTGAGTCCTGTACTAGTCCTCTAGGAGGATCAAACAGGGGAAGCCTAAAGTTTGACCCTAGGCTCTAAGGAGAGAAATGAAGACCTCACCCGAAAATGAGGTCAACAGCGGGCTGATGGTGGAGGGTGGTCTCGAGTGCTGAGGGTAATCGCAGGCGGTGCCAGTGGCAGTGATGATGGCGACCTGCAACTCTAAATTAAGTTGTGTATTTGGAATTCACAAATACAACAAATTTGAAATACATTGAAAATGAATTAAGGAATGAATTCCAAACTCATTGAAATTTCACATTGCATTTGAGATTTTTTCCAAATGTCCGAATTTTCAAAACCCTTGCAACAAGAATGCAAGCATTCTTTTTCCAGCCAACTAATCAATACCCTAGTGAAAACCACCAAAAAGTAATTGTTAAGTATGTTTTTCTTGAACTAGAGCTTAATAATAAAGAATTTTATTTGTCATACCTATACATCTTCAAAACATTTCTCTTTACAGGTGCCTTATTTTGATGAATCTTGTATCTCATACACATACCCCTTTGAAGTATTTCTCTTTACCAGTGCTTCGTCGATTAGATTTGACAAATAAATAAAATCCCTCCTATATTTCAAAGGCAGCAACAGCATCTTAGATAACTTTTGTTGACTAACGGATGTGTCAGTTGTCTGCTTGAGCTTTTTATAGTTTGAAAGCTCATCAAAGACAGAGAAGGCTTAAAGGTAACAAAAGATGATAACACTATCTATATCGTGTAACATTGATCGATATTATAGGAATGAAATATGCTGAACATAGAAAATTGTGCTAAATTTCTACATTGATTTAGGATTTCTTTGGATGATGAGCCTTCTTTTGCGATGTCATATCCAAATGATAGGAACAACTTGTAAAGTAGTATTTTGGGCCATCTTCAATAAAAGGTCCAATAAGCGAATTTGGTAGATATATCAAAGCAAGCATGGTTACCCTTATTCCTAAGCCTTGACAGAATGTGACAATATAGGATCCATATGTAGGTTGAGTATCTAGTTTTATAATGATCCCTTCTCCTGTTGCTAGTGAGTTTTCCTTTAAAATACATTTTGAATCACCTTTCATTTTCTCGAATCATCTATGAATTTATAGAATCAACATCTAGCCAGGCCATGTAGTGAAGCTGGACTTTTTTTTTTAGTGTGGGGTAAGAAGCAAGGACATCATCGGAGCATGCATTAACTTTTTTTCCGACATTATTTATTGTGGTTATATTTTAGTTTGATTGCTATTTCTACCAGTTGATATACATTAAGGTGAACATCCTTTTGTTAACTTACATCCTTAATTTCATATGCATGTTTGCAATAACTATTCTGACTTAATCGGCATGGTTTCAAAATATCATCCTTTGAACTTCTTTCTCTGATTCAGTTCTAGCAATGCTGTTTTCTTAGCAGTGATGCATTAGGTTTTAATCTTAACCATTAGGTAATAATGACTATGAAAATATTAAGATTGTGTTTTTCCAACTCAATTACAGGGTATCTTGGGAAGTTGTTAGGTTGGCTCAATTGTGACCTTTTGAGTAGTGAAATAACATATTTTCAATTGCGGGCGAGGGAAAAGATTATAACATTTACTCCTATATTCTGTGTGAATGGGAACAATCTAGTATTTGTTCACCTTCATATGACCGCCTTAGATTATATTACACCTTTTATAGTGGAGATTGTGTTAAATTGGTTCTACTTGATCTTGGTGAATTGATTACAGGTTTCACTTTGAGGTCGTAGTAGGACTGTAGTCGAGCCGAGCCGAGTAGAGTATTTCATGGATTGGACTTGGCTTGGTCGAATCATAAGTTCATATCCAATTTGAGCTTGAGCCAAGCCTTCACATCCATGTTCATACTTGCTTAAATTTTTTTTTTTGTTCATGGTTGATTTGTGCCCGGTTTGTTTATATTTAGAGAAATTATTATATTTAGCATATGATTCTTATGCATTTACATATCAAACACTTGAACTTTTATATTTACATAACATAGCACTTTGATGCTTTAAACCTATACATTAAAAAGAGTATTTTACTTTTAAAAAATGATAATAGTATTATTTTTTACACAATATTAATAATTTGAGTGCTATGTGTGTAAATATGAAAGTTTAGCTGCGAGATAAATAGATATATAAGAATTTTGGATATGTATGTAAATGCTCATATTAAGTATTTGATTTTTTATATTAATTGAACAAGTTTAAAATATTAATGAGTATATGATTTTTTATATTGAATTAAAAATTCAATTTTTACTTGATTTTTTTATATAAAGCTAGTAAATAAGCTATAAAATTTTAAATGAGTACTTGTTTTTTTATTTAAAATTATTAGTGAATAATTTAACAAATTTAAATAAACAATAACAACAATAAAATAAGTTTCTATCCCATTAAGTGGGGTCAGCTACATGAATCCTTTTTCTCCATTGGTCATATAAGTTAATATCATGTAAATAAATAAGCAATTGAATAAATTTTAATTTAACATCTAACTAGCTTATGCCATTTAAATAAAATACATATAAGTTATAATTTTTTTTGCAATCCAATAATATTAATAAGTATTAACAGACAAGTTCATTGAAATAAAAAAAATAAGAAGAAACTTCATAAAATTTATCTTCATTTTGATATTAAATTATAACATATTATTATTAAGCATATAATTAAATAAATTCTAGTTAATTAAATATTATTTAAATAATATAGCTTATAAGAAATAACATATAACAAGTTATTTGTTGAACAACAAACTAGCTTGTTCGTGATCAGTAACAAACGAGTTGGACTATGTTTAGATTGATTCATTTAACTTTTATGTTGTAAATCAAGGTTCAAACTTATTTGTTTATTAATATGAACAAACATGGTTTAGTATTAGTTGAACTGAGTTCAAATTGTTCATCAAGGGCTTAGTTCATTTACATCCCTATTTGCGGGTCCGGTTCGGGCCTGACCCAAACTTGACCCACCGTCAACTTGTTGACTCGAACTTGACCTGTATAGCTTGTTTAAATTAAGATATAATAGCTATTCAGGACAATTTCAAGTTAATCTTTGGTAAATTTTGGGTTGATGGGCTGAGTTTGAATCAATTTTTAGTTAGTAGGTTAGTTTTATGTCAATTTTGGGTTGGCTGGTCAAACTTGAACCGAAACTAAGAAATTAAACAGATTTGGATTTATAACTTGAATCCAGATTTTTTGAGTCGAGTTCGGCTCGAATTGGCATGTCAGGTTAATTTTTGACACCACTCGAATTGATTGTTTATTTTTTTTTTTAACTTGTTTCCCTTATTAAATAATGAAAAGCAACTACGTTATCAGCACAGAGAAATGACCACAAAAATATCAAGAATTGATTTTCATTTACTTGTGCTGTCGTCCCTAGTGGCTGGCACAATTCATTTTAGCTTTGACTCTACCATTGTCTTTAAACTAAATCGAGCTCACCGCGGTGTTGAAACTAAATCAAGCTCATAATTGAGATTGGAAACTAAAAACCAACCCAAAGTGATCATACTGAGGCGTTCAACTTGGTTTAATCCTGATTTTGAGTTGATTGGTTTAAACGGGTAGGCAACTTAGTTATGGTTTTGGATCAACACTTGATTTCTTTGTTAGATGATTCAAGATACATTATGTATATCATGTTTTTGTTGGTTTCGATTTTATTTAATTTCTCATAAAGTTTCAAACCTAAAACAAAACAAACCAATAAATTTATGGAAATTGTAAATCTTACTCGTAAGTTGTTTAACTTGCTTCAGTTTTTGGTTAGGAACTCTTTTCTCTAACCTTATTGATTATGCTATCTTTTATTCGTAGTTATCTGGTTATAGTTAAATTATATTGATGCGTGGGTGCTATAGAGCGATCAGCAAAGCTTTATAGTTTGAATTTGTTGTTGTTTATTGAAGTAGTCTTTTAGCAGTGCCAAGACAAGATTGCATGCATCAAGCTATTTGTAGGCTTACATTGGAGAGTGCTTTATGCATGGTGCTTGTTTTCTTAACTATTTTTGCTCATAATATTATCTTTCATTTATTCAATCTTTATGCGAAGTTATGATAACCATACTAAAGCTTGGAATATTTTGATCATAGTTACAAATCTGCGGAGTTTTTTTAATAATTTCTGCTTTTGATTATTTTTTTTGCTTTACTAGTAATTTGTTATTCAGTTAAGTTGATTAAACTCTATTGTTTTTTTTTTATGTGATCTTTCTTCCATGAAAAATAGTACTTATTATATAAATCACATTCATATTAAAAAAATCTTGATTAATTTTGTTATTATTTATTTATTTTGATGTGGTCCTTCTCCTATGATTTGCTTTGGTGAAAGTAGAACTATACAATTTTACTATCTTTTTCAGCTACACGCATCTCACACACATTCAAAATAATTTCAAATTATTTGAGCTTTAACTTTGTCATCCATTACTTCAGCAATTACTTTGCTTATTTTGGTTGTTGTGCTTTCCATTTGAGTTTATTTTTCAACTTGGTATTATTTTATCCCCTGTACTGAAGGAAATGCAAACAGTGCTTCCACTTTAGGATATGTTCTCTGAAATCTTATAGTTACTATAATGAGAAAATTTTGTCACGGCACGTATGATGAAATACATATTTATGTTTGCTCTTCTGTTAATTCAGTGAAGAAAAGGAAAGCGGCAAAGAAAGGTGCTGTTTGTGAAATAAAGATCCGAAACTTGCTCTTTTGGTTGGCCGTTCGAAAGTGGAAGGGCCAGAGATTTCTATTCGATTTTTTGGACTATTATTTTGAGTTTGTCTGTACTGGCTTCTTTATTTCTGTGCACATAATGCCCGCTATACGAAGATTATACAAAGCATGTAAAGATTCCCTCTCTCCAACTGGTCCTGTATCAACAGAAGCAATCAACGACATTTGCTCTATATTAGGTAAGGTCACCTATTTTCTTATTTTTTGTGTATTATGACTTCCATGCCACTTTTTTATGCAAAATCATTTGTAATGATTTTTCTGATAAAAGTATTGTTAACTCTATGCTAATTTTAACTTGGAGCATTTGATTTTCTCAATAAAATTCACTTTTGACTTTCCATTTGAAGCTTGAAATATTCTAAGCTGCACAAAAATATAGAAAGAAAACTATAGCAAAAACAATAAATGCAACTTTAATAATCAGCATAAATGATATTTCAAATCTCTTGTGGCTGTGGCATTACTTTTGGATGGTTCTATCTTCAAGTTATAACTGTATGCATATCGGGTTTGAGAAGGATTTGATCTACACAACTTTACCATTGTATTATAAAGTGGTTATTTTTGTGACTTGAATTTGCTAGTGTCAAACTTTTGAATGATACAATGAAACTGTTGTAAAAAGTAATGGAACTTGAAATTAGAGAAGGTCTGTTTGTTTTAAAGAATCAATTTGGATTCATCCACAAGAATCTGTCGTGGTTTGTGTAAATTGATGAAAAAGTGTAAAGACCAGATAATGAATATCTGTATGATTTTTATTTATCTTGAGAAGAAATGATTTAATTCCTTGAAAATTGATTCTAGTGACCTTTATTGAATTAATGTTTGTCATAGATACGTTGAAATTTTTAAAGATATATTTGAAAACACTAATTAGTATTACCAATAGTTGTGGATTGATCAAAATTTTTTAATTACAATAGTATTACATTAGGAGTTTGCATTGAACCCATATCATTTCTAATTTGATTATGAAGCTGTTTACAAAATATATTTAAAATGGTATGTCTTGTTTATATTTCTTACAGATGACAAAGTTCATTTTATTGAGGCATTTACTGGAATACATGAAAATTTATAGCAATGGAGAAATGAAGTCAAAATGATCTAAAATTAGTATAATATTGACTATTATAAGATATTGGAAATTTTTTAAGCAATATATTATAATTATCAATAAACTTTATCAGAAGATGTTATGATACTTTGGTGTGATATTTTTAAATATCTCGATTTTATCATACCAATAATTTTGGATATAGATGAAGACATACTTCTAGAGTTAAAGATGAGTATTTAAAGTGTTGAAGTGCTTTAGGAGTATTATCCAATAAGAGGATATCATGGAGACCTAACCCTTCTAAAAATGCAAATAAGCCAATTATTTTGTACGAAGCGGATTGTTGGGTAGTAAATAATCTTTGATGGCTAAGTTGAACACGTTGGAAATGGAGAAATGTCAAGATGGATGTGTGGTAAAGTTCTGAAGGATGAATTTTAGAATGTTTATGTTTGAGGGATAATTGGAGCAAAATATCATTGAAGATAATTTAGTTGAAAATAGATAATGATAATTTTTATTGCTGACCCCAAATAGTTAGGTAAGGTTAATGTTGATGACGATGATGAAGATCCTCAAGGTTGTTTTCATGACATGGTTGGTTCCAGGAAATAAGCTTTCATTATTGCAATAATTTTCCTTATTTCAATTGTTAGTGTAAGGTTTTTTTTTTTTTTTTTTTTAATTTTTATGAAATGCATTTAAAGTGGGTGAATCTTCCAATCAAATGAATTTGAGATGGAAGTACCTTTTTGGACCATCTGTCACCATTGAGGTCCATGAAATAATTTTTCTGGAATTAAATTTGGAAAACTATTAGAAATTGAGATTGCATTAATTTATCTTGGATTTGTTCTTTAAATGAAGAAAAAACCTCTTTTTGTTTTGCTTTCTATGTTGTGCTTTGATATTGTTGCTTATTGTTTTAATTCTTCCAAATTATTTTTTGTAAATTTTAACTGCGCATACCCAATTATTCGTGATTTACAAAACTAACATCCAAATTTTTGCTGTATCTACCAAACCCTATGTACTAATGCGCCATGCACCAAAACTTATTAGCTCTTAAGGTGGCATTTTTGTTGTATTTTAATAATTTGAACGGCAGTACTATAAATGAAAAAAATGTTTTTTTATCTTTGCAAATAAATAAATAAAAATACTTGTTATAACCATAATTACCTCTCAAATTTCCAATGTCAGTTACTATCAGTTTTATTGATTGTATTTTATGGTGTCCTGAACCACTTTTAATGCAATTCACGCTCCATACTAATCTCTAATAGTTTCAACAAATCTTTGACTTTTACATCAATTAGGAAGATGCTTCGTAAAGGTGCAAAGTGAGGTTCTTATTGTAGGATATTTGTAAATATAATTTTGATAATTTATAACCCTTCTGATTTGACTGAAATGTTAAAATGACAAAGGATTATATTTAAAACTTGAGCACTTCCATTTTTATAATGTCATGTTGATAATTACTTGATGATTAAGTGATGCTAAGAAATGATAAGTGACTTGATTTTTTATTATGCAAGAAGAACTTAGTATTTAAATGATCACATTATATCCAGGATTATTAGGGTGATTTGAATTAGACTAAAACAATTACGTTTTGATTGGTTATCTACATGGATTTGAGTATTGGACAAAAAAAGAATGCTAGTGGAAATATGAATATTATGATATATATGTTGGAAGCTGGAAAGCATATAATGAACTGACTCAAATAAATATTGGATGTGGTTTTAAGGAAACAAAGTATTGGAAAGTTGACCTAAAATGGGCATGCCTTATAGTGGGCAGAGATGCACCAGTAATAGGTAGTGCTGTAATAGAGCCGACTAGGGCTGAGTATGTCATGAATCATAAGTTGTTCATGTTTAATTCGAGCTTGAGTTGAGCTTTCATGAATATGCTTATAATAAACTTGTTTAAAATTTTTAGTATTCATACTTGTTTGTATTCGTCTTGTTCATATGAAATTAAAATTCGATTTATACTTGTTTCTTTATGTAAACCATGTAAATAAGGTAACAATATGAATGAGTACTTGATTTTATATAAAACTATTCATAAAATATTTTATAAATTTAAATAAATAGGCAATTGAATTAATTTCAAATTAGCATCTAACTTGTTTATACCAAGTTAATAAAATAATATATAAGATGTAAGTAAATTTTAGTGCAATCAAATAACTTAAATAGATATTAACAAATTAGTTTATTAAAATAAAGAAAAAATTGCCTTAAATTTTTATGTATATTGATACTAAATTATAACTTGTTATTATTAAATATATAATTAAATAAATTATAATTAATTAAATTTTATTTAAATAATATATCATATATGTGTAGAGCATTCACTAAGTTACTCGTTGAACAACAAATGAGCTTTGTTCATGAACATTAACAAAAGAGCTGGATTTTATTCAAATTTGGTCTATTTAACCTTTTTATTTTAGAAAAATGTTCAACAACAACAACAAAGCCTTAATCCCACTAAGTGGGGTCTGCTACATGAATCCTTTTTCTCTTTTGCGTCCTATTTAGTGTGAAATTTTCATTTTAGAAAAAAATGTTCAAACTTATTTATTTATTAATTTGAACACATATGATTGAATGTTAATTAAGCCGAGTTCGAGTTAAACATCAAGTGCTTTGATTCATTTTGCAACCCTACCAATAGGTTGTAATATGGATTGTAGTGTTATGTAATAAAGAGTGAACTAGTACTTGATTTGGACTAATTGAAATTAGAATATCACTGTCGATGAATAGTAATGCTAGGAAGCAAGCATTTATGTTCAGGTCTGCTAAATGGTGGATGTAATACCTACTATAGGTAAGGGAGCTATAAATAGACTCATGATGGCCATAACACATAGAATGAAAAAAAAACAAAATTAATTCTGAGAGGTTTTGCAATAACACGAAAGCAATTATAATAAAATTGGTAGATGTAAATTTATCAAATTTTGCAGACTAGAATTAGCTTCGCTTTTTATATTTAATTGAAGTCCCACATACATGTGATGAGCAGAAAGATCTATAAGTGATGTTAGAGGAACTTTACAAGAATATCAAGAAGTTTGTTCATAGTATCAGCATCTTCTATTCAGTTATTCGGGCAATGCTTCTCATTACTTGCTGTATGGTAGGACCACCACTCTTCCCCATCATCACTGGTACATGCCATTTCATTACCAACTCCTGCAGAGAATATTATCTCCGCCTTCATCTATATATGTAACAACTTTCCCTGTAACAAGGTTAATTGTTTTCGTTACTTCATATACAAAGTATTCTGCATTTCCATTCTCTGTTCTATCCCTGTATCCTCTTAAATCTTCTGCGGTTATTATGATATCAGAGAACCATTTGCTCTAACAATCTTCAATCTTCCTTCACCACCGAAGACTACAATCTCAGCAATGGCAACCTCGCAGTCCTCTGAAACTCCCGAAAACTTCTCCACTGAAGATGAACAAGGAAGACGTATTCCTGGTATTCCACTGATCTCAAATTTCTCACGACTAATATAAAAAATGTTACTCAAACTCAACTCTCTCATGATAACTATCTATGGAAAACTCACAACAGCAACAACAATAAAAACAATAACAACAACAAAACCTTTATGCCTCTATGGAAAGCCCAAGGGGTGAAAGTTTTTTCTGTCAATGGATTTCTCAAATATCTAGATGGCAGCATCCCTTGCCCACCTCAATTGCTGCCCTCCCTAACCACCACTTGAATTATCAATCTAGCCTATACCATGTGAATTGTAGTGGATCAAAACCTCACAGCTGCTCTTTACGCAATCATTTCACCAGCAATCCTACCTTACATACTCCACTTATCTACCGCTGGAGAAGTATGGCTGATGATCTCCAAGCGCCTCCAACCCACTAACAGATCTCAGCTAATTCAACTCAAAAATGAGCTCCACACTTTGACGATGGATACCCTATCCATGACATAGTACGTAGCCAAAATCAAAACGGTGACAGACAACACATCCATAGCTGAAAGTCACTTAGATAATGAGAATGTTATATTGTACACACTTAATGGATTGCCATCGCAATATCAATCATTCAAAACAACCATCGAAATTCAACTACAACCGTTGGATTTAGACAGTTTCTACTCACTATTTTGTAGTGAAGAAATCAACAAACTAAATGACACACTTAACGCTGAACCAGTCCCTAACCAGCAACTTGCTTTCGCAGTTCCACGCGACCGCACCTTGAATGCGTCTCTCGGTTGAGGCAGGAATTCACATCCCTATCAATGAACGAAAGGTGGGATACCTCAACCCAAATCCTCTTTTATTTGTCAATTTTTCCATAAAATAGGTCACTTAGTAGCAGTTGGCTAGCACTCCTCGAACTTAGACTGCGTACAATCCAACCGTGCCCTACAAGCTTCTACTACACTTAGGTTCTTGATACCGACGCAACAACCCATGCAACATCTGATTTTAACCACCTTGAAACAGCCACACCAGCCACACCAGCCACACCAGCCACACCAGCCACACGAGAGGACAAATACTAGTAGAAATTGACCAATCTATCCCAGTTCATCACTTCGACAACAAAATCCTCTCGACGCCCGAGCGTAAGCTTAAACTCTCCAACATTTGACACTCCCCTTCCCTAACTCACAATCTTCTTTCTATACAGAAATTAACTGCTGATAACAATCTTTCCAGTATCTTTAACTCTCACGGTTTTCACATTTTTGATCCTCATAAAAAATAGGACGATGCGTCGGGGCAACAATTCAAACAGACTGTAACCAATCCAACCTTCAGTTCCCACTTCTAGCATGGAATCATCTCATCATGGTTTCTTTACAACCATCAACAATTCACTCATATGGCACAAATGCTTGGGCCATCCTAATGCGGACATCCTTCATCGCATCTCCAAGAAAAATCCATCCCTTGCAATTTCAACGAAGTCATTATCATTTGATAGTTGTAATTGCTCCTAGGGTCGCAAAATACATTTTCCTTCAATATCTTCGCATTTTTATTTACCTTTTCAACTTATTCACTCGGATGTATGGGACCCTCCACAATTTTTTTTAATCAAGGATATAGATATTACGTTCTCTTTATTGACGATTATTCCAAGTTCTGCTGGTTATTTCCTATGCACCATAAATCTGAAACTACTCAAAAATGCATTCCCTTCATAAAAATGATTCAAACTAACTTCAAAACAATCATTGGTATACTCCGCTCGGATGGAGGTGGAGAATACAATAATGCCACCCTTCAGTCCTTCCTATCCCAATAAGGAATTCTCTGTTAATTCTCTTGCCCGTATACACTGGAATAGAACGGTGTCGCCGAGCGCAAGCACCGTCATCTAATTGAAACAACAAGAACACTTCTCTATGACGCTTTCGTTTCCATTTACTTTTTGAGTCGACACACTTCAAACAACACTAATACCTAATTAACCGTACGCTCTCCAAGAATAATAATTTTTTTTTCTCCCTATGAACAACTACATAAATGACCCCCAACTTACTCCCATCTATGGGTATTCGGTTGTTGTTGCTACCCATGGCTCAAGCATACAACACTTCATAAACTTGCACTTCGTTCCACCCCATGTGTCTTCCCCGGCTTCTCTCCCACACATAAAGGCTTCATATGTTCTAACCGTGCATTAGACAAAATCATTATATCCAGACACGTCATATTCTATGAAAATTCTTTTCCATTCAAAATCCCCACTCACAACACATCCACCACTCAAAGTAATCATGCACCAGAATCCATCCAAAAGTTGTCTAATCCACTCCTACTTGTCCCGCCATTCACCATCCCAACTACCTCAACTCTTCCCACAACCACTTCTCTATCCCACATGCCTGGAACACCAACAATACTTCCCAACTTCTCTTCATTCCCCATGCCACCACAACTCACGACATTCGACCCAGCTGTCCCCTCGCCAACACACTTTCCCCATCTCATGCTCACCCGAGCAAAAACAAGATGCCTAAAACCTATCCAAATGCTCAACCTCTCTCACTAACTCCAACAAAATTCTGACCCTAGTTCATTTACCCAAGCCGTCAAATTACCTCATTGGCGAAAGGCCATATCCGAGGAATTTCATGCACTCCAAGCGCAAGCCACATGAGATTTAGTTACCCTCCCACCAAACTAGGAAGCTCTCGGATGTTGCTGGACATACCACACAAAATTCAATCCCACTGGAATGGTGGCCCGACATAAGGTTTGCCTCGTCGCTCAAGGATACAAACAAGAATTCGGCGTCAATTACTCTGAGACCTTTAGGCCAGATGTCGAAATGGTCACTCTCCACACTCTCTTCACCCTTGCCTTTAACAAGCAGTGGCCACTACTCCAATTTGACGTCGTGAATGAATTCTTGCATGGAACTCTTGAAGACAATTTATATGCAGGAACCGATCGGCCTCAAAGATCCCAACTTCCCAAATCATGTTTGCTTACTTAAGAAAGCATTATACAGCTTAAAACAGTTTCCTCATCAATGGTTTGCCACAATCTCTACATTTTTCATCCAACAAGGTTTTTACATCAGAAAATCCAATCCATTTCTGCTGCTCTTCTCCTCCAATACACACAAACACTTTGTCCTAATCTATGTAGATGATATGGTAATTACAAGAGATGACACCAAGGCTATCGGGTGCCTTATACAATGGCTACAATCAACCTTCCAAATCAAATATCTAGGCAAAGCATCTAAATTCTTGGGCATCCACGTGAACCACATGAATGATTTTATGTCTTTGTCTCAGCATCAGTACCTTCATCGCATTCTACAAGACACATCCATGCTTGATTGCAAACCAGTTGCAACTCTGCTTCCTGCAAAGAGGTATGAAATTGCTGCTCATACTAAACTCATTGACAATCCCACTGAATGCAGGAAAATCACCGGCACCCTTCAATATCTCACGATAACTCGCCCTGACATTGCATTTGCCGTCAATTCCCCTTTTCCAACACATGCATGCCCTGCTCGTCTATCACTATCAGCTTCTTAAATGCTTATTATGCTGCCTAAAAGTCACAATCGGATTCGCTCTCAGAATTTCTTATGTTCTTCTTAAAACCTACTCCGATGTCGATTGGGCTGCCGTCTCACTTGACCGGAAGTCAGTCTCAGGCTTTTGGTTTCATCTTCTTAGGTGAAACACCAATCTCATGGACAACCAAAAAAAAAAAAAACCACGTTCGCTCGCAACTCCACGGAAGCCGAATATCGCGTTTTGGTCGCAGCAACCGCAGATCTTATCTGGCTTTGTCGCTGAATTGGGCATCCCTTAGGAACAATCAACATCACTCTTCTGTGACAACATATTAGCTATGGACATCGCCAACAACTCCATTTTTCTTGCCCGGACGAAGCATATCAAAGTAAATTATTACTTCACAAGGCATCACATTCAGTTTGGTCATCTTCAACTATAACATACCCAGGATCAAACGACGGATATCTTCACCAAATAACTACATAAGCAAGGCTTTTTCGTTCCAAGCTTCGGCTCACAAATGAGACCTTTCAGCTTGCAGGGGGGTAATATCTGCACCTTGTATTCAGTTTTTCGGGTATTGCTTCTCATACCTGCAGTATGGTAGGACCACCACTCTTCCCCATCATCACTGGTACACTCCATATCATAACCAACTCCTGCAAAGAATATTATCTTTGCCTTCATCTATATATGTAATAGTTTTCCCGTAACAAGGTTAATTGTTTTCGTTATTTCATATACAAAGTATTCTGCATTTCCATTCTCTGTTCTATCTCTGTATCCTCTTCATTCTTCTGCGGTTCTTAGTTCATCCCTTCAATTATGGGAGGCATGGTATGGATTGGCTTGTTTAGATTTGTTTTAAAAGAATTATAGAAGCTGTTTTTGACTGGTATAATATTTATAGCCTACCTTTCTTTAAAAGTATTTTACTTTTTGCTTTGATTGTTAGCTATAATATTTTGACCGCATTTAAGGAGACATTATGTATATCCCAAATTATAATATGGTGAATGAATACAGTGATGGATAAAATTATTGGAAGGTTTACATACATACCACTCAATTCCTATGTAATTACAAAACTAACACTTGAACTTTTATTTTTACATACATGCGACTTTATTCATGCATGAAAATGTGTAATCCACTTTTTAAAAGTTGAAATGATATTATTTTTATGTGATTTGAAAGATTTGGGCGGTGTAAATGTAAAAAAGTAAAATTTGGGTGTTAGATATGAAAATCAAAGGAATTGGTTGGTATTTGGAAAGCGAAATCTCTAGTTCTAGTTTTTAAAGAATCATGTCTTAAAGAATCTCCATGATGTTCTATTGATCAAAGAATCATGTCTTAAGGAATCTCTATGATGTTCTATTCATCATTTGTTTCCTTTTTGTTGCATGTTAATCGGCGCAACCGATGAGCTGTATGGAATGCGACCTTTTGGTCGCTTTTACCTGTATTACCTTTTTGTTTATCAAGTTATGATGTTACTTCATTCGCGCATGCTTTAGTTGATTCATAATATTTTTATCCCAGCTTGAGTCTTAGTTTTCGAGTGTTAAGGACAAATGTATTGAAGTAATTTATAGTGACATCCATTAAAGTTCCATACAGATATTAAGAAAAATAAGTTTAAATAGAATCGCCTATGGCATGGCTCTCATAGACATGACAAAAATTGATCTATTTTGCTAAAATTCATGATGCTGTATGGATGCAGGGTATGCGCAATAGAAGATACATCTCTATCTTTTTTTTTCAGTAATCTGTTCATGGCGATAGTAGCACATTGATAACCATCTGAACAAATGGATAATTTTATGGGTGACAGCTAGTTTATTGCACGAATTCTTATTTTTTTCAATCATAATGTGATGAAACCTTAATGCTTTAATAATGGGATGTCTTTTCCTTTTTTTTAAGTTGCAAAATCACTTGAGAAAAACATGAGGTTTAAATAAATCACTAACTATAAAGATGAAATATCTACAAATCAAGTTATTTATTTATGCACCAAAATATGTTGAAGGCTTAATTTGGCATGACTTAGATTTTTCTACTTCTTTCATTTAAAACTTTGTAAACTTTGCATTATGGGCCTATTTTTTTATTCTGCTGCATAGACATTAACTTTTCTGAAGCAAAGAGAAACAGAAGTTTTTCATCCAACAATGTCGTATTTTTTATTTTTTATTTAGGCTGTTTTCCTACCACAAATTAGGTCAAAAGTGGAATCAAACGCTGCCTAAGATGATATGCAAAATAGTTCTCCATGTGTGGCAGCTTTTGCCATTGGGTCTACTAACATAAAAATACATCAAAATCAAATTGAACCGTTGTAAGCATGAAATTTACCAGAAATATTAATGAGTGGGTTTGGTATCCGACGTGGGTGTGAAGGATAGCTGCACTTCCTTCTGTTGAATTGGGAGCCGCTCATGCTCCCGTAATTTTCCTCGTTTGGGTGCAAAGGGTAGCGTCGTAGCTTCCATGGCGTAACAGGGAGCTGCTCTTGTGATTTCACTTTTTTGGACCGAACCGGTTTTGACCTGGGAGGGCCGACCTGCTCTTCTATGTGGATTTGCCGCCTCCTTTCCATATGGAGATTAAATCCTAGTTATCTAAGACTAACTTATGTAATTTTAGGTTTTTTTAGTTTTTCGTTTGTTTTGTTTAGGACAACCGCTGGTATTCATTCTTCTCTCTTTGAGGGCTATATCTGAGAGACTGGGTGGTGCCCCGGTTGTATCTCTCTCCCGAGGTGGTTATTATCTTCCCTTATCCTCTTCAACATTCTCCCAAATCGCTCCCTGCCACTCTGTCCCTGCTACAGCCACTCGGAACAACTGTCCTGCTATTTCTTCCTGTTTTCTAACCTCCAACAGTGGTTACTTGCTTCCGCGCCGTCTCACAATCCATGCTTGCTATTTAGCAGTCCTAATACAATTCCAGCTTGCTGCCGCACTCTCCCACCACCCCGGTGTCGGCCGCCGCACCGTGTCATAGCCCCCTGCTTGCTGTCCAGCTGCGACACCACTCCTCAGCTTGCTGCCATACGCTCGAACAACCTTCTATTCGCTGTCTAGCCGACAACTCACCTTCCCATCGCTGCCGGAAACACTCCCTACCTCCTACTGTTCTCCTTTTCTACTATCTCGACATGCAGTCCAACACCGTCAATCCTCGCCCTAGAGTCTTTTGTGTTTCTGTTTTTTTTTCCTATTTTTAAGCGTCATGTTTGTAATTCCTTTTGAATTTCAGCAATAAAATTATCATTCCGTTGGTGTTTTTGGGTTACTCCAGTATCAATACCATATCACATCTACTTATTCATTTGGAGTGCTCCATCCACAGGAAATAATTCATGACTATGCTTTGATTTTTTTCAATTTCTTTGCTTATCTTCTAATTTCTTGATCAGAACTATCAACACTTGAGCATTTTAAAACTAATAGCATATTGTTTCCGGCATTTATTTTGATTATTTTCATTTGTTCATCATAATGTTCCTGTTGAAAACTCTTTAATTTATGGTTAGCTCTTTTTAATCTTAGTAATTCATGAACAATAATTTTTCCTCTGAAACAATCCCATAATGCATGAACAGTAACATTCCATTTCTGCCGTGTAAACTATAAATTATAGAATTAAATATTAGTTTTGTTTCTTACAATATAGTTATTTATCCATTTATTTTGTTTTGACACATAAGAAAGGAATAACATTCAGTCATAAAATCTTCCATCCTCTACATTCTTCTTATCTCATTCCAATTTCGGTGATGGTATCAGAGTCATTAAAGTCTTGCAACCTGTGAGGCCGACGAGTTATTTAACATGGAGTTTTTCCTTCAAGCTGATGAGTCATTTAACACAATGAAAAAAGCAAGCTTCATCTAACAATAGTGCAAAAGCATGTGTGAAATCTCCTCTTGGAATGAAGATGGTGACATCTATCATGACGAAGCTAGCGGTTAAAAATCCAACAACTTCAACAGTAGGGAGGAATCTAAAAAGTGAAACTCCAAATGTAAAACATGAAATATCTATGATGAAATACCTAATTGAATCTTTTTGAAGAGAACTAACAACAAAGAATTTCACAACAATTTTATGCTTTTTGTTTTTAGCCATTTGCACAACAAAATTTTGATGACCAATTTTCTTGCCTAGAAAACATTATTCCAGGGCAATGTCAGAATAAGCTTGATTGCTCAAATAGGTATATTCTCGGATGCACTTACTGCAAAGCACGATGAAAGCTTCTGGGATTGTGGGGTCGTGGTTGGGAGATGATATGATAAGTGACCAAAATATTTATCACAACTATGATCATGTTTGGATTGCAGATAGGCCACTTTGAAAGAAACTTATGCTTATAATGCCTAATTTAGATTGCAACATAAGATCAATTAACGAACTAGCTCAAGTCAAGTCATGTGACTAATTTTTCATTTAATCGTTGTCAATTTTAGGACATTATCTCGAGGAAAATGATTGATCGTACAAAGATATTTTTAGGAACTAACATCTAAAGAAAAGGTGGAGCAATGCTTTAAATGTTAGTTCCTAAAATTTTAGCAAAAAGTGAGACTTATAATGCAATCAAGCTTTCATCGCCCTAAACATTTAAAAATTAAAATTTTATTATAATATTCTTACATTATGCAACTCATTTAATATTTTTACAAGCCCAATTTAATTCTTCATTTTGCAGCCAAATTCATATTTTAGCACTCACCATTTTTTTAGTTTTTCATTGTCAGTATTTATATAGAAAAACATAGTCCCATAACCAGAGCTTATAAGTCACGTAGATAATGGAATTCTAATAATTAGTTTGATAAAATTTAAATTATTTATTATTTTTAAGATTTTTAAAATTCATGATTATATATTTGACTTAATATAATTTTTAAAATTAAGTTATGTTCAAAATTTTAATAATTTAATTGAGAATTATAGATAAGGACTGATCTGTTCTGTATAATTGGGATCGACTTGTTGGTTTGACTAGTGGTTCATGCAGATTTGTACTTGTTCAATGCGAAAACGATTCTTGAGGCTACCCATACCGGTTACGTGCCTGGTTCATGGTAGGATTAGTTGAATTGACAGGTCCAGTCCAATTTTTAAACCTTGAAAAAGATACATAGGTTTAAAAAAAAAAGATCCATAGATGATGATACTAATCTTTGTTGTTCTATTCCCTTAGAAAAAGGGATGGGCTCACGCACCAAACACTCAATCTGTAATTTCATGCAAAGGGCTTTGTTAAGATTTTTTTTTTTTTTTGTCATTTCTTTTGATAAAATTCATATTTCAAACAAGTTTCTTGATGCTATCAAGACCCCCGAGGAGAAGGAAGGTACAAGAAATAAATCTAGCTCCTAGAAAAGAATGATATGTGGTAAGTTCATAAACTTCTACTTGAAAAAGTTATGTTGGATAGAAATGGATCTTTAAAATTAAATAGAACACAAATACGAGTATTCATAAATTTAAAGATTGACTTATTGCAAAAGGATATACCCAGTCATATGGTATTAGTTATCAAATAACTTTTTCCTATTGCTCAATTCATCACAATTTGAGTTTTGCTCTCTTTAGTTGCAAATTTGAGGTGACCTTCGCATCATCTTAAATGAGGATCTGAAGGAGTAAATATAGAGGAGATCCCTCCTAGATTGAAAAATTAGAGAAACAACTATAAAGATTATAGACTAAAAAAAGCTCTTTATGAGGTAAAACAATCCCTTTGTACTTGGATTGGCATATTCTTGAAATTATTGAAAAGTGGGTATATTTTGTGCATATTGATCGCTCTATTTTTATCAAGTCCTCCCCGGAAGAAGAAAAGAAGTTTCAAATTGTGTTTGTAGACATTTTTATATCTAGTGGAGACTTGAGGAAGAGCTACGTTGATAAAAAGTTTTTATTGATGAGAAAATTTGAGTAAAATAAAGAAGTCAATAGTTGATATTTGGTTTTGTTGATTATTTATGATAGAAAGTAGATAAAAATTACAGGTCATACTAGCTTTTTGGAGTTCTTTTTATTTGTTTTGTGTGAAATTGTTTTAATTATCCAATTTGGATGTTGATTATTTTCATGTTAATTAAAAGGGTATTCAGTTTCATGTTCTCAAATATCAAAATTAAGAAGTCACTTTTGACATTTTAGTTCTATTAGTCCCAATGAATAGGCCCATGGGCAGAGCTATAGTGGTGGCACTGAGGCCCGTGCACCTATTGATTGGGCTAAAAAAATAAACTTATAGCCCAAGCCTAAAAAGTGCTTGAGCTCATTTTTCTTTAGCTGTCATACCCATTTAATCTTCAAGCCCATATTGTAACGTCTTATTTCTGTTACCGGAGGAGAAGAATTGAAGAGCTAATTAGACAAATAGAAAATGAAGAGCCGGAAGGGTCGTGCAGGGGGAGAGATGAGGCAAGGAGTCGAAACTCGAATTGAGAGGAGATGAAGTGAGGAGTGTCGGGAAGCGAAGGAGGTGAATTCACTCTATAAATTATTGAACGACTTACCTATTGAATCGAGCGGGTTGTCTTCGGTGAAGGAAGGATAGGTTGGAGTTGTCATGCATGTAGACGAGGTGAGGCTTGCATGAGAAGGTGGAGAAATGCATCAGCTGCAGCGTCGATGTCAAGTGAAGGAGGCGAGTGCGGATGCTCGAACTCTAGCAATCAAGCTGAAGGAAGCCTTGTGCGGAGAAGAGAGGAGCGACGAACGGATCCTTCTGCTGTGTGCCCTAGCAGGCCATTGAAGAAGAAGAATAAAGGGAGATCCCTCGTGCGGTACACACACACACACACACATATATATATATATATATATATATATATATATATATATATATATATATATATATATATATATATATATATATATATATAATTGAATAAAAAATAAGCATGAAATAACATAATAAATTAAATTTTAATTTGAATACCATATTATTTTAGGCTTTCAACTTTAGAAGTCGACATAAAAATAAATCAAATAAAAGTTAATCGTCATCGAGGTGAGTACTCATAATTTTTTACTATAGTAATATTTGTTTCTTCTTGACTGAATATGTTTACTGTTACTGTTATAGCACTGCAAACCCATGATTTATGACTATTAAATTTTATTCATATTGTAGGAATGACCCTTGATTAGCTTCGTTTAAATTATCTTAATCTTGTAAAAGAATACTGGCTGCTTGCAAATGATACTGAAATATTCACAATTAGAAAGTGATATTTTTATTGTATGTTTGCACGAGCATGTTTGGCTATGGTGAAATCACCCATTTATGACACTAGCGGGGGAATGCTAAGGTACTCATGCATGTATATGAAATAATATATTGATATTAAAGTATTTTATATAGTATAATTTTTAGATGATGCTCCTGTTATGGTTATATTGATATATAACGATATTGATATGCTATTAATATAGTAAGATTCTTTGAATAACATCGAAAAATTATATTGATTTATTAAATGCTAATTAGTATGCATATTATTTTTTCTTTTCATTTGTGTTACTGTAGTTTAGGAGTATGAATATTCACTAGTATTATTTAGTTACTGTTGTTTTAAATTAACATTTTATGTTTAATTAAGTGATTAAAAGATTGACGATAGAAGAGAAAATGTTTATAGATGACAAAGATAACTAGTAACATGGTAAATTTGATTAGTGAATTTCATTAATTAATAATTAGTTATAAAGAATAAAAATGAAAAAAAAAATTTCTCACCGTTTGATCGTCAGTATCCGTCTTGTTTAATTGTTCAAGGTCGGGTCGTGATAAAAGTGGTATGAGAGAAATGTTTTGTTTATTTATTAAAATTTTGATTAAAGATCCAATAAAATAATACAATAAAATTTTAATCATAATAAAAATAATAAATTAAAGTTAACTCAAACTAATAATTATATCCATTCATGCGTAGTGATACACTCAAATTTATAGAAGAAGAGAATCTGATAGAAACTGAAGTACAAAATACTATAAATATGAATGCGAATGTTCTGAACGAGATGATGAAAGTGATCACTTAGTTGATTCAGGAATCCAGATCGTGGTCTATTGGAAGTGATACAATCACTATGAATAAGTAATTGAAGATATTTCAAGATATGCATTTAACTCTGTTCAAGGGAACTGAAGTCTTGATTGAAACGAAGAACTGGCTAATGAAGATAGAGAATATAGTAGATAACATGGCTTCGCTAGATGAAAGAAGAGTACTATTAGCTTCGTTTATGCTAGTGGATAACTCGATAGGTGTTGCTTGGACATCGTCATGATAAGATAGGGATATACCCAATATGATGGTATGTTGGGAGGAGTTTGTGAAGTTATTCAGAGAGTGGTTTGTACTCCTATTTGCTCGAAAACAGATGCATGACATGTTCACTAAGTTGAGGTAAAGAGAGAAGTCAGTCATGCAAAATGAAGTAGATCACTGTACTGTCAAGGTATGCGCCAAAATTGATTGTTACCGTAGAAGAAAAATGCAATAGATTTCTTTCAAGATTAAATGATTAAATCTGATAGTAGTTGGTATCTTTAGGGATTGATGAATACTCAATCTTAGTGGAATGAGCTAGAAGAGTGGAGATCGAATATCAGCTTTCTCAAAAGCTTAAGTAGATGCACCAGAAGAAGAGTGATGATGAAGGTGAACTTGAGATCTCTTAGAAGGATCCAATGAGAAGAAATTTAACAAAAATTTGGGTGGAGTTAGTAAAGGTACTACTCATGATACTATAGTCACTTGTGTCAAATGCGGAAGATAACGTAAATGTGAATACTTGACAGGCTCAAATACAATAACAACCTGGTTAGATAACAAAATATTGTTCATCTCTTTGTCAGAAGAGTGCTGAAGATCATAGATTAGGTGGTGCTCCTTCACAGAAGATTGTAGGTGGGCAAAAAAGGATAGCCTTTAGCTTCAACTCCCACCCAAGGTCAACGGACAACTTGCTCGATCTCGAGTATATTCCCTCGCTCATAATGAGCCTGAAGAATCTACTGCTATTGATGGTGATGAGGTCTGATGAGTTTGGCAATTTCTTATATAAGGGTATTTTCCTAGCATATTTTCTTGCTTTAGTAACTATGAGCTGTTATCCAAAGTATAGTTAAGTCGCCCTATATCGAGTATTTACTTTATAGTGGGTACTTTTTATCTTAATAAATGATCCCTAGTTTTTATTATTAAATTTATGTATAGCTAATGTTGACCTGCTTAATGAGATATGACTTACAGTATTTTTAAATTTCGAGGATAAAGTTTTTTTAAGTGGGAAAGATTGTAACACCCCGTTTCTGTTATCGGGGGAAAAGAATTGTAGAGCCCAAAAGAGAGAAGAAATGAAGAACCGGAAGAGGGAGAAGAAATGAAGAGTCAGAAGAGGAAATGAAGAGTCGAGCAGAGGGGAGATGAGGTGACGAGTCATAAACCGAATACAGAGGAGATGAAGTGAGAAGTGTTAAGAAAATTTTGCTCTATAAATTGTTGAACGACTTACCTATTGAACAAAGCTGCTTGTTTATGGCGACAGAAAATGAGCTGGAGCTTTTGTCCGTGTAGAGGAGGTGAGGTTTGCGTGCGAAGGAGGAGAATAGTAACAGCTACGCCATTGGTGTCGAGCGAAGGAGGAGGTGAGTGCGGATGCTCGAGCCCGAGCAATCGAATCGAAGGAAGCCTTGTGTAAAGAAGAGAGGAGCAACGAACAAATCCTTTTGCACGTGCACTAGCAGGCCATCGATCCCTTATGCGACATCGGCAGAAATAGGTGGAGTGGTTTTTTATTATATGATATAATATGTAATTGAATAAAAAATAAGTATGAAATAATAAGAAGTTATTAACTTTGTAGTAACATAATAAAGTAAATTTTAATATGAATATCATATTCATTTTAGACTTTCAATTTTGGAAGAGTAGAAGTCAAGATAAATTAAATAATTTAAACGTCATTGATGTGAGTACATATATTATTTTACTATAATAAAATTTTTTTTCTTCTCGACCAAATACATTTATTGTTACTGTTATAGGACTAGATACCTATGATTTTTTGTTTTATTGAATTTTGTTCATATTATAAGAATGACCTGTGTGCAACTTCATTTAAACTATTGTAAATATTGAATCTTGTACAAGAGACAGACTTTTGGCAAATGAGACTGAAATATTTGTTATTAAAAAGTGTATTTTTATATGGTTGCATGTGAATGCTTGAGTATAATCAAGTCATATTTTTATGGTATTAACAAGAGAATGCTAATGTATTTGATCACGTATATGAAAAAGCTATTGATATTGAAGCACTTTAAGTGGTACAATTTTTAAATAGTGCTTCTGTGACGGTTGTGTAGATATCTAATGAGATTACTATGCTATTGTTATAGTACGATTTTTTTTTAATAACATCGAAAGCTTGTATTGATATTTTAAAAAAACATGCATATTGTTTTTCTTTTTTTGTATTATTGTAGTTTAAGAACATGAGTATTCACTAGTATTATTTAGTTTATTGTTGTTTTAAATTAATATTTCATATTTATTTATGTGATTAAAGATGTGTGATAGAAGGGAAAATATTTATAGACGACAGAGGCGACCAGTAACGAAGTGAATTTAAATATACTGTTTTATGTAAATTTGATTAGTGATAATTTCATTTATTAATAACTAATTATAGAAAAAAATATGAAAAACAAAATTTATTTCTCACTGTCTGTACTCGTCTTGGTTAATTTCAAGCCCTGGGTCGGATCGTGACACAAACATGACATTCAATGATGCTATTCTATTTGAAGAACAATAATACTTTGTTTCTTTTCAATGTTTGACTAAAAAGCGAATAAAACTTTTGCGCGTCAAACTGCATAAATTTTAATAGGGGCATCTACATACATACCACTCAATTTCTATGTTTTACATATCTAACGCCTAAACTCTATTTTTTACATTTATACAATCCAAATCTTTCATATCGCATAAAAATACCACTGTTTTAATTTAAAAATAATTGAATTACACGTCTCATGCATAGATATGGTAACATATATGTTAAAAAAATTGAAGTGTAAGTGTTGGATATGTAAATACATATGAATTGAGTGGTATGTATGTAAATCATCCTAAATAATAAACATACAAAGAATTGGCCAACATTTTTATTTTTTATATATTTTTATTTTATTTATAGTTTAGTTTTGATTTCTCCTAAGTTATATTTGTATCAAATAAAAATGTTATATTTTTTTTTGAAATTTGAGCAAATTAAATTTTTTTTTCTGCTGATAATATAAAACTATTTTAATATAGCTTTATTCTTGTTATAATTTATATTAGATTTTAATTCAATATTGAGATTTAATCGAGCATCTTCTAGTTTGTTTATGAGTTTTAAATGAAATACTTTTTTTAATTATCTTTTGTATGTTTTTAGTTGACAATATAAAAAGCAATTTAGTTATTATTAATTTTTAATCATGTTATTTTTAATTTAAATTATATTTTAGTTATAATTTATATTGGTTCTCTAACTCGCTCTTATTTAGTGCCTTAAAATATTAATAAGAAGATTAATTTATATTTCCTATACATTTTTAAATATATGAATATTAAATAGGGTTGTAAATTAAAATATATGTAGCTTGTGCAACAATAACAACAACAAGCTTTTCTTCCACAAGGTTGGGTTGGCTTTCTCCATAATTTTTCTCCATTGTGTCCTATTGTCATATTTTTAATTTAATTCTAATAAATTAAGAACATTATTTATACAACATGCCCTAGCCTTTTAAGTAGACATCTATATGTATCTTAACATGAGTTAAATTTAGAACATCAACTCTTCTAATTAGGTCATCGGATGGCCAAAGTTTAATGTGACCAAATGATCTAAGGCGACTCTATATTCTTGTTTGCTACTGAAGCTACTCCAACGCTTTAACATGTATATTCGTTTCACATTATCTCTAAGTGTAAATCTCTCACCTACCTGAGCATTCTCGTCTCAACAACAACAACAACAACAACAACAACAACTATAACAACAAAAACAACAAAACCTTTATCCCACTAAGTGGGGTTGGCTACATGAATCCTTTTTCTCGATTGCGTCCTATTTAGTGTTTTATTTTCATTTAATTCTAATAAATTAAGATCATTTTTTATACAATATGCCAAGTCTTCATAGGTCTACCTCTGCCTTTTTTAACATAAGTCGAATCTATAACATTTACTCTCCTAATCAGATCATCAGATGGTCGACTTCTAATGTGTCCAAACAATCTAAGACGACTCACTAATTTTGTTCGTCATTGGAGCAACACCAACCCTATCATAGATATATTCATTTCGCATTTTGTCTCTAAGTGTAAAGCCACTCATCCACCTAATCATTCTCATCTCGGTAGCACTTAACTTAGTTTTATGCTTCTCTTTTAAAGGCCAACATTCAGCGCCATAGAGCATTACTGGTCTCACTACCATCTTATAAAATTTTCACAATAGACCAAAGATATCTAAATCGTTCACACCTTTTTAATAATTTGATCACCCAAAGTTACACTTCTGTCACTAGAGCTACTACTAAAATTATATTCCATGTATTCAGTTTTAGTTATACTCAGACGAAGGCCTTTAGACTTCAATGTAGACCTCCATAATTCAAGTTTTCCCAAGCTTTTTCTCTGGTCTTGTCCACGAGAAGGATATCATCAACAAAAAGCATACATCAAGGTACATCCTCCTATAAATGTCCAGTAAAACCATCCATAGCTAAGCAAAAAGATAAGGGCTTAAAGCCAACATTTTGTGCCATTTGCAGGTCTCACCACCATTATATAAAATTTTCCCTCAAGTCTAAGCTTTACTTTTCTATCACAATTGACATGATGTATTCCTCCACTTCAACCATCCAACTTGAATTCTACTAATAACATCTCCATTTATATCTGCACTTTGAAGAATAGATCTAAAATATTTAAAATGTTCACTCCTTTTAATAACTTGATCACGCATTATTACGACCTCGCCACTAGATCTTCTAATACTAAAGTTACATTCCATGTATTCAATTTTAGATCTTTTAAAAGGATAGCCTTTAAACCTTGTAATTGACCTCCGTAATTCAAGTTTTGCTGAACTCTCGCTAGTCTTATCCACAAGAAGGATATTATCAAGAGAGAGCATACAACAAGGTACATATTCCTATAAATGTACAAGAAAAACATCCATAACTTGAAGGGAGAAAAATATGAGCTTAGAGTCATTCCTTGATGTAATCCAACTAAAATAGTAAATTACTTGATCTATCCTTTTTTGTGTTCGTACACGAGTAACAACTTTAGTATATATATCCTTAATGCCTTCAATAAAAACAATATTAACCCATTTCTTTTCTAGAACTCTTTAAATTTTCTCTCTTAGAACCTTATTATAAGTTTTTTCTAAACTAACAAAAATCATATGTTGATCCTTCTTACTCTTTTGGTATTTCTCCATCAAACTTCTCAATAAATGTAGAGTTTCCATAGTAGACTTGCTCGACATGATTCTAAATTGGTTTTGAGAAAGTCTTTGTATCACGCATAACGTATGTTTAATTATTCTGTTCCATTACTTTAATATATGAGACTTTAATTTAATTCATCTATAATTTACACACTTGTGAATTCCATTTATTCTTAAAAATAAGAATCAATAGATTTTTTTCTCCACAAATTAGTCATTTTTTTATTTTTTAAAATAATATTAAAAAAATTGTAAGCCAAGAAATTCCTTTAGCTCCCAAACGGTTTCACACTTCTATTGAAATACCATTTGGTCATACTGTTTTTAGACTTGTTATCTTTAAATTTTCCCCAACTTCAGTTTTACTAATGTGACGCTAAAATTAAAAAGTTCTTTTATTATTTATAATATTAAGATCACTAAAATCAATTATATTTTCATAAGTTTTATTAAAAATTTAATCAAAATATTTCACCCACCGATGTTGAATAGCTTCATATATAAAAAATACTTTTTAATTTTCATCATTAATACACTTTACTTGAACTACGTTTCTATGGTTTTTCTCTTGTTTGACTACTTTATGCATGTACCTTTCACCATATTTAGTATCTAATCTATTATAAATATCATTAAAAGTAGAATATTTAGTTTCATAAATTGTTCTCTTAAACTCCTTATGAGCCATCTTATATTTTTTCTAATTCTTCAACTTTTACATCTAAATAAATTTTTATAAAAATTTCTTAATTTTTATCTTTTTTACAAATTAATATTTTACCACTAATTATTTTTATTCATAAGAGTTTTTTTTTTATTCTTCAAGTGCATCTCCTGCAATTTATTTTTTCTAATTATTTACTTTTTCATAAAAGTTTCAAATTTTATGATGTTGAAGTCTATTTCTCATCGTCCAATCCTTTATCTTAAAATTCAAAATCAATAATCAGTGTTGGACACTTAAATTTTCTCTTAGAATTAACATACAATCTTTACAATATTGACGATCTATTATTCTCATAAGAAAATAATCAATTTATGTTTTGTTAGATTTATACTTTGAAGTGATAATATATTCATCTCTTTTCTTGAATAAAGTATTATCAATAACATCATAAGCTAAAGCAAAATTTAATATGATTTTACCTTCTTTTAAATTCTTCTATTGTTTTACCAATATGTCTATTTAAATCTTCTCCAATAAATTTATTTTAAGAGGTATCACGTGTATTAATTCTTCCAAGCCATTCAAAACATTTTCTTTTGAATATATATCCAAAACCTATTTGGGGAGCATAAATAGCTATAACATTAAAAGTATTAGTACCAACAATAATCTTTAGAACTATAATTCGATCTTCAATTCTATTAATTTTTATAACATTATCTTTCAAGCTTTTATCTATAAACCCTCTAGTACCACTCATACTAGAATACCAAATTTTAAAACATAAGCTACCAATTTTATTAGCTTTTGTATTATTCATATGAACCATAATAGTTATTAATTTCATTAATTTACTTATGAGAGTACATATATTCAAGTTTTTGTCTTAATATTAATTCTATGCACTAACTTCTTTTTTTGCATCCATTTATAATGTGGGAAACCTTGTTTATTTTACATTATATCCAAACGCCAGTACAACGACTCTTACACACTTTTCACTTTTTCGAGTCATACGTGTTGCTTCTTGATGACATTTTAGCATTTGACATAACGATTTAAAAGATTCATGTTATGTTATCTCGATGAAAAAATTTATATTGGTTGCCGACTACCGAATGCAACCATTCACTTTTCGTATTTAGGACTTGGGACCCGACAAGTATATTGGGCTTAAAAAATATTAAAGAATTTTTTTGTCAGAACATCTAATAAAATGATTATAATGTTATTTCAAGTAATATCATATATATATATATATATATATATATATATATATATATATATATATATATATATATATATATTTGTGTGTGCGCTCGCGCACGCGCGCGCGTCTCGTGACACATTGGTAGAGCGAGCTCTCCGAATGTTGTAAGTTTCCTCAGGTCACGGGTTCGATTCCCCTGGTGGCTCAGTGTTGCCTTAAGCCGTGTGGTACTTGAATTATTTGCACACCGGTTCGCCCTCAGACCTAGCGGGGGTTGAGTCCATAAGGTGGGTTGGAGACCTCACGCTCCGGCCTATTCTTAATTTATATATATATATATATATATATATATATATTTATGTTAGTATATATTTATGAATTTTATAGTAAAATTTAAAAATAAAAATCATCGATATCAGTCCTAAATCTTGATAAAATATCATTTTTGAAAATTTTAAATTGTGCCCCCATTAAAAAAAAATTTCTGGCTCCGCTCTTTATAGGCCATATCAGCATTTTTTTTGTATTTTTTTTATTTGTTTTGTAGGAACAGATTTTGAATAACTTATTTGAAAGCCAACTTTTCATCAATAAATTTAGTTATAAGGTTTTCAATTTTATCGTCTTAAAGAAGTTACCACCTTTGATCACTATAGTGGCCTTTTAATCTTCGGGCTTTGTAATTGCTTTGGGAGAATGATGTGCGCAAGGGGATTCCGCGGGCGAGTAATGCTGGCTTAGGAAGGGATACATCGGTTGCAGTTCCAATGAATGTATCATGGACAAGAGAGGCTGATGCTATGGTTAGTAATATGGCTGACTGGGCTATGAGCAAGCAAAGCAGATCTCTCACTTGAGGTAGTGATGTTGGATTGGCACAAGACCTCAAATATATGTAATTTTTAAACTTTTCTAGCTGATGAATTTTTTTGCAGCGTCGTTAACATGCTCATAGCCATACATCTATTATTGAAGATTATTCCTTTGATGTGAATGTCACTTTGAACTGTCAACGATGAAGATTTTTCACAGTTGTTGTGACATGTTTGGTTTAAAGGAAGAAGGAAGAAGAGCTGCACAAAGTTTACAAATAATAACAAAAAAGAATTAAAAAAAATATTTGATTTCTAATCAAACTGTGAAATTTATGACTGTCCACATCAAAAATTTTCTGCATGAATTGAATTGGGAGGCCCAACAAAAGATTACCTGCAGGAGAAAAAATCAAGTGAGTTCCACAACCCAAAAAGATCAGTCTAGCTAATTAATGGTATAAGTTGCGCTAATAACTTCATCAAATTCTTCTCGAGTAAGTTGCGCTTAAGGTTTATGTTTCAATTAGTTGTGAGATGGTTGGGGGATTGGAAGTACTCGATCAAGATTTTATGGTTTCATCATCTTGGGGATGCTAACATTTTGTCTGTCAATGCCAAACGGCCATATACTGTAACGTCTACAGAATTTGATTAACAATCATAGGTTGTATTCTCTTAGGCTTCTCAAGCAGATCGGGGTAATGTATGTGAGTTTTACTTCTTATTGGTTTTGGTTGATTTAGCGGCTTGCTATAAGTAAGGCAGCCTGTCGGTGAGATTTATTTTACTTTATATGTTTGCTAGTTTTGTGTTGGCCTGGTGATATGGTTTTGAAATGTGGCTTATATCAATTGGAAGGGTTGTTGATCAAATAGCTCTAGCAACTCTTTATATATTGAATAAGCCAAACAACAGGGTTTATCGCCCTAAGAAATAATTCATAGATGTCGTTGCTCTTAGTCTGTGATGACACTTAAATATAGTCGTAACACATGGACAAGCAGCTTGATATTGGTGATCATTAGGACCTTTGGTTCAATTAGGATATAGTTGGACACATTTTTAACAGTTAATATTTAAATAATTTTTTATGAACTTATTGGCACAAATTATACAATTAACTAGCTTGGTTATCATATTGGTCCTGGCATTCAATTTTTCTGTCAAGTAATTTTTTAATCGTCCCTAAAGTTCAATCCAAACAAAAGAAATTTAAAGTGGTTGATAATGGGAAGCATAATAATATGTTTATTATTGACTTTGCATATGGAATTTTTAAAATATTGACATATGAATTCTTTGTGATATTTCCATGTCTCAGACTCTTCTTGAGCTCTAGTTTTGATACATAATTTAATAGCATTTTCCGCTATTATTAGAAACCAAACTAAACTTTATTAATAATTATACTTTCTTGAAGTGTTTGAGATTATTTCTTCGACTTGGGCTTTCTTGTGTATATTTGTTTCAATAAAATTTTGTTGTTTCAATGATTTTGAGAATCTTTATTATTGTTATTATATGTTTTGTAATTCGACGTCATTTTTATGTGAATAGGTTTTGAATACCATATATGGAAGGTTGCTATTTTCATTAATAAGGTTAATTAAGAGGTGTTAATTTTCATTCTCTAAGGGAAGTCACTAACATTTTTATGTTTTTTAGCTTGGACGGTCTGACAATCTGATTGGTGATCACACTCACTTGATTTTTTTTCTTTAAGTAATATTTTAATTGTTCTTTCAAAGGCTTAGGGATTCTAAAATAGTTATTTTTCATGAAAGTGATAGCTAAAAGAAGATAATTTTATTTCTCAAAAGTAGTATTTTCTTAATCCATTTCAAGAAATAGGAATTCTTGGATGCAAGCTCCCATAAATTCGAATCTATTCAGTAAAGAAAATTGGGATCACCACTAAGAACACATTCGTTGATAAAGGTTGATATTAATATTTTTTGTGTAAACTCTTTTCTATCTATTTATTACCTATCTTTATATTTGATTCTGCCAGTGTTGTAAGTCAATTTTAGGACAATCTTATTGAACTCTATATGGAAGTCGGTGACAGCCTTTTAAGGCACCTCAAAATGACTCAAGGAAAATGCATTTTATAAAAAATTTATCCCACAAGTCTCTCCAAATCACTTCTGGCTATTGCAATTTTGTATGGGAAAACTTGGTTACTTAGAGAAGTAAATGTGGCCTCAAGAGGCAATGTTGAAGTTGAATACTTAGTAGAATTAGAATTAAACTACGATTGTATGGAAAAGCAGTAGCATCAACTTGGTGTTTGTGAAGGAATACGGATAAAATATCTTAGAATTAGACTGCCAAGTGAAAAAAATTTCTTAAATTTGTATTTTGACAACCAAGCTGCCATAAGTATTACAAAACATACTATCCATCTTGGCAGGACTGAACTCATTGAGATAGACTGACATTTCATCTTTAAAAAATTTAAAAATGGAATAACCCAACTAATATTTGCTCTAACAAACTCTCAAATTGGAGTTTTCCTTACGTAGGCTTTACTTGGGCTTTTTCATAATGTAGTCAATTTCGATACGATCTAAAAAAACAACCTTGCTTTAGAGGAAATGTTCAAAGAATCTTGAATCCATGGCTTGCCCTTATCCATCTATAACAATCCAATTATTCATGGACAACAGCTTTTTACTAATAGCAATCTATAATCTGTGGACAACAACGTTCTATTTCAATTATGTAGTGAATTTTTCATTCTAAAATTAAACTAGCTTATTTACTTATTTATTTTTATCTCGGTAGTTATTTCTATGCCTATTTATGTACTTATTATTTTGTTTTGCCTCAGTGCAAGAGAAAAAAATGGAATAACAAATACTTTTATTTTATTACCCTCCTTTTTCTCATTTTTAATTTTAAAACTTTTGAATGGATTTGATGTGCAAGGAGTGATTTTTTTTTTCTCAAAAGCTTAGGCTCACCATTCAATCAAATTGATTAAACCTGCAGTTATGATCCACGCTAAATGGTTTTGATCAAGCAATTTACCAGTAAATGCTGAAGTTCTTAACCTTGTTTCCATTTCATAGTAAATCTTCAGGCTGAAGTTCTTATCCTTGTTTCCATCTTATGGTAAATCTTCATTTTAGGACACGCCTAACAAACGTTTATATATTTCTAAACAGAAACAAGCTCTAAGTAGTTTCATGATACGGATGAAAATGAATAATGTGTTAATGTGCTGGAAGTTTACCGCCGGTAGTGCAAAAGAATCATCCATGAGTGACACTTGCTTGATTATGTGACTATAAAATGGAAGATTTAGATGTATATTACTCATCTCTCATCTCTTATGTGTTTACATATCTAAAATCGACACTTCACTTTTTACATAATGCCACATTTCCTATGCATGAAAATGTATGTTTCACTTATTAAAAGTTATGGTAGTATTATTTTTGATGTGATATCAAAGATTTGGGTGGTATAAATGTAAAAGTTAAACTTTAGGTGTTAGATATGTAAATGCAAAGGAATTGAGTTTTATGCATGTAAATGGCCCTTATAAAATTTGATTTCAGCCCATTCATCCTTGCAAATTACCTATGATTATAAGCATTCTTTTTTAGTCGAAATGTCGAACAAAAGTTCCATTCCGGCTTACATATTTTTCTTTTACTATCGATGCAACTTAACCGCAGATGAGATCAAACCTTCGAACGTCGGTCTCGAACAAGAGGCTCAACTCGTTCGGAATTGGAAAGGGCCAAATTCTTCAAATGGGAAGAAGAGCTCTAATGGGAGCAACCATTATTCGTCTTCGATAAAATACTTGCATATACATGAATGCGACCGCTTCTCCGTAAGTCCTATGATATCTTATGATTTCTTATGTTGATGTCTAAGACAATATTTTGATCTAAGCCACATTATGATTTCTTTCTATAAATTTTTGTAGATTGGAATATTTTGTATGCCTCCTTCATCTGTAATACCCCTCCATAATCATCCAGGGATGACTGTGTTAAGCAAGCTTCTTTATGGCACTTTACACGTGACATCATATGATTGGATTGATATAGGCGGAGCCTTTGACCCAACCAAAGGTGAGTTTCCCTTCCTCCTTATCTGCAACTTTATTCTAAATGTGTCGGATATGCAATTATTTGTGGTTGAAACTGAAATTGTGGCTTGAAATTGTAGCAGTCATAAACACCTGAGTTCTATGATAAAAAAACCACCTAGCTGATTATTTTGTAAATAACAATATTTCAGGTGCTATGCATGTAACTATTCTTATATATATATATATCTATATCTATATATATATATCTATATCTATATATATATATATATATATATATATATATATATATATATATATTACAAATAAGGACATTTTATTCTTAAAATTGAAATTGCTATCTCAGCAAGACCAGCAAAACTGGTTAAAGACGAAGAAATGTCCGCTCCCTGTGGGACGACAGTTCTCTATCCTACAAGCGGTGGCAACCTTCACTCCTTCAGAGCAATAACTCACTGCGCTCTATTCGACATTCTATCCCCCCCTTACTCTTCAGAAGATGGAAGACACTGCTCATATTTCAAGAAATCATTGAGAAAAGATGACACAGGCAAGCTCTCTCTTCTCTCCTTCTCTTTCTCTCTATCTCTATATATGTCTCTCTCTATCTCTCTTTCCTCTCTCATCCATTTGAACTTGAAAAGTTCCTATTGTGTTCTTCAGGAGAAGTTATTGATGGAATAGATGAGTCTGAAGTAGCTTGGTTGGAAGAGTGTCAGCCCCCTGATAGCTTTGTTATAAGGAGAGGTATTTATAAAGGCCCTGCAATTAAAATTTAGTGGATGGGGTTTGCTTTCATCTCTTGCTGGTACTAGAGGGCATATAATATATGATTTGTGAATAGTTTTGGAAATAATTCCTGTTTTCTAGATGCAATTCTAGCATTTTAGTCCACATTTATTTTTTACGAGATTCTCTTTTCAGGGAATTTTTACATACATACAACACAGTTCTTATGTATTCACACATCCAACACCCAAAATTTGATATTTACACTTATAAAACTTTGGTATCGTAAATTTATGCATGTAAATGTGTATTTCATGCTGAAAAAGATAGTATAGTGATGGTGGTATTTTTGATCTGATGTTAAAGATTTGAGTAATGTGCACCAAAATATGAATATTTAAGTGTATGATACATAAATATATAAGAATTGTATGATATATACGTAAATGCACCCCCTCCCACTCCCTCCTACTTTTGTAATCAGTTGATGAAAAGGAAACCATACATGAATTAAAACTTGCATGAATTATGAATTAATTATTATTTATTGAGTGCAATAATGTTATATATATATATATATATATAGATATAGATATAGATATATTGTCTGCCATTTTTGGAGGCGAATTGCGTGTCAAGTTTGATATACTTGGTCAATATTCTCCAAAGGTCGAATAACTTAGGCTGACATGAAAAGGGTCACACCTTCAACTACTATGTTATGTGTTTTGTTATGTATTTTGTACGATGTATATTTTATTTATTGTGTAGCATTGTTAGGAGTGTATGTTGGGCCAACTCAATTTATAAATATAGGTGACTGTGATGAGGTAAGGGGCTTCTTTTGAGAGCACAAAACCCTTGTAACTATTCCTTTCTTAGAAATAAGTCATGAAGGACTTTCCTCTTCTTCCTTTGGTATATATCTCATTTATAGTTCTTACCTTCTCATAGTTCATTCCTAGGTTATATATTCGTGAACACATTATATTAAACTAGACGTAGAGTTTAAATGAATGACCTAAAAGAGAAGATGATGGTGAAGATCAAGGAAGTTTTGAAGCTCATGCCAAGAGAGTTCCTACCCGGATAGTGTAGATTCTTCTCCTTCTAACTATGGGAGGGAGCGAGGAAAAGTGAAGTTATTTGTAAGAGATGTCAGTTGAAGAATGCTATAAAAAAATTGACAGTGAAGTCAGCAGAGAAGTTCAAGATTTTAACTTTGGAATCTTATAAAAGTAGATTTGATCCTGTTAGTGTAACATCATTGAAGTCAGCATTATGTCTACAACAAATTAATGACACTCTCAAATGCCATTTATTGTTTATGATTCTCACAAAAAAATTTGCAAGCTATGTTAAAAAGTAATGTGCCTGAAAAACAATTATGGAGTATTATGACTTGCTTCCAAAGGGAGATGATAGAGGTAATATATCTAAAAGTAGAAGTTGAACATGCCTCCCTACCATATAGGATCTAAGAGAAGGCCCATTTCATTACTTTCTCGGGTTACAAGGACTAACAATATTAGTTAAATTATTAGAGCTAGCTAGCAATTGTATCTTAATGGAAAAGTATAATTCACTACCTAGTGTCTCAGGAATAAAGCACAAAGAATGGCATCTCCCTAGGAAAAGCTTTTAATCCTTCAATTAGAAAGTTGAAAGTTGCATATTGAGCAAAGGGTATGGAAGAACTTTGAGAAATGTTGGTCTTTCTTCTTGAGGTGTGAACGCTTGAAGAACGGTGATTTGATCGTTGGTTGGAGCATGTCACCACCTCCACTTCTCATCAGTAAAAACTCCATTGAGACTCTCAATGAGAAAGTTATTGAAGCCATTCAAGATAAAAATTACTTTTCGAGACTAACACCTATGAAAGGTAAGAGGTCATACAAATGGCACAAGAAAGTATTTTGTAAATCACAAGGATCACAATCAAGACATAAAGCACAACTCGTGCTTTATGAATTTAGTTAGGAAAGAAGGAATCTATTTTATCTTGAATCATCCACATTATTGGAGTAGCCATCGCCATCCTTAGAGGGGATGGGGCAAAAGATTCCCACCAGTCAAAGAAACAAACTTGGTTAGACAGAATCTATTTGGTGATTCTTAACAACGAAGGAATAATCATCCACCATGCTCTCCTTATAAATAAAAAACTACATAAAGACATATTTGTGGTCACACCATTAATTATAAACTATTAAATTTATAACATCTAATAGACATAAAGTGTTTAGTAAAAATTCTCTTTAATGTTGTCTACAACAAGATGAACTCAGGGGATTCAAGCCTTATTCCCACATCAGGCCCTTACTTATCACTTGAGAATAATATACATAATTCACATCCATAGCCAACTTTGTAATAGTTGATTTACCAGCTATGTACAATGCAATATTTGGCCAACACTTGTTGATTACCTTTCAAACCATCCTCTCTACCTTTCACGTATTATCAAATTCTGGGAGCCAGAGAAGTATTTACTATTAGATGGATTTAATACAACCTCAATGTTGCTACTTTGAAGTTATAGGGAATGTACAAAGCGTGATCCTACAACTTGATATGCATAGGGAAAGCAACCTAGAGATCAACAAGGTCGGCAAAGAAATTATCATTGTCGAAGGAGAATCGAGAAGAGCATTTTGGCAAAGATATATTTTGATGCAGGGTTAAGATGCAAATGGATTACAACTCTTTACAAGTATAGAGATATTCGTTGGTCAACTAATGAGATGCCATGAGCAAGTGTTGATGTCGCATGAAATAGAATCAATATTGACCATAGAGCTCAACCAATCAAGTTGAAGATGAGATCAGTCATTACCACTCTCATAGAGTTTATTCTCTAAGAAGTAAGCAAAGAACACTATGCTCAGAGAAGTTCAATACCTAGAGTGGATAACCGATGTAGCAATAGTAAGGTATAATTTTCCATGTGGTCTCCTACATCCAAATATAATTGGAAAAGTTAATGGTTATAAAATGGAACAACTTTTCACCACAACAATTTAACAAATTAATCCAACAAAACTAAATTTTAATATAAACACAATGCACAAACGAGTCCAGTTTACACATCTTCAGTTCCATAAAAATTAGAGTATGCCTCACATGGCACCAACATGATGGGACCAGGTTGATTGACCTCAGACCAGTCAAGATTGATTATGGAGACCAATCCTTTAGGCTAATGAATAACTAATCTTATGTTGAATACTTACAACGTTGTGGTTGATCGTCTTATGCATCTTATTGGATATAAAGTCATATAATCTCCATTTTTTTTTCTTTCAAATCTCCCACCAATAAAGTCCAATATTGTTTATCCACAACAGGAATTAATATAATTTGTGTTTTTTTTGAAAACTTTCTATATGATGTGTTCTACAAACATTTTGATATACTTAGATTTCACTAATATGAATTGCCAGCCCAAAAGATAGTTATCTACTGCTTAGAGTAAATGCCTTAGTTGACTATACAAAAAACTACGAGTCATAAACTTTTTTGATGTGTTTCTTTGATTATAATTAGATTAAAATGCACCTTGCGTATTTTGAGAAAATTATATTCATTATTAGGGATATATTTTACTATAATAATATATGCCCTTCAATGTTAAAAGTATTGGTGTGACTTGTATAAAAAGAAAAAATCCATGTAATATTTATTAATGAAATAACATTAAGATGTACGTGGATAATTTCCTCATTACAAGTTTCATCATATTTCATACGTTTGACCTCAAGAAAATCTTTGAGATAATGATAAAGTTCATTATAAAGCTCAATCTCCTCAAATGCACTTTCAAAATTGAGTCATATATGTTTCTTGGCTACCAACCCACTCTCGAAGGTATCTTGATAGTCAAAGTCATATAAGAAATGTCCAAGTCACTTCGCCTAGTCCGAAGAGTACAAACAGGATTTCACCTAGCTTTCTCATTTCCTATCATCTTGTCCTCTTCTTTAAAGGCTAAATTCTAGCAAAATCTAATGATGAACCACAAGGTTAGAAAAGAAGCCATCAGCTCAATACTTCACCAAAAAGAGAGCAATAACCATTCCTTATATATTATGTTAGCAAGATTTTCATAGGATTTGAACTCAGATATCCAATTATGGAGAACTCCATCTTAGTGATAGTTATTATTGTTTGAAAGTTTCACCCCTACATCTAAGTGCATTTAGTAGAGGTCATCATTGACCATCCTCTGAAGATGATATTAGCTAAGCCAGGCGATCCGTCAAACTCAATAAATTCGACATTTCTTTTATGTTAAGAACCACGATCAAAGAAGAAGCTTTAGCCAACTTCCTATTTAACTTCTCTATCATATGCCGGTGAGGATTTGACTATTAAAGAAGAAATTTTGTAGACTTTATTCATAGATGGAGCAACCAATGACCATTCAGCTAGCATCATATGGTATTTCAAAGTCCATTTAACATATCCCTTTATCATTATGTTTAAAATTGCTACAAAATTACTAATAATAAAATTGAATAACATGCTCTCATCACTAGCTTGTGATTCACCCAATAATTAGGTGCATAACATCTTGTGTACATAGATTCATAGCATGTTGTAAATCAAGTCAGTGGATAGTATGAAACTCGAGAAGACATTATGCAAGGGTACCCCTTCAAAGTAAAGACAGACGAAAATGTTTGATTACTTTAGGACAAAACATATTCTTCGAGATAAAATCAATTTGCTAATTTACTATTCAAAACGGGATTCCCTCATTGAAGCCCATTCCTTAAACTAACATGTCTAACTACAGAAGAGTCATAAATAATAGAAATTGACAAGTTTACAAAATGGTGTAGTTACTTGATATTTTTCTTACATGTTTGTGCCATTTTTATACTTTTCATGGTGTATGTTGTCCATGTGTGAAGATTACAGACCTAGCATACCTTTTTGAGGACAATAATAAATTATGACAGTGCCCTAGCTCCAAGCTTGTGGCATAGTGGCGCTCGTACAACAGCGCTACAATGCCCGTGGAATAGCGTCCCTAAAGTGAAATGTTAGATGTAAAAAATTTGAGAGCACGACACAATGATGCTTTAGTGCCCATACCAATAGTGCCCTAGCGCTCTAAGGACAGCGTTGTCACACGCTTACGCTTACCCTAATTAATAATTCGAGAGCAAGAAATGCAATGCCCATATTGCAATGCCCAATTCGACAAATTGTTTATGTAAGATTCAAGTGAATCCACATTACATTTGAGGAATTGCGCATTAAAGTTGAAATATTAACTAAGAATTAGTAGATTAGTAATTAAGCTACTTTGAGAAGTAACACATTTCTCATGAGATTGATAACATAATCTAAAAAATTTGAATACTACTTGATTGACGTATATACTTGTGTGACTGACGTGTGCATCATTGCACTGCAAAACACCGATTTGGGTTCATCCATTCATTAAATGTTTGAGTAAGTTAACAATATTTCTTAGTGTTAAGGATCTTAGGAGATTTAAATCAAGTTGACCAAGTACTTATTGATTAATGGTGAACAATTTAGAAGATCAGCCACTTTACTATATATTTGCCATGCCAAAGAAGACAAAGTGTCTATATCCTAAAAAGGATATATTTGGGAGAATGTTGAACCCAATATGGAGGAAGAAATATTAGAAAATAGAGCATTATGTAGAGATATTTCTGGCCAACTCTCTGTAAAGACAATTTGTTTCGCCAAAAGATGCAAGCAATGTTAATAATTTGCTCCTATGCAACTACAACATTCTCACAAATTACAACTAATCACTAGCCTATGGCCGTTTGTTGTCTAGGCCATCAATCTTTTCTATTTTTCTCCAACAAAGGAATAGAAGAATTTCATTATAATCATGATCGATTACTTCTCTAAGTGAATAGAAACTAAGACCATAACCAGGGTAACAAATAATGCAGTATGCAATCTTCTTCAGTCCTACATTCTTTGCTGATATGAACTGCCATGGTCATTACTACTGACAATTAAACACACTGTACTGGCAAGAGATTGAAAAAATATTATAAAAAAGAGAATTCACCTAAATTTTGCTTAATGTTCAACATCCTTAAATAAATCGCTTCAACTCTTCTCAAGCTCTCATCATCCACATCCATTTGAGGGGATACCTAAGTTGTCGCATCCATTTCTTAAACCACCTCTCTCAACAAAGAAGTGCTAGACTTATTCACCTAGGTAGCATGTAGCTTAGTAATCTCCTCACTCTTTCTAGTATGTTAAGCCCACTTATCAATAAAGGTATCTATGATAATCCAAAAAAAAAAAAGATTAAGTCAAAGTATAACAATAGTTATGCAAGAAGCTTATATCTTCAATGACCAAGCCCTCTCACTTTTTCCCTATAGCCTTCTTTAATTGTAATTCAACAGGACGGGTGGAAACCTCCACAAAACCATGTCGTCCAAACTCCCACTCACTGAAAAATAGCTCATCATTCAGGTTCAAAGCGCTAGTCATAATCAATTGTGCATGCTGATCAACAAATCATTTCTCGCTCATAAACCTATTCACTTATTAGTTTTGCAATTTACTTGTAAAAACTATAAGAGAATTGAGGAACTAAATATGCACAACTATAACCTCTTAAAACTAGGTTTAAATCAACTTCCGGTACAACCCGCTAGATTAACCTACTGGTTCAGCATGACAACCCATCTAGACAGATCAACCACCCAATTCACCTTGACAACTTAGTTTGGAAGATAAACAAACTAGTTTGACCAAATCATTGGCGACATTTGAAGTCAAACTCTCTTGATCAAATTGGATTGGCTTGATAAACGTCCCAAGGGCCAAATAGTTGAGTAGCCTTACTCTGTTCCATATTTTATTATGTACCTTGTAAAATGTTCATTTTATTTATTGCGTACTATTGTATGTAGCGCACCGCAAATTTATAAATAGATGTGGCCATCATGTGGCATAGGGCTTCTTTTAGGAGGATTCTTCTTATCAAGACTCCTCTAAAAGAGTTGAAACTCCTATAAATTTTTCTCCTTCCAGCGATCTCTATCTTTTTTGTGATTCCTCTCCTCACACAATTCTTTCCTAAATGGTGTGTGTGTGTGTTCTCGTGATAATTTTTAAGTTGATCATTATCATCATCAACATCGTCGTTATTATTATTATTATTATTATTATTATTATTATTATTATTATTATTATTATTATTATTCCGTTTAGTTAATCATCGATGTATCATCGCACCATCTAGAATTTAAAAAATATCTAATTTTACATAATAACTTAAAATTGCAATATTGTAATTCTCTTATACTCAACAAACATCAACCAATTTTCAATAAATCATAACATTTAACATCAATATGTGATATGTGATATGTGATATATGATATTTATCACTCATTCAACCATTATACAAACTATTTTTCAAGCTAAGATTTGGAAAATAAATAAATAATATTTATTTATAAATATCCATATCATAGAAGTATGGTCAAGAAAAAATTTTTTGAAATAAAATTAAACACCATTGAAAATTTTATGAGGGTTTTTTTTTTCTTTCTAAATATTTAAATTTAGGGACATTTACATAAACACCTCACAATTCCTATCTATTTATACATCTTGGGAGATTTAGATATTTAGCATAAAGTTCTTATGTATTTACATATCACATACCAAAATTTCATATTTACATATATAATACTGTGGTGTTCTTAAACTTATGCATGAAAAGGTGAAGTTCTTTTTTAAGAATACCACTATTGCAATTTTTAAGAATTGCAATTAGCCGAACACGAACAAACAAAGCTTGTGTTCGCGTTCGGTTTGTTTGAAATAAGCACGTGCTTGAAATTGTTCATGAAGTTGCTGATCGTGTTTTTTTCTTAACGAACTAGTTGAACACGAGCCGTTCGCTAACGATAATCAGGTTGTAGTCTCTAATATTAATATATATAAATAATATATTATATTAATTATATAACTTATATATATATAAATATACAGTATCTATATTAGTATATTACTAATATAGTATATTAATATATTATTATTATTAATTTATAAAATTTAATTTTTTAAAATATCATAAACTTTATATATATAATTATTTTAAATTATTTTATATTTCAAACAATAACGATTCAAACACGAACGAACACATCACTGTTCGTTTTTGGTTCTTCTAAGTTACCGAACGAAAAAAAATTGTTCGTGTTCGTCTCATTTACTTATCGAACGAATCGAACACGAACTCCTTGATGAATCAAACACGAACTGTTCGCGAACAACGAGCTTTTTTGACAGCCCTAATTGCAATACACCTTTTTATGTATAGATAAGATGTCATTTATGCAAAAATTGAAGTTTATATGTTACATATTTAAATAGGAATTGAGCGGTATATATGTAAATCTTCCTTAAAATTAGCGAGGATCTTGAACTCTTAATCAATTTTAATTTGGCATAATTATTTAGATAAATTGGACTAATCACCAAGCATTACTAACTCAAGCTTAATCGTGAAATACTCACATCATAATTAAATAAAAATTAACCATAATTTTCTTTTTCTTTTAATATTTAGCCTTAATCATAACCAATTACCATCCATATGAATTTACATATCTCATCCCTAATCTTTACTTTTTACACTTCTACCCTAAAAATTTCATTATAATTAACTTTTTATAAGTGGAGTATACATTTTACTCATTGCCTAAGTGGTATTAATATAAATACCAAAGTTTAGTCATTAAATATGTAAATATATAGGAATTGTGTGGCATGTATTTAATCCTTTTTTTTTTAAAATATTGGAAATTAATTTTTTCTAAGTGAATTAAAAATAAAAAATATAATAAAATAATAAGAAATTTTTTTCTTAAAATAAATTATAAATAAATATTTATCATTGAGAATTAGTGGATAGATGTGGCTTTTGCACTTGTTGAATGTAGCATCACTAAGCATATAAATATATATATATATATATATATATATATATATATATATATATATATATATATATATATATATATATATATATATATATATATATATATATATATATATATTAAATTATGAAATATTGCTACCAAATGGAAGAAGATTTTGAAGCTACAATGAAGATGCATAATTCTAGTTTAGATAGGTCCCATTTTGACCTTATAAATAAATATAAATATAAATATAAATAAATAAATAAATAAATAAATAAATATATGGTTGCCGTCCATAGATACAATTTATTATTATTTTTCTTGAACTTATGGCTCCTTAAATTAAAAAAATGTGTATTGATTACAATTTATATTCATTTCCCAATTCTTCACTAATTAATAACTTTGTCTTTTACATATTGTATCCTCTTTAAATTAAATTAAACCTTTGCCTCCCAACATGCCAAGTGATCATGTCAATTTACATAAATGCCTCTCAATTCTTTTATATTTACATATCTAACCTCAATTTTATGCATGAGAATTTGTTTTGTGATGTTATATGAAAGTTTTGAGGGGTAAAAATATAAAGATTAAATTTTAGATGATAGATATGTAAATACATAGGAATTAGGGGACATGTATGTAAATGCATATTTTTTTTTTCTTCTAAAATTTTTTATAGGATGGTCCAAAATTTTATTGACATTTGCCTTGTGAGACAAAAAAAAGTAATTTTTTTATTTTTTGATAATTTTATTTATTATGGAGACACTTGATTTTTTATTTTTTATTCTTTTAAATAATATTCTAAATTAATATTTGCTTGGATGCACATAGGCAACCAAGCATTTTAGTTGCCTAGAAAAATATCTATGTAGTAAAGCTAAATATTATCTCCTAAGAAGATTAAATTTTTGTTAATTACTCATAACTAATTATAATTATTTAATTTACAAGTAGATATGTAATTAAATTAAGTTTTTCTTCCCAAACAAAAATAAAATATTAACTTTAATTTGCATTTTCTTTTTAATTAATAAATTTTTAATTTACATTTTTATTATATAAAAATAAAATATTAACTTTATGATTTTTTTTTTTTTGGTTTTCTTCCCAAACAAAATATTAACTATATAATTTTTAGTAAATTTTTTTTTTAGAAATATTTTTTTTTCTATGGTATTCCATTTATGCAAAAAGTAAAATTTATGTGTTAGATATATAAATATATAGGAGTTGAGTGGTTAATTTGTATGTGAATGACCCTATTGATTTTGTTGAAGATTGATATCACCTTGATCACCTACTCAAATGTAAAGAGAGAGACTTTACTTAAAATGGCTAAATATATGTATATTGATAAGTCACCAAAAAATTTGCGTCTGGACATGAATCTCGATTAGTTTTGGATAATAGATCTTCCAATTCTGATTCAAGATCATCTGACCTCTCATTGCAACAAATTTATAGTTAAACTGAGCATTTTGACAATGTAAGCCTAATGGTATTAGAAGTGATCCAACCCGAGTCTAGATAAGCCCAGATCAAATAATACTTGAAGTGTAGTTAGAAGACTTTGGTGCATTAATTATAATGTCAAATGATATCAAAATTTAGTGTGCTTATATTCAAATGAAGTGGCTTAAAGAGAGGAATCCAACAAGCCCAATATCATTTGATTCTAAGCTTGTTAAAATATTTTAATATTAAAAAATGACAAGTAAACAAGGGAATCAATGTGAAACTTCCCATGGTATATTTTGAGATTCTAATTAAATTTAATGAAGTGCCCATCTAAATAATTATGAATAGGCCCTCATTCTTCATTTGAGATGAAGAGGAGAAAATAATAGTGAGATCAGCACGAAAGCATAACACTTGAAGAGTAGAATAGCCACCAATTGTAATTATTATAGTGAAGTTATGTCTATTAAACCAACCTACTTTTATATATCTGTGATTATCAATTTTTATAACCTCATCTTCCTTAAGTTAGGTGAAGAGTAGACATCTGCACTTTAACTTTTTTAATTAATTACTTTGACTGAGTTAGACCCCATTGTTTTTCACTTTCTACAATTTTTCTGTTTAAAAATCTAGTTTGTCTACCGTACTAAGATTTTCCATATATATATATATATATATAAAGATATAGTTTTGATCATATGATATAGATTTATGACTATTATTTGCATGATTATACCTTTCCAAAAATTATGGATGAATAATAAGTTTTAATTGCATAAGCACTGAGGATAATCTAAAAAATATATTAACAAGATGAAAATAGTAAGATAGATATATTTAATTTCCTTGCCCATTTCTTCATCAATATCATTAAATAAGCTAGATTATTTATATATGCATTATCATTACTATTAATCATATATTAATTAGTTAATAATAAATATTAATACCATATCACATCTATGTTCCCTTTCCTCTCTAATCTCTTCATCAATATATTAAGATTATAAAAATCATTAAATGTGGTTGCCCTGGCCTATATATTAATCAACATAAAGCATGATAATTAGTTATTAATATCTTTAATAAAATATAGTCTTAAATTATAATAAAACAAAAATGTTGATCAAGAAAGGGTAAGAGGTCATGGATTAGTACTTATAAATCAAGAACATGAAAATGATATTAATTTATTTAATCATGATAATTAATTATTAATATTGTGATTACTTGCAATTAAAATAAAAAAAATAATAATATTAAAAATCTAGCTGCCTCCTTATTTGTCTCTTTTATTGTCTCAAAATTATCCTTAATTAAATTAATTATGTTATGAGAACTCTAAAGTTGGCCACATTTCCACACAAGAATTTTTACTAATTATAAAATTATAAGATAAGTTAAGCACATGTTAAAGTAGGGTTTAAATTTTTTTCTTATACAATGGTTGTTTGAAATTATCTAAAATCTTAGTTTTAGGGGTAGTAATAAAATGAATAATGATGTGATTTGCCTCTTTGTAGAAAGTCTTAATGTGAATGAAATATTGTGGTTATTTGAGTTCCATATTTTACATACATACCGCACAAGTCTTATATATTTAGATAATTAACACCTAAACTATAAAATTTTCTCTATATGCATGGCATCTAGATTATATCTAATCAAATATATCATTTAGCAGGGCATATCTCAAAAAATGCTTCGCTTTGTTTAATTATGATTAACATAGAAATTAGGGAGATACTGCGAAGACGGCTCAGGATAATCATTAATCATTAAAATTATACAAATAAACTCTATCCCTAGTTAATCTTGGTGGAGGCCCTAATTTCTCGTTTTTACTTCTTCTAAAGGCATTTTTATTCTTCCTGAAAGGGTAATCAATATATGAGAACATTCAAACAAAGAATTTTTCTCAACATGTTGAAGAGTAAATATTTTTTTATAAATACATAATATTGGCACGCTAACTTCTTAGCTGTGCTCCATCCTTATAGCATTTCATATATTATAAAATTATTTATTGTCCACATTAAATATGATTTCATATGAAAATTATGCTTTGTAGAAATATTATAAGTGATTACACTTGCTTTCCATGATTTTTGTAGCTATTCTATTAATGGTTGTAAATATACAATATATATATTTTTTCTTTTTAGGTTATGAGAAACTTAAGGGGGAAATCATACACATTTTAAATAAAAGATTATACGTAATAATGATTACAGGTCAATATGAATAGGGCAAGATAACCTACTGTAATGTGTGAAGTCATTGACACACTGGCCAAGCTTAACATCGTGTGACTATAGCAAATTCATGATAAGTAAAATCAAAATGTTTTTATGTTTCTCCAAATGTCGGATGACTTAATGAACTAGATTCACATGATGTGTTATAATACAATCTCATTTACGGAGCAATACAGATAAAGATAAATGGTCTTTGAAGACATGGAACGAGCGATAAATAAAAGAGATGTTTGTACGCAAATTTCTTTTATATTTTACTTCTTTTATTTGAGATTTTTAATTTGAGAGCCTCACAAAATTTGCATTTGAGTTTTCATTGCATCGGCCTTATAAAATAATATGTAGTCATTGACATAACAGTCTATATTATGTGATGCAAGACTAACTTGTAAACCATTCATTTTTTGGTTCTGTACAGGTCTTGTGACATTAAATTTATCTAATAGTATGTTTTTTAAGTATTCATGCAATCTAATTAAAGTACTCTAGGGGTACGTTATGTTATATTTTGATAATCAGATTTCTAAGAGTTGTAACTAATTCAAAATGCGTTGTGTGATCTTCCCAGAGTGGTCATTGTGTTCCGCTTACTAGTTCATAGAATGTCCGAGCTTCTTTATTTGGTGGCTCTTTCTCCACTTGTTTAGCATAATAAGCTCCTGTTACATGGAACACCATTTCTTCAAATATATTATAATTATACTCAATTGGAGGATTATAGCTCATTGAAGGAGCAGAACTCATAGGAAGACTAACTTCAGAATAAATATCTAGTTCATACTCACCAATTGAAGTTCAAAACTAATAATTTAGTTGAAAGCCCCTCCGATATAAATCATATATGGCTTTGTCTAGGGGTGCAAATGAGTCAAGTCGAGCTCAGGCCATGCCGAGCTTAAGCTCAACTTGTCTGGCAAACTGTGAGCTCGAGCTCAACTCATTCAGGTAGCAGCCAGCCCGCGAGCTTGAAATAAAAACTTGGAAGAAGATATTGGTGGTCAGAGGAGGAGGAGAAGCCAGCTCGTGAGCTCAAAAAATAATGCATTGAAATGATTTGTTATAGACTAATCTAGCCAGCTTGTGAGCGAAAGAGCTGAGTTGAGACTAGCTCGAGCTCAAGCTCGTTTAATAAACTATCTCAAGTTTGAGCTTGAGCTCTAGTTCGTGGCTCAATAATATTGAATCATGAGATCTTTAATGAGCCGAGCTCAAGCCTGCTAGTGAGCCGGCATGGCTCATTTGCACCCTTAGATATGCTGATCCCACTAGAATAGTTGTTTAAATATTCTTAACAAAGAAAGTTCTAGTGTATTTTTTCATTGAATCTAGTTTGAAGTGATCTAAGTGCAAAATTGGAAATCCTAAAAAACCTAAAAGAAGTAGTAAATAGAATTAGTAGTAGGAGAAAATGCAAGGAACACTTTGAGTCCCTTAAAGATGACGAGATTGTGCTTCTATGATACTGGTATAACGTTCTCTCTATGCTTTTCCTATGATTTCCCTTACATGATAGTTGACAACCAGAGACATAATCCTCCTTAACCTTGGTTTAGGTCGTAAGAAAAGTTGGAAATCATATTACAGTTAAGACGAACTTAACCATACAATGTTTCCAGCATCCCTTGGATCATCTATCTAGGTTGCAATTCCCTAATGATAATATGTATTATATTAGGCTATCGTGTGTTAACGTACTCATTTCACTAGGCGACAATTAGAAGTTCTATATCACAAAAAATTTTAATAACCTAATTGATCAGATTAGAAAATAAACATATTGATACTTAGTCATAAGAGAACACGTTAAAAATGTATAATGGTCATTGAGCATGTAATTAACACTAAATTACTGATAACTGATCATTTGATTAAAGATATATCACCACTGAAGTAGAAGGATCATATAGACCATATGAGTCTTGGTTATTTTGGTTGATTTTATTATAAAGATGAATATTATTACCAGAACTCTATAAAATTATGATGTTTTTCATGTTTGGTTATCTATATATAGACATTTATTGATATGATAAACATCATTAAGTTAGACCTAGAGTAAAACATGCCTATTCATGTACTAATATTTATTAGAAATGTAATCATTTTGATACGTTAAATTAAGATAATACTCACTCTTAGATGACCTATCATCATGATTCATGAATTTATTTCTTACTGAGGAATGAAGATATATTCGAACAAGTGGGAGAATGATAGTTTTCTCACTTTTAGTAATAATAAAAGTTATGTTCTTATTAATTAAAATGTCTTAAGTGGTCCAATACTATTTAATTAAATAAAAAAATCTTAAAAATAGTTTTGCAGCTATTTTTTCAGTTTTAAAGATTATAAATTCAATATTTTCATTAAATTTCTCTTATGTGTGGAAATAATAATTTAATTAATTAAGACTTTAGTTTCTAAGTCTATTGTTTCTTCAAGGAATATATAAACACCATCCATTAAATTGCAAAACGTGTTTAGAAGATTTCAAAATCAGACGTAAACGAGCTGACTTATGAGCCAAAACTTTGGATTGAATTTTTTTCGAGTTGATTTCGAGCGATACATGAATTGATTCAAATTGACTCTATATTGGCTCATAGCTTTTTTTTTTTTTTTAATTATCTATATAATGCCAAGAAAGAAGGAAAATAACAAGTCACGAGCCAATTTCGAGTTAGAATAGATCCAAATAACTCAACTTGAGCCAGTTAGTTTTTGGGCCTGTTTGCGGCAGCTTATTTGGTGTTGTGGCGTTTTGAAAACGCTCCAGACCTGTTTGGGTAAACTGCGTTTTGACAGCTTATGGCGCTGAAAACAACATTTTCACACTGCACCTATTTAGGTGCGGTGACAACTTTCTGGTTGCTGTCTAAATTTTTCAAAAACATAAAAATTTGTAATAGCTACCGCACCTAGCTTATCAACTGATTATTTTTAATCAGCTTATCAGCAAATTATTCAATAAGCTACGGCTACCCTAAACAAACCCTTAATTTTAGCCGGAGCCGATTCCATGCTAAAATGGATCCAAATAACTTAATTGGAGACAACTTAATTCGATTTTGGGATGGATTGAGCGCAATTCAATTTCGAGCCGGCTAGATTCGAAACTGAATATTGCGAGCCACGAACCGATTTCGAGCCGAGTTGAACTAAGCTCGGCTCGAAATCGGAGGGTCAGCAGATATATGAATGAATGTATGTATTATAAGTTGCTATCAAAGCAAGATGTGAAATCCAAACAGACAGATTGACCTTAATTACTTGGTGAATAAATATTGTGAAAAAATCTAATTGAATCTTAACATCCTCAATAATTCCAAAGCCTTCCTTATTTAATATGTTGGAAAAGAATTAATTCCCAAGAGAAAAAAAAAAGAAAACCCAAAGAAATTGTCATCAATTGAGACACCTCCAAGAGCTGAATATTTTAGAATAAAAGATTAATACCTTCCTTTTGTTTTATAACATTGTTGCTTGGAAAAATGGCCCTTTGATGGTTGAGGTCTTTGTAAGAATTTGCTTTGTTTCTACACACACTATTGGCATCAAAAGTCGTGTTAATTCGATGATCAACCCTATTATATATTTATGTTGAATCCTGAATTGTACTTTGAAATACATGTATCGAGAGTTAGAGCCGGGAGAAAGAGGAAGAGAGAGAAAAAAAGTGTTAGGAAACTAACAGTATACTGGCCGGGAAAAAGTCTGATGACTAAGGTCCCTTTATTCATCTTTTTGTCTCCTACTCATGGAAGCATACTCGCACAATTATAAAAGGAAGGGAACGATTATGGAAACAGCTCTTAATGCAACTAATGTACGTATTTAATACTATATTTGTAATACAAATTGAATTCAAAAAAAACGGTAATCAGTCGGTCGACATGTTTTGGTTTGGTTGACCAAAGCGATGGGCCTCATGGCGGTTGTTTATGCCGAGGTATAAGTGATCGGTCGGCCAGTTGCATTCGACTTTTATAGAACTTCGGTGGTTGGAACCGTAGATAGGTCCACCAGCTAGATTCACTAAAATGGATGTTGGTGGATTTGATTAGTCTCTTGATCTTTCAGATAGCTGGTTATGAATGCCTCGATTGTTGAGCCATCATCTTTAGTCATTTGATTGCTTTGAGATCTAAGCCGACAATTTTTGTGTGTAGATATTATTTCCCTAAATTTTTCTGCTTATTGACAGAGACAGCTACGATAATAACATGAAAATTATTAAACAATCAGTGGCATCAAAATTAAGATTTGATTGAACAATTGACTTCCCTTTGGGTTTCATGCCTAGTTTGCTCTATAAATAGTCATAAACCTGGCATTGCATCCTGTGCCAGCAATTTTTCCAGATAGCTGAGGTACATCATGATTGATACTATGAGCCGGGTTGACGTGGTCCCAAAACTTGCGGGTTTTAGGGTCTCGATCCCTCTAAAGAGGAGGAAAAGTGTGAAGAAAGAAAAACGGTTGAGGCCCGAACCTGGTCAAGTCAACGTAATCGACTCATCCGATGGTGCCTAGGGATGGTAGCCGAAAATGTTTCACCAAGAATGTGCCTTGTGTGAACACGATTGTTGAGGGCTAGCAAGTCTTTCTTGCTAAAAGTGCTGAGGCGAGCGACAAGAGCTGAAGGGAGCGTCAATCATCATCTCTCCTCGGCTGTCATTGCAGAAAGGCGGAGGTATCTCGTCGCAAGAGAGAGAAAATTTTTTGAGCACACTTTCTTCAATAGATGGATTTATGGTACGTAAATGAGTGATGTAAGCCAGTAAACTTTCGTTCTCCCCCTGCCTGATCTAAAGCAAGGTATCTGGATCCTTCCTTGGATCTTTCACATTAGCAAAGTGTACCAGGAAGAGCTTATAGAATTTGAAGGACGGGATGATTCAATATGATAGGTTGTTAAACTATCAGAGCGCAACATCTTTCAGCGTGGCTAGGAATAGCCAACACTTCATGGGCTCATCAATTTGTAGGACTCCGGTCGATGGTTCGAAAGAGGCTAGGTGGTCGGTCGGGTCACTCCTCCGTTATATGAATTGAAGTGAGGAATCCTCAACTTCGCTAGGGGAACAATCTCCGAGATTCATTGAGAGAAGGCATTGCCTATTATCGGTTTGGCGGGAGCTCCCTCTTGGTCTTCTCAATGTCTAGTCATTGGTGAAGACCCCGCACTATCAGTGCGTTGGGAGTCCGCTTGCCCTTCTGTCGGTCGTTCACTGACCTGGTCATTGGGTGTTGGGGGAATGTCTTGGGAAGCTCTCTCAGGGCGAGTTTCTCAAGACTCTGCCTCCCAAGCTGGCGATTGGGCATTCCTTTGTGTTATGGATGCTTGGAGGGCCTCAAATCGATTCATAATTCGCAACACCTGGGTCTCATCCTTTACGTCTCCACACACATCTCTCTATTAAATTCCATGGGCGCTACTTCTCTTTGCACTAATTCTCCTTTGCATTTGCCCTCACTTCTCTTTTGGGTCATGTCCACACTCGTCGTACCACATTGTAGATGTTGAATCTTGAAGTGTCCATCGGAAATACACACCTCGAGAGTTAGAGTCGGGAGAAGGAGAAAGAGAGAGAGAAGAAAAACGTTAAAAAATTCTCAGTTGACAGGCGGGAAAAAAGTTTGCGGACTGATTGCACAAAAAACAGAAAGAGATGAGCGGTTATGTAAACTTCTCTTAATGCAATCAATGTGTCGTTGTATAAGTCGTCGATTGGCCGGTTGCGTTCAATCGTAGATAGGCTCGCCGACCTTGTGTGTGTGCGCGCGCGCGCATGTCTTTATCTCTGTGTGTGTGCACGAGCATGTTCTATGACCTGTTGATAGAGCAACCTCTTTGAAGGTCGTAAGTCCCCTTAGATCACAGGTTCGAATTCCTTGTTGGTGCATTGTCTCCTTAAGGCAGCTGGTACTTGAATTTATTTGCACATCGCATCTTCTCTCATACCTGACGAGAGTTAGCGCATTAAGGGTTGATCAGCTATTCCACGAACTGCCGTCGATCAATCTTATATATATATATATATATATATATATATATATATATATATATATATATATATATATATATATATATATATAGAGAGAGAGAGAGAGAGAGAGAGAGAGAGAGAGAGAGAGAGAGATGTGCTAAGCTCTGACCTGTAGGATGAAAAGCTTCGGTGTAAGTCCGATTCTGCCCGAGTTCGAATCTCGATTGGGTCGAATTAGCGCATAAGATCGGTATTTTTGGGGCAGGATAGACCTTTGTAAACACCGATTCTTTTATATATATATATATATATATATATATATATATATATATATATATATAATTATGTACCATTTGCGTTTTATTTTCACTCATTGCCGGTTTTATTTTTGACAAATTAAAATAACATATAATGAATGGGCTATATTTGAATGAAATAATTAGTCAAGACAATTAGTGAATTTAATGAATCTTAACTCCAATGATTAAGCACTCCTAACCTTTTATATTCAAATTTTTTTATCATTAGTCTATATTTTATTTCCATTAAACCGTTTTTGTTAGACCCGCTCAAGCTTAGTTTATTAATATTATAACTTATAATGGGTCTTAAAATATTAAATCCATATAATTGATCCACATCAATATTTATCTATAAAACTTCCAACTACAAAATAATATTTATTTATTAAAGATTCTCGACACCCAATCACTTACTTTAAGTCAGCCTAAATTATTGCAATATATATATATATATATATATATATATATATATATATATATATATATATATATATATATATATATATATATATATATATATATATAAATTGATCGACAATTGGAGAACGCCGATCAACCCGATAGGTTAAACCGACAGAGGAGCGGACTCCCCTTCCAGTCCGGCGTGTTATTCAGATCCTCCCGTCATGGGTGAAATTCGAACACTGGCCGAAGAACTACACCAAAGCCGCAGCTAATGAATATATATAGATAAAACAACTTCAATAATAAAATGTGTGAAGTGCTAAAATAGTTATAAATTATTTATTTGGCCGTTTTAATCCAAAATTTATAAAAATGTTAAACTAATTCTTATATTTTTGAAATTAGGACTGCAATATTTATCATAGATGACTATTAAAATTTAATTTTAAAATATATTAAGATAATAACAATACTTAGGTGGTGAGGCAGTACTTATCAAGTTGGCCCCACAAATTTTTATAATGACCAATCCCAATCTATTATGGGAGGCTCATTTGACACGTGACGCTCTACTATTAGACTCCGAATGCAAATTAAGTCCAGAATCTGAATGTAATATTCACTCAAATAAAAACGGAAATTTATATACACATCACACAATTCTTATATGATTACATATATAATAATTCTTTTGCGTCATAAATCTACATATAAAAAATTGTAGTTTTAGGTGTTAGAAATTTAAGTCTATGCATGTAAATATGAATGTTTAAGCGTTAAATATGCAAAATATATTAGAATTACACGAGAAAATACTACCGACTAAAGTCACGTCATCATATGCATTGCGTACGCTGTACGTACATAGAGCTTCGTCCAGACAACAACTGCGATGCACCGATCGCGACCGAGAAACAAAAGAAAAAAAATTCCATAATTTCTTAACAAATTAAATATTTTTACATGTCAGCTCCCATACAATTTACATGCAAACGGCCTGCTGCAAAAATAATAATAATAATAATAATAAATATATATAAATATGTATATATAAGTATATATATATATATATATATGGACTATAGTTAATACTTTGTTCATCCATCTCCCCAACAAAACAAGCTTCACCTCAGCACAGCAAAGCGCTAGGGTTACAGAGACATATAACATCATGGCGATGGAGAGAGCAGTGGAAGAGGAGACAAGCTGCAAGCAGAGCACCCATCAAACAACACCAAGGCTGAACTCAGACCTAGATCTCAATGAGGTTGAAGAAGATGAAGAGAGGAAAACTGAAGCAGAGAGCTCAGATAACAATAACACCTGCAACAGCAGCAGCAACGAGTGTGGAGACCAGAGGCAGAAGACAGCAATCGTGAGGCAGTATGTGAAGTCAAAGTTGCCGAGACTGCGTTGGACGGCTGAGCTTCATCACTCCTTTGTTCGTGCGGTTGCTAGGCTTGGAGGACAGGAGAGTAAGTTCTTCCATAAAATTTTCTGAATTGCTGCAAATTTTTCTTATGTTCGGTGTTGGGAATTTAGATGTAGGATGTGAAGTTTATGTTGTTTGGAAATTTTAGTAATTTTGTGCTCGTTCGATGTATTCTTAAGAAGTTTACAGACGTATATTATGTTTGAACTTTCGTGTTTGAATGTGTAGCACGTTATCTATACATGAAAAGATGAATTTGACTGTTAAAAAGTTGATAATTAGTACTATTTTTTTGATGTGAGATGAAGGATTGAGTGGCGTTATATGTGTAAAAATGAAAATTTTGATGTGAAATACATAAATACATAAGAATTCAGAGCTACGTATGTAAATGCCCCAATATTTTTTCGCTTGGAAAAATTGTAATTTATATATGAAATCTAGTATTCGGGTGATGTTTTTGAACTGACGAACTGATGTATTTACGTCTGTCACGATCAAAACTGCTGAAAAGAAGAGTTGTGATTTTGTCATGTAATTTGATATTTGAATGGGAATTTGAAGAATGGATGAAAGAGGGCGTTGGATTTGTAAATAGCAAAACTTAAATATTTGATGATTTTTTTAACAAGATATTTAGTAAGATTTTTATTTATTTATGTATATAGATGACAATATATAGAAATTTGAAATATTCATAGGCTTAATTTATTTTATTTTTGTGTAAACAGACTGAATATTTGTCATATTTTGGATGCAGGAGCAACACCAAAGCTAGTTCTTCAGATGATGAATGTGAGAGGGATAAGTATTGCACAAGTAAAAAGCCATTTGCAGGTAAATTTATAAATAATTATTTATTTTGTCTGAAATATTTTACAATTATATCCATTTTTAATGATTCAGTAAGCCTTCCTCTTCTGCTGCTCATCAGATGTACAGAAGCAAGAAGCTTGATGATTTTGGGCAGGAGAAGTTCACCTTTTCTTCAGGCATGTGGCTTTGATTTTATTCTAATAATCTATTCCTTAATTACATGAATAATCAATTGCAAATCCTTAATTCTGAATGTAATTAGAGACACTAATTAGAGTTTCATTCATGCATTTTGTTGGTCATCAGATTTACTTTTATGTCTTTGTTTATGATTTGTTGGCAGCTCATTATTTAATAAATAAGTTCAAATTGCATTTTATACATATAGATATATAGGGCAATTGTATACATACCACTAGGACTGTCAAGAAAGCTCGTTGTTCGTGAACAGTTCTTGTTTGACTTGTTCATTAAGTAAATGAGCTGAACACCAATAATTTTTTAAGCTCGATAATAAACGAGCCGAACACGAACACATTTTAACTCAAAATAATAAAATTATATAATTATTTATATATTAATATATTATATATCTACATTTAAATCATAAAAGCGCACGGGGTAATGTGATTTTGTGTTTTCTCTTGCATAGATGTAATCCAGGTTCGAATACAACACTTTACATCGATTTTTATAATTAATTTTAATGAGCCAATTTTCAGCCGAACACGAACAAAAATATCTAAATCAAGCCGAACACGAATACACTATTCACGAGCTAATTGTCAATTTGGAATACAAACAATTTCGAATGAGCCGAACACGAGCCAAGTCGAGCTCTCGTTTACAGCCCTATATACCACCTAATTCTTCTTTATTCACCTATACTTTATTATTTTTATATTTATACCACTCAAATCTCTTATATCGCATAAATAACATCACTATTTTGACTTTTAAAAAGTAAATTGTACACCTTTTCATCTATATATAAGATGACATGAAAAAACAAAATTTACAATGCCTGACATATAAATTTATATAGTGCCGCATTTCTCAATTTGTTGGCTGGCATCTGCGAGTCAGTTGTAAGTACCCTCAAGTCGGGGGTTTAAACCCCCCTCTGGCCACGATCGGAAGGTGGTACTCGAATGATTAGACATATTAGGGGTGCTCGAGGGCTCGTATAACAGCCTCTAACAATTCTTATATATATAGTAAATATCAAAAAAGGAAATATAAATTGCATGACAATTTGAACCCTAATGAAATTTCCTCAAATTATTGTAACAGCTTATTCTTCATGGGATGATCATTTAAGGAGAGGGAGCTTTCATGATATGTTCTTCCAAAGAGGAGGCTCATACCAACCCTTCAGTCATGACACTCAGAAACATTTGGAATTCAGAAATACAAACTTTAGGTAACTATGTAATTAATCTCATAAAGCATATTTATATGATAATAATTTATACGAAGCACTTAAACTCAAGCTAATTAAAATCAGATTAGACTTAAGCTGATGTGATTAATTTGTGGCTTAAACAGAAGCGAGGAGTGGGGATTCAATCAGCAGAAGATGGGAAGAGATAATTTCAGCTATGATCAGTCAAGAACAGCTCTGCAGAGACAGTACTTACAGAATCTTCCATTAAATTCATCAGAGCCTACTCTTAATCATATTTTTGCTGAGAAAGAAAACAGCAATTACTGCTTCAATAAGGTTAAGGTAATTAATTACATTTCAATTAAATTAAGGAAATTTACATTCATAACAGGCAACTCTTATGCATTTACATACTAAGACCCAAATTAAACTTAATATATTTACATTTATAATATTTTGGTGGTGTAAACTCATGCTTGAAAATGTGTATTTAACTTTATAAAAAAAAATATTTCGATGGTGATATTTTTGACGTGATGTTTAAGGTGTGAACGGTATGTATGTAAATATGAATGTTTATTGCGTCTGGTCAAAAGCTTTTGTGGAGACCGGACGGGATCAGCCAAAAAAAATAAATATATATTTATTTGTTTACGCTCTTCTCGTCCATTCTCGACACCTATGTCCTCCAGACGTAATATCATCTCGTAGAATACATAATAATTCTGTGGTTTTATGTAAGAGCGCCTATTTTTTATGGCAATAATAATTATTTTCATCATGATTGTCTGGTCACAGTCACAAGAACATCAATGGAGTAAGCTTGAAAATATTTTAAAAAGGGAGATCAGAGAAGAAAATTGTACAGACCCCAAGAGGATGAAGCTTACCAGAGATGAAAGCCAAGGAATTCCACAGTTGAAGCTAAGTTTGCCACCAAGCTCATTGCAGCAAATATTGTCTGTTAATAGTTTTGCAGAAGAAGAAGAAGAAGAAGAAGAAGAAGATGAAGAAGAAGAAGAAGAAGAGACTGAGCTCTCACTTTCTCTCTCTCCTCCCTCTTTCAGACCATTAAAGAGATCAGCAATGAGATCTGAGATTGATTTTTTGAACAGAGGAAGCAGGAAGAAATCAACTCTAGGGTTTAGAGCTTCAGAACTCAGCCTGTCAATCAGGGCATTGGAGTGAAGTATTTTCAGTAATTGGTAATCTCACATAAGGTTTAGAGGATAGCAGCAGCCTGAAAGCTAAGGGTTTCAGGGCACTAATATCACCTAAAATCAACCCATTTATGTTCATTATATTTATTGAGAAGAGATTTGTTCATTAGGGTTTTACAGAGGTACATGATTGGATTATTGGTGTCTCAATTTTAGGTGATGCAATAAAAATTTTGTTAGCTACAACTTTTGTGTTTGTAAGTTGAATGAAGTTGTTGATGGAGATGTTAGGGTTAGGGTTAGGGTTAGGGTTAGGGTTAGGGTTAAACGTGTTTTCAATAGAGCTTAATTTCTAGTGCATAAGGGAAGATTAAATATTATAAATCTATATTGGATCTTAAATAAATTATCATAACTTTGTCATTTGAGAGTGATGACAGAGACATCTAGGTTTGAAAATAAGGATTATTCTGCTTGAGTCAAGGCTGAAGGGATAATAATTTTTTAAGATTAATTATATAATTTAGACTGCACTTTGGCCCACCCTGGACATAAAACCTGGTATAAATGTAAAATGGGCATAAAGATAATTACAAATTTATATTGGATCTTAAATAATTTTTTACAATTTTGTCACTTGAGAGTGATGAAAGAGACGCCTAGGCTAGAAAATAAGGATTATTGTGCTTGAGTCATGGCTAAGAGATAATAATTTTTAGGATTAACTAAACTAATTTTTATATAGGTAATTTATAGGTGATGCGTTCTGGAAAATTCGCGGTGGTGGAATAATAGATTATCGTATTAGCGTTGTATGAGAATTCAGTACACACAGAGATGAAAGAAAAATAATCGGTGATGACATCGGAAGTTTTTACGTGGAAACCCGTAAAGTGAAAGAACTACGGGGCATGACCTAGTCATAAAAATATACTATTGATTGATGATTGCACAAATCCCTTGTCCCCCAGAAGGGAAATGGTTACTAGATTTTTCAAAGTTATAATGTCGAATGACAACATCTGATTAGTGTTGCTCAAAGACGATCGGTGCTTGTCAATGGCGGTCGGTAGTGGTCGATGGTAATCGATGGGTGTCTATAACGAACAACGACGGTCAATGGCGGTCGGCGGTGGTCGACATGATCGGCGGTGGTCGACATGATCGGTGGTGATCGACGGAGGTTGGCGGTGGCTGACGACGACGGTCGAGATGGTGTTGGACTTTAGCTCGTTCTCAAAGCTTCAAGTTCTCTCTTAAGGCTTAGGCTCCTCCTCCATGTCAGGGGGTGGAGCTCTATTGTTAGTGTTATTGGTGCAATTAATGCAGAATATGAATAATTTTGATCAGACGGTTCGGAGAGCTTCATTTTATCAGGTGGCGTTTGATGGACATTTGAGTGCATTAACGAGATCAGAATTGAGAAATCTTGAGTTCTTTGGATTCGTCTTGTCGAGACGCTCGATTCAACTATAAACTTTCCAGTTTTGGTTTTTGTTTGACCTTCCAAATGTGTCCAGAAATCTTTCAAGTGTAGTTTAATGACTTGATCTGGGCTTGATTTGAGTCGGATTTGACTAGTTTTTATATCATTAAGTTCGTCTCATTGAGCTGGTCATTTTGACTATAAGTTTTCTGAAATTTGCCTAACTCTTAATTGAAGTTTAAATATTTCTTGCTCAAGAGATTACCACGAGATTTGAGTCATGCCTCGAGATTCGTGCCGGATAATGAAAATTTGTTGTTGGAGTATCAATAGGAAAATTTACAGGCATACCACAATTCCTTTTTATTTATAGATCTAACACATAAAATTTGATATTTATATTTGTAACAGTTTGACATCACGAACTTATATCCACGTAAATGTCTACTTCACTTTTAAAATGTTAATATTAGTGATAAATTGATATTTTTTGATATGGTATTAAAGATTAGAGTGTTATGTATATAAATATGTAAGTTTTAGGGTTAAGTATGTAAATACATAAGAATTGTGTGGTAAGTATGCAAATGACCCTAAATTATATTAGGCACTATATTATACTAAATTACAAAGAATATAAGGGAAGATTTACATACCTACCACTTAATTCATATGTTACATGTCTCATCTAAACTTCAACTTCTACATATGTGCCGACCGATCTATGCATGAAAGTGTGTATTTCGAATTTAAAAGTAAAAATAGTGATTTTTTGGATGTTACGTGAAAGAACTCAGTGGTATAAATATAAAAAGTAAAATTTAGATTTATATATGCAAATACATAATAATTGAGTAGTTATATACAACCACCATAATTATTGCCTTAATTTTACAATAATATTAGCAGAACACTCTGCCTTAATTATTGCCTTAATTTTATAATAAAAGCAATAATATATATCTCTGTTAAAATTGGATTAAAATTAGAATTTAGCCGCACATGGATTAAAATCTTAGTAGAATGATAATATTTTCATCTAGTTGATGTTAGATTACCCTATTAAACTTATTTAAAGAAAAAAGAATTCTAGAACTTTTTCTGGTAGCCTTTTATGAGCACCTCTTCGAGTATAATAATAATATAATATCTAGAAAATTACAAAGAACTCAATCTAGAAATCATAATATAAAGAATGCGGAATTACGGGAATATCCTGTAAATGAAGAAGATCTAAATAAATGGATTATTCTAAAATAGAAAAAACCTTAATATATAAAATTGGAACTTTTGATTTTAAAGGTAAATCATCAATTAAAACTGTTGAACAATCATTAACAATAGATGAACACGAGAAAACAATTTCTTTATTAAATCAAGAAGATTTAAGTAGTTACTTAGAAAATTATAAATATATTCATATAGGTTTAATACAAGTAGCATTTAAACCTCTTACGTTAAGAGGATTAAACGCTTCAATTTTAGCCTGCTTAAGAGATGCAAGGTGCCTTAATTGGGCACAATCTTTAATGGGTGTCATGGAAACTAGCTTATGTCATGGGCCAGTCTTCTTTAACACTTTTCCAAATCTAAGTCTGTCACTTACAGACGTAAATCTCTTTGAAGCAGCTAAAATACAGATTAAACTATATGGGTATGAATTTTTACCTGGATCTGAAACAATAGCAATAATTTATTGAATTCATTTTAAGGTTATGAATACTTTATGTCCGAATATTAAAAATAATATGAGACTGACGGATAGATCTACAATTATAGAAACTAATTTACTAGCTTCAAATATAGCCACGAAATAGGACGATAAAATGGGATGAAGTAAGATTTCCGAATCATGGCAATTGCGATCTGCTATAAATCCTCATCCTGTAATAAATCAGGATGTAGAACAAGTTAGTCAAGATGTTAATGTGGATGTTGTAATAAGATTTAATTCAAGAAGATCAATCACTCTTCCACAAGTATCTTATCCTTCTTCTAATATATCTCAAAATGATTCGGATGAATTTCCATCAATAAATCATAGGATAGATAGAATAAATCTATCAAATAATAATCTATTACACCCAAATAGGGTAGAAAACTTATCTCCTGCAATCGGAAGCCGGTTTTAATTTCAATAATGACTGATTTAAAACAAGTTGCTAAAAAGCAAATCGAACGAACTTTAATCAACAATTATTTAGAACCAAAATATGAATCGTTTAGAAATTGGTATCGTAGTTATACTACAGAAGATGATAGGAGAAAAATTTCTGAAATTTACTTTGAAGAAAATGAAAAAAGATTTTATGAAGGGAAAGATTTTCTTTCATTTTTGACCTGGTTTAGCAATCATATAACCAAAAAATTAGAAGATGAATTAGATATGTTAACCAGGAAATGGAAAGTCAATTCGGGAGAAATAGTAGAATCCATTTATCCTCCATTGTCCTCTACAATATTAGATTTAGATAATAGAAATCCAAATTTCGAATTAAATGCTTTTGGAAAAACTTTAGAAACAAATACCACCAAAGATTTTATTGGTGTAATTAAAAAATTGAATTTTACAAATACAAATATATCTTTAATTTCTCATCACCTAATGAAATTAGAAAATAAAATTGATCAACTTATTTTCTCTTTAAATCAAAAAGAAGAGAAAGCAAGTCCGATAATTATCTCTTCGGCTCTGTATACTGACACACCTCCAAGTCCTAATTTCCACTTAGGACCTTCGGCTCGAGATTTTGAAGAATTAATTAAGAATATAAAAGGAACTAAAATTGCTACATTAAATAAAGAAGAGCGATTAACGAATCAATACTGAAAATTCGATAATGAAAAAATTAAAATTGAACAAATCGAAGAACAATTTCAAAATGATAATTCGAATTAGAAATATTTAAAATACATAAATTAAAAAGCAATAAAGCCTCATCTTCATATCAAACTCGGCGAGACGAGTCGTTACTTACTATCCTCGACCTACTCCTGCGGATATTTTATATGAAGAAGATAACAATAAATATCGAAATGATTATAATCCATCAAATATTTATGAATGGGACATTGATGGCATGACGGATCGCCAAATACAAATTGTATTACGGAGAATGATGATTTATGCCTCGATTGCACAGAGTCATAATAATCGTGCTTCACCAAATAGTAACCCAACTAACTTGTGGGTTTTGCGGCCTTCTCGAAAGCTGGTGGGATAATTATTTAACTCAACAACAACGAGAAGAATTTTTAAGTCCTACTGATAATAGGAAATCCTAATCGAAAATACGATGCTGTTTATAAATTAATTATTAATATTTTACAACATTTTACGGCACCTGTATATCGAAAATGGAGAACAAATTCGTTCTCTTTTACAAAAATTAAGATGTCCTACTTTGACACATTTTCGTTGGTATAAAGATGTCTTTCTAATAAGAGTAATGTCTCTACCAGATGCTAATAGTACGCACTGGAAACAAAAATTTATAGAAGGATTACCTAATCTTTTTGCCGATAAAGTAAAAAGACAATTACAAGATATTAATATAAAATGTATTCCATATGAAAATTTGACATATGGACAACTAATTAATACCTGTGTACAAGAAGGCTTAGCCTTATGTACAGATCTCAAATTGAGATATCAGATTAAAAAGGAAAGGTTAACAGAAAGAAAACAATTAGGTGCTTTCTGTGAACAATTTGCTTATGATATTCCTAAATTTCCTAAAGAAAAAGAAAAATCTTTTCATAAAAAGAAGAAATATCATAAGCAACGCTCTGAAAAATATTCAGAGAAAAGGTCAAAAAAATTCTCATAAGAAAAATAGAAATAAAGAAATCGGAGAAATAAAATGCTTATAAATGTGGCAAAGACCAGCACTATGCAAATAAATGCATAGTTAAAAAGAAAATAAATGAGCTTAATATTGATGAAAATATTAAGCAATCTATTTTCAAAATTATATTAAACTCATCTCCTGAAAATTCGGAGACGTCTGACAATTTAGACGATATTGAGGACAATTCCTCTTATTCATCAGAATTTGATGAAAATAATTGCACAGAATCTGAGTGCAAATGTAATAATGAAAATTATTACAAATCCATAGTCGAAATGAACGGCTTATTTACTTTATCTTCTTTGATGAAAGAAGAGATACTTAAAATAACATCCCAAATTAAGGATGAAAAGACTCGAAATAAAATGTTAAAGATAATTATTGAGTCTAGAGGAGAATCTTCCTCTTCTAATACTATTCCTTTTCAAGGATATTCGATGAAAGAAGCTTTAAATAAAGCTTTAGTTTTAAATGCGATAGTAGACCTACTACTATTAATGATTTAAAAAATGAAGTTAATATTTTAAAATCTGAAATGAATATTTTTCGAAAAAATCAAGAAAAAATAAATAATAGATTATTAAAATTAGAAATAAATAATATTAAACCTACTGAAATAATAGCAGAAAGAGATAACATTTTAGAACAATCTTTTTTAAATTCCTTACAAAAAGCTATTATGCATAAATGGTTTATAACCATTACTTTAAATATAAATAGAGAATATATATTATCTAATCTTACTGCTCTTGTTGATAGCGGAGCAGATATGAATTGTAGAGGGAATAATACCTTCAAAATATTTTGAGAAAACCACGCAGCAGTTAACTTTTGCGTCTGGAAATAAAATGGAAATTAAATATAAAATCTCTTCTGCTAATATTTGCAAAAATGATATTTGCATTAATACTCCTTTTTATTAGTTAAAAATTTAACTCAACATATTATTTTAGGAACTCCATTCCTTTATAAAATTATGCCAATTAATAAGATTGATAATACTGGCATCTATTCTAATAAATTTGGAAAAATAATTATTTTTGAATTTATAACAAATCCTACAGAAATTATTTTAAATGAAATAAATAAATTCAAGTTAAAACAAAATCAAATTAATTTCTTACAAGAAGAAATTACTTTGTTAAGTATAGAAGAAAAATTAAAAAATAATTTCATAAAAGAAAAAATTTCTACTTTACATAAAAATATGTTAGACGAAGTTTGCGGTGAAAATCCAGCCGCTTTTTGGAATAGAAAAAAACACTGTATTACTTTAGCATACATCGATAATTTTGATGAAAGAAATATCAAGACAAAGGCACGGCCTTGTCAGATGAATCAAGAATACTTAAAAATTTGTAAAGAAGAAATTAATGAACTTCTAAATAAAAAATTAATAAGAAAATCTAGCTCACCTTGGAGTCATCTTGCGTTCTATGTTATGAATAATGCGGAAAAAGAAAGAAATAAACCTAGATTAGTTATTAATTACAAACCTTTAAATGAAGTTTTAAAATGGATTAGATATCCTATACCGAATAAAAGAGACTTACTTAATCGTCTAAGTAAATCTCTAATATTTTCAAAATTTGATTTAAAATGCGGATACTTGCGATTCAAATTTTTGAATCAGATAGATATAAAACGACCTTTACTGTTCCATTTGGTCATTATGAATGGAACGTTATGCCCTTTGGATTAAAAAATGCTCCTTCTGAATTTCAAAAAATTATGAATGAAATTTTTAATCCGTATTCTGATTACATATTAGTATATATTGATGATGTACTCGTTTTCTCTAAATCAATAGAGGAACATTTTAAACATTTGCAGACATTTCAATGGCTTGTCAAAAATAATGGGCTAGTAATCTCTGCGCCCAAAATCAAATTATTTCAAACCGAAATAAGGTTTTTAGGACATAATATTGTCCGGAATACAATTATTCCAATTGAGAGAAGCATAGAATTTGCTTCTAAATTTCCGAATGAAATCATTGACATCCGTCAATTACAGAGATTTCTGGGTTCGCTCAATTATGTAGCGGACTATTATAAAAATCTTGCTTTAGATGCTTGCTATTCTTTATAATAGATTAAAGAAACATCATAATCCATGGACAGAAAATCATACTAAAGCTGTCCGATTAATTAAGCAAAAGGTAAAAATGTTTCCTTGTTTACATATTGCGGATCCGTCTCTCCACTAAAATAGTAGAGACGGATGCATCTAATCTTGGTTACGGAGGAATCTTAAAGCAAAAAGCTTTCGATGCCGAACAATTAGTTCGCTTTACATCCGGCAAGTGGAATACCACTCAAGAAAAATATTCGACCATCGAAAGAAATGCTTTACGTAGTTAAATGCATTACCAAATTTCAAGATGATTTATTAAATCGAAATTTTTATTACGAATTGATTGCGGTTCAATTAAGTATATACTACTAAAAGACGTAAAAAACCTTGTTTCTAAACAAATCTTTGCCGATTGGCAAGCGCATGATTATCTTGTTTTGAATTTGATATAGAATATATTGCGGGAAATACTAATTCTTTACCGACTTTCTCACTCGTGAATTTTTGCGGGGAGAAAGACGAGGAGGGGTGGATAACCCCTCATACACGTAATCGAATGATACCCTATAGGGGTAGCCCCACTTTTCGAGGGGAGAGGTAGAGGTCGACCTAATGTGACCCCACGAAAATTTATTGATTTAAAGCAATATTTATATGGTAGCCCAATGGCCTCTACATCCAATCGATCTCACGATTTACAAATTCGAGATGTCACGGAATTCGTGCAAAAATCTTCAAGAGAGAAAATCCTCGAAATTAATCTAGAGGATTATGAAATTAATGATCCTTGGAAAATCCAAGAAAGATACTTAGGCACAATTGCTTACCCACAAGATCATCTTGATATGGAATCATATGAGGCAATCCTCATTTCATTACAATGTGTTGAAATTCAACACAATTATAATGAACCCAATAAATCGCATTTTGCATCACAAGGATTGGGGTTTAACTCCTTATCAATCCAAACAAATTGAATTTATGCATCCTATATCTAAACAAAAGAAAATATTCTTTTGTAATTATTGGACTTATGTTCAAGTTATGAATCATGCATTTTACTTATTAATCCAAGGCATAAGCATTCACGGCTATTTGTGCTAATGCTCGAAATTTTAAATAAAGAAATACCAAATTGGTTTTTAAAATGGTGGGATAAATTCGGAACCACCAATGAAATCCTTCCAGAATCTATCAATAATTTATATCCAGCATGGGTGAATTCATCTCCACAGCTCGGCAAAATAAAAAATGAATTCTTAGCCGAAGGAATGTGTGAATTACTATTCTTTTGCCAGGCACAAATTCCATGGATCTTCGCCTGGAATCTATGCATTCAATCAGATGAGCTCAACACTAGATGTACTATGGAGGAATTTCTTTATCAAGTGGTGGTCCGCGATTATTATTGATGACAAAGTAATTCAAATTAATAAAGTCATCACATCTAATGGAAAAGATGATCGAAAAAGGAACTCGGGGAGTTCTCTCTAAAATAAATCCATGATCAAATTAGAAGAAAATATCCTCGAGAATCTCCTGAACAAATTAAAAGAAGAATTCGAAAATTTATCGAAAACGAGATGAAAGAATTATTTGAAAATGACATGCCGATCTCAAATCGAGGATCAGATGAAGATGAAGAGAGGTGGGAACAAATGGTGACCCGCCTCGGTTCGAATTAATGACAGAGGAAGAAAAGTCAACATAAATGGGCCCCACTGGGGTCACCTCAGAAGAAAATTAAGGCAATAATTATGGTGGTTGTAATAGTATTCTGAAATAATTTTCTGCTTTATGTCACATCCAACGGATGTGTTATCTTTTGATTAATTATATTGTAAGTGTTTTGAAGTCCGCCCTCTGCTATAAATAAGGGCGTTGTATCTTTGTTCAAGTGTGCGAGTTTCATTAGAGTTTCCTCGATGTAAAATAAAGAGTACGTGAATTGTTCTCTTCAAGTCCGGTGTTCTGTAAGTTTTTAAGTTTTTATAAAAGTTTTATATATATTTCTGGGTTCGCTCAATTATACAGAGTTTTTAAGTTTTCAAGTCCGGATGTCAATGATTTCATCTGGAAATTTAGAAGCAAATTCTATGCTTCTCTCAATTGGAATAATTGTATTCCGGACAATATTATGTCCTAAAAACCTTATTTCGGTTTGAAATAATTTGATTTTGGGATGAGAGATTACTAGCTTCATTATTTTTGACAAGCCATTGAAATGTCTGCAAATGTTTAAAATGTTCCTCTATTGATTTAGAGAAAACGAGTACATCATCAATATATACTAATATGTAATCAGAATACGGATTAAAAATTTCATTCATAATTTTTTGAAATTCAGAAGGAGCATTTTTAATCCAAAGGGCATAACGTTCCAATTCATAATGACCAAATGGAACGAGTAAAAGGCTTGTTTTATATCTATCCGATTCAAAAATTTGAATCTGCTAGATATCCGAGATTTTAAATCAAATTTTGAAAATATTAGAGATTTACTTAGACGATTAAGTAAGTCTCTTTTATTCGGTATAGGATATCTAATCCATTTTAAAACTTCATTTAAAGGTTTGTAATTAATAACTAATCTAGGTTTATTTCTTTCTTTTTCTGCATTATTCATAACATAGAATGCAGTACAGCTCCATTTTAAAAAAATTTCCTTCTCGGCAAATTCAAAGAGTCATGATTTAAAAAATCGGATTGGATTGATCGATTTGAGATAGTCAACCATGAACCTATCATTTGATATGCTCGTTATAGTCTCAAAATCATTTATGCATAGAACCTGAACTAAATTGGTCATAACCGAAATTAAACTGTCGAACCGATAAACCAATTCAGTTCAAATATTAACTAAGTTTAGTCTTTTGGTTTTGATTGACTAGAAATAATATATTTAAATTAAATTTGAGAAAAAAATACCGTAACTCAAAATTTTGATTTTAAATATAGTTCAAAATATTAAAGTAAAATATATTAAATTAAAATATTATTTATTGAATCAATAAAAATATTATTTTTAAAATTATATTAAAATAATTTAAATATTTACTATTTCAACCCATTTAATCTTCCCTTAAACCCCTTCTTAAACCAGTGCTTAAACCATTAATCTTTGAACTGGTCATTCTCCTTTTTCAATGTATAGTCAAATTTTCACAACATTGACATTAATAATAAAGTATTTGTTATTATATTTTGGATTAAGGTTTGAGGTAATTGTGAGGCTAACTAAACATTAAGGAATTGATTAACAAGCTAATTAAGTGTTTAATGGCTGCCACTTGTTGCATATAATCATCTTTATTATGACCTAAACTTTAATTAGACACTCATCTTTATTTGATATAATTATCATAAATATATTTTTGGATGATTTACATATATAACTCTCAATTCCTATGTATTTATGTATAGAATATCTAAAACTCAATTTTTAAAAATTTTGAAGGAGAGAAGATATTTCAAAATAATTTCAAATTACATTAAAATAACACTGAAAATAAGATGGGGAAAAGTTTAATTTTGGACAATACAAGTTTATCTTCTTCGGCGTAGTTGAATGACGTCTGATACAAAAGTATATCTTGAAGGTGCTCGAAGTGATCGTTCTCATAGCTAATATTCCTCTTCATTTTTTTCTATCTCTGATTTAGTTGATGCGTCAACGGGAGTCTCTTGTCAGGTCAACTATTATTTACTTACGATATAAATTGAAGGTCCATCGAAATTAGGTCTAGTATTAAATTGTAAATCAAAGTGGCCACCCTCAGAAATAGCCAGTTATGAAGCACGATATGTATCCTCTCATGACGTCGAAGATCTTGTATATGCCAAGGGGTCGGGATAAGTATGCTCATGTGGCATGTCAATTGTGGATCTTTGCACAGTGCCTGCAAAAGATCAACTTGGAGAATCTACAATTGATCTTCCTGAAATGATAGCTGGTTGCTGTCGTGGAATCGTAAAAGTTTATCTTCGTTGGCTTTGGAATCCTTAATATGATACGTGAAGCTTACATTGGGAAACACACTCTGTTGGTTTGTTGAACGTTCTATAATCAATATAAAGTGATTGATCTGCTCTAATAGAAACCTTAGTAATTTCATTGTAACTTTGTTACATAGGACTAGTTTTTTCATCATGCACACGTGCATCTCTTTGCAATGTTCTTTCATCATATATAGTAGTACACCTGCAAAACTTCATCATTAATTCTGTCAAGATGAGGTATGGTGAAAAAATATAGATTGAATATAAAATTATATGCGAACCATCAATCTCTCTCCAAGTAACTTAGAGTGACAACTATCATATGGTTAAACAGAAGACCTTTTAAGTAAAATGTTGCCCACAGGTTATAGCATTATATGTGTTAGTTATGCACTTCTATCTCCTGAGGGTGAGTTTAATTGTATTATGACGGCCCGTTGCTTGTACATGACTGAATATAATTTTGATAATAATGCATTTAATATATGTCTAGTTTGCATCAATCATCCATATACATCTCATTTCTAAAAATTTTTTTTGAAATCATTTTGCATGAATTTATGTTTTGGTCCCTATTTAAAATCTTTTTGCATGAGTTTCATGCTACAAAATATTATATTATACTAGTTTCTTTTACAAATTTGTCCAAAAGTGTATTGCACTTTTTAAAAGCCAAAATGGTGATATGTTTTGATGATATGAAAATCTTGGGGGGTATATATGTAAAAATTAAGGCTTCCGTGTTAGATGTGTAAATACATAAGAATTTGGTGGTGTTTATGTAAACTCCGTCAAATTTAGTCTCATGGAAGCCATCCTTGATGGGTGGAGGCCCGTTAGAGGAACAAAGTTGGACCAAATAAACTAATTTTGAGGGCTGTTATGGGCCATTTTTGACTAATGGGCCTAAGTTGTTCAAGTTTTCACTGAAGTTCCCTTTGGAGTGGTTTATTTGGTGTATTGGCGTTTTCAAAACGAACCCGATCTGTTTGGGTAATCTATGTTTTGGCAGCTTATGCGTGAAAATGTTAAAACCGACACTTTCTGGCTGCAGTTTGTCTTTTTCAAAAAAATAAAAAATTATAATAGTCACCGCACCTAACTTATCAACAGATTATTCAATAAGGTGCAACTATCCCAAACAGACCCTAAATATGATTCGATTTGTCTCATTTAATTGTTGATCGTACTATTTTAAGCTTATATAGTTAATGATTTAGATATATCAAAGTATTTAGAGCTGCATAGCAATTTTTATTTTAAACCATTGTACACTAAGCTTTTTGCCAAAATTTTTGCCCTATGAATTATTAAGATATCAATAGTTTTCCACATTTATTGGGCATTTTATAATTTTAAAAAAGGAAGATTTACATAAATACAACATTATTAATTCTTATGTATTTACATACATACAGCATAATTAATTCCTATATATATATATATATATATATATATATATATATATATATATATATATATATATATATGTTTGTATTATTATTATTTTTATTATATATGAATTCAAACTGAAACTCGTTTATTAAATGAGCTCGAGCTCATCCTGACTCGGCTCGTTGGCTTTTATTAAATGAGCTCGAGCTCATCCTGACTCGGCTTGTTGGCTCGTGAGATGACTCAATTAGCCTATCTCTAATCATTTCGATGCATTTTTGGGTTACTTGTTGCTACATCTTTCCTCTCCTCCTCCGACGACCACCAATATCTTCTCCAGTGAGCTCATATAAAAATTGAATTTTTAGTTTTAAGTTCGCGAGTTGGCTGCTACCACTGTAAGTTGAGCTCAAGCTCATAATTTGGCACACGAGCCGAGCTGCTACCACTGTAAGTTGGGCTCAAGCTCACAATTTGGCAGAGGAGCCGAGCTCGATACAGGCATGGCTTGAGTTCGACTCGATTACACCCCTAATATATATATATATATATATATATATATATATATATATATATATATATATATATATATATATATATATATATATATATTAAGAATTGAATTTAACATTAATTTAATAATAACAAACCTTTAATTGAATGAAAATTAGGAGGTGATTAAGAATCTCAAAATAGAAAGGAAAAGATAATCAAATAATTTAAAACGAGCTTAATAAAGTAATTCTCATTGATTGAATACGGTCAAAATTAAAAATAAAAAAATAAAAAAAATATATTAAAATAGAAAAATTTCAGGAGTCAAAAAGAAGAAGTCCGAGGTTTAGCTAGAGATAAAAAATTAGTCTCATAATTTATTTCTAATAATAAAATACTAAAAATCTTTCTTGATTGGATTTTGAGATATTATATTCGAGAAGAGATTAATTAAATTAGGATTGTTTAATTTATAATTTTAATTAAATTGTATTTATCTTTGGTAACTATATTTATTTGTCGATAGTAGACATTAAGTGATTTGAGATTCATTGGGTTAGAGGAGTATTGATTAATAAAATGCTTAATAAAACTCTAAGTTATCATTAATTAAAAAAATTCAGCTTTTTAATGATATTTTCACACTTTAAATAAAAATTATTTATGATATTGATGTGTATTGGAACTTTTTTCTGTTCACGTCAAAGCCTAAGCCGAACTCCACCTGTCGCAACTCCTCCTGCGGCGAACTTGCGAACTATGTTTTGCCTCTGTCGCAAAATCACCTGTCACAAACCTGCGAACTTCGCTGGCCAAGCTCTTTTGTTCGCAAAACCAGGTTCTTATTCACCTGAACCAAAACTCCACCAGTTGTAAAATCACCTGCAACAAACTTATGAACTCAGCTGGTCAAACACCTTTGTTCGCAAAACATGGTTCCTATTCAGCGGAACCAAACTCCACCTAGTACAAAATCATCTACAACAAACTTGCGAACTCAGCTAGCCAAACTCTTATGTTCGCAAAACATGGTTTCTATTAAGCAGAACTAAACTCCACATGTCGCAAATCCTCATGCGACAAACTGGTGAATTTGCTGGATCCACCTGTTGCAAACTCTCATGCTACAAATTGATGAATTTTGTTGACTCTACTTGTCGCAAATCTTCATGCGACAAACTGACGAATTTCACTGGCTCCACCTGTCGCAAATCCTCATGTGACAAACTGTACCTTGCCAAACCGTGAAACTGTATCTCGCTAAACCACGAAAATGTTCCTCATCAAACACCGAACTGTCGCGCTGCTCTGTCTCCTCTGCTCGTGTGGAACCTATGGAAGCCTGTTGTATTCGCTGAACTGTTCTTGCTCGCCGCTCTTGATCGAAATGACAAACTGTTCCTCTGATCTGTTCTTGTGATTGAATTGTTATTTGCGAATGCTTCCCTTGCCGAACTCCTCGGTAAACTTCTCCGCGTCTGTTGAATTCCTCAGTTAAATTTTCAAACTTGCTGAAATAAAAAATTTCTTGCTCAAAATCTTTCCAAATAATTTCTTTTCCAGCAATCTTCTCTTAATTAAGAATTTCTCTTAATTAAGATTTCAAAAAAAATTATTTTTCTTTTCCGCAGACCAGAAATTTTCTTTTTCAGCAGACAGTCCAAAAATTTATTTTCCCAGCAGAAATGTTTGAAATATTTTCAATTAAATATTTCCCTTGATTTTGCTTCTAGGAATTCGATTCCCTTAATTAAGCCTTTAATTAAATATTTATCTTAATTAAGTTTTCCAGAATTTCTTCTCCAGCAATCTTACCTTAATTAAGAATGTGTCTTAATTAACTTTCCGATAAATGTAGTTTTCTTCTCTAAGAATAAAAATTGACAATCCCACCAGAAATTAATTAATTTCCATATTAAGGCCTTTCAGGAATTTTCTTTTCTCTGCGGCAGAAATTTCCTAATTGAGTGAGAATATTCCTTCTGCTAGGAATCTGAGATCCCCTATCTTCTCCGCCTCCAGCGCTGGACTCTTCCGCAGCGCTTCTCGCGAACACCGGGCTCCTTCGCTGCAGGCCCTGCTCGAACAGCTATCTGCTTCGCCCGATTTGTCGTGAACCTCGACGAGCCTAAGCCCTTCGCGCGAACACCTCGGACGACCTTCTGATTCGCGAACAACCTGCTTCCCACGATCCAGCTTCGCGAAATCCCTGAAGGTTGCTACGATTCATGTGAAGCCTACCGGAAGAAGAACGCCTCCAGATGTTGGCCCCTCCTGTTCCCAGATTCTCACTGAACTGCTCCTGCGACGAATATCACGCCACTGTCTGTTACGCGCGCATCTTGTTACAGAACTGACGAACTCCACCTGCGTCGCACGAACCTGCGACGTTCCTCCTGCAGCACATCGCCAAACTCCAGAACCTGCTCCTGTCCGGATCCAGAATTCCTCCTGCGGCACTCTGCGAAGTTATCACGCCGGAACCATGTTTTATGTGATGTATTTTATATTGAACTTATATTTATATGATTATTTTGAGATGAGAATTTTGGGTTAATGTTTATCTTGACTTCTCTTATGGCATTGTGTTCCAAAAATAACATTAAAATTTATCATTGGATTGACTGAACAGGAAACACTTTCAAAACTATATTTTCCAAACAATTTAAATCAAACAGTGTTTCTAAATCATCATGACTATAGACAGCACTTCCATAATTGTGTTTTTCAAACAGACCAATTACTTCTGAAACACAACTTCTAAACATCAGATTTTTAACGACATCTTCTCAAACCAGCTTTTCGATAGCCGCAGCCGAAACAAACACACCCTTATTCTAAATGCTATAAATTTAAGGACATTTAAATACACACACAGCTCAAATCTTATGTTTTTAAATATCTAATTCCCAAACTTTATTTTTTATATTTAATTTACAAAAATTAATGAAATATATATATATATATATATATATATATATATATATATTGATTTAAATGATAATGAGTCACACAATTAACGCAAGTATACGTATCGCTCAAGTAATACAGGGCTCTAGTGGTGTCCTGGAATATCAATCCCACAGGGAGGCTTTACTTTTATAGCGTAGCACATAAATCTATTATCGAATCACAGCACAATTGCAAGTAAGTTTACTTCTTAAAATAGAGACAAATAGTTTTAATTACTATTTCTACCAAAGGACGTTCTAAACTCTAACAAATTAAACTAACACTGAGACTAAGAGCTCGTTTGTTAAGGATACAACTTCCATTTCTGCGCTACTTGACTACGTCACTGCAGAAGCATATTCTGGGAAAAGCTAATTTATCATTTGATCTAACTAATGGGAAAACACTGCGAGGCGAGAAAATGATCGAGTATGCTCATTTATTAAAATTGTTTTAAAATTTTGATATATTTATATAAGTATACGAGTATTCTGCAAATGAATTTTTTTAAAAAAATTTATATTTTAAATATACAAACTAATAAATTTAAATTATATTTTTAAATTTTTATATTTTAAATATATATTTACTAGCTTTATTATATCTAGATTATATAGTAAATTATTATTTCAATGTAATAATTCACTATATAGATGAAATTATTTAAGTATATTAACAAAATATTTACATGCTTTATTATAACTTAATTTAATATATTAATAAAATATTTACGAGCTTTTGTTGTATCTAGATTATATAGTGAATTATTGCTTGATGCGATAATTCACTAAATAAATGAAATTATTTAAGTATATTAATAAAATATTTACGAACTTTATTATATCTTAATTTAATTTAATAATAAAATGTTTACAAGCTTGATTAAATTATATTTTCAATAAAATATATATTTGGAATTTTTTTATTTTTTAAATAGATTGTTCGAATTAATAAAACATTTAGGAGCTATAAAAAATACGTAACTAAATAATATATCTACATATTTTAAAAGTATTAAAATTTTTTAATCTATAAAAGTAATCTTTTAGTTTCATATTGTTTAGATATTTATATCTATTAAGAGCATTAAATTTTTTTTATTTTTAAATCATATGTCTTCACGAGATGCGAAAAGAAAACACATCGAAAACGATTACATATCTCGAAAAAGTCATAGAGTTCTACAATGAAAACATATAGTCGCTTTCAAGCACGTGGTAGCAACGATAGAGTGAAAAAAGCTGTAGAATTTATTCCAACAACAACCAACAATATAATAATGTTCACTTTAGTCTTGAGATGCTTGTAACTCCGTGTCACTCCGTCTTCAGTTGTGGTCGTACACTCCACAAGCATCGGCCTCGATGAGAATGCGGTAAAATATCTCGCCATCGGAAGAAACTGCCTTTGCTACGGAATGTTCGAGGACGGGCATAAAACTTTTGGCGAAAGCTATGCGGCTCTCGTGATGCCAAAAGAGATGTCTGCAGCCCACGGTGACATAGCAATCGGCGAGAGGTAGCCGACGTGTTGGAGCTCATGTTTACCTGAAATGCAAGCACATATGTAACTTAATTAATTTGAGTATTAAATGGTCAAACAAAATGAAAATAATCAAGCTAGAGTGTAGAACTGTAAATAATGTGAAGTAAAGTGCCCAACAAGAGTGTAAAAGACATACATTGCACTGGTCAACAAAATCACTCTCCAACTAACAAGCGAGTAATGTCTTCTCGAAGGGCTGCCATTTCGTTTGCACCCTCCCCATCTTTCGTGCAAATTGCTGCACTGTTGTTCTCCTCCCTTGGTGGAGACTGTTCAATGCGGTCCTCAAAACCTTCGGCGTAGCAGCCTCGTCATTTTGATCGGCATGGTCGAAATCGACATCAGCTCGAGTTGGATGCCGCCTGATATAGTTATGCAGGGCCATAGTTGCCAACACTATCTGCGCTTGTTTGGGGAATAGATAAGGTGGCATATCTTGAATAATGACCCATTTCTTCTTCCAAACTTCAAATTTTCTCTCAATAACTCCTCGCAAGGATGAATGTCTCTTATTAAACAACTTCTTTCTCGTTCTTGTGTGATTACTAGCTCTTTCAAAATCTGGAATATGATATCTTGTATCAGGATAGGGTTTAAGATACCCCCTCTGCATTGGGTAACCAGCATCTACCAAATAATACTTGCCTGTAATGATAGAAAATTTAGTAAGGTATGTGACCAAAAATATCAAATTTTTATATTACAAATGATCTTACCGTGCGGTGGGTGAGAAAAATTGTAGTCCGGCTTTCTTGTTGCAATTTTAAAGATTCTACTATCATGTGCGCTGCCCTCCCATCCAGCCAATGCAAATGTAAAACACATGTTGAAATCACAAACAACCATTATATTTTGAGTTGTCCTCCCAGACCGGCCGATAAAAGCAACTTTCTCGTTATCTGGTACTATAGCATGAACGTGTGTTTCATCGATTGAGCCGATGCAATCCTTTAGAAACAGAAAAAATTATTTCAAAATGCAATCCATTAATAAATTATTCTAGTAAACATTTGTACCTTGAAATATGGCATATATCGGTCATCGTTAAGAATCTCTGTAGGGATCCTTGCAAAAGTCGGATCAGTTGGTTTTATTATGTCTTTTCCTAGACTCACAAGAGAAGTCAAACCAACTGAGAAATATCGGCTTATTGTTTCCGACGAATGCTGGAATCGTTCCATGGCTCCCTGCATTGACTCATTCTGTGATAGTATGTAGAGTGTGATGCCCAATACTTCACGGCCTGTTGTCCTTGAAGACCCATGAAATCCATGAAATGTTGTTAGGTCTACTAGCAAATCTCTGAAAACATCATGTGACATGCGGAAGATGTTACGAAATCTCGTTGGGTGTCCTGAAATCATTTCACCCATCCATTTTCTCCGATACGAGATGAAGTGTAACAAGGTTCACGATCGACGTACGTATTATAATATTGCAGCATTATATTTATTGATGCATTTCTCCTATGGCGTCGGACTTCCTCCGGATTCATGACGGTATAAATTGCACCTTTAGATTAAACAAGTTATTTTCTATAGAAATCAACAACTAACTAAAAGAGGCAAATGAATAAACTATACTTAGAAAGAAAATAACTCAAGCATTCCACAATTCAAATAGAAATTGTCCAAACAACAACATCACTAACAGTACTAATGATAGATGAAATAAAATCATCAGTTCCATATCAAATCACAAGGTGCGACGGTTATAATAATAGCGTATGTATTCGACTCATAGCTCTCTGTCAACTGCAATGAAGAAGTCTCGGTGGAGAGAGTCCCGAAGGAGGTCGATAGCAAAGAAGAAAAGATCACGATCCCCTATAATGTCTGGGTCTTCCTGTAGAAGACTAACAACCTGCTGGACGTCAGTTTTTTGAACTCTGTGTGGAGCATCATTTGTTGATTCCACAAGTAGTGAGAGCTGATCTTTCATACTTGCAACAGTATTTTTTCTCCTCTTTTCGTTTCGGGGCCACTTCGTACGGTTTGTTGATTGCATTTCAGTTTGTTCGTACACGCGGAGTTCTGCTGAATCGTTTGATAATTCTACGGCGACCTCTTCATGGGTTGTCTCAATCATTATTTGGCTTGGTGCGGTCGAAAATTTCCACGTAGCTACCACCCCACCAAACATTCTATCTAGTTTGTCCTCCAATTCTGGTTCTATCCCAGTTGTTCTGAACTTTTTGGCCGTAGGAAAAATCTGTAACATAAAATTATATTTCATTAGGAGGGTTGAAAACTTAAAATGATTTACATTGCAATTATTAAATGAATGATAGCTTACCGCAAGTCTTTCAGCCCACCATGCATCTAATGCAGCAATTGTTCGCTTCGATGGATCCTAACCCAAGCCTGTAGATCCTTGTTTTAGGTCCTTCCAAAGTTTTCATTCTTTCTTTAGTTGGTCCCATTTATTTTTAAGCTGTAACCTGTCGTAATCCCTGCCTGTCACCTCCCTAAAATTTGTTACAATATTTTGTCAGCCTTCCTTGCTGAAAAAAGAATTTGGTCTATTGCCTTTTTCGACTTCCGCTATGCAGGGATCGCAGAAAATTAATTTTATGTCATTCTCCCAAAGTGCAGGAGTGGCAACTTCTTTGTTCTTATTTGTCATACTATTAATAGGAGACAAATTATCAAAATCTTTAACTATGAAATAGTTCAACAATTATATGCATAACTGGACTAATATGATTTCAATTGCGAAATAATAAAATGAAAATGCTATAAAGACAAAGGAACACAGAAATATATGTGGTTCGGTCAAGTTGACCTACGTCCACGGGAAAGGAGTATTATATCTTCATTAATGAAACTTTTGAACATGTACATAGCTTCTACAAATAGATTCTAAACGACTGACCCCTTTTAACGGGAAGACAGCGGACAATGCTCGACGCACCCATAATAAGTCAAAAACAACTAGTATTTCAAATAATTTCTCTTCCTGCGGCAAATATACATCATGCTCGATAAAGCGTACTTCAATTCTGCACATAACAATTCTATACTCCCAAATATGCTACACTGCACAACACTACAAATATTCATATCAACAAAGCGCAGCTTGCACTACAAAACTGCTATGCACTACAAAATATTCCCAAAGCTTGTACTGATAATCCCAACCTTGGCAATATGAGGCTATTGAACACATGAATCATTTGAAAACTTTCAAACCAAATCATTTCAATCCCATAGCTAAAAATAGATAAGAATTTAAGCAGCTCATGTTTGATTAACAAGCGATAAAGAAAGCCGAAATACGGAAGCTGCAGTTTTACTTGCGATCGCTATATACCCTTCATGTCAATCCCAATGCCCAAATACAGTTCATTACAATCCCAACACTGCATCTAAGTTATAGCCAGAATTCGAGCATAGAAATGCAGTTCTACTGCTATATAAATAGAATTCGGGCTACATTGAACAGATAAGCATCCAAGAGGTTGAGAATGTAATAAGTAATAGCAATCTGCAGAAGTTGCAGGTATGCACAAACAACAACACATGATTAAACAGATAAGCATCCAAGAGGTTGAGAATAATGTTTCACAAAAGGAATAAACAAAATGAAAGAGATTATTTATGCCCTTTTAACGTTCTGGTTAACCATTTCTAATTATTTAAGTGGCATGCATCATTAATTGTGATAGTAGCATCAATGATGTAAGAGTCAATGTTGCATATTTGAGAGTCTAATCAATCATTATTATGAGAAAGAAGTTAAAATAACTTCTTAAACTATAATGTTTCCTGTGAAAGCCACATAGCTTAGGTTTTCCATTGCATCCGTGGTTCACTGTTTCTCTCTGCATATACGTTTTTGGATTAGGATCGATTAATGGAGACGAAACTTGGAGGACTTTTATACAACATTGGTGACGAATCCCTTAATGATCACCAATAAATTAAAAAAGTCCTCTAATCTTGAAAATTAATATCAAAATCAAACTACTCAAATCATTTGGCAAACTCTATCTTCAAAATTATTTGCGTGTTTGTGTTTACCCCAATCATCAAAGCTCTTCAGCCATTTGGGAAGCTTTCTATCCAAACTGGATGCATCCTCATCATTAAGATGATTGGCAATATAGCAGACTGCACTGCACTACAAAACATGATTAATCATTTGAGCACAAATATTCGGTTTCATTACGATCGCTATATACCGTTCATGTCAATCCCAATGCCCAACTACAGTTCATTTCAATCCCTATGCTGCATCTATGTTAAAGGCAGAATTCGAGCAAAGGTAAGCATAGAACTGCAATTCTACTGCTATATAAATAGAATTCGGGCTAAATTGAACCAAATCAATAAGTAATAAGTAATAGCAATCTGCATAAGTTGACTGCATTCTGTATCAATTCAACCAGCATAGACCCAAGTAATGAGTAATAGCAATCTGCAGAAGTTGAACATTTTGTAATAGCAATAAAATGTAATAAGTGATAGCAATCTACAGAAGTTGCAAGTATGCACAAACAACAACACCATGGATTAAGCTTTGCGATTTTACTAGCAGAAAGAGACCAAATTAGAACTGCTAGAACAAAACTAGAAATCAAAAAATTAATCACAGGTTCACCCAGCCCTGTAAAGAGCCCCCGAGATCACAGGTTCAGCTGGCTCTGCTTTGCATGGATGATCTCACAACAAATTAGGGAGCTAAAAATTTTGAATCCATTTCAGATTTTGAAGATTTTGTACCATAGAACACAGCAGGCAAAAGATCGAGATAAGAATCGATAAAATCCTATAGGAGCATAAATAAAAACTGTCATAGATCTTCCCTGTATGACCTTAGTATAGAAAATTTCAATCACATTTCATAGAATATAGAAATAAAGGTGCCATAAATTTGGATTCATGCTTCGAACTACTCAAGATCGAAGATATAACGGAAGATTTTGCAGGAAGGAACGAGAAAGAGGGAGGGAGAGGGGGACGGAGCCTCAAAAGAGAAGGATATCAGTTAGATCGGAGGTATGCGACCTTCGATTTGATTCTCTGTGGAGAACCGCTACAGATCTCGCGATAAGATCTAGGGCGGAAAAGGAGATCGGGAGCTCAGACCACGGGAGCACGGGCGAGCGATGGTAACGAAAGGAAAAAAGCTGAAAGGAATTCGGAGCCGCGGGGTTTATCCCGTGGCCCGCTTTCCCTCGGCTTCGCGGCGAAGCACCCCGAATTCGTCTCGAATCGGAACCCGCCGCGGGATAAAGTGCGGTGCTTTGCCGCGCCGTAGGCCTAAACGCCCTACCAAACAGCCCCTAAATTTATAACAAAGTTGAGTTGTAAGAAAGAATCTTCCTCCAATTATAATATGATGATTATTGTGACATTGATCAGTGATGCAAATGTATTGTGCCAAATAGGAACATTCCTATTATTTACCCTTTTTCAAGCGCATAAAGAACATTAGCTAATCCTAAGTTCAGTCCCCAAATCTGTTGTTAGGCTGAGAGGATACTGGGTCTCACTCCAGAGCTCCCACTTACCTTCCGATCAAGGCTAACTCTCACTTTAGTTTCCAAACATTAGAACCGAATTGAAGATTTCAGCCTGTCACTCTGAAATCTCCAATTTTACGGCCATCAAAGTATATTTCCCTATTTATTTGCACTCAAACCCCATGAACTACATCTCTCATTCATGGACATTGAATGTGACATTCACTTTTGTTGTGTAACTCATAATCCTTTCAGAACATATGATTCCTAATAAGTTTTAACAATTCAATTGGCCAGATCAAAAAGTAAATGAAGTTCGAAGTGAAGGTGATCACAAATTCTCCATAATAAATCGGTACATCATTTCAATATCACAACATCAACACATCACATGAAAAGAAGGAAGTCAAAGAAATATACTCAATACTCACGAGGAAAGGATGACAAAACATGGATTTTATATATAAAAACAATGTCATACAAACAGAATAAAGAAAAAACAACTTATCTCAAACTCTTCCTCAAGCGAATCTTAAGGAATTCCTTTGACTCATCTTCTTTCTTCATAACAACACACAATTATCTCTTTAGATAAGTAAGGAAGAAGAAATCTCATTTTCCCTCTCCTCTTACACTCCTTAAAAGAGAACACACAAAACCTAGATTTCCTAAAAGGGTTATGATGAGTAATCTGACCTGAGGGGTTCATTCGAATAGTCGATCTTAAGTGCTTCTGGCAACCGAGAACCCCTGCATTATAGGTTTATTGCTTTCTTCTAATGAAAGATTATTTATCTCCATATGTTTACTCTGAACCCTGAGATTTGATTTCTCGTCGAGCCCGTGATAGCCTACAAAAAGTTGATGTTTTGTTAAGTATTGTGTTGCCTGCACATTTAAGAGTTTGGTTTGTTACTTGTTAGTGCTCACTTGGTATTTCATAAAAAAATTAATGTGCAAATCAAAATTTTACAGGAGTACAAAATTAAAATGAGCTTGAGCAATTCGTCAAGCTCTATGGGGGACCAAACACCAAGCAATATATTGTGACTACAAACTCCTACGCGTTGTGTTCACCACACAAAAATGAGACAATACAAGCCGCATATTTTATAGATGTCCCAGAAATATCACAAATAGAAACTATATATATATTTTTTTCAATGGGTTAATGAATCGAGGTATGCTACACTGGAATGAAATGATGAAAAAATAGCGACATCTGAAGACACGTTAAAGAATGATCTTAAAGTTCTTATTTGATTTTGTAATCGTAACACTGTTTTTATTGTTGTTGGCATTATTTTTGTTTAGGTGACGATGTAATTTGAAGGACAAATTGTGTTACTTTAGGTGTTTTGGTAGGCAAACCCGTCTATCTAGATGTGATGTATTTTATGTTAAACTTATATTTATATGATTATTTTGAGGTGAGAAATTTGGGTTAGTGCTTATCTTGACTTCTATTATGGCATTGTGTTCCAAAAACAACATTAAAATTTATCATTGGATTGACTGAACATTAAACACTTTCAAAACTATATTTTTCAAACAATTTAAATCAAACTGTGTTTCTAAATCATCATGACAATAGACAGCACTTTCAAAATTGTGTTTTTCAAACAGACCAATTACTTCTGAAACATTAGCTTCTAAACATCAGATTTTTAACATTATCTTCTCAAACCAACTTTTCTATAGCCGCAGCCGAAACAAACACAGCCTTATTCTAAATGCTATAAATTTTAAGGACATTTACACACAAAAACAACTCAAATCTTATGTTTTTACGTATCTAATTCCCAAACTTTATGTTTTATATTTATACCACCCAAATCATTCATATCATACTTAACAAATAATTTAAAATAAGCAATATATTGTTACTGCATGTTCCCTCTCCACCTCCTTCGCCACCAACATCTTCTTCAGTGAGCTCATATAAAAATTGAACTTTTAGATTTAAGTTCGCGAGTTAGCTGCTACCACTGTAAGTTGAGCTCGAGCTCATAATTTGGCAGACGAGCCGAGCTGCTACCACTGTAAGTTGAGCTTGAGCTCACAATTTGGCAGACGAGCCGAGCTCTATACAGGCATGGCTTGAGCTCGACTCGTTTACACCCTAATATATATATATATATATATATATATATATATATATATATATATATATATATATATATATATATATATATATATATATATATAATATTAAGAATGGAATTTAAGATTAATTTAATTATAACAAACCTTTAATTGAATAAAAATTAGGAGGCGATTAAGAATCTCAAAATAGAAAGGAAAAGACAATCAAATAATTTAAAACGAGCTTAATAAAGTAATTCTCATTGATTGAATACGGTCAAAATTAAAAATAAAATAAGAAAAAAGATATTAAAAGAGAAAAATTCAAGATTCTAAAATTGGTGTCATAATTTATTTCTAATAATAAAATACTAAAAATCTTTCTTGATTGGATTTTGAGATATTATATTCGAGAAAAGATTAATTAAATTAGGATTGCTTAATTATAATTTTAATTGAATTGTATTTGTCTTTGGTAACTAAATTTATTTGTCGATAATAGATTTAAGTGATTTGAGATTCATTGGGTTAGAGGAGTATTAATTAATAAAATACTTAATAAAACTCTAAGTTATAATTAATTAAAAAATTTAACTCTTTAATGATATTTTCACACTTTAAATAAATGTATGATATTTATGTGCATTGGAAGGTCCGGGCAATAGAGTAATGAATTATCATCTTAGTGTAGCACGAAAAACCAACACATAGGGGTGTAAACGAATCGAACACGAATGAGCAATGCTTGTGTTCGTGTTTGGTTCGTTTGAAATTTAGTTTATTTGAAAGAAACTCGTGTTCGAAATTATTCGTGAAGTCACTATTTGTGTTCATTTCTTAACAAACGAGTTGAACACGAGCTGTTCGCGAACAATGAGTCAGTTTGACAGCTGTAATATTAATATATTTAAATATATAATATCTATATTAGTATATTACTATTATAATATATTAATATATTATTATTATTAATTTATTATATATTATAATTTATAAAATTTAATTTTTTTTAAATATTATAAATTTTTATATATAATTATTTAAAATTATTTTATATTTCGAACAATAAGGATTTGAATACGAACGAATGCATCATTGTTCGTGTTTGGTTCATTTAACTAACCGAACGTAAAAAAAAGTTGTTCGTGTTCATCTCGTTTACTTATCGAACGAATTGAACACGAACTATTTGACAAATCGAACACGAACTGTTCGCGAACAACGGGCTTTTTGACAGCCCTACCAACACACACTAAGGCAATAAAAAAAAATAGGAGAGACGTCGATTTTTTATATGGAAAACTCTAGAAAAGGGAAAACTCATATGGACCTAAACCAATTGAAATAATCTACTTTGAATGGTGAGTAGAGAGGTTTACTCTTCTTCTGAATTAGGGAAATGAAGTTTAAATGTTTATCATTGTAAATGTACAGTAGTTCATTGATAATAGTGATAGTCTAGCTGTAATGAATGCATTTCTCGGTATAGCATGTTGTAAGAGTCGTAGTCAATTGTTATAGTGACAGTAGTCCACAATTAACATTTTAGATGGTGGTTGTAGCAAAAAATTGTCATGTAAGTCATAGTTGAAAGTCATGATAGTAGTTGGGCGTGTGGGCTACAGATGGCTGCTTTAAGAGCATTGATTGACTATAGATGTCATAGTATGAAGCTACTGAAGTTGTGAGTCATGTAGGTCGTAGTTGGTCGCATAGGTCATAATGATGAGTTGTGATGATATTTAATGTCGTAGGGGTCGGAGTCGAGAAGTGCATAAGTTGTAGACTACGTATGACGTAATTGGTCATGTAGGTCATAGTAGTGAGTTGTGATGACGTCCATAAGCCACGTGGGCTGGAGTTATGAGATGTACGAGTTGTGGATCATGTAGATCGTAGTTGGTCATTTATGTTGTAATGGTGAGTTGTGATGATATTTGTACAGTGTAGAGATCGGAGTCGGGAACTGCGCGGGCTATGGACCACGTAGGTCGTAGTTAGTCATGTAGGTCATAGTGGTGAGTGTGATGACGTTCGTAGGCTGCAGAGGCTAGAGTCGAGAGTTGCATGAGTTGTGGATCACATGAGCCATAAATGGTCACCTTAGTGGTGGGATGCAAGAAGAAAGCTTTAGAAGCCCACAGAAATTCGTCTTTGAGTACTGTTGACCTCATTTTTGATGAGGTCTTCCCTTCTTCTTTTTAGTGCTTAGGATCTAGCCTTAGGTTTTTCCTTTGACTATCTTAGAGGACTAGAATTGGGACCCACCTTTTAGAAATTCCAAACATTTCTAAACTCCCTGCAAACTCTACAAATTTGACCATAGACCCCTAATCACTTAGAGGGTTGAAATCAAATGTGGAAGTTTAAAGGATGAGTTCCTATAGGGCTCTTTTGGCCTTAGGACTACCCTGGGTGGCCTGGTCTGATGAGGGGGCTGACTTACACACACTACACTTATACACTACACTTATACACTACACTTACACACTACATTTCCACACACTTCCTAAAACCACACCCATACCCAACTTGACCTCTACGACTCATGTAGGTGATTCACATGGATGGTCCTTAACACCTAAGCCCTCGGCTAAGAGGGTTAGGAACAACATAGTGAATGCCTCAAATGAGTCCTCTCATGGCTCATATGGGCTTGAAATGACTTCATGGCTCAACCAAAATGACTTATTTCCACTTACATCCACCCAATCTTCAATTTCCCAAATTTTCGATTTTTGACCCCAGGACCCTACACCTACTTAACCTACCCAAAACCTCGAAATTACCCAAATTTTTGCAAAATTTCCAAATTACCTAAAATTCTTCAAAATTATTCCCAAACATTTCTACACCACTCAAATTGACCATCTATATCCAAAAATACCAAAAATTCCAAGAAAACCTCCCGATACCCTCCAAATACCCAAAATACCCTTCTTGACCCAAAAATCCAAAAATTCAAAAAATTCCCAGAAAATTCCAGAAAATCCTAAATATTCCCAATTTCATTTTGTCCAACTACACCATGGGCCAATTTTGTCAATTTACCCTACTTTTGTCAAAACCCCCAAATTGACCCATTTTAACCCAAAGTGAACCCGATGTTAAACCAAACCTATCCAATTGACCCCAATTTTGGTCCAATTCAATTCTAAACTTCAATTCAACATTCCCAATACCAATTTAGACCAAATCCAAGTCCAATTTGATTGACATTTGGATCCAATCTCACTTTTGGCCTTAAAGCCCAATTTGGACCCATGACCCAAACTTAACCCAAACTCACCCAATTCAACTCCAATTAACCTCAAATCTTTTCTAAATCTTCCTTAACATTCCCACAAACAAAACCCAACAATTATTTGGCCCAACCTCTTTACAAAATTCCCATCCATAAATTCATTTTTAAACTTAAGGGCCCATTCCTTAAACCACTTTAAAAGCCCATTTCCTTCAAAATTCAAAAGCCCAAATCTACCCTAAAGCCCACATGACATCTCCATTTGTCATCCATTTAATTAAATCCATTACCTAAGTCCTAAAATCATCATTGAATTATTCCAAATGAAGCTTCATCCAAATTCCCATTAAATTACCAAAAATTTCTTAAAATCCTTTTTTATGAAATTGACTCAACTTTCCCCAGAGCCAAAGACAAGCCATGCAAGCCATTGACAAGCCACATGAAGCCATGGGAGGCTTGACATGTGACCATGCCATTAATGGTAAAAGGAGGGGCTCCTTTCCTAATCTTTCATTAAGCCTTTTTACCTTAAGCATGTCGCACACTAAACCATGTTTAGCCGCCTCATCAGTGGATAGAGACCACACCACTCTCACTTGGCTGACCCAAGCTGATCCTCTCAGCCCAAAATCGAGGCCATGGGGAGGTGAACCAAGCCCAAAAGGTGGGTTGACCCATTTGGACCCAAAATAGGCTCATCCCCCATTCCATTTCAATCCAACTCCTTTACACATGGCATTTGTCAATTGCCTACACTAAACCCAGACACTGACCCACCTGACCAAGATGGTGACCATTGCACGGCCGGCCGGCCACCGGGCCGCCGGAAAACACCATGGCCGAGAGTTCACATGTGAGCCGACATTGAAATTCTCACTTGCTGAGCTGCCCCATCCCCAGTGGCTACCATGGCTGATCTTCTCCTCACCAGAGCAGCTGATCCCAAGCCCTAACTCCCCCTGGGAGGCCTTCCACCCTCTCCTATTTAAACCCCTCACCCTCTCGGCCAAAGAGGTGCTGAACAAAAAACCTTAAGGAAACTCTGCCAAAATCACTCCAGATCACTCTCCACACATAGAGCACCAGATCCCCACTGAATTCCAGCCCCGATTCCCTCTGGCCGAGCCCGATTTCGAGCTCGAGCTTTAACCCAAAACCGGGACACTTCTCCACGGTGAGCCGATTCCCAAATTGATTGGCTCTACACCTTCACCGGACCGAGAAGGTGTCCACCATCAAAAGCCCCATCTCCAAGCCACCCGGTTGCTCCAGCCTCCAAGCTTTGTGATCGGGCTTGGTCGAAATCATATCCGAGCAATTCACTGGACCGGGAGACTTCATCCGGAGCTTGCTTAGGACCCGATCGAAGGCGCAACAACTCTCGGATTGAAGCCACACTTCTTCGAGCCAAGGTATGAGCTAACTCTTCATCCCGAGCTTCGAAGATTCTCCATTTCAAATGCCTTAGTTTCGATGCATGTTAACCGTATGGATGCGTTCGTCTCTTGAAGACGAATCCATAGAGTATAGGAACGTAAAAATCCATTGAGAATCGAGTGAGATCTTAGGGATTTAGTGTGGACGGCTCTCGGGTGAGAACACTTGGGGACGATGAACGGATGCCGTCCATTCAATACACGCGCGGACGAGCGGCTCAGATGGCGTCGGACCAGGAAACGGTGCGAGAACCGCGGGGCCCGGGCTGCTGACTCAGATGGCGGCGCCCGATCGCGGCCCGACACGTACCCCTTCGGAGCTCGCCGATGTTTCGGCCGGCGCCGCGTGGATAAGTAAATAATTAGGGTATTTTCTTATTTATTTAATTCCCTAAACTTCAAAAATTCATATCTCTGTGTAGAAAAATCACAAAAATAAAATAAAAATACCCTCTTGCTCGGTGAACGAGAGGAGAATAATGTGGAAAAGAAATCATTTAATTTCATCAAGTATTTTATTTTTTATAATTTATTTACTCTCTGCATACATTTAATTCTCCATGCATGTATACAATTCACCATGGCATGAGACCATAGGGCTTTTGAAGCCTCTGAACTTGGGAACATTCCCGAGATTTTCCGAGGTCGGAGGCCATCTCTGTGAAAAGTTATTTATTTTTCAAATGCATGTTGCTGTTTTGAGTATTTTAATTCCAAAAATTAGCATGTTGTGAAATAAATTCTAGGAAAATTTGGTGATGTTCTTATGACTGAGAGAACCCTAGGAAAAATAGATTTTGGCTTAGTTCATTCAGAACAACTCTAATTGGCTTAAACACCCAAAATAGGTCTTTAATTAATTAGAGTTAACCAAATATCAAATTGACTTGAAATCAATTCTCCACTGACCTTTAGGATCAGAGGAATCCACCATAAAAATTTGAGGTCAATTGGACTTGGTTAGCCCCACTAATTGGGTTGATTAAGTCACTTAGCCATTTTAAACTTTAAAAATTCATAACTTTTATAATACTTTTCAAAAATTCACCAAATTGGTTTTGGAGCCTCTCTGATATCAGGGGAACCCAATAAAATTAAAATTTCAATTTTCTAAAAAAGTTGATTTTTAATAATATTTTAATATTTTTAATAATTAAAAAATAATAAAAATCACAAAAATAATAAAATTCACCAAAATGTCACATTTTGAATTCTAATCACTTAGGAACAAATCCCACATTTTTCCTAGGTCTATTTAGTGAGATATTGAATTTTAAAACCCTAGGGTAATTTTAAAATTAAAAAAAAATGTATTTTCTAGCATTTTCACTAAAATAATTATAATAAATCATAGAAAAATCAGAAAATTGCAAAATTTGCTTCTCTGGTTTCCTTGATATCAGAGAGATTTTTGAAAAATATAAAATCCATTTTTCAACATTTATTTTATTTTTAAATTAATTAAAACTCCAAAACTTAAAATAATTATAATAAAAATAATATAATTCAAAAAATCAACAAAATTGGTCCAAGTGCTTCTCTAGTCATTAGGAATGTCCCCTAATTTTCTTAAGGACAGAAACTTTCCCTTGGTCATGTTATCAAATTTTCCTTGAAAATCTCCATTTTCCACCAAAAATAATTATATAAATAAATTAAATACAAAAAAATCACATTTTCTCCTCTCATGTCTTTATTGACATATGAGTGAAGTCACATAAAAATTTCAAATTCATTTAAGTTCAATTTAGTGAGTTATGAAATTATTAAGCTTAAGGAGTAAAATGGTAATTAAACTTTTAACCCTTAATTAAAACTTTAGGTTTAATAAAAAATCAACAAGTAAAATATTTGATCTTAATCTGATTTGGATGATTAAAATTTAAATAATTAAAGGGTAGAAACCCGTTAAATAATTTTAAAATGATTAAACTTTAATTGAATAATAGATTAAATTTGGAAGAATAATAAATTGGAATTATTAAAATAAGGGATATTTATTAGGAAGAGATTTATTCTTTAATTTAAAAATCCCTAAATTAATCATCTCATTAATGTTCAACTTTTAATTAAAATGATAATTCAAATTCAAAATATTAAAAGACTTAATTAAATTATTAAACTCTTTTGAAATTTCAATTAAAATTAAAAATAAAATAAATTAAAGATAAATTAAATTAAAATTAAATTAAATTTAATAATTAAATTAAATTAAGACAAATTAAATTAAATTAAATTAAATTAAAATTAAATCAAATTAAATTAAATAATTAAATTAAATTAAATTAAATAATTAAATTAAATTAAACAATTAAATTAAATTAAATTAAATCAAATCAAATTAATTAAACACCAAATCAAATTAAATTGAACTATGTTAAACTAAATTAAGACTCAATTAAATTAAGTTGAATTAAATATAACATCACCTAAGACATAAAGAATTCAAAATAAATGAAAAGCAACTGAACAACTATTCCAAATTTAAACCCTTTAACTTAAATCAAATCATTTGAATACTTAATTTACCCTGAAAGCTTTGATTATTATAAACTCCTAAATGGAACATCAAATGAAGTGTTATCTCACTCATAGGATATTCGAATGTCCTAGTTCATCGAGCGAGTTAACGAGACTCGAAAACCTCGGACGATCGATTCATTTATATAATTAAATTCATTTGGACTTAAAACAATCACGAAAATATTGAAAAGATGTTTAAGATTCTTCTTAAACACTTCCTCGATATGATAGGATATTTATAAGAACAATTGGACTTAATTGTCCTTTGATGAAGAAAATCGTCCTCAAACAAAAACACAAAGAACACAGACGTCGTAGGAGTTGACTAGGTATAGGATTAGGAATTTGGTAGAAAACCATAACCCTTCCCTTAGCTTTACCTAGGAACTTGCTTAAATATTCTAATTGTGTTTTAAGTGTAGCTTGGGATGACGGGAAGACCCTCCAGGTACGCTTTTATTTTATCGCAATTTACTTTCTTGCAATTTACTTCCCTGCAATTTATTTTATTGCAAATGCACCTTACTTTTTCTTGCATGATAAACAACTGTTGCATGAAAACCCACACCTTTAGGATAGTCCCTAAAACTGAAACCAAATTAAGTTAAAAGTCATTGCAAGATAAAATTCACCGCCACAACATTTCAAAATATAAAACAACTCAAAATTTAATCACAAACGGAACACAAAACTACAATTACAACTAAATTAAAACGTCTCGTTGGATGATCGGGAATACCTCGGATGATGTAACCTACGTGTTGCTAACGGGATTTCCCACGGTCTAAATGAAAGTGTGGAACTCATTCAGTTGAGTTTAGCAAATTCATACGGACTAAGTGAATCCGATAAAAATAATGATGCCGGAAGGATGGAGCAGTGGGATCTTAACAGGTGTCGTTATAATCAACTTTAAGATTTGTTTTAATCAAAATACAAGAACACTTGGAAAATTAAGACTTCTCTAAACCAAAACACTTTTCTCATCTCCTGATTTATGATTTCTAAAACTAAACCTCTGCAACAACAAGGAGCTTGGAGCATGGTGGGCGACACGGCCATCGTCGTCGGCGAAACTTGAACCTACTTCAGCAAAACCTTCTTAGAATTAAACAACAAAGCCATAGGACTTCGAGGTAGCTTGCACTAGTGCAACATAAATCCTCAACTCTTCGTTAGGCATTTGCATTGCAAATTAAGCCCTAACCGATCTTAGGATTCCGAGGTAGTCGTCCGATACGACAATAAACCCTCACATCTTCTAAGCTTATTTGTTTGATTTTATCATACAAATATAAGCCCTAATTAATTAAAATTGGCAAGATTGAAATACTAAATAAACATTAGGACTTTCCTAAATTCAAGCCAAACAATAGGATAGTCGGGAAATTACCGAAGTTCACTTCGAATCAGTGATTTCTCCTACCTTTCTTCCTTTGGATTCACAAAATAAAATGTTCCAAAATTTGATCCATTCCCTATTGAAACTCCAAAATTCAATCTTTGAAAAAAACCTTAAACTCTGAAATTCTTGAGAGCAGAATTATTGATTATTATCGAGAGTTTTCTTAAGTGATTCCCGTCACTTAAGATGTAATTAACTATAGGGGCTTGCCCTTATAGGGAATTTTAAAGAACCCGAGTAATATAAACCCTGTTTAATACTTTCATATTAAGCGGTGGAATTTATCGACTTATAAAATTGGTTCGCGAGACCAAACGGATGTCACAAAACTTCTAGTTTATTTGATCGAGCCCCAACATCGAGCGATGTGTCTATCCTTAGGGATAGATACACGGTTTGTGGTGCGGTGCTCGTTTATATAAACTATTTGGAATGTGAGATCGGTTTAATCTCATATCTTAAAACTTTCAAATTTAAAAATTATTTTCAAAGCCAAATACTACTTTCTAAATTATATATATATTTAAATCAAATTTAAAATTTAAATTCGCCGACAACTTCTGTTAGGCGACCCCTTTTCAAAATATCACACAACCTAAAAATAGTGCCGACAAGTACATTGTTACCCCATCTTCGAAAAGTGTCAGTGAACCTTATGTAGGTTGTGTTGTTACATTGTCATCGTGATGTGTTGTTGCACAGTATTTGGGTGTTTTGTTACACCATCTTTGGGAGGCGTTGTTGCATCATATGTGGGTTGTGTTATTATGCAGTATGTCTCATTAATTTGTAATTACGTCGGGATTCCACAATGCACATCAAGATTCTGCAAGGGGTTTTACTGCAATCAGTTAAGTGCGACCCATGGTGGTTGACAGTGTCATGTTGGCAGTGGTTGACAGTGGTTGATGGCTGCAGAAGTGAGAGGTATTTATCGGATATGTGATACAAAAAGCGATGTAGGACTTCAGTTCCTTCTTCAAGCTTCAGTCTTCTTTTGGCTCAAAGTCTCATCCCCCCTCAGGAGAGGGGTATGGCTCTACTTATAGAGTCTCAGAGATGCCTTTTTACAAATAAGAAATTCAGACCACCTCATTGAATTGTCGGAGAGATTACCTTGATCGATCGGCAGTGGAGACCGTCGAAATTGATAAGAGTTGGTCGGCGGGGTGGCTAGTGGTGGAGGCCAAATTTGGTCAGAGACGGCGACCATGGCTGTCCAGAGGCGACAGGTGTGGATGTTGGAGGTAGTTGGAGATGGCGACGACCAGAGTTGGTTTGAGTTGCAAGGAGGAGACAGAGATGACCGATAGAGATAGCGGAGACGACTGTTGGAGGCGAAAACAATAACTATCAGAGGCGGTGGTGACGAAATTGACTATTGGTGGTGGCCAGAGTTGGCTAATGGCGGCGGCAGGAGTTGGCGTGAGGTGGCTGAAGGCGAGGCCGACAAGCACCAGAGGTGTCAGGAGGGGTTGAAGGCGGTGGTAGCCGAAGTTGGGCGGCAAAGACTATCAGAGTTAGTTGGTGGTGGCTAGAGTTGGTTAAAGGCAATGGTTGAAGTTGGTGGTCGGAGGCGGCAGCTAGATTTCACCGACGGTGGTGGCTGGAGGACATGTATGGTGGGTTATCATGTCAGCAATCTGTAGATGCAGAATCTGGACGCAATGCTGGAGTGATCCAGTGGATGACGAAGGGCACGTCAATGATCCATGGGCATGGACGGTGGGTTGTTATGTCAGCAATTTGGGGGATGTCAGATTGTACGGCATAAGGTGTGAGCGATTCGGTGGACAGTAGACGACCACATCAACGATCCGTGGGTAAAACCAATATTAGATTATTTTTTTTATCTTTGGGCCATTTTGAGCCTATAAATAGGTCATAAATGGGAGGAAGAATGTGGAGTCCCTCGGCCTGTTAGTAGGCGATTAACGTGACTCCCAAAAAGAAAAAATATGGAGTCCCCCAACCTACTAGCACGTAATTAACAAGATCTCTAGAAGAGAAAGGTGTCCCCTAGATTGTTTGCAGGCAATCAACGGGATCTCGTTTCACGCTGTGGTTACACTTTCCATGAGAAGAATTGATTTCTGTGTTGTTATCAACTTTCACTTGATTGCTTCAGTTTTCTACTGATCATGTTATTTCCAATTTCGGGATACTACTTTGCTTCAAGATATTCTTTGTTTTATACAAATGCTTTCTTTGTTATTTCGGAGTTGTTGATTTGTTCATATTTCTAATGGTCTTTCCCTTTTCGCTTGGTTGTCGGTTGAGCTATGATGTTCTCCAACCATTGCATTAAAATTCAATCGTACTTGTAAATGTTTTTTGTCCTAAAATAATTACAGTAATTGGAAGATATTTTGATATTTTTTTCACCAGGTAAGTACTGAGCTCATTTGGGTTGTTGTCTTGATTTAGGTACGTGTGATTATCATGCAATTAGATAGGAAGACTACCTATTATTAAAGTTCTTAGTACCAATTATTCCAGTGGAAATGACATGCTTTGTACAAAGATTGGATTTTGATATTCCTATGCATTTATGTGTCAAAAATTGATTGGCTTTGGTTGTTTGTGCCTTTTTTTATGGTTTGGTATTTATCTCTTTATTCAGGTGGTTTGTTTTAAAAAGGGTTATGATGAGTAATCTGACCTGAGGGGGGAAATTACTGGCATTGTTTCGTTCAGGGTTGATCTACTGGCATTGTTTCGTTTCTCCCCGATCTGAATCCCTTCCAACACGCCTTCTATTACTTTTTTCTTACAAGATGCATTCTTAGACCTAGAGGAAGAAGCATTGGTTTGGAAAAACAGGGTTGTGGTTCAAGAAAAGAGCATGCATTTGTGAGAGGAGGTGGTTGTGTGCTAGTGGGTAATCACATGCTAGCGGGAGTCAAATTTTTTAGAAAAGAGTCGAGGGAACTATGTGCAAGCAGGAGTTGTGTATCGTGCAAATGGGAATTGTGTTCTATTGATTGATTGCATAGTAAGCAAACACTTGCAAGCATGCTTTGGCTTTTGACATCAAGAGCTACAATTAGGCGCTAATTTTTTGCAATTTCTTTTAAGTTCTTCTTTAATTATGTGCAAATTTTTTCATTTATTCTAATTAGTCTTTTTCTTTTGTATTATTAATATTTTTAAGTTTTTAACTATACTTTAATTTGATTTTTTTTTTTCTTTTCTTAGTTGAAAGTATGAAAAGAGGAGATACAAATAGGGCTGTCAAAAAGCTCGTTGTTCGCGAACAGTTCGTGTTCGGTTCACTAGAAGTTCGTGTTCGATTCGTTCGATAAGCAAATGAGACGAACACGAACAATTTTTTCGTTCGGTTTGTTAAACGAACCAAACACGAACAGTGATGTGTTCGTTCGTGTTCGATTCATTATTGTTCGAAATATAAAATAATTTTAAATAATTATATAAAACAAATTTATGATATTTTAAAAATAATTATATATTATAAAAATTTATCATATTTTAAATAATTAAAATTCTATAAATTATAATATATGATAAATTATTAATAACAATAATAATATTATAGTATTTGTTATATTAATATAAATATTATAATATTATAATTAATATACTATATTATATATTAAAATAAAACCCTAAACAAAACCCTAAACGCCTTATTCAGTTTGCTTCATTTTGAGGAAGCATATATTACCTGATGTGTACGAAATACCTGATCAATTTGCTTCATTTGATAGATTGTGAGTAGTTGCTGGCCTATTTGCGTCATGATCTATTATTTACAACAATCCTTTTGTTAAAGTGGAAGTGTATATATGGGTATCAGTATGCAGAATAATCTTTTAGTTCTCAGTATGCAGAATGTCATTTGGTTAAGCATGTGCTGGAAGTGCAGAATGTCTTTCCTCTTGGTCTTATCGGCTTATCACTTCTTTGTATTTTAGAAATGAGGAATATCATTCATCCTTGATGAACTTGTTGGTCAAGCAAATGCTGGAAGTGTTGTGGTTCATGAACTTGTTAGCTCTTTCATTTAAAAAAAAAAAAAGATAACTTTATCTGTTAAGTGTAATCTGAAAAAGTTTTCATTGATTGCAAATGGGCATTTCTTTTCTATATTTTTCCTCATTTCTTCTATCCACCATTATTAATGTCTTGGATGAATTCCTTGACAACAAGACTGAGGATAGTTAAAGAACTGCTCATTACTAGTCTTTAGTTTAAAAATGACATTGCTTTGTTTTGTTGAGCTTCCCCCTTCCAAGTTAATATTCTTTATATGGAACTTGTTGTTGAGTTTTTTTGTGTTAATTTGTCATCATGTTTTGCTGGATAAAATTTGTGTATTTAAATTATATTTGAATAAATTAGTTTATTAATAAATATTTAAATAATATGCAAATTCATTAATGGAAAATATATATATAATTTGAGAACACGAACGAAAAATATATTTATTACATTTATGCTACTCAATTCAATACATTTCTTCCAGGAGGCATGCATTTCATATATTTACCTATCCAATACTTAAATTTTTAACATATATTAATCAATTTCATATATATATATATATATATACATATCTAACAATTAAGTTTATTCCATAATATTAATTAACTTAATGTATTTACATACTTAACACTTAAATTAACTTTACTACATTTATGTTACACAATTCTTTTCTATGACCTTTAAATATTATGCAAAATTTTCTAAAAATTAAAGTTTACATATTACATATGTAAATAAATAAGAATGTTTACATATGTGTAATATTTTAAACAAATTTTTAGCACTTTTGGGGCTCATTGTTAAGTGAGTGGTTATACTTTAGAAATGAATTTTACTTGTGAAGTTTAAAAATATGGCTATTACAGTCTTCTTTTAAACAGTTTTACAAAATAGGGGCAAGATGGTCATTTTTTCGAAACGGTTATTCACGGTTGTTTCACGTAATTTGCATGAACATATCAGTGAATCTTCTCAGCGATTCTTACATGAATGAACTTTGCAGGTAGACGACATTGCAGCTGTGCCAAACAAAACCTTAGGTGTTAGATATGCAATACATAAGAATTGAGAGATAAGCATCTAAATTTACCTTAAATCTATGTTCCAGCTATTAAAAAAAATGATTCTAAGAGAGAAAATTAGAACAAAATTAACATTAACAAACTAAATTATCATCCAAAATATTAAATATAATCTTTTAACCACCAAACTATAAATATAACATCTTAATCATTTTTTTTTTCATTACAACCACTCTTCTTTAGATGAATATTTTAAACAGCTTAAAGCCTAAAAAATTATATTTAAAATTTTGAATATTTAACAATTTAAATATTATTTTTAATATTTTAGATCAATATTATATAAAAACCCATAAAAGAACCTTAAAAATTTAATTAATTTCAACTTTCTTTCCTGAATGATTCAAATTTCACGGTCTACACCTGAATCCACCCCTCTCTCTCCAAATGTCTTCCAACTTCCTTTCCTGAATGACTAAAATTTCACCTGGAGCTTTCCTGCTCCATTCCGCCACTAAGCAAAGCCGGCCATTTCACGGTATATTAGTCACCTGAATCCACCTCTCTCTATCTCCATCTCTCCAATGCCGAACCTTCTCCTCCCCATCTTCTCCTTCCTTCTCCTCTCCACCATTCCTCCATCCTCCCCGTCTCCCCACCGAACCAGATCCCTCATCTCCAACTCAATCGACATCAAACTCTCCTCCTCCCCACCACCTCCGACCACCTTCTTCGAAGTCAAGCGACCAATTCCTGTCCCCAAAACGCCACCTTGCTCCACCCTCGTCCTCCAACACAACTTCTCATCCACCTACGGCAAACCTCCGGTCACCACCACCTACTCCCCTCCCTCCCACTGCTCCCTTCTCCGCCGCCGCCGCCCCTCCCTCATCATCCTCCAATGGTCCGCCGCCTGCGCCGGCCGACAATTCGATCGCATCTTCGGCGTCTGGCTCGCAGGAGTCGAGCTCCTCCGCAGCTGCACGGCTGAGCCTCGGGCCACCGGAATTCTCTGGTCCGTTCGCAAGGACGTCACTCGCTACTCCTCCCTCTTCTCCAAACGCCAAACACTCGCCGTCTACCTCGGCAATATCGTCGACGAGACCTACACTGGTATCTACCACGTCAACGTTTCGTTCCACTTTTACTTCGACTCGCCGCCGCCGCCGCCGCCGCCGGCGGCAAAGGTCCCAGCCTTCGTCTCCCCAGCGGATCTCATCGTCCCGATATCAAAAAACCTACCTTTAAACGATGGATTGTGGTTTCAGATCCAGAACTCGAGCGATATTCAGGGGAAGGAGATCTTGATACCAAGAAATGCGTACAGAGCGGTTCTTGAGGTCTTCGTCTCCTTTCATTCAAGCGATGAGTTCTGGTACACAAATCCACCTAATTCGTACATTGCTGAGAACAATCTCACCTCTGTTCCCGGTAATGGAGCTTTCAGAGAGGTGACTGTGAGATTAGATCGGAAGTTGGTCGGAGCTATATGGCCCTTTACTGTAGTTTACACGGGAGGAATAAATCCGCTTCTATGGAGACCAATCTCAGGCATCGGTTCATTCGATCTCCCTTCATACGACATCGAAATCACGCCATTTTTGGGAGAGATTTTGGATGGGAGGAATCATTTCTTCGGATTTGGGGTTACTGATTCTCTGAATGTTTGGTTTATTGATGCAAATTTGCATCTTTGGGTTGATGGCAGGAGTTCTTCAACTGAAGGAAGTCTGATTGATTATAAAGCAGCTTCCTTTTCTCCTTCTTTGGTTGCAAATTTCAAGAACCTCGACGGCCATTTTCACACTGTGGCAAGCAGGAAGATTTCTTCAACTGGATGGGTGAAATCATCCTATGGAAAGATAACTACACATTTCTTCCAGGATTTTAATTTCACTAATAAAATGAAGTTTGCAGGAAATGGAAGTATTCAGGAAGTGAGACAGAGGATAGATTATAACCATGGAAGTTATGCAGAATATCCATCTTCAGCTCTGTATTCTGAACAAGTTTTTCAGAATTTTCCTCTTTATTTATATACTGGGACAGCAGATCAGGTTAATGATAGTTACAATTTGATCACAAATATTACATTGGGGTTCAATGAGAAAAAGATTTCAGGAGAAAGTTTTGGTTTTTCTTCCAGTAATTTGAGCAATTCACAGAGTGGTTATGGAGTTATGCATGTGAAGGGAAATCTGGTTAATGGTGGTGTAGCGAAGACTGAACAGGTTTACAGATACGAAGGAACGGATGGCTGTTATTATAGAAATGTTGGGAGTAAGAACTACACTATTTTATATGATAAATCTGGAGATAATTGTAAAAGCAGTTCGGAGTTTGGCTCTTGAGGATATTTTTAAAAAATTTGCAGAATTATTGGAATGAATAATAACACTGAGAAGCTTCAGTGAGTGAATCTGAAAGAGTTTGGCTTGTAATTCAGCTCAATTGAACTTTTATCTACTTAATCACTTACTTTCACAACAGTGGTATTTCGATATACATAATCACTGAATTCGCCTAAACTTCACATTTTACATGTATATCAACCAAATCTTTCATAGGTATAACTATTTTGACCTTTAAAATGTGAAGTCATAACTTTTTATGCATGATAAGGGGGCATATATAATGATAAATAAGAATTGAGTAAAGTATGTAAATCTTCCTTCAATAAAAGAGGCCTATTTTCATTTGTTTTTTACTAAATCATTCAAAAAAATCTTTTCTAAAAAGATATGTTTCGTATTCTTTTGAGTCCCTACAAAGTGAAGCCACTTTTGGGGACCTGAATTTCGCTTCTCTTCTATGCTAGGTTAAATAAAAGAATGAAAAAGAAAAACCAAAAAAAAAAAAAAAAAAAACATCGCCTTCGTTACCGATCCGTGGCGATAAAATCGAGACTAGAACTTTTGGTAAATGCAACGAAGGAATCATGGCGTCCAAAGGCCTCTGAGAATCAGAACTTCCCCCTTCTTGTCAACTCCTTATGGAAACCTTGAAGAAGAGTGGAGGCAACATGCAAGTCCTCCGAATATAGAAAGAAGAAGGGCATGTTTGGGGCAGCTGCAGCTTATTGAATAATCTGCTGATAACTGATTAAAAAAAATCTGCTAATATGCTATGTGCGATGACTATTATAAATTTTTATTTTTTTAGAAAAGTCAGATCGCAGCCAGAAAGCTACCACCGCACTGTACAGATAGGTGTGGTGTGAAAATGTTGTTTACACAAACAGATCTGGTGCGTTTTCAAAATACCACCGCACCAAATAAGCTGCCCCAAACGTGCCCAAAATCTTGTGCTTGTCGTCAACCAATTTATTTTTTTTATTTAATTATGGAATTTTAGCATCTCACTGGTGGTGATCAGGCACCAATTATTATGGTTTGCATCTTATTTTTCATGAATTTAGTGAGATTACTGAATAATTCTGTTTGACGGAGTTGATGTATATCACTTCCTCGGTGATGATTGATTATTGATTTCCTCTAATTATATTCTAGAGAAGAACTTTATATACCAGTAAAGTTGATTGGTAAAGTCATTTAATGACCTACGGGTCCTGAGATTTCTATTACATCTGAGGGATTTTTCCATACTGAAGATTTTGATTAATTCTGTTGTGTATATGGTCGTGGTGTAGTGTGTTCTTGGCTTACTTTTTACAGCACTAATGTGCATCTCTCAAGTAAAATGCATGTAAGGACAACTTTGTTGCATTAAGAACTAATGACATGGCAAGGTTTATATTTTGATGGTGCTTCATTCAAAATTTCATCACAAACTTACAAAGCTCGGGCTTAAAATTTTTTACTGTTTTCTGATTCTACCAAAAAAAAAAAAACAAATAAGGTATTTGTTGCCAATTTTATATAACATTTCTTAAAAAGAACGCAGATGATATAAATAGATCCTTAGGGTATGTTTATGTCAGTTTTCTATCTGCTTTCAATGCTAGATCACCACCACAGATCTATTTAGTACTACTTTCTAGAAAATTCTATGGTAAGAAACTGTTTTTTTCAACCTAACTTGTAAAATATGATTGTAGTAAAAAAATTGTTCTCTGACTTTTTTTGAAAAAAAAAATATATTTATAATTCTCACAATAACTATCTAAGAAACAACATTCTAAGAAATTATTTTCTCCACCATAGCTTTACAACTACCGTTTTAAAAGTAGAGCCTCTCCAAACAGATCATGAGTCTTACATACCATACAAATATGATGGTTCATAAATGACCAAAAACCTCATATTTGTGTTGAAGATTCGAAATTGAAAAGTGAATAAGGGAATGTGCATGAATATGTGTTATGCTTGAATGTGATAAAAAGGACTGGATAATATAACTAGAAATTGGAAAGAAGAAAAAGGAGGGGCATGTTTTGAGTGTCCGTACACGAGATTTGGTGGAGGATGCTCTATTAGCATGAATTCACCTAAAATAGAGTTTAAAAACTCACAACCTTTATCGGTTCGTAGGATCTGAATTGAAGTTTTGAGTTGTGTCAAAATATAAGTGTAGAAGATTTAAAAAGTGACAGCAACTTCCGATTTGTCTTTTAAAATATAGACTTACATCGTTCAAGTGTGGTCATCAATCAAAGAAAGGAACCAGCATTTAATGGTGCAACTGGTAGTGCGATAGGGTCCTCATATGTTACTTTCAATGAGTAAAAATGAGTGGAAGGTGTGTTAAGTGTGGGGTGGGTAATGAACCCAATGGTGTTTGGTGACATGTCTCACACTTGAAACTAGAAAGACTTTGGATAAAAATATCAATGGATACAAATGTTTTAAATATTGGAAACTAGGGTGACACAAATGTCAACACAACAACGTAATGGAACATTCAGTGACTCGACATAGCTACAACTACTAAGTACTATGTCTTGGTTCTCTGTGTTTTTCTCTTGGAAGTAATAGAGTTCAGCTACCCGCACAGCAGTTCCAATCATACTCCCCAAAGGACGATCCTGAAAGACACAAATATTATGGAGAAATGCGCAACACAATTAATGTCATGTGTCAACTTACTGACAGATAAACAGTTATACTTCAATATTGGTACATATAACATGGATTCCAGAGTTAGACCGGTCGTTAGAGCAACAAACCATTTACCAACAATGGAATTATAAGAGTCATTCGCAATTCTGAACGTTATCTTTTCCAGAACATGGATAGTGTATCGAGAAAGTTTGCAAGCATCCATTCATATGGTTCGTAGTACCTGAATTAATGATCCATGAACTAAAAGAGGAAAAAGATGTGTCATAAGGATAGTACATTGGCGGACATGTGAAGTCGACGGGCTAGCAAAGAACTGATTGGATCCAAGTAGCTTGATTAAGTGCTCCATCTGACTTTTCCAAGAGTTAAAGGACTTTGAAATGTTGTGGGTAGGAGTTGGTTGAACAATGGTAGACTTTGATGTCATAGCAAGGCACTTGGCAGCAGATAATTTAGCCGAGGATTTGTATGCCAATTTTCATTGGAGCATCCAACACTTTTCACGAGTGTGGTGGAGTTTGTGACAGTAATCACAAGTGGATTGGCTTGCCCAAGAAAGCTGAGCACTATTAGAGACCAAGGTAGACGATCAGTTGAAGGGGTGGGAGTATCCAGTATGACAATTATCCAGATCTCTTCGCGGCAGATCTCAGTTAAAGCAGCGTGTGCGAAGGAAGAGGATCCCGGCCAAGAATATAGCCTTGACCTTCGTCAAGGTCTTTGTTAAGGTCTGCTAGAAATTGAAAAATCTAATCATTTTCTACAATTTTCTAGAAGAGAGAAAGGTCGGTCGGAGAGTCTCAAATGTAGTTGTAGTACGAGTCGCATTTAATCCATAGCACAACCAGATCATTTTAATGTTGGGTCACGGTCCTTAATTCCTGTTTTGCCTCTCGAAACTTCTTTGCTTCCTCAAAGAGTTGGTCAGAATTTCCTACATCCGAGTAGATATCACTGGCAACCTTCCAGAGCGCACTAGCGAAATGGAGGAACATATATGAACGGCCAACAACGATTCCATGAAGTTGATCTGTCACGACATGACCATGAAGTTCTCCATTTCTCAAGCTTCATATGGCGGGTCAGTCTTTGGAGGCTCACAGATCATGCATATGAGGTGACAGAATTTCCCGCATACTTTGATTAATAAGGACACCGCTTGGGACCACTGGGAAAGACTGTCGTTCAGTTTGTGAGTTGTGATCACGAAATTCATGTTGATTTCTGGTACTCCAGTTTAAACAGAGATTGGAGTCAAAACTCCATTGGAATCAAGAATACTTCTTGAGGATGGCTCAGTGTTGGAGGAGTCTGCCATGATTTCGACTGAGTCAAAAGAAATTTGGTTGTGATTTTGAGACATCGTCGGATATAAGCTGCAGGTTGCTTGCTATCCGTAATTCGGACAACTGCAGGAGAGATATCAGACGCCGGAGAAAACAGCAAGGAGGACCAGCAGAGATGGTTGAAGGGAGGCTCTGCACCTACAACGAGAAGGTCGGCGGTTGCCAAGGAGGTCGGCGGCCATAAGGGAAAACAGGGAAGGCCGGTGGCTGCAAACTTCAGCTGGAAAGGCCGATAACTAGCAATTTTTGTGGGAAACCATGCAGGGAAGGCCGGCGTTGGTTGGGATCTAATGGGATCCCGGTTCTAATACCATGTTGAAATATTGAAAAAAAGCAGCATATCTTATTGATAGAAAGATGTGTATATAAACTCAATTACAAGGGGCACTCATAAGGAAAGAAATAAAGAAAAGAATAAAAGGATATAGGAAAGAAATAAAAACAGAATAAAGAAAATAAAAAAGCAAATAAAATAAAATCTCTATATTAATAACGACTAGGGATATTGTTATTATTTTAATACTCTAATACTATGCATGAGCTTTATTGTTGATTTGGATGAAAGACAGACAATGGTGCCAACTTATCACTAGAACTATGAGTCTGAAGAATTAATTGATAAATTCGATTATACTTTCATCATAGTGAATAAAACATCAATTTTGATAATTAGTTTTGTCATATCTAGTATGGTGTTCAAGATTTTGTTTAAGTTAAACATACTGATAAAATATCGAATATTGAGGTTTCATGATGAAAGCAAAAAAACAAAAGTTCTGCAGACCGCATGAATAAAAGCTTGATAAAAAACTTAGATGTCTCATGCATTATCAACTAATATTGATGAACAAAGACAAAAAAATAATTACCAACTTAACCTTTTATAGGAGATCGCCAATATTTGGAGCTTCATATTAATGAGGGAACGCTTGTTCCTTCCATTAAAGATCGTTGTAACCTTCAAATCTTTCCTTGAGAAGTGAACTTGTTCTAGCTTTAATAAATGAATGCTTATGGTTATGAGTTCTGATAGGATTGGAATGTCTTATGGAAAGTTTATCACTACATTTGGGTTCAAGTGGGTGGCGTTTGCTAAGATTCCGGAATGTCTTATGGAAAGTTTATCACTACATTTGGGTTCAAGTGGGTGGCGTTTGCTAAGATTCGAAGAGGTGGCTGAAAGATGGGAGTTTGTATTGGCTTGTGCGGCGGGTTATTGAAGAGGAACAACACAAAATCAAAACAATAAAAAGCACAAATTCCACCAGAAAGAGAAAAGCTTTAATTCAATAGCAAACAAACAATGACAAATGTTTTTATTATTCAACGATTAGTAAGAGTTAAGAAAAAAGATGTATATATATAAAGACAGAGAAATGAGATGTGAAGCATGATACAGAAAGTCGTATAATTTGTTATAAAGCTGCGGATGAGAAACTTAAAACTCGAGATTTCCCAGCAAAATTATTGGCCATATACAAAAGAAAAAATGTACCACATAGAACAGTTTAATATAATAAGAAAACAAAATATATGTCAAAACGACTAGAAAATCAAAACTCTGAGAAGATTTGAAGTTCATAGAAAGATTTATATCAAGTTCATTCTTCATTAAACTATCAAGCACCAAATGAACACGATGGCAGAAATCTCCACTTCATAAGATTTCAAAATTCAGCTGTTCTACTCTAAAGAAAAATAGGAAAAAAGAAACAGATAAGGAATTTCTCAAACCATAAATTAATTGTTCACCGATAGAAGACCGCATGCCGGGCCAAAAATTTAAAACACATTATACCTTCTTGACCTTCCGCCTCCAACTTCTCTCAAAATTTTCGGCATCCTTTCAACAATACATTCCCTATCCTTCAACCTGGAACGCGTATGAATCGAAGCTGGAGCTCAAGGCATGGCTCTTGGATCCGTTCCATGCTGCCAAACATACACAAGCTCGTCCCAGCCTGTACTAGCAAGAAGCCCCTCAACAAGCACGCTCATGTCCACACCAACCGCAAACTCCGTATGGTGGTCGTACCGCGCGAGCAGTGCATCCTCCGCACGAAAATCCCATGCGCAGACGGTCATGTCATAGGAGCACGACAGAAGCAGGTTCTCCCGGTGCGGCGAGAACTTGATCCGTCTCACAGCATACCCATGGCCAGCAAGCGTAGCCATCGGCGCGCGGGAAGCGCGAACATCCCAAACACGAATTGTCTTATCAACCGAAGCGGTAGCGAGAAAACAGTCATCATACTTATTCCAGTCACAGCAAAGAATCTCATGCTCATGAGCAGGGATCACAAGTGACGAACCCGGATCGCGAACGTCCCATACGCGGGCTGTACAATCGCCGGAGGCCGAAGCAAAGACATCAGCATGGCGAGGGCTCCAAGCGGCGGAATACACGCAGTACGCATGTTCACGGAAGGTGCGGAGAGAAGCGGGGCGATCGAGTGTCCAGAGCTTGAGCGAATCGTCCCAGGATGCCGAGACGAAGCTATCGCGGCGAACGGGATTCCAATCGACGGCATGAACCTCGCGGGCGTGTTCTTTGAGGGATCGAATAGGATTGGCTGAAGGGGGAAGATTGAAATCCCAGAGCTTGAGGGAGCCGTCGGCGACTGCAGTGACAACGAGAGAGTCGTGGGATTCAGACCAAGCGCAATCGTAGATGCCGTCGGCGGTGTCGAAGGAGCGGAGCTCAGAGATGCCGCCGGAGGGATTGAGGTCGAGGATGTGGAGGCGTCCGTTGCCGAGTATGCCGAAGTTTTGAGCCGTCGCTACCATGAGACGGTTCTCGTAAAAGGGGCTAAATCGTACCGCGTAGCCATTGAAAGGGGTTTTGAAGATCGGCATCTCTACCTCGCTTCTGGAGTTCCCGTCTTCCTCGCAAGTCGACTCTGTTGAGGTCTTATTTGGCTATTCTCGTTGTCGTCGAGTGGATTGGAAGATGGTAAGCGGTGAGAATAAGCGACCCTACTTCTCAAAGAAATAATTACATAACTCTACACATAGACTCGTTGCAGCGTGATAGAAAAATAAAAATAAAAATCACGTTAATACGAGAGAATATTTTTCCGTATTATTTCATATTATTATGTGTTATTGTATTATGAGAATATTTTCGGTATTATAATAACACAATAATACGTCAATAACAACGAACAATGCGGAATAACGCGGGGAGAATGTTTCTTGTGTTATTGGACCGACATGGGAATATTTCTTTGTGTTATTCAGGTGTTATTGTGTGTTATTCATGTATTATTGTGTATCATTGTGTTATAAGAATATTTCATGTGTTATATTAACACAATAAAACATCAATAACACATCAAAATCACCACAATAACATTTAATAATACGGAATAACACGGCGGGGATATTTCTCCGTATTATTCCCTTGTTACCGCGCCGTTTTTTTTTTTTTTTTTGTCATGTCACGTAGAGTCATTTTATTGGACTCCGCACGTGCGGAGTCCTGATGTAATATTTCTTTCTACTTCGGGGTTGGTATTTTCCTAATACATATATATATATATATATATATATATATATATATATATATATATATATATATATATATATATAATAAATGTTTTTCTATGATACTTCGTCTATTTAACATGGCTTACATTTTTCTTCGTTAGAGAAATGTCATGTCATATAAATAAAAAAACATGTAATTTCACTTTAATGCCAGAAGGAATAAAAAAATAATTATTTTAATTCAATTTTTTTGTTATTTTAGTCTGCTATATTTATAAGTAGAGTGCTCAAACTTAGAAGGAAAATTATTATCAAGGTCACGAGACCTAATTATATGTGAAATTCAAATATTAGATTATTGATAATAATTTAAAAATTATATACTTGTATACTCAAATATGAACATATATTTAAAAAGGTTTTTTTTTGGAGTATGACATAAAGATATTATGGGTTTCGAAGGCTTCTACCCAAAGTGGCGAGCATAACCATCGGTCGAAGTGGTCGAGTTGAGCTCACCTACTGAAGTGGTCGAGTTGGGTCTACTTGTCGAAGTGATTGATCTAACTGAGGGCGAACCAAGATAGCCATTACATATAAGGACGTGTGCCCAGCCTTATTTAACGCCCCGTCTGACAGCTACATCGTGATCTTTTCATTGATCCATTGTAGACAGTTGCAGCACTGCATGGAATGTAACTATATATTCTTTATTTCCCCTTATATAGAGGAGCCAAGGTAAAGAGGATGGGTTGATCAATCGAATTCAGGATCTCTCTCTCTCTCTCTCTCTCTCTCTCTCTCTCTCTCTCTCTCTCTCTCTCTCTCTCTCTCTCTCTCCCTCCTTTGCAAACAATGAATCTTTACTCCAAACCATTCTCTGCTTCCCTGGAGATTCTAAGGAAAAAATGAATAACTTGAAAGCGACACATCGACCATATTCTTTTAAACCTTCATTCGAAATATAAGATCTCTATTGGGTTGTATGAGCTCACGGATAATACATGATCTTACACCCTCCAAGGATTCAATATTCTAAGAGGCAAGATAAGCATGAAGTTCATACCCAAACTCAGCATGGATATCCTTCTAGAAGAAAGAATAAAGAAAAATGATGGATTACACCAAGGAGTCCATGGCGCAACCAATCACGAGCTAAGAGAACAAATACAGAGGGTGATACATGAAAAAGGACTAGAAGTCTTGATATCTTTTTTCGGTGCTCATCCCAGAATGCACACTAGATGATGATTAATGGTTCATAAGCGAGTAGCACAAAGACATGAATCATCAAGGTTGGGGACGCTTATGCAAGAGCTACCAAAAGTAGGACCAATAAGGGCTCTTTGACTAAGGTTGGAAGAAGAAAGAAGAGATGAGTTACTGATCCCAAATAAGTAGTCCTTTGGGTCTTGAGACAAAGCAACTAGAAGAAAAAGACTGAAATCATTGGGCAATGTATTCTCAAGAGAGTTGAAAAAGTTGAAGTAGCAAAAAAAATCAACATCCCATCTTTGAAACCTTGTAAAGGATGTCAGACTCTGCTACCCATATAACTCCTTTTGAGTTTGTTGTAAGCTTCTTGTTCAACCACGTATAACTCATTAATAATCATAATTATTTTAAAAAGTATACTATGCAACGTGGTTCTTCCTAGCCTCAAGAGCGCAAATAAATAATTTGTTATGAAATTATCGTCGGAGAAAACAGAAATCGACACAAATCAGAAGAACACACAGAGATTTAACGAGGTTCGGCAAAGAATTGCCTACGTCCTCGGGAGCGAGCCGGCGAATTTCACTATTTCAGAGGAGTTACATATTCATAGGATTACACATCTATTTATATAAAACAACCCGCGGATAAATTACAGATACGCCCTCGCTCCCCCAACCCACTAACTTCCAAGAGACACTCATTTTCACCAGGAGTCACACATCTTCACCAAGAAACTCCAACTCCCTAGATATGAGTCATACCTAACAATTCTCCACCTTGGCGAATATCCAGCACCTTAGGAGAAATGCTTCACCCGGTATATGTGCCTACCAAACAAATCTACACCTTAGCAAATATTCAGCCCCTTAGGAGAAATACATCTAACAATCTCCACCTTTGTGAATATCCAACCCCTTAGGAGAAAATCTCCACCTTGCGAAGATCCAGCCCTTTAGGAGAAATAGATCATGGAGTTTCTTATACCAGTGGGTTGGGCAACCAAACCATCTAACCTGACTTGGTTAAAGATCTTACTGCATTTCCATCATATGTTCCAACAGAGTGAGCTCCACCTGCAACTGTACTCCCCAACAGTTTATAGATGTTACCTACAGTGATCTTTCCTTTCATCACAGTCAGTGCACCCTTAATAATTCTGAAGGTTTCCACATCCTCATCTGCCTTAGGAATGAAATCATTTCTGTGTAGAGTGCCCAAGGAAATCAAACTCTTTTTCAACTCTGGAACATGTCTGACATCACATAATGTTCTAACAGTGCCATCATACATCTTAATTCTGACTTTACCAATACTAGCGATATTGCACTGTCTACTATCACCCAAATAGACTGAACCAGAATCAAATAACCTGTATGAAGAAAACCACTTCTTGTTCGGTGTTATGTGATGAGAACATCCTGAATCAAGAATCCATCCATCATTTAACTGAGTTGTTGTAACTGAAAGCGCATCACTATCACTGTAATCTGTATCACTCTGCACCATATTCGCAGCCCTGGAAGATACATCACGAGTCTCCTTCTTGAGCATTGGACAATCTCTCCTCATATGTCACAGTTCCTTGCACTTAAAGCAACGAATCTTCTTGCCTTTAGGCTTTGACCTTCCAGAATTCTCCTTCTCCTCCCTACCTTCGTGATCCTGATTACCCTTAATATATAAACAATTACCATTTGAGCTTTCCTCTGCATTATGCTTCCGCTGGTTGTGAGCCAATAATGCTGCAGTAATGTCATCAATTTTAATTGTTTCTTTCTCATATATAAGAGTAGTCACCAGATGTTCATAAGAAGTAGGCAACGAACACAAAATAATCATTGCTCGGTCTTCATCCTCAATATTCACATCAAGCCGTATCAGATCCGTGATTATTTGATTGAAGACATTCAAGTGCTGAGCCAAATCAGTATCTGCCTGCATCTTCAGCCCATATAGTCTTTTCTTCAGATACAATTTATTCGTTAAAGATTTGGACATAAACTGAGATTCCAATTTTTTTCATACTTCTCCTTGAGATTTCAGATTCATAACATGATACATAATCTCATTTGCAAGACATAAACATATGGTACCTGCCGCTCGAAGTTGTAACTCTTCCTAATCTTCATCTTCCATATTATCAGGTTTCGTAGCCCGCAAAGCCTTCAAAATTCCTTGTTATGCCAACAAATCTTTTACCCTTGTTTGCCACAATCCGAGTTCCCGGTTCCATCGAACTTCACTATCTCGAATTTTGCACCAGACATTATCAATGAGAATTTAATCATGCACCGTATTTTCCTATCTTGCTTCGAAAAATAAAAGAAAATATTCTGCAAATAAATTCAAAGAAACCTAAAATTTTCCCTGTCAAATGCAGCAACTATCTCGCGATTCTCCTGTGATTCGTGAATCAAATTTCCACAATTTCCACACGAAGCACAATTCTTGTTCATACCAGTACCTCGGCCAATTGCTATTTCCGCGAGCCACAAATCCCTTCGCACCTGTTCGAGGATCACCTCCACGAAACTCATGTTCAAGAAATAATTGTGTCTGCTCGCCACCTGCACCCTGTCGAACTCCACCTGTCGCAAAATCTCATGCGTCAAACCGGCGAATTTAACTGGTTGAACACCTCAATTTCCCACAAAACGAGTCTCATGTTCGCGGTGGACAGCCTCTGTTTCCCGCGGATTATTGAACCGGCCGAACTCCTCTACAGGAATTTAAAAAAAAATTCCTTCCACACGGCTATTTCCGTTGGCAGCTCTCCTGCTTGTTGAAATCCTCTCTGCCTGGAATTAAAAATTCACTCTGCACCTTCCAGGTATTAATAATTCCTTTCTTAATACCTCGGCACAATGATTCCTTAATTCCACAGAAAATCTGGAATTAATTAACCTGCCTGCCTTCAGCCAAGCAAAGAGGAATAGAGGAATATTCCTCTCTTGGTTTTCCTGCGCCAACCGCGTGCTACGATTGCACGATCGCGAACTGCCTCCAGGCACGACTCGCCAACCGCCGCAACCGTTCCCGTTCCGCGGACTCCCTGCCCGCGAACCGCCCTGCCGCTGACTAACTTCTGGCGAACTGGACTCCGGTCCTCCTCCTGCTTCGCGCCGCAAACCTCCACGGCCTACTCCGTGCTGTTGCCGCGAACTTCCCTTCGCGCGAACCTTCCTTGCGAACTGCTGCGGATCGTCGCCTGGGTCCGAACTCCGAACTGCCTGCGATCTCCCTCTTGCCTGTTGCACGATTCCCAGACAATTTCGGGCCAAATGCCGTCTGTTCGAACCCCCCGAACTACTGCAAATCGTCTCGCGTCTGCCAACAGGAATTCAAAAAAAAAGAATTCCTTTGATTCTCTTTCTTTGGCCGCGAAAAAAGGAGCTGGAACTCCTCTTCTTCTCTGAGATTTCTTCTCCAATCTCCCGCGTCAATCTCCTCCTATTCCTCGAACGAGGCTCTGATACCAATTGTTATGAAATTATCGTCGGAGAAAACAGATATCGACACAAATCAGAAGAACACACAGAGATTTAACGAGGTTCGGCAAATAATTGTCTACGTCCTCGGGAGCGAGCCGGCAAATTTCACTATTTCAGAGGAGTTACATATCCATAGGATTACACATCTATTTATAGAAAACAACCCACAAATAAATTACAGATACGCCCTCGCTTCCCCCAACCCACTAACTTCCAAGAGACACTTCTTTTCACCAGGAGTCACACCTCTTCACCAAGAAACTCCAACTTCCTAGATATGAGTCATACCTAACATAATTTTGAAGCAACCTCACTATTTACTCAATTCTTTTTAGAGCACTCAGAGTCTCTAGCTTGTCTATTTATATGTCGTCGTATAATTCCCTTATTTGAATAAATCTCTCTTTTGAATCATCATAAGTAATTTGAAGAGAAGCGGAATCAAATAGAAAGGAAATATGACAACAAATAGGCAACCAAATAAAAAAGAAACATGTGAAAGGCTTATATATGGGTAATCTTCGTGTAATGGATTGAGAATATAAGTTTGAACAGGATCATATCGTCGTACCTCGAAACACAACATCAACAAAGAGAATCCCTACATAAGCCGCATGTAAACAAAGAACCAAAAAGAAAATTATTGTTCTGCCATCAAGAGTCTCGCAAAGGAATGTATCCCTCTGGTTTATTACATCATGGGGGATACCCAGTAATACTCTCAATAAAAGGAGTTTTGCTTATATTATCGTGAACTTGGAGAATATGCCATCAAAGGATAGCTATTTCGTATGAGAATGCCTAGATGCTTCAAAGCTCTCACCAAGTCAGATAGCATAAAATGAATCTCACACAACCCACATGGGTAGCGGCTCGTCGGAATCAGAATCCAATAAATAACCAAAAATCATCTCGACGGAAATATCTTTATACATCGCAGCTCACTAGGTCATAAGGCCAGATGGTGAATCATCGTATCTCAAACCGAGTGACAGGGCTCGAAGGAGCTTAGCAAGAGGAAGGGTAGAGTAATTGTAAAATGTATAGGTAGTTGGGTCGGGGTACCATGGACCCATCATCCCAAGCTACTATGACTCCAAGTCTACCTGGTAATGAAGGTAATCAATCCATCACTTGCAAAGATCCCCGGTCATTAATCCAAGATCTACATCATCCATAGAGACCTCAGCAGCCCTAAGGTCAAATCATTGAAACTTTATCCTATGACTACAGGTGGAACTCAGAGAGGTTGGACTTATACTCGTCGAAGTGGCGCAGATGCCGCATGAAAGGAAGAGAAAGGAAAGTTCAGCTACAAAGATAAAAATGCTCTGACAAAAGAACTTACATTTGTTGGGCGGGAGCCTAACACCTTAAACGCAGTAAACAACCACCTGAATAGAAATCTATATTGGACCAGTCAGGTATAGGGAAGCACGAGGACTTCTCCTCGGGTATATGTAAACGTGATGCAATTATCTACCACAATCATATAGTGTAAAGGCTATATTAATCATGATTGTGTGATAGTCATGTCATGCGAACTATTTTAAAACTGGCACGAAGGTCTTGCAGGAAAGTAAACGTGTAAATTATAAAGTCTTGACTATTTTAATCCTAAAATTTTCATCATCTTGAATATTTTATTATAAATTTGTAGCAAATTTAGAATTTTAAATCATAGAGAGCCCATACTGCATTTGTGATTCTCAAACAAACCACAGAAAGAAATAATGAACTCCATTTCAAGCATGTAAATATGGAAAAAATGAAAACAAGTCAATCAAAATACTAAGAAAAGGCTGGTGTCGTTGGGTTAGAAACATATACAAAAAAATTAAAAAATACAGTCGAACTTCGCATATGCGTGTCCAACCCTAAATTTATACATCAATATCAAATACAAAATTAAGATATGGGACGCGAGCTGATAGTCTTGGTCCCCCGCCACGTGGTTTCAGTGCCAAAATGCCTCGAAACATGTGCTCATATCTTATTCTGTTACAAGACTCTCCTAAGGACTCTAACAAGTACATAAGAAAATAAAAAACTGACTCAACTTGGACAAAATATGTTAGTACAAAAATATCTACATGCAATATGTCTGAGCCATGCCTAATGGGGAAGCTTGTTGACCTAATTTTTAGTGAGGTCTCTTACTCTCCTTAGAGCCTAAGATCTACCATTAGGATTTCTTACTGACTATCCTAGAGGAGTAGTGGCGGGACTCACCATTTTAGAAATTCAAACCACCTCTTAGCTCTTTTGTAAGGCCTTATGTGAGTGGTTCCAAGCACTCAACCTTTAGTTGCAAAGGCTAAGGACCATTATGTGAAGGCCTGAAGAGAGTTCCCTTATGATTTCAAAGTCTTAGGAGCCCCATTACGACTTTTGTGCGAATTCAAGATACAAAGACACCGTTATTCACAATTCACACATGCAGTGGACATAAATATCAAAATTCACATCATCGACATCTGTAAAAGGCTTTACAACTGATAGAATCTAAAGCAATTGCCGAAACAATCGATCACTGTCAGCATAAAGGTTAGAAATTATCAGTCACCGAAATGGATATCCCGACACCCATTTTAAAATTGATTTAATTTAAGATATATATGTATAGTTCACAAAATATCATTTTAATTTTTAAAATTATGAAATCAAACCGATCTCATATAAACAACAGTTTAAATAATCGAGCACTACATTACAAGTCATGCATCCACCTCAAAGGATAGTCACATTGCTTACAAATAAGGCTCGATCAAATAAACTAAAAAAATTTATGACATTTGTTCAGTCTGCGAACCATTTTTGTTGACTGACAACTTTCTCTATCTAATATAAAAGAGTTAGATATAGTTTATATTAATCTGGGGTCTTTAAGTTTTCTATAAGAGAAAACCTCTATAGTTAATTATATCTTAGGTAACCAAAGTCACCTAAAAAAACTCTTGATTTATATCAAGGAATATTGTATTCATGACTTCCAAAAGGTAGAATCTTAAAGAAAAAGTGGTAATAGGAAATCCAATAGGTGAGTGATTCAGGTTTCAGACCAGTTATTGTAGAAGTTCAAAGGAATGAAAGCTAGAGGAAGACATAGATCTAAGAAAAATTTTAGTGATTTCCCAATCTATCATGTGGTTTGGCTCTAATTAATGAAAAGTTATTTGATGTTTCATCTTGCTAATTTTATTATTTAAGGCTTACATTCACTTGATACCGATCATGTGAATAGCTTGGAAAATAGGAGGAATTATGTCATACCCGGTGACAACCTCAGAACCTAGGACGAGTTACGAATTATATTGCACAACATGATTATGCAAAGACATAAAGAGATAAAGTGAGGATTTATGTTGCACTAGGCAGACTACCTTGAAGTCATATGGCTTATTTTTTTATTCTAATGAGTTTTTCTATTGACGATGGTCGTGTTGCCCATTGTGCATACTCCAAGCTCCTCGTCGTAGCAGATTTAGTTGTAGAAATGTCAAATTGAAGAGATGAGAGAGGTAGCATGTTTTGGAAATTTTTAAATTGAAGTGTCTTAATGTCTTATTAGGGGAATCTTTAAGTTGATTATAGCGACATCAATTATGATCCAACGATTGCCTCATTCCGGCACTACTATTTTCTTCAGATTCACCTAGTCCGGATGAATTTACCAAATTCAACTAAATGAATTCAGTACTTTTATTCAGACTGTGGGAACTCTCGTTACCCGACTTAAGTTACCTCTTCCGAGGTATTCCTGATCATCCGATAGAGACATTTTAATTTAGTTTCACAAGTGATTTTAGTTTTGTTTGTGATTAAATTTTGAGTTGTCTTATATTTTGGTTTTGTGGCCGCCTTAAAGGTTTTGGTTTTTATGCAGAGTGACATTGTTGTTTAGCATGCAAGCTTGTAAGCAAGAAAAGTAAAGTAAAGGAAGTACAAAAAAGAATGTACTATAAAATTATAAAAGCGTACCTGTCGAGTCTTCTTGTTCCTCCACCTGAAATTTTAATATCTTTTGCAATAGAAATTTATAATTTGCAGGAAAATAAAGCCTATAGATAAGTTCGTTACGGGCCTACTATGTCCTATGTCATAAATTGGTGAGTTCTAATTTAGATGCAGAGATGATTTCTCAAGCAAGCCATAATGAGTTTAATTACCCTTCAAGATATCTAAAAGAGTGTAAGAAGGGTCTAGAGGTCGAGCCCCAGACCTCTCACGGTCTCTTGAAAAGTCTCGAGTTCATTCAAACTTATTATGTTGCTTAATGAATCACCCCTATTATATACTTATGTTCAATGAACTAATGTTTTGATTATCCCTTTAAGGGTAAGATAATTATCATTTGACATTTCTGTTTGAAAATTATGTGAACAAAGGCCTTTTCGGGGGCAAGCTTGTTCATTATGAGACTTAGCCAAATTTAATTTGGAAGTGCGCTTGTAGTGTTTCAAAAAAGTGTTTGATATTAGTTAAGCTTTCTTTTCTAAACTCACTTAATACTTAAATGGATATATTTGTAATTTTTGAAAAAGTTAAGTTGTGTGATTATGATTCTTGTCAAATTAATGAATCATCATTTAAATATCAAATAGGGGTATTGACTTGATGAATTATTAACTTCCAAAGTCAAATCCCTAACCTTAAGGATCTTTTGGTTTAATTTTCTTCCAAATTAATGTAATTAAGGAAATTACAAATTTACTCTTTAATATGACGAAGGTGAGGTTGGTTTCTATCACTTATTTCTTTATGTTTCAATCATTTAATCATGTTAATTAAGATCATTCATTGTTCATTTCTCACTTTAATTAAGCCTAAATACTTATTAAGGCTAAACCTTTAAAATTACAATTTTGCCTCTAAGGACCTACACTTCATAATTTATTAAATTCTATGTAAATGATTTTGAAGTTTTTATGGTACCCTACCCATGAGTCAATTAAAACATCAGAGGAGAAAATGTAAATTTTCAAATTTTAATTTAATTTATATAATTATTTTAATGCCAAAATAGGGATTTTCAAAGATAATTATATAACTTAATAAAAACATAATATTTATTTTTAAGAAAATTACTGGAGGTTCACCTAGACCAGTGGACCACTAGGTCTAATTTTATGATTTTTTGAATTTTAATTTAATTATTATAATTATTTTAAATTCTGGGGTATTAATTAAATATAAAATATTTTTAGTTTGAAAATTAAGTTTTATATTTTTCATAAATCTCTTTGAGGTCAAGGAACTCAAAGAAACAAATTTCATATTTTTTTATTTATATTTCAATTATTGGAATTATTTTAATAGGAAAATAAGAAAAATCCATTTTAGCCTTTAAAAATTATTTTATGTCTTCAAAATTTAATATCTTTACTTAAAAAATTAGTAAAATTATTTCAATTGCCTCTAAGTGATTATGAGACAATTTAGAACATTCCAACAAATTTTATGATTTTTATGAATTTTTAATTATTAAAATATTTGAAATAGCCTTAGAAGTGAAAATTTTATTTTAATTACAATTTTATTTTTCTTATGTTGCTCTGATCACAAGGAACTCCCAAAATCAATTTCATAATTTTTCAACTTGTACTTTATTTATTATAATTATTTTAATATCAAAAAAAGTTATTTAGCTTTAAAAATTCTTTTGAGTGAGCAAATTAACTCCAAATGACCTCAAAATTTTTATGGGAGTTCCCCTGACCCTAAGCCACAATGAAGATTTATTTTTAAGCCATTTTCACTTATATTTAATCCAATTTAATTTTCTTTAGGTTTAGTGAGTTAATTTAAATTAGGATGAGTTTCAATGAATTAAACCAAATTTGTATTTTTTCTATGGTCCTCTGGTCACAGTAAACCTACCAAACTAATCTTATATTTTTTTGAGGGATATTTTAATTTTTATGATTATTTTATTAAAACATAAAATAATTACCTTCATTGAAAGATTACATTCTTGAACCTTGCGCATTTCACTTTTCGTGATATATCTTTGGCGTTATACAAGATTTAAATAATATAAACATCTGCGTGTCAAAGTTTAGGTGCTATATATGGGATTTGCTTGTTGCCAGCGGGAAGTGGTGCCTCCTTAGAAAACTGATGCAAAACTTTTCAATGTCTTTTCTTCGAGCCATTATTTCATACGGAGAACGCACGCATCCGCACGCATCTCCTCCAATACCCATCCAATACCCATCCAATACCCTCTTAATACCCATCCAGTACCCTCCAATACCCACCAATACTCACCTAATAGCAAATACTCAATATCCAATACACATCCATACCCATCCATACCCATCCAGTACCCAAAAAATCCGCACCCAATGCTGCGTACATGCTCCGGATGGAATAATTAGCCCTTTTCTTCAGCCCTTCTCGATGCATTTACATTTATGGTTCTCTCGTCATATCTAACACCTAAACAATCACGTTTACATATCTACCACTCAAATCATTTATATAGTCATTTTGCAAAAGCAATTTATGTTATATATGCGTTAAATACGTAAATGTGTAAGAATTGTGTGGCTTATTTGGTAAATGCCCCATCCAAGTCTTTGCTTGAAGCTGTACTTACGTTTGAAAAGAATGCATTAAAGCCTATTTGTGATTTATATGGATATATCGACATACACAAATCTGATTTGACAAAAGGATTGTGAAAGAATTTCAGTTTTAGCCATTGGCGTAATTTTTCTTGGGGATCACTGAAGTTCCTGTGAGAACTTACCTATTCATGGGCAATTACATATCTACCACCCAAATTCTTATACATTTACATATGTAGCACGCAAAGTTAGTTACCTCTTCGATGGCACACTTCGTAGCAACCCTTATTTGATGATTCTTTTAATATAAGTGTGCCACCAATGAGGTCTTCCTGGCTCCTCATGTGCGACTTTACACCGCAACTCTTTTCTTTTCCTTTTACCAATATTTCAAAGTCGATACATAAGTTAAATGATCAGGGATTTCGATATTGTAATTCTCATACCTACCTCTTAGTGTGCCTTTACGAGATACGTCAGAACGCGAGTTAGTGACTTAGAGTTATAGACAACGACGAACAGGACTTTGTTTCCCACAGACGTCGCCAAACTGATGCGTGCTAGAAAATTTACGGCGGTAGAGTAACTGATTATCGTCTTGACATTGTACGAGAATTTAACACATACACAGATGAAAAATAAGTGATGATGACTCCAGAAGTTTTTATGTGAAAAACACGTAAAGGGAAAAACCACGGGGTATGGCCCAGTTGCGAAAATCCACTATTGATTGATGATTACAGAAATCTCTTGTCCCACAGACATGAAAAGCTAATTATATTTTTCATATTACAGTGTTGATTGACAGCGTCTAGTTGATGGTGATTAACGATGATTATTAGCGGTGATTGACGAAGGTCGGCGGTGTTCGATGATTGTATGCACTGGTTGACGGAGGACGACAGTGATCGACGACGGTCGACGGTTGTTGACGGCGGTCGGCGGTGGTCGACGGCGGTTGGCGGTGGTCGACGGCGGTCGGCCGTGGTCGACGGCGGTCTGCGGTGGCCGACGGCGGTCTGCGGTGGCCGACAACAGTCGGCGGTGACACTGAGCTACAAGGCCTCAAGCTCTCCCTCTAGGCTTAAGCCCCCCCCTCATGTGAGGGTTAGAAGTCTATTTATTGTATTTTGGGTGCAATTAATACAATCATTTTGATCGGACGGTCCAGAGAGCTTCTCTCGATCAGATGGTGTTTAGGGAGCATTTGACGGCCTTAAAAAAGTCAGAATTGAGTGATATTGAGCTCGTTGGATTCTTATTGTCGAGACGCTCGATTCAAGTATAGGCTTGCTAGTGTCGGCATTTGTTTGACATTCCAAATATGTCCTGAAATCTTCTAAGAATGGATTAATGACTTGATTTGAGTTTGATTTGACTCGAATTAGACTAATTTTTATATCATTAGGTTTGTCTCATCGAGTCGATTAGTTTGACTATAAGTTTGTTGCAATCGGAGCTCTGGATGTCTTTTGTCAAAATTTGAATGTTTCTTATTCAAAAAATTGCACCAAGATTCGTGTCGGATGATAAAAAATATTTGATGGCGTATCATATATATATATATATATATATAAAAGAAGAAATATATATAACATTAATAATAACAATAATAAATAATGATAGCAATAAAGCACATACAATAATAAACAGATTATTATATCTATACATAAATAAGTAATAATGATAATAATAATAATAATAATAATAATAATATGTATATAAATACATAATGAATAATAAAAATAATAAGAAATATATGTTTATAAACGAATGTATAAACAAATAATAATAATATTTATAATATCCAGCATGAATTTTGAGGCACAACACCAATCTCGATAAAATCTTTTGAGCAATAAACGCTCAAAACTTGATAAAAAGTTTTCTAGAGCTATGAATTTCAGAAAATTTATAGTCAAACTGATCAACTAGATGAGAAGAATATAATGATATAAAAAATAGTCCGATCTGAGTCAAATAAAGCCCAAATCAAGTCATTAAACCACACTTGAAATATTTTTGGATAAATTTGGAATGTTACACAGATGTTGAATCTAGCAAGTCTATACTCGACTCGAGCGTCTCGACAAGACGAATCCGACATTATTAAGGCGTTGAAATGTTCATTAAAGGTCGTATCATCGAAGGAAAGTCTATGGACCGTCCGATCAAATGATTTATATTCCTGTATTAAATGCACCTATAATACTATAACCAGACCCTCACCCCTCATATGAGGGGAAAGAAGTCAAGAGAGAGAGTTTGAGGAGAAGCTGCAGCTTAGATCCACCGCCTACTGTCATCGACCCTCGCCAACTTCCGTTGACCACCATCTACCGTCGTCGATCATCACCGACCTTCGTCGACCACTGTAGACAGCAGGTGACCACAGCCGACGACCACTACCAACCAGACGCCGTCAGTCGACATACTCTGAAACGTATAGTTATCATTTCCCGTCTGTGGAACAAGAGATTTCTGTAAAACATCAATTAGTGGTGGATTTTCGCAACTGGGTCAGGTCCCGTAGTTTTTCCCTTTACGATTTTTCCACGTAAAAACTTATGAAGTCATCGTTTGTTTGTCCTTCATCTGTGTGTGTGCTGAATTTTCCTACAACGCTAAGACGATAATTCGTTACTCTAATGCCGTGAATTTTCTAACACGCATCAAATATATATGATAAAAATAATATTTATACATATAAATAATAATGAATTAATATTGGAAATATATACATGTATGTAAGATGTATAAGAAATAATAATGTTGATGGTAGATAAGACATAGTAACAGTAATAAATAATGATAGCAATAAAACATAGACAATAATAAACAGATTATTATATATATATATACATAAATAAGTAATAACGGTAACAATAAATAATAATAATAATAATAATGATAATACTTATATAAATACATAATGAATAATAAAAATAATAACAAATATATGTTTATAAACGTATGTATAAAAAAAATTAATAATAATAATAATAGTAATAATAATAATAATAATAAAACACTTGTAAGTATATATAAATAATAGTAATAATTATATATAAATGTAAATAGATAAGTCAATAATTAAATGATGATAACGATATTAATACTAATAATTATAAGTAATAATAAGAAGAACACATAGATAACTAATAACATTATTACTAGTAATAGACAATAATAATAATAGACAATTGCAATTTAATTACAATAGCATCAATGATAATAATATTAATAATAAATAAGACGATAACAATAATAATAATATAATGATAGTAATGGATATAATATATATAATGTACGATAACAATACTAATATAAATAATTTAAATAATATAATATTATACAATAATAATAATAAATAGTATTAATATTAACGACGATGATGATGATGATGATGATGATAATAATAATATATAACAAGTAATAATAATGAATAATTAATTAATTAAATAAACAATAATAATAGTATTAAACTAATAATAATAATAACGATAATAATAATAATAATAACAATAATAATAATATACATACCTACATAAAATAATAATAATAATGTATAAACGGGTAATAATAATAATAAATGTACGAACATAAATAACTTTAAATAACCATAACAATATATATATATACACACACATACACAATAAATACTAATAATGAATACATATCTATAATAACAACTCTACAGCATCAGCAGATGCGACGGATACTGACCATTACTCTCATTTACTACATGTTTCTCTTTTTATCCCACTTTCCTTTTAATGCATCTTTTTCTTAATGTATATATGCTCCTTAGATTAAACATGCAAAAATTTTAAGGTAGAAAACATTAGACTGATTATTTAGGGAGTTCACTAAATCAGACCTTGAGACACAACAATAATTATACTTGGAAATACAAAACATAAACATTAAACCTAAAGTTGCCACATTGCGGAGCTTGGAGCGAACTTTGTGGGCAGCATGCTGAGGAGCTCGGAGCAAGACGCAGGCAGGTGGAGGACGACTTCGGAACGCTATCAACCCAACAGTGGAGCAGATTTACTTCAATTAAACATTTCCTTAGTTTAAACAACAATAAACCCGTAGGACTTCAAGGTGGTTCGCTTAGTGTGACATAAATCCCTCATTATAATTAGGCTTTTGCACAATCATGTTGTGCATCATAAATCTTAACTTTTTAGAATTCTAAAGTTGTTGTTTGGTACGACATAAATCATTTTATCTTCCTAGGCTATTTGCGCGATTATGTATCGTGTAAGTGTAAGTCCTAAATAATAAAATCGAAAGGATTAAACACTAAATAATATCATTTCGAATACATAAAGCCAGATCCGTGACATCTACTTTTTTGCTCATTTGGACTCTTAAAATAACGGTTCATACTTGAGCCATTCCCTTTCGACGTTTCTATGTCCAACATTGGAAACCTAAACTTTGAAATCTTAAAGACAAAACCACTAATCTTAATCGAGAATTATTTTAAGTAACTTCAGTAATGTAATATGTAATTAACTGTATGAGTTGCCTCTATAGGGAACTAAGAACCAAGGTAAAATAAACTTCATCTAATTCTCATATTAAGTAGAGAAACTTGTCGGTCAAACATGAAATATTTTGCAGACCGAAAGGATGTCAAAAATTATCTAGTTTATATAATCAAACCTGCTGTCAAGTAAAATGTTTATCTTTCAAGGTGATGTATCGCTCGTGGTGTTGTGTTTGATTACTTAAATAATTAAATATATGAGATCCATCCAAGCTCATTTCTTTCAAAATTAAAACATTATTTTTTCAAAATCATATAAATATATATATTATATTTAAATCTTTTCCAAATTCCAGACAAATTATGGCTAACAAAATCATAATTATATTTAAATTAAAATTAAAATATTTTCAAACCAAGATTTCAAAATTCTGACCGACAGTGCTAAGCAACATCTGCAAACAAAAGTTAGCATGCAAATCATCATATGCTTCCCCTTACTTGTGTGTGTATATATATAAATATATATAGCATGACTCCCTGCAGAAGACCAACTTAATATACTAACATATATATAAAAAAAATCGGCGCATACAAGCATACCAAAAACACAAAAGTGACACTTGGTTAGAATAACAAGCCAGCTGAGAGCTATAGTCAGAGGTGAAAAAAATACTATCTAGCATCCTAATCCTAACCTAACACACTATCTAACACAAAAGTGTCCTAACAAACATCTAAGTACTCAGGGTAAAGTCTTCGGTTACCGTATGAATTTGAGGGGTTGCCACACCGGCCCCGTCCTAAAGATCAAAAGGTTCTAAAGCACATCCTAAGAAAGAAGTGACATTTAAAAGAAGTGACCTCATATATGGCTTGACATATATAAATTTTAAAGAAAGGTAGATAATAATTATAGTAGCCAAAATATCTATTTTTTATAATTTAAAATAACATACCATAAAATGCGAGTCTGTGATGCATGTGACGTATTTTATAGTCCTTAAATCTTTAGCACGGTCATGTATTTATTGCTTGTGATATAGAAACTCACATTGCTTGTCGAGATATCCTCACGACAACGCTTATTTGAGTATTACGACCAACAAACGGGTCACTCTCCGAACAAGTATGACAAGTCATCAAGGTAAATGGAGAACAACCAGTGAGTCTTAGAAGCTATAAATTTTAAGGAATCATAACTGAAGGAATGGAGAACAACAAATAATGAATAATTATGCCAGTCCTCATATCATTTGTAGCACGACATAAAAAAACAAAAGAAAAATGGAAAAAACTACAACACAAAAGTTGAAGAGTGACAATTCAAGAAAGGCAAACTTATGTTGAAAAAGGTGAATATCACTCCTCGCCATCAAGCCCTGAGAAAGCTAGATGCCTCCTTGTCAAGGCCTTACATTATCAAAGAGGAACTTGGACTAGGAGCGTATAATCTCAGTAATGAAGTTTTTGTAACTTGGAGTAGGGACAACTTAAAGATATTCAACACTTAAATATGACAGTATTGCAACACCCATAAAAAAGCTACGTGCTTGATTACGTGTTTCTTTTTTTTTTGTGAAATTTGCATTTTATACTTCAAGCTCCTGGCTCAAAAGAGTATACGAATAAACCAAAAAGAGTAGACAAACCAAAAGATTTAGGATTGTTTTCCAAAAAAGATATGATTATCCAATATCAGGAAAATTGGAGACTCTCAAGCAACAAAAATCTTATAGAAGTAGCTCAAGGTTTGAAAGGAAGTAAGACATGTATGAGAGTAGAAATTATCTTGAGAAAGGTTAGTCCCTACCCAAGATAATTTTCTTTCTCACATGTAAGCTCAAACTCGCGACAATCTAACTATTAAGCAAAATATAAAATATACACATTTAGCTTTAAAATCACAAATAATGAACATGAGTAATATCACAGTTATCTCACAAATTTCATGCACATAAGAGGGCAGGGGTCAAGTATGAAAACAAGAACCTAAGAAGTTGTCCACACGTGGGACTTATGGAACTCTTCCAGACCTAAATGAGGAACTTATAGCGATATTCAATTTGATAAAGCATGAAGAAATTTAAATAGCACATTAAGAGGAATGAAGGCAAAATAGAGTAACATCAATGAAAAAATCTTTTATTTATGATATATGGTTTACAATACATAAGTTCTTGACTACAATAAAGCAAAATATAAGGGTACAAGTACATATTATCAAATATATTTTGGGAAATTGGAAAACCTAATTTCTTAACCTTCTGAGAAATTGAAAGGCCTTGTGATAGCTGTATTGTGGTTTCTATCATAGATGACTATCTTGGGGTCCACAATATATAGCTTAAATGCCCAAAGAAGGCTAACAAGGTCCTATAGATGGCTTCTCTTCCTCAAGAATTTGTGAGGCAGAAAGGTCAAAGCTCAAGGAACACTTTTGATAAAAATGCCAATAGCATTAAGAGCAATTGTCATAACCTCAAAGCTTGTGGCTTTGTCTTCTTCCAATGAAGAAGACACTGAAGAAGCTTGTTTTGCATGTATCATCTAACAAGGTCAGAATCCATTAATGTTTCAAATAGAACTCTTTGGCTACTGAATAAGCAATGTTCAAATTCAACAAAAAAGAATTTCTCACCTTCATATATTAATGAACAAAAAGCTTAAAGGTGGGATGATAGAATTAGAATGTAACTTGACTCGCCTCTTGTACCATCATAACCTCTGCTACTATGAAAATATGCATGAGAAAACTCTTTCATTTGACAAAAAATGTATTAACAAGTTTTAAGATGAGTCTCTGTAGGATTACTCTCACAATTATTCATAGTCACTGTTGGCATCAATGTTTTACGTCACATGTGTAGAGTGTCTACAGGACTAGCTCAAGATGATTCACTGCTCGCTTGTAGCATCCCTTAGCTTAAGACACCCATCCGGACCCCCGGTACGTGTTCGTGGTATGAAACTGGAGTTTGAGATGATTCAACCTCACTTAATAGAATCAGTTGTTGGACGGACAAACCCAAGACATTAGACATTCTTTATGTCCATTTCAGTTTGGGTCGTTGTTTCTACGACAAGCCTGCTCTTGAGTTAGTGCCTCCATGGCATACTCATCACCACTTTTATCATGTGTTTGTTTGCATTTGCATATGTATACATGCATGGATATCGAGTCGGGCTCGATAGAAGAGTGACAACATGTTGATCGCGGTGCCTTAATAAGCATTGCTAGTCAGGTCAATCATGGTAAGCAATGTGAGTTAAATCATAAGGATTGACACTAGAATGGTTGTACTAAAGATCCAATTGATCTAACTTATGTCACTCTGCTTATTATGGGTCTATCTTTAATGAATCTTATTTTAAAACTAAGAATATATATATATATATATATACTTATTACATCCGCTATAATTTTAAAATTTTGCAGGTAGCAGCCATATGTAAGGCCAACCCTTTTCAAAATTCATCTTGGGTGACACCACTTTTTAGATCCCTTAAATCTTTAGGGCAGGACCAATGTGATGATCATGTCATATTCATACACACCCGAAGCTTACCCTAAGTATTAAGATGTTGATTAAGATACTTTCTCGTTAGATTGTGTGTTAGGCTAGGATTTAGGATACTTGGTAGTTTTTGATGTCCTGACTATATATTATTGCTCGTTTGGTTGTCATAGCCGGACATTACCCTTTTGTGCTTTTGGTGTATGTGCATGTTTACTGATTTTAATATGTATGGTAGTATATTATGTCGGTTTTCCTTGTAGGGAGCCTTGCCCAAAATACACAGTGCACATGTAATAAAGAGGAGCAATGGTATGATTTAAATGATAAATCTTTTATGCTCCTTTTGTAAGGTGTGGCTCATATGTGTTGCATGTTTGCCGACTTTCCCGCTAATGTTTTCTTGTGCAGGTCAAGTCTTTATTTATAATCCAAAGATAATGGTAATTTTTAATTTAAAAGATTACTTGGATGTAAATTAAAATGTTGTTAACAGTTAGTTATAGTTTAGCTAAAAGTAATTAAGAATTTAACAATGCTAGTTAGAGTTGGTTTGAATGAGTTAATGGACCATCATCATCATGTGGTTAAACAATTCAAATTATAATATAATGTTATAAATCAAAACTGCATTTAATGCTTCTCCATCAAATCGTGATAAGTCATTCCATACACTATGAAGTTTGAAATGTAAATCCTATCATGCGCTCAATCCCTCCTCTCTCTTTTTCTTTGAATTATACTTTTTTTCCAGTAAACATATGTTTATACTCTCATTGGTGCATCATTGATTGATGCATGAACTTCTCTTCTGAGCAGTGAATGATCTCCCCCTTCTAGATCATGGTGATTTCTATTATTATTATTATTATTATTATGCTTTACCTTTACCTCTCTCAATTTTAACCTATACACTCCAACCATAACCATCATCTTCCACATATTCCAATTCCTATAAACCAATCCATAAGTCATAAGGTCATGCCTCATCATCTATCTCACTCACACATGCAATTAGGCTCTATTAAACTTTATCATATTTATTCACTTGTCCATAACTATTAACCTCTATTAATGCCTCTCTTTTCCTATTAATGTCTCCCATAGTATTAATATTCATTTCTCATGTTTGAAAAATGACCATATCATATTATCACCTCTCAAACTCATCCAAAACAATTTGAGTCTGAGCATCATAAAAAAAATCCAATATAGAAGGAATCTTTTTTTCATCCACTGTAAGCCTTTCACCATCCTACATACTCGTCATCACACCCTTTTAGAAGATTCTCAATATCACTACTAATAATCACCGGATATAAAGATTGTCTTTTACACTTAAAGATCCTCTCAACTCACCCTAACAAGAAAGAAAACCCACAAACATTTATATTGGTGACCTTTTTCCAATATAACTAAAGAGATTAATGATGTTTTATTTTTTTGGTAAATTCTATGTTTTGTATTAGAAATTCTTATCATACCAAAATAATAATAATAATAAAATAAAAATAAAATATAACCCAAAACTATTTTCTTAGAATTAAAGAAATATAAAAAATAAATAATTATCATGTGAAGAAGTAGTGATTTAGTGGATATGGTTGACCAATCTCTACTCCTAATGACAATGTTGAAAGATATTGTAATAATTATCGCCTATATAAACATAAGAAATGAGCTATTCACATTGAGGATACAAATCATGCCATAGTGGATCACAATTATCATCAATACCTAAAAAATAACTGATACAAAAATCAGAGTGAAACAATACATGTTCTTCCTATCATAAACATCAGACTTTAAAAGAGATCAGAAATAAAATAATAATAACTAAACTTAAACTATTCAATCATTAGATTATAAATATGATAATATTATCCTACATTAATCAAATCATCATTAGCAGCTCATATAATTATAACTTTTAATTAATTAATTTTATCAGACCTATTTCAAAAAAAACGTACTACTAAAACAGTCATCAACTATTTATACGTTGTCATTTTAATCATCAATGAAGACTATTTCAGTCCCAATTTGAATCTCATAGGAACTATTTTAACACTTCTATAAATTCTTAATTAAAATGAGCCAAGTTAATTTTTTTTCTTCTAATCAAACTTTAATTAATTTATTATTTAAAAAAAAATGCTCAAAGAAGCACAAAGTATAAATTAATCTAAGCTGATAAAGCAACACTATAAAATAATGAAGCTAATAAAACCGGAATTGAAAGCCCAAATTCCGGCTTATTCAAAAGTCTCTCTCTCAATATTCATCCGGCGATTATTTCACTTCCGTTTTCCCGTCATCAGGTCCCTTACCTTAAACCAACGGCAGCGATGCACCGACTCTCCGATCTCCCCACTACCCTCGTTCGCGGATTTGACGGCACAGCAATCGCCTTCCAACCACCTCGGCGCAAACGGCGTCCCACGTTTCTCCGGCGATCTCCCATACCCTAACCGATACCCTCCCTCCCCCTTTTTCAAAATCCAGACTGCAAGACAGCGAGGCGGGCTTAGGGTTTTGAGAAGCGATGGAGGTGCCTTCAAGGCCGCCGAATCCGGCTATGCCGTACCGAGAAGACTGTTGGAGTGAAGGGGAAACGTCGGTGCTGGTGGACGCGTGGGGCGATCGCTTTCTTGATCTCAACCGGGGGAATCTGCGCCAGAAGCAGTGGCAGGAGGTGGCGGACGCCGTGAATGGGCGCCCGGGTGCAGGGCGTCGGCCTCCGCGGACGGACGTGCAGTGCAAGAACCGGATCGATACGCTCAAGAAGAAGTATAAGATCGAGAAGGCTAAGATATATGACGGCGCCTATGGTAGCCAGTGGCCTTTCTATTCTCGCTTGGACATGCTTATCGGGTCCTCTGTCCCGGTTAAAAAGCCGCCGAGGTCTTCGTCTTCGCCTCCGCTTGCCCTGCCTTTGCCCTCCTATCGCAAGGGTTTGCCTCTTCCGGCGGCGGCTGCTGTCCGGGCTGTTGAGTCTTTTTCAAAGGAGAAACGTCCTGCTGCGGTGGGGCTTTCAGCGGACGACTCTGTGTTTGGGAGGAGCTATACAGTGGCGGCCGCTGCCGCTGCTGCTGCTGCGGAGGTGGAATCTGGGTCGTCGTCGAAGTTGTCTGGATCGAGCACGGAGAGGTCTAGGTCGAACAGGGACAGATCTGCGAGGGTGTTGGGGGAGAAGCGCAAGGGACAAGAGGATGGGGGGATCGGTGAATTGGCACGGGTGATCGAGTGGTTTGCGGATGTTTATGAGAAGGTGGAGGTTGAGAAGCAGCGGCAAATGATTGATCTGGAAAAGGAGAGGATGGAGTTCATTAAGGGACTGGAGTTCCAACGCATGCAAATGTTTGTGGATACCCAGGTTCAGGTGGAGAAGATCAAGCGGGCTAGGCGGTCTGATTCTGGTGAGTAAGCATCTTCGTTACCTCTTCCTTTCTTTTTTAGCCCTTTGCGCTCAATTTGTAAATTTTATTGTGTGATTTTTTGGTTTAAGTAATTCCAGATCTTGTTGTACGTTCATCTGAATTCTTTTATGCACTTTCTTGTTTATTGTCATCCATGTGGAGCTGAACCGGACTTCTTTAGTCTATTAAAGTGCTTAGGATAATTGTGTGACCTTTTGGCTTCGTTGGGGCTAATGGGTATGTGCTTTTCATTGTGTAGATTGAGGTTCGTTGGGCTTATTAGGACTTTATTTTCATTTTTTAGTTCATCAACTATATCTTTTGCCCCTTTTTTTTAAAATAAATACAAGACTACTGTGCACATTATTACTTATATGTTTGATGTTTTTTTGTCACAGTTTTGGTGGTTCATAGCTCTTTCTTCTCTATTGTGTGTTGTGAATCAGAGTGGCTGTGGGATGTGGGCTAAGATCTTAATTTTATATTCTTATTATTTTTCGTTTACTTTTTTATTTTTTATCTTTCGTGTCTTGAGCATTTCATTTCCTAGTCTACCCCTCCAATCATTCAAGTTGTTGTATCCTAAGAAATTATCAACATCAGAGAAATCTTAATATTGAATCCTTTTAGAATGTAGAATCATATATTGTTCGTGAGTTATACAAACCGTAAGAGACATATGCAGAAAAAGCCGTAGAAGAAGAGAGTCAATGTATTTTCTAGGAATAAATTCTTAGTTCATCCGATGAGGTCTCAAGAAGAATAAGAGAGATGATCTAAGGGATGATGTATAGAGAAAGAGCCTTTTTTCGAGTACCTCCTGAATTTCTTTTGGTGGTTGTTGACGATTGTTGATTGTTCACTTGCACTTCTCTTCAAGAGTTATGTTTTAATTGCCAGCTCGTGGGTTTATGTATGATTTTTGAGAGGGTCATCTTGGTAAATCTAGTCAGAATCTCAAAGCGCTGCATCAGATGGTCCACATTTGTTCTCTTGATCTATGTTATTTTTACAGTATTTAAGTTTTTTAACGATGTGAAAATTAGATGATCTTGGTCATTGGATTGCTCTTATTGAAACACTTGATTTGATTTTATGTATGTCAAATTTGGAGTTCGTTTGGTCATCCAATTAATGTTTTAAAGTTTTCAATTGCATTTTAAATGCTTGATATGGGCTTGATTGATTCGGATTGAATCAATTTCAGTGTCATTGCCTCATATTATTGAGATGTTCAGCCTAACTGTAACTTTGTTGAAACTATAGTTTGGATGATCCAAAATTTGAATATAAACAGGTTCTTACTCAAAATGCATTGATTTTTGTGCTTGATCAGATAAATTTGTTGGTGAGGTATCACCAGTAATTACTGGATTTATTGATGAAATGTGTATTTGGCGCCTTCTGTTCTCACTGTTAATTCTTTTGTGAACTTATGAACAATATTGTTTATATGACCAATAACCCTTTTCCGTGTGACCTTCTTCCTTCTTTTCATAAACCAAAATCTTCTATATAACCATTTCCAAAATCAAAATCTTGGCCACATCATTTTCCTCGTATTTCTCAACTACTCCCATTCTTATTTGCGTTCCACTTTATGAAATTTTAATTCATATTTAAGAGTCAGTCATCCAATTCCCAATATTCTTGAACCAAAATAATCAACCCTAACTATAAGTAAGTTTAAATGCTTTCAATTTAAAAAAAAAATAGAAAAGAAATCAAAACCACCCAATTATTCTTCTCCATGCTTAGAATTTACTATTCATACAATAGGCTATCCATCGTAACTTATAGGATATCCATCATACAATAGATTACTGGCATATATTAGGTTCTTGTTTGCATTAATTGTAACGTGTTCCCAACTACAATATTACTACAAATCTTTTCTTCCTGTGAATACTTTTCTAGGCATCTTCTTAAGCTCTTTCGTAATTAGCTCCTCCTACTTGGAATAGAAAGGAAATAACTACAAGCTTTTAGTGTGCTAATCAAGTCTTGCACACCACGGAAATTAACTATCTCATTTCTCCTTCCATTCTGCATTGCATAAAATTTTTTTTTTTCACTTCTCCTGCAAAAGAATCATTGCTTATTCCATCATATTATAAAAATAATACAAATTTTCCATTTTTTTAATTTTTGTATCATCTCCACTAGAAATCAAGGATTGATCTTTGTTATTTGATAAATGCAGTTCTGTGCATATGATTTTAGTTCGTTGGAAGCTCTACAAATACACTGCTAGCATATAATTCTGATTTCATCACCAATCTCTTTCATTTTGAAACCTACAACTTTCCTATAAGCATCTGCTGATTTATAGTGCTTTATGGTTCTAACAGGTATATGACTTAAATTTCATTAACCTTTCATTATATTTTGAATGAGTTTGGTCCTTAATTTTATTAAATTTGAAATCTTCATGCAATCGATTTACAGCAGCTTGTGATTTAATCATTGCATTACATCTAATTAATATTTCTGGTTTCATTTTATATAACATTCTGTGATCGCCTTTCAGCATTTCCTTATTGTTACATGAATTAAGAGAAGAATACGTTATTTTTTTTACTACTAGTTGAACAAAGGTTAGAAAACATGGGAAACTGAATGGCTGCTAGTGAAAGAAAAAAATACGAATTTGGAAGGCAATTTTTATTTGAGTTAGGAGCAAACTAATTGACTGTCTAATCAACTTTGAGCCTCTTGGAGAACACAACCTATTGATGTAATAAGTCCTTAAATAGGGCCTTCATCTCAATCTAATACTCTAGAAGATTTTGTGAATGAATGAAAGAATTGCTTAACGGTGTACCTGTTAGGACATTTCATTGGAGAAACTGTGGTACTCCTCAAAAACTCAACTCTTTAGACTCATCCTTAGAATAGACATCAATGGTAATTGTCATTGTTATCATTTGCAGACCATGAACCTTTGAGATTGTAAGGACCACAGTAATGTTAGAGATCACCTGACCACTTGAACAGTGAAGATCACACCACTATATGAACTGTGAAGGCCACTAGGATTTTAGAAACTACATGAATCTTAGAGGTTTTAGAGATGATTATTTTAGTGATGATCATGATACCTAACATCATAGATACCATATTACAAATTTGGAAGTCATCGTTATTGATGTTAGGATTTTTTTTAATATATCTGAAGCAATTAGAAAATTTACAGGGGATTTTCATGTTAATATTTCATGTGTGATGAAGAATGTGTTATCTACCTAATTGAGATTGGTAAGCGTGAAAGATTATGGATATGACTTTAGTATAATTGATAATCTTATTGACCCCTTAATAAAATATGAGCTGACCTGATGTAGGACTACTCAGAATCAGGTGTCTATATCATGTAATGCTTAAAATCGCGCATGAAAAATTAAATTCATTGTTCTCATATCATTACTTTAAATAAGGTTTCATTTCTTTCGATTACAAGTAGAAATTATATAAAATCATTGCAACTGATAATTAAATGGTCGTCTAATAGAACTTTGGACAAATCAAAGCCACACTTTGATTGATAATTTAATGGTCGTCTGATATGGTTGCTCCTTTGATTGGAATTGAACTGAATTTGTGCCAACCATATCTATTAAAAAAGGATGATGGGTCAATTAGTAGATAGCCTGCAACATGTAACTGTATGATTTTGATTGAATAAAATTTCTTTCAATTATTCGTATGTGTGTGTCTTTATTGGATTTGTGATTCCTTCGATTGTTATATAAATATAAGTATCATCTCATTGTTTTGGCATAAGTCACGAGCGGAGCCATGTTTGAGTTAGGGGGGCGATTGCCCCTGCCTCCTGGATTATGATATTCTCCTCATAAAGATGGTGGATTTTGTCATTTGCCCCATCTAAATAATCCAGACTGTCCCCAATTCAGCTCTAATTGCTTTTATAAATAGCCATAATGATTAAATTTGCATAAATGTCACTGAATAAGCTTAGATAATACAAATTAATTTCTGAATTAAGGTTTATTATTTAAAATGCATTTATATTATTTGAGAGGTGAGCCTGTTATTTTATTTGAAAGTTGAGTCTTCACACGTGGTTTTAAAAGTTAAATAAATGCTGTTAACACGCCTTTCCATATAAGGAGCAAAGTCATATTGTTAAAATCCAATGTGTGTCTAAATTTTTTATCTTGTGTCTCCCTCGCTGCATTGTTTTATATTTCGAAAATTTACATGCATACCACCCAATTTCAATTTTTACATACATACCACCTTAACTATGTATTAAAAGGTGTATTTCACTTTTTCATAATTAAAATAGTGGTATTAAAAACTTAAATACTATCATTTTTTTTGTGATATAAAAGATTTGGGTAGTTAAAAGTTAAAGTTTATATGTTAGATATGTAAATACATAAGAATCTTATGGTTTGTATTTAAATGCCCCTTTATTAAAAAAAGAATATTTTGCATACTTCTAATATATATTTGTATTAAAAAAAATCTATATTTTCTGATATTTAAGCTAAATGAAATAGATAAAAAAATATAAGATAAAATTATAGTTAGTTTAAATATGTAAATTTATTTATTTGCATACAACTATTTACTAATTTCTTTAAAAAAAAATTTAGTAATAAGAGTAAGCTTCACATGCCCGACCCCTCCCCACCTCCCCACCAAAATAAAATATCTTGCTGGTTTCTTCCCTTTCTTAAGATTTATATTTCTTACTTTTGTACTTTTTTTTCTTTGATCTAGTTTCTTCTACATATATTAGTGCTGTCTTGATTTTGTTCAAACAAATCTGGATTTTAAGTGATTAACTTGCGATTGTTTGTTAATTTTGTGTGGTTCAGAGTTTTTTTTTTAAGTTTTTTGGATTTATTTAATCATTTGATTAATGTCTGGGTTATAATTTTTATATTTATTGTTTGCATTTAAAGAAGTATTTTGTTGACTTATTTAGTGGTTTGTGATCCTTGTGAATTCTAAATTGTCTTATGTGAATTATGCATTAAATTAGTCCAGTTTCATTATTAAATCTCAATTTGAATCATCTTGCATAAAATTCAATCCAATTGCATCAAATACCAATTTGAGGTTTTTATACTTCTAATTTGAGGCTTTATGCATGGCTTTTAATATCGATGAATATCACAGCTATTATACCCTTAAAATCGTTGCATCTGTACTCGTTCCTTAGGAAAACTCGCTTTGTCTAATTCCTATGAATAAATGTGCAACGGACAAATTAAGAATGGTTGAATCTAGGAACAGACTCTTGTTCATGTATGATTTTTCCTGGGGATGTTTTAGATATAAAAATGATTTGCATTTTAAGAATCTAATTTACTGATTTCGAATATGAATATATATATATATATAGGAACATATTCATGACATTGAATCTATGCCTGAAAGAGTCAACATTGTAGTTTGAAAGCAAATTTGAGGATGTGATCATTTTTACTTGAATTTCTGATGGAGATTGAACTTAAGCTTTGACGTGCTATTAAACTAATCATGATTATTGCAGTTGATGCATCAATTTTGCAGTCTGAAAATACAACTCTTAATGAATTATCAATTGATATTATTTCAATGATGAATGTTTGTCTTTGATTTTTGGTTTAATGACATACAAACTCATAGAATGATATATATGATTAGTGTTAAGTGGCATTAATATTTTAGAGAATTTGGTAAACGTCTGAAGAGAAGCCTAAAATATAAAACTCCATCCATTTGATCGATTCTATACATGTTCAATTTCTCACAACTAAGTTTTAAGGGATTTAGGTTAATTTTTAAGAAGGTTATGTTTCCATATAGTCATTTCATTGTTATGTGGGTTGTCTGATTTCAATTTCATCAACATTTCATTCTTCAGAATTTAGTTTTCTCATTATTAATATCTTTATTGGTATTTTAAAATTATAGACTTGTTTCATATCATTTGCAGAATTTACATTATTTGTATGTTTTGCATGAATTAAACGATAACTTCGTAGATCATGAAACAAAAATATCACAGCAAACCTTTTTTTTTTACTTCGGTAAATACTTGATCTTATTTCTTCAATAGATTTTGTTATTTGACTTTTTTTTTGTTTAAGTTTGATGCAACTGAAATTTAATTGTGAATCCCAAGCACCAGACGCAAAAAACAAAGATTTGCTTTATATAACGGAGAGTTGCGTTAGGTAGTCGACAACTTGCGTGAATTGACTTCTTTAAATCACTGTGTCAAGGCTAGGGCGCCTCCAGAAAGTGACATGATGTATGACTTGAATAAAGTGACGTGTCTAAGGGCCGCTACACCGGTGCCTGGGTGTAATGTTAAATAAGCGAGGGCTTTTATATCATGGACTGATGCGGGCGAAGAATTAATCTGTAAGAATAATATTGATATATGAACTTAGAATATATATACTCTCATGGTTAAATTAATAAAATTAGTATCATGATTCATAGGATGATAAATATCTCATGCATTCAAGAAATTAAATGTGTTGGAGAAAAGACAAAAGAAAAAATGTCAAGGAAATTGATAGTTTAAGTCTAAAGTTTGGTATGCAGTTAGAAGTCATACTAAAAATAGTGTAGGTGTAATTGTAGATAAGAGTTTGAATAATATTATTACTAAAGTTAATAAAATAAGAGATATAATTATAACTCAAATGACTGTTATTATTTTTAAGGTTCCTAATATTATAAGTGTTTATGCTCCCAAGTAGGTTTGGATATATGTTCTATAAGATTTTTGGAATGACCAAAAAAGAATTTATATAAATGATATGCCCTGAAAAAAAAAATAAAATTATAGAACATGGTAGAGTAGTAGAAAATTTTAGAAGTATTTATAATAGCTATAATTTTGGAGTGACTAATGAATAAGATAGAGTTATATTGAATTTTATTTTTAATATTTTATTTAAGAAAAGAAATAAGCATATTATTACTTAGATGAATAGATTCAATAAAATACAAATTGATTATTTTCTTATGAGAAAAATATATCATCGAGATTCTAAGGATTGTAATGTTATTTTAAGTGAAAATTTAGGTACTAAGTATCAATTATTATTTTTGGATTTTAAGATAAAGAATTGAAAGATGAAAAGTTTAACAAAATATTTTCATAGAGTTAGATGAGGGATCTTAAAAGACAAATAAAATTATTTTTGTGAGTAATCTTTAAGATCCTAAGGTTTTGGATGTTGATGAAGAATATAATATAATATTAGATAAAATAACAAGTACTATTAAGCAAGTTGTAAAAATTATGCTTAGAGAATTAAAAGGAAAAACTCTTATGAATAAAATTTGTTGGTAGTAGAATAATGTGTCAGAAAAGTAAAAAAATAAAAAAAATTATTATAAAAATTAGCTTAAATGTAAAAGCTTGGAGAATTAGAAAAAAAATAAGGTGACATTTAGGAAGTCTAGTAGAACAATTTGTGATGTTAAAAGTTTTACTTTTAATGATCTTTATAATAGATTAAATATTAAAGTTGTTAAAGATATATATGCCCTAATTGACATTTACATGAGGATGTATGGAGCGGGCACTATTCGTGCCCTACATGGCACTGTTTAGCTCCATTATGCGGGCGTCATTCAGCGTCGGATGCGGGCGCTCCATTCGCATGTGGTCGAAGCCCCGCGTTCCTTAGAGGGAACTTCGGCAGGGGCCAAAGGCCCCACAATGTGCCGCGGGGATAGGGAGAGCAGAATGAATTGCAATCCCGCGCGAAGAATAGAGGATTGCAATCCGCAGAGGGGAGGGGGAGGTGGGCAGCTCTGCTTTGCCTGGAAGGATTTTTCTATAATTTTCTTGGCTTCACCCTCTCTTCTTTTGTGCAGAAGTTTTTTTTTTGAGTCTATAAATTGCTGTTGTAGGTGTGTATGAGTCAGTTCAGATTGTGTTGTCTTTAATACTCCTGTGTGGAGTTCGTTTCTTCGTTTATGGGTTGTATCCGAGGAGATGATGATGCTTTGAATGTATCCTTCTCCGAGGTGGTGATGGTATTATTCCCTTCTGCCTTCCCTAAACGTTCTCAGCCTCTGAACTCTCCCTCCGTCACCCTAACATCCTGTTGGTCTCTTTCCTATAGATTATTCTGCTGTCCAGCCTTTCTCTGTTCACACTCTTCCTAACCACCCCACCAATTGTCGATCACCTACAATCCTTCCCACTTGATGCCCCTAAAGTTCTGCATTTTTCCCTCGCTGCCACCAGCACTCTGTAGTCGTGACCACCCTGCTGGCCATCCCGACCCACCTTGCCAATCTCCACCACCGATTGGAATAGAATTAGGAGTGTTTGTTTGTTATTTGTGTTTGTGTTGTAATTTCCATTCGAGTCATGTTGTAATCCTATTTTAATATTAATGAAAGTCTGTTATTGTGTTTTCCGCTATTTTTTCTACTAGTTCCGGTATCATTTGATATCAGAGTCAGGTTCAACCCTAGTCCTATTCTAGGGTTTCCCAGCACCCGCCCCTACCCAATTCACCTCCATCAACTTTTTTTTTCTTTCAATTCCCAACTCGAGCATGCCACTATGGGGAGATACATCAGACTCTATTTGGGAAGAGACCCAACGTGAAATTTGCGCTATGAAATAGGAGACTAGCCGAGTTAGATGATGTGAACAAGGAAGAGATTACTTTCGACCGTGATCGAGGGAGTCGTAGGGCAGACATGGATGAGGATCTTAATCTATTTCACAGGGATGATCACAGCAATGAAGAATATCGACTGCATCGTTTTGGTATCCAATATCAAATAAGGTCGAGAGAAGAGGCTTCTTATGGAGGTCAGTGGGACTTTGGCATCAAGATGGACCTCCAAGAGTTCGAGGGAAGTATAGATCCCGATGAGTTTATCGACTGGCTGCAATCTGTTGAACGAATTTTCGAATATAAAAATGTACCATAAGACAAATTGGTCAAGTTAGCCGCTATTAAGTTGAAGAGTGTTTCCCTATGGTGGGAAAATGTGCAGAGGCAAAGGGAGAAGGAAGGTAGTGAAAAGATCACTAGGTGGGAGAAGATGAAGAAAGTAATGTAAACGCTATCATCAAGATATGTTTCTTAAAACTCAACAACTTGCAGCATAGGGCGACCTTTCAATTGAAGAGTTCATTGCCCAATTCGCCACTTACGGTGGAACTAAATGGACAGAGGACTCATTGGTGGTGGGAAAGGTGTGTTGAACCAAAGGAACCGATGGTTCCTCAATTGTAGGTGACATGGGGGGAACACCAGTGTTCATAAACTCTAGCTCCTCGTCATTGAAGGCCTAGTTAGGAAAACAAGTTTCAAAAAATAAGACATTAACACTCTTAGACCTTATTTGTGGTAACACTAATACCCCTTTTGAGTGGCAGAATATCCTAGAAAAATACATTTTATGGACTTGAGATTAAGTTTACTCCAAGTTAGGGTTGTGTTTCGAATAAAGGTTGTACACCCAAAAATTTTGGGGTCTAAAGCGGAAAAAACTTGATTGTTTGGAAAGCAAGATGTCAAGACGGATAAAGGGGTACGAAACTCGTGAATTTTTAGGGAATACTACTGATGAGATAAATTGTGGTAAGAATGACATCATTCTAGAAACGTTCTGGGACATTGGAGTGGAACATGATGGTGTGAGTAACATCAAGGAGATGTCGGTTTTTTTTCTCGGCTGCCCCATTTTGTTGAGTGTCAAGACAATAGCTATGATGGAGGATGCCCTTACCAAGAATTCTCCTAATATAGAGTTAAAAAATTCACGACCATTGTCAGTCCGAATTATTTGAATAAAAGTGTTGAATTAGATCAAAATGAAGGTGTAAAAGATTTTGAAGGTGACAACAGTTTTAGATTTACCTTTTAAAATATAGACATATGTCATCTGAGTGTGATAATCAGTTAAATGAACTACTGTTTATTGGTGTAGCGATGATGCAAGAAGACCCCCATAAGTCACTGTGAATAAGAGAGAAAGAAGGGGAAGGTGTGTAATAGAGTGGATAAAGGACACAATGATATTTAGCTAACTGACGATTTCAAATTTGAAATTAGAAAGATTTTTATCAGTAAAAACAAACAGATACAATTGCTTTAGATAATAGAAACTAGGATAACCTAAAAGACAATGTAACATACATTCAGTGGACTGTGATAAACTGCAACTACTAAGTGGAGTGTCCTCATTCTCTATGTTTATCTCTTAGAAGAAGTAGAGCTCGTCAACCCACTTAGCAGTTTCAATCATCATTCCTAAGCAATGATCCTGAAAGACAGTCATCAGAAGAAAAATGATCAAAGCAATCAATGTCATATGTTTGCTTACTGACAGATAAAATGTTACATTTCAACAAAGGTACATATAAGATTCCAGAGCTAGACATATTAAAACAACAGAGCCTTTACCAGCAATAGAAGTTTTAGACATGTCATCAATTTTAATAATATCTTTCCCTGAACAAAGATGATATATTGAGAAAGTTTGAGAGCTTCCATTCATGTGATTAGTGGTTCCTGAATCAATGATCCATGGACTAGAATGGACAAAAGAAGTGAGTGTCATATGATTAGTATCTTAACGAACGTGAGAGGTTGACGATTAGGAAAAGAGCAGGTTGGATCCAAACATCTTGATTAGTTGTTCTATATGAATCTTAAGAGAATTAGAGGATTCTGGATTTTTGTGGGTTGAGGTTTGTTGTACAGCGTTCGATTCAGATGTCGTGGTGAGACCCTTGGGAGCGGAACTTGATTAAAGATTTGGATGCAGATTTCCCATGGAGCTTCCAACACTTATCACGAGTGTGATTGGGCTTGTGACAATAATCACGCTTGGGGTGATTAGTCTGAGGTTGAGAGCTATTAGAAATCAAGGTGTACGCTTCGGCAGACGAAGTAGAACCACCAAGCATGGCAAGTCTTTGGCTCTCTTCACGACGAATCTTAGTGAAAGTATCCCGAGTAGAAGGAAGAGGATCCCGACCAAAGATAGGTTCTTGGACTTCTTTAAGAATTTATTGAGGTCTGCCATAAATTGGAACATGCAATCCATTTCTACAATTTTCTGGAAAAGGAAAGGTCGGCCGGAGATTCCAATGTGTAGTCGTAATATAGGTCGCATTTCATCCATATGCAACTAGGTCATTGTAATACTTGGTCACGGTCTTGGAACATTATTTTGCTTGACATATTTTCTTAGACACCTCATAGAGCTGGTTGGAGTTCTCCACATCTGAGTAGGTATCACGAACTGCTGTCCAGAGGGCACTAGCAGCAGGAACATATATGATCGACCAATCGAAGTCTCGATGGAGTTTATTAGCTACGACGTGAAGAGAGCCAGAGACTTGCCATGCTTGGTGGTTCTACTTCGTCTGCCGAAGCGTACGCCTTGCTTTCTAATAGCTCTCAACCTCGGACTTGTCACCCCAAGCGTGATTATTGCCACAAGCCCAACCACACTCGTGATAAGTGTTGAAAGCTTCATGGGAAATCTGCATCCAAATCTTCAACCAAGTTCCGCTCCCAAAGGTCTCACCACGACATCTGAATCCAACACGGTACAATAGACCTCAACCCAGAAAAATCAAGAATCCTCCAATTCTCTTAAGATTCGTATGGAACAACTAATCAAGATGTTTGGATCCAACCCACTCTTTTCCTGGTCGCCAACCTCTCACGTTCGTTAAGGTACCAATCATACGACACTCACTTCTTTTGCCTATTCTAGTCAATGGATCATTGATTCAAGAACCACTAATTATATGAATGGAAACTTTCAAACTTTCTCAATATACTATCTTTGTTCAGGGAAAGATACTATTAAAATTGATGACATGTCTAAAACTTCTATCTGGTAAAAGCTCTGTTGTTTTAACATGTCTAACTCCTGAATCCGTGCTACGTATGCCTCGTTGAAACGTAACCTTTTATCCGTCGAGTAGTTCGACATACGACATCGATCGCTTCGATCATTTTTCTTTGACGATCGTCTTTCGCGATCATTGTTTAGGAATGATGATTGAAACTGCTAAGCGGGTTGACGAGCTCTACTTCTTCTAAGAGATTAACATAGAGAATGAGGGCACTCCACTTAGTAGTTGCAGTTTATCACAGTCTACTGAATGTCTTATCATGTTACACTATCTAAAACAATTGTATCTGTTTATGTTTACTGATAAAAATATTTCTAATTTCAAATTTGAAATCGTCAGTTAGCTAAATATCATTGTGTCTCTTATCCACTCAACAATTACGCACCTTCCGCTTCTTTCTCTCTTATTCACAGTGACTTATGCGGGTCCTCTTGCACCCTAGCTACACCAATAAACAATAGTTCTTTTGATTGATTATCACACTCAGATGACGTAGGTCTATATTTTAAAAGGTAAATCTAAAGCTGCTGTCACTTTCAAAATCTTGTACACTTTCATTTGAATCTAATTCAACACTTTTATTCAAATAATTCGGCCTGACAATGGTCGTGAATTTTTTAATTATATATTATGAGAATTCTTGGTAAGTAAGGACATCCTCCATCATAGTTATTGTCTTGACACACAACAAAATGGGCTAGCCGAGAGAAAAAACCAACATCTCCATGATGTTACTTGCTTCATTATGTTCCACCTCAATTTCCCTGAATGTTTCTGGAATGATGCCATTCTTACCACCATTTATCTCATCAGTAGTATTCCCTAAAAATTCACGAATTTCGTACCCCTTTATTCGTCTTGACATCTTGCTTTCCAAACAATCAGGTTTTCTCCGCTTTAGACCCCAAAATTTTTGGGCGTACAACCTTTATTCGAATTACAACCCTAACTTGGAGTAAACTTAATCCTAAGTCCATAAAATGTATTTTTCTAGGATATTCTGCCACTCAAAAGGTGTATTAGTGTTACCACAAATAAGGTCTGTGAGTGATGATATCTCATTTTTTTGAAACATGCTTTCCTAACTCGGCCTTAAGTGACGGGGAGCTAGAGTTCTTGGGCACCGTTCTTTATCCTACTCCTGTAGGTGCTCCCCCATGTCACCTATAATTGAGGAACCATCGGTTCCTTTGGTTCAACCCACCTTTTCCACTACCAATGAGTCCTCTATCCATTTAGTTTCACATCCTTACGCTCCCACTTTCCGTTTCTACACTCGTCACATTTGTTCAGATGCACCTACTCAAGAGCTTGCTAACCCATTGTTGGACTCCAAATACCCTCCGGACGACATCCCTGACACTACTACTTAAAATGAGGAAGTCAATTCCTCTAGTAAGGTACGCAATCAAACATGCTCTCTTTATTGCGTGGCAAACCATGTTTCGTTTCACAGATCATCGCCAACATACAGGGCATTTGCTACGACCTTGACAAATCATCAACTTCCATTTACTATTGAAGATGCTTTAGCAGACCCAACCTGGAAAGCTGTTGTCATGGAGGAGATGAATGCCCTTAAATGAAACCATACTTGAGACATTGTTAATCTTCCTCGGGGCAAAAAAGTAGTGGGATACTGATGGATTTTTAGCATCAAGTTTAAATTTGATGGATCCTTTGAGCGTAACAAGGCACAGTTGGTTGCCAAAGGGCACTCACAGACCTATGGAGTTGACTATGAGGAGACATTTGCTCCAGTGACTAAATTAAACACCATTCAGGTTCTGTTATCATTGGCCGTGAATCTAGATTGACCCTTATTCTAACTTGATATCAAGAATGCATTCTTAAACGACAATCTTATGAATGAGGTTTACATGGCGCTTCTTCCAGGCCGTGACTCTACTACCTCCAAGGGGCAAGTATGTTGATTGTGAAATTCCTTATATGGACTGAAACAATCACCACGAGTATAGTTTAGGAAGTTCACAAAGGTGTTGGTAGGCTATGGATTCACTTAGGCACAATCAAACCACACAGTCCTCTTCTGACATTCCTCGAGCAACCAGGTAGCTATCCTTATCGTTTATGTCGGTGATATTGTACTTATAGGGAATGATTTACCGGCATTGGAATCTTTGAAAGTCATTCTTATCGTCTCCTTATGAAAGACTTGAGATCTCTCTGATACTTCTTAGGCACATTTGTCTGTCTCTGCGGAAAATGTTGTTGACTTTTTGACAGAGAACAACTTTCTCTTGTGCAAACTAGTAGCTATCCCGATCGATCCAAATGAAAACTTCTTGATGATCTCATGACAGTTCCTATAAACAAGACTCGCTACCAGCGCCTTATGGACAAACTCATATACCTTGCTCATACACGCCCTGACATATGCCACGCAGTTAGGATAGTAAGTCAATTCATGCAAGATTCCTATGAGCACCATCACCAAGTTGTCCGCCTGATCTCTCCACTATTTAAAAGGCTCGCTAGGCTCGGGTTTGTGTTTTCCCGCAACACCTCTCACAATATTGTTGTTTTCACAGATGCTGATTGGGCTGGATCCATTCATGATCGTCGATCTACCTCAGGATATTTCTCATTGTGTAGGGACCTGGTCAAGTGGAAAAGCAAAAAATAGTCTGTGGTTGCTCGGAGCAATTTTGAAGCTGAATTTCGCTCAATGTTATTAGGAATTTGTGAAGCTCTCTGGTTACTCATTATGCTCCGTGAACTACATGTGCCAGTCTTCGTTCCCTTACAATTGTTTTGTGATAACAAAGCTGTCACTAGCATTGCTCACAATTCAGTACAACATAATCGCACCAAGCATGTTGAGATTGACCGACACTTCATTAAGGAAAAATCTTGAGTCCGAGGAAATTTGTGTTGTGTTTGTGTAATTCAATAGCCAACTGGCGGGTATCCTCTCAAAGAACCCTTCATCGGCTATTGTTCAATGACTTCAAGTCCAAGTTGAACATAACTGACATCTATGCTTGAACTTGAAGGGGAGTATTAGAATATTTTAATGGCTAGTAATAGCCATTATTTATTTCTGATTATTCTGAGGTATTTCCTTTGATTTCCTTCATTTTTCTATTATATCATGAGTTTTTTCCTTTCCTTATTTGAGGGGTATATTTACCCATCTTTTTATCAATAAGATGTATGTTGTTTCTATTCTAACATTATTGTTTATGCTTTAACTCTTGCATAAAGTAATGTGTTGTCACAAATAGGTTTGTGATATATGAATAATAAGCTGCATCAAGAAATCGCCAAATAGGTTTGTTAACTCTTGCATAAGTCGCCTTTTAAAAGAACTTGTTAGCCTATTTAGTAGTTTGCGATATATGAATAATAAGTTATCTTTTATGAATGACATATATTATACCATTTTAGTTTGCATCAAGAAATCTTAACCTAAATCATCTTGCATCAAATATGACTTCCAGGTTTTGAATGATCTTCATTCATAAAATTATGATTAAAAAATTATGGCTTTTTATATTTAGGATCAGAATCAATAACATGAATGTAGAATGGCATATGTCTTCCCAATTGTCAGGACTTGTCCGAGTTTGTAGAGTCAACAATTGTTCATCCCCATGCAACCTTTTAACGAACCTACTTGAACTACGATGGATCAAAGGACATTACAATCATTAAGATTCAGTCACCATACTAGCTACAAGTGCTGCGAGAGATGCCTCTTGACTAACAATTTCCTTTTTTATGGTTCTAGTCTTGGAAAGACATATTTGTGAGTCTCTTCTTCCAGAAACTGGTGCCACCATTTTTGATAGACTATTGGATTAAATTCTGGCTTTCAATCTTTGAATTTCCAACTTTATAATATGATTCTTAGACATGCTGAAATATTTATACAAAATTTGGAAAATGTGATATGTATACAATTTTTTGTGTTGATAGTATAAATCATTAAGGGACAGAGTATTAATAATTAAATCGCTTAGCTTTTTCTTGTTATTCTTCTTCTTATTATTATCATTATTTTTATTCTTTAAGTATATATTTAGCAGCATCAGATCATTCCTTGCTTTTAGAATTACATGTTTGTGGAGCTTTATCATGAAATTTAAAATACCTTGTAGTTTTCAGTCCATTTGGAATGTCTCCTGGTTTTTCTCTCCTCTTAGTCGAGCTGTTAGGTTTCTTGCATTTATCATATATTCTTCCTATTGTTCTACTACTGCATTGAGTGTTAAATATTTATATATTGAAATACTAATTGTAATACATGACGAAAAATATGAGTGTGATTTATGCATTTGCCATTGCAAACTTTTTAATTTATAGAACTAATGTCCAAAGATTTAAAATGAACTACCAAATTCATGTATTTATGATATCATCTATTCATTAAAAATTTGACAAATAATTGTGACTGTAAGTAGGTAGTTTTGTTGTTGTATTAGTGTAAATAGAATCACCTGGCTGTTTGATACTCCTCGACATCAAAACCAGCGAACAAATCACATGAAACAGTAGCAAATAGGTGAAAGAAACACAAGCAAGGGCTGCACTTGCAACAATCAAAGGAAAACAAGCAAGATGCACGGTTGATCCACTTTCGAGAGGTAGATCGGCTCTCCCACACCCTTAACACTCCACAAGAAGAAAAAAATAACAGCCACACAAAATCATGCATAAAGAAAGCAAACCCTAGGTTCTCCGCTTAATAGAATCATCTCCCAATATTTCAAAAACTTTCCTTTTTATTTTCTCTCCAAACATCCTTAATTTCTCCTCCTTGCATAGGTGATTATGGCCCTTGTGGACCCCACCCTTCCCTTTCCTTCTTTTGCGGCTCCTCCCGTTCGCCCGGCTCCTTGTCGCCAAGACCAGCCTGTCTGTGAGCCGATTACATTGCCTTCAACCGGTCCAAGGAGGATCGGCTCCCGTATATGCGTAACATTACCCCCCTCCTAAAAAGACACCTTGTCTTCATGGTGGAAGGATGGAAATTGCTTGTGGATCACCTCATAAGGCTTTCATGTTGCTTCATAGTTTGGTAGCCCCTTCCATTTGACCAGTACCTCCTTTGCTCTCCTACTCGGCGCACTCCCTCAATCTCTAATGGCTCCAAAATCATCTCTACATCTTTTGTCAGCATCGACACTCGTGTAGGTGAGGGTGTATGATCTCCAATCGCATGTCCCAGCTATGTAAAATGGAAGATCAGGTGTAGTGCGGACGATTATGGTAACCTCGAACGATAAACACTTACCTAATGCGTTCCATCACCTCATATGTTCCATAATATCATGGTGAAAGTTTCTTGCTCCTTCTGGCTAATGTCTTCTATCGTAGGGCATCAGCTTCATGTAGACCATATTCCCTGGTTCAAACTGCACCTCTCTCATGTGTTCACCTGCTTTCCTCTTCATGATCTATTGAGCTCTCAGTAAATGCCCCTTGAGCTTTGCTATTACCCACCCCTCTCCTCCAATTACTGATCGATGCTAGATACTAGTGTGGCACCATGCCCATAATGTATCGAGGTGGATCCCTCCCATATAATATCTTGAAAGGGGTGGTTTGTGATGTGGTGTGGTACGACGTGTTATACCAATATTCGGCCTATGCAATCCACTTGGCCTATAACTTCAGTGTATCAGATACAAAACAACACTGGTATGTCTCCACGCTCCTGTTGACCACCTTCGTCTGAGGATTGTCCGTCCAACTTGAATAACTTTTTCCATAAGACTGACGAACACCTTGTCCCTATTCAAAACAATCGAGCTCGATACCCCGTGCAAACAAACCACTTCCTGGATAAACACCACCTCGACTGTGACCAACGTGTAGGGGTGTTGTAAAGGAATGAAATGTGCATACTTAGTCTGGCGATCCACAACCACCATGATCGCCGTGAACCCTTCTGATTGTGGCAATCTCCATCATCATTTTTTCTCAAACCTTCCTCAGTAATCTAATGGTTGTAGTAATCCTTCTGGTGTTGTGGTCAAGTACTTGTGCCGGTGACATACGTCGCATTTTGCCACCATATCCTCGACGTCTCTGTGCATCTCCACCCAATAAAGTTCCACTGCCATACGACTGTAGGTGTTCTGCACCCCTGAATGTTCCTTGACGCACTGCCATGTAACTCCTGAAATAATCTGAGAACGTACTCTGACGGTTTGGGTAACACGAATCGCCTCTGGTGGAGCAGTTGCTATCCCCTCAATGTATATCCTGGACGACTTTTCAGATCCTGTAGTAACTCGACTCTTATCTTCCTCAACTCCTCATCTCTTTCACTTGGCTGTCTCAAGGTTTACAATCTAGGACCAAGGGGACCAATGGGGCTGTCAATTAAGGCTCATCCACTTTTCTTGATAGTGCATCAGTTGTCTTGTTCTCCAAGCCTGGTGCATACTGAATCTCAAAATCATACCTCAGTAGCTTGGACAGCCATCTCTCATGCTCGTCGGTCACCATTCTTTGTTCCTGCGGATACTTTAAGTTCCTCTAATCTGTCCTGACAAAAAAAATGTCATCCCAATACGTAGGGTAGCCACCTCTGAATGGTCAAGATAACTGTAATTAATTCTCATTCACATACTGACTTTAGTCTTGCTCTGGCCATAAGAACCAGGCTAAATTAAGCAATCGGCTGTTGATCCTGCATTAAGACTGCTCCAAATCCATACTCTGATGCATCCGTCTACACTAAAAATGGTTTACTGAAATCTGGAAGTACTAATACTGGTAAGCTGGTCATGACTCTCTTCAGGTGTTCAAATGCTTGTGTTGTTGCTTCCCCCCAATTGAAATTGTCCTCCTTCAATTGCTCCTTCAATGGCCAAGCTAACATGTCATATCCTCTCATGAGCTTTCGGTAGTAGTCCGTGAGCCCCGATTATTCTCTCAACTCTTTTAGATTCCTTGGTATGGGTCATTCGACCATAGCCTTGATCGTGGACTAATCCACTGCTACCCCCGTTTTGGTCACCACATGTTCTAGGTACTCCACTTGTAATTGTGCAAAAGTACATTCCTTCATGTTAGAATACAATTGGTGCTCCCTGAACGTCTAAAGGACTTTCCTCAAGTGCCACATGTCATGTCTTTGTACGACTGTAGATCAGAATATCATCAAAGAAAATCAGGACAAATTTTCACAGATAAGGTTGAATAACCCTATTAATGAGGGATTGAAATGTCGTTGTGGCGGTGGTGAGGCCAGACGACGTCACTAAGAACTCATGATGCCCTTCATGTGTCCTAAATGTTGTCTTGTGCACATTCGCCGGATTCATCCTGATCTAGTGGTACCCTGACTTAAGATCAATATTTGAGAAAATGATTGTCCCATAAAGCTCATCCAGTAACTCATCAATCACAAGAATAAGAAACATGTTCAACACTTATTTCTTTTTTTAAAGTCCAATAGTCCACACATAATCTCCAACTACCATCTTTTTTCTTTATTAACAGGACGGGGCTAGAAAAAGGGCTTATACTAGGCCTGATAATCCCAATCTCGAGCATCTCTCGGATCAGCTTTCTAACTCATCCTTTTGATAGTTAGCGTTATAATGTTTAAGTGATTCTTGGGGAAATTTTGGGAGATTAAATTAACAAATGGTTTTACTAGAGAAATGTTTGGAGTAAAAAATACATCTAGTGATAGTCGAAACTAGACTTGGTGGTTTTGGACGTGCAAGAACGGGTAGAAAATATACTTGTTAGACTAGTAGATGAAATTATTGTTGGATGGTTAGCTAGGAAAAGTAAAAAATCTAATATAACATAGTAAGTTGTTTAAAATTATTTTCGAATAATAGTTTTAACGCCTCGAATTCCTCTGGTAGTATTTCACTGGAATGAATGAAAATAATGATTCATAAAGTCTTCTCTAGATATTTGGATACGGCTGGTGGTGCTAATGATCTTTTTATTAATACAAAGTTGGACATGAAAATATGATTGAATTTTTTTTTTTTTTTATGAATTATTAATTTACATTTAGAATTGATTTTACTTAAAATAATATTTCTGTATTAAGGCTATTTGAGATTACGTTGCTTCATGTGATGAAAGATATCTTAGGATCTAGGGATAACAATGTAGATTTGATATTAGGCTGTTGAGAAGTCATGTATAAGAAGCATGTAACTTTTGCAGATAACTAATTGTTTACATGAAAATTTTAGTTGCCTTACACTAGATATTTAGGATCAGGAAAGCTGATGTTGTTAAAATCACGGTTTTAATGGAACTAAGTGATGTCAGATTTGGTGGCTGTTCAAGAAAATATCATCTATTGATTAGAAATTTGAAAAATAATTGTGAGTGCAAGAACAGGTAGAAAATATACTTGTTAGACTAGTAGATGAAATTATTGTTGGTTTTGGACGTGCAAGAACTGGTAGAAAATATACTTGTTAGACTAGTAGATGAAATTATTGTTTTGGATGATTAGCTAGGAAAAGTAGAAAATCTAATATAACATAGTAAGTTGTTTAAAGTTATTTTCGAATAATAGTTTTAACGCCTCAAATTCCTCAGGTAGTATTTCACTGGAATGAATGAAAATGATGATTCGTAAGGTCGACTCTAGATATTTGGATACGGCTGGTGGTGCTAATGACCTTTTTATTAATACAAAGTTGGATATGAAAATATGATTGAATTTTTTTTTTTTTTTTTTTTTTTTGTTGAGGTGAATTATTAATTTACATTTAGTATTGATTTTACTTAAAATGATATTTCTATTAAGGCTATTTGAGATTACTTTGCTTCCTGTGATGAAAGATGTCTTAGGATCTAGGGTTAATAATGTAGATTTAATATTAGGCTGTTGAAAAATCATGTATAAAAATCACGTAATTTTTGCAGATAACTAATTGTTTACATGAAAATTTTAGTTGCCTTACACTAGAAATTTAGGATCAGGAAAGCTGATGTTGTTAAAATCACGATCTTAATGGAACTAAGTGATATCAAATTTGGTGGCTGTTCAAGAAAATATCATCTATTCATTAGAAATTTGAAAAATAATTGTGAGTGTAAGTACGTAGTTTTGTTGTTTTATTTGTGTAAATAGAATCACATAGATGTTGTTTCTGTAAATATTCTAGTTTGAATATTCTACATCAATTGCCCCCAAATATAAACTAAGAAAATATTCATCATAAATTTTCATTGATAAATAAAATTATATTTTATCTTTTGTTATTCCCACTACTTGTTATCTCTCTGAATGCTTCTGACAGTTCTTGATTGTTTTATATTTGCCTTGGTTATCTTACATAAAAAAATAATTAATAAAACAAAGATCAAGAATATGAAATAATATTTTACTTAATATAATAATAAGACACCTATCGGTCTATAATATCAGAAGATAAAGTGATACGTGGATATAATGGGTGTAACTATTTTGAATTTATTATAAAAAAAATTGGAAATATATATGAGGATATTATTTATAATGTTAATTTTAAGTGATTGTGTCTGCTATAAAGAGGATTTCATAGAGTCAAAGATGTTTCTTTGTAAAAGTGAAACTAGCCTGATTATATTAATATAGATTTTGGTCTTGATGGTAGAAAAGGTTGTTGATAGCTAACCCCCGCATTATAATGTTTAAGTGAATCTTTGGGAAATTTTGGGACAATAAATTAAGAAATGAGTTTACTAGAGAATTGTTAGGAGTAAAAAAATACATTTACTGATAGTCGAAAAGAGACTTGGTGGTTTTGGACTTGCCAGAACGGGTAGAAAATACACCTGTTAGACTAGTAGATGAAATTATTGCTGGATGACTAGCTAGGAAAAGTAAAAAAATCTAATATAACATAGTAGGTTGTTTAAAATTATTTTTGAATAATAGTTTTAACCCCCCCGCCTCAGGTAGTATTTCACTGGAATGAATGAATATGATGATTCATAAGGTCGACTCCTGATATATGGATACCGCTGGTGGTGCTAATGACCTTTTAATTAATACAAAGTTGATCATGAAAATAGGATTGAATTTTTTTTTTGGATGTGGATTATTAATTTATATTTACTATTGATTTTACTTAAAATGATATTTCTGTATTAAGGCAATTTGGAATTACTTTCCTTCCTGTGATGAAAGATGTCTCAGGATCTCGGGTTAATAATGTAGATCTAATATTAGGCTGTTGAAAAATAATGTATAAAAAGCATGTAACTTTTGCAGATAATTAATTGTTTACATGAAAACTTTAGTTGCCTTACACTAGAAATTTTGGATGAGGAAAGCTGACGTTTTGAAAATCACGTTCTTAATGGAACAAAATGATATCAAAATTGGAACTAAAAGTTGGTTCTTAGAAGTAGAACAAATTACATATCCAATAAAAATTTTATTCAATTACTAACAGAGTTATACACTACCTAGATCTCTATTTATAATCACAAAATTTTATCTTCCTAGAGGGGATGCTATAATAACTAAATTCTTATGGGGATTTACATATACATATTTTCACATCTAACACTTAAAATGTTAATAGGACATGCTTGTCACGTTCAACTATTCAATTAAACTTTTCTACCGCGACTGTAACACTCTGGTTCTTCTTCCATTAAGCCCAACCCTCTCTATTCTCATCTAGTCTCCTGCAAAGCAACCTCATTTGCCTCTGTTCTCACATAATCCTGTGCAACGAGGCTGAAGCTTTGGGCCTTCTACTTCCATTTTCTATTAATAACGTATACAACAAGCGATGCTCGCATCACAGCCTCCATGTTTCTTTAATCCCGAAAAGTCGGTCAAGCTATAGCCTTACAGAGTTTGTAAAGAGCCAGATGAACAGTTCTTTTTGGTTGTTACATCTCAAGTGCATACAGATTTTATGTTGTTAACATTAAAAAATTTGTATGTATTGATTCTTGAAGAACTTAGAAGGCTTTTGTTGTTGAAGATCTCCTCGTTTTTTTATATATATTTTGTTGTACATTTTGATCTAATATTGCTAAATTGTGTGTTTGATGGTAAAAAAAAATCTAAAAAAATCTACTCTACAAATTTTCTTTATTGAATGTGTTACCAAACAGTCACATACTGTTTCAAATATTAATTTGATTGCTAGTTTAAACTAGGAAAAAATTTGATGATTATAATATGAATGTTACAATATCAAATATATAGTTTGATGGCTGGTTTAAGTAATCTGTCTGTAGAAGTACAAACCCGTGCCTTACCCAAGAAGTTCAAACTTTCTACTTCGAAGTTTAAGACTTCAAAATCAATGGAGTCGTGTCAGGACTAAAGAATTTCCTGGTTTTTTATCTCGAGTACATGCAAACTGCAGTTTCTATTGTTTAAACTGGAACAATAAATTGCAGTTTTCAATGTCAGTAAACTCCAAGGAAATGAAACTCAATTAATACATGGCAAAGAGTATGCACTGGAAGCGAGACTGTTTCACCACACGGCTGTTTCCATGAACTTGATGAAGAGACCTGGGCTTTGCTCGCTTGGTGAAGAATTAGGACGAGGCTTCCACTTCTTTCTATGCATAGGGTGCCAAAAGGAGGAGGTGCGAAAGCTTCCTTCTGTTTTTACAAAATTGGGGGTAATGGCGACAGGACATTGCGTAGTGGTAGATTTGCTCTTTCAGGAAGTTTAGGTGGTATGTGCGTAAATATAATTGTATGGGTGTTAAATATGTAATTAGGTGTGTTTGGATTGGTATGTATGTAAATCCCTCAAATTGCTAATACTTGATCAGGTAAGAGTTACTGGAAGGAGTAAACCCTGTAGAAAGGTAAAAACAGAGGAAGAAGATGACTGAAATTAACTTTTTCAGTATTGCAGCTTTTGTACAGTAAGGATGGATTATATATAGAGAGGTTTAGATAAAGGTTGGTTTTGGCTTTAATGGCCTGATGTGGTCTGGTATGAGCAGACGGTCCAGATCAGCCTGGATGTTATTTTCGGTAATGCTGCAGTAGGGAAGTGGAGCAGTATTTGTTACGTCCCCCCACAAATTGATGGTTTTGGCTAGAAGCGTCAGTTTGTTGGTCAGCTGCTGAAATCTGAAGCTGTAGAGGGCTTTCGTGAAGACGTCAGCTTGTTGGACTTGGGTGGAGATGTGATGGACGATAAGCTTTGTCTGTTGGACATAGTCACGAATGAAGTGGTAGTCGACTTCAATGTATTCAGCACGAGTGTGGAAGACTGGATTGTGGGCGAGCGTTATAGCGGAGATGTTGCGCAGTATAGAGTGGTAGATTGATGTTGAGGAGTGTCGAGATCAGTCATGAGGCAACATAGCCATATAATGTCTGTTGCAGCGAGGTAAGGGTCCGGTATATTCTGCTTCTATGGAGGAGCGGGCTACAGTGACTTACTCCTGGCTGACCAAGAGACGGTGTGTCACCGATGAATGCACAGTAGCTAAATGTTGACATGCAGCCAGTTTCGTTGCCGACACAGTCCGAGTCTCAATATGTAATGAGGTGGAGATTGGATTTGTTCAAGGGGAGACCAAGAGAGATGGTCCCATTTAGATAGCAAAGTATCCTCTTGAGTTGGTTGAAATGATGGATGGTAGTTTGTTGCATATTTTGAGAAGCTAGGTTGAAGGCAAAGGCAAGTTTTGGATGAGTGAGGGTTAAGTATTGGAGGGAGCCTACAGGCTGGCGATAGGGGGTTAGGTTCGATAGAGGGGTTGTATGTGGTGGGTTGGTGGATTGTTTGGGTGAACATGGGTTGGATACCGGTTTGGAGGTGCGCATGTCGGTTGAATTTAGGATATCAATTGCATAGTGTGATTGAGAGAGGTGAAGACCATAGGTAATTGTGGTTTTGATGCCAAGAAATTGGGATAGAGGACCGAAATTTTTCATGCTGAATTGTGATTAATGTTTTTGAATATTGTATTGAAGGAGTGAGGGATCGGTTCTGGTGGGTAGTATATCGTCGACGTATATGAGCATATAGAGATGGTTTGTAGTTGCGTGTAGGCAAAAGAGTCAATGGTCGACCAAGCTTGGCGTGAAGCGAGAGTGTGGAGATAGATGGTGAGGGTAGTGAATCATTGGCGTGGAGCCTGTTTTAGACCATAACTAACCTTCTTTAGGAGGCAGACGTGGTGAGGTTGGGTTGAATCCTCAAATCCTTGGGGTTGTGACATGTAAATGGTTTTGTTGAGGTTACCATGGAAGAATGCATCGGGACATGTCCAATTGGAGGATGGGCCATTGATTGGTGAGAGCAATGCTGATGAGTACACGGATTGTGGGTAACTTCGCAACTAGGCTGAATGTTTGGCATAGTCAAGGCCGTGTTGTTGTTTGTAGCCTTGAGCTACCAAGTGGGCTATGTACTAAGAAACGGTGTCGCCAGCATTGATTTTAGTGTGATAGGTTCATTTGGAGCCTTGGGATTGAAGAGCTTGGAATTTCGTGGACACGGCTTCTCGCCATTTAGGATATTTGACTATGGAGGAGTAACATGTGGTTTCGGTGGTCACCTGATGAGTGAGGTTTGAGGATTTGGCGTGGTTTAAGGTGACCTGTTTGTAGTCTGGCTCGCATAGTGTGAGTTGATATTGTTGGTGGTTTTTGGGGAGGGTGTTTAGGTGAGGGTAATGAAGTAGGTAGATTAGTAGACATGGGGGTTAATTGCATGGGAGGTGATAGTGGTGTGGTGCTAGAAATACGAGGTGGTTTGGGTGGAGTTGATGTAGGTATTATGGACGTTGGAGGTAGGAGTAGAGGGGGTTTGTAACATGGGAGGGGTAGATGGAGATGGGGGTGGTCTGTTGTGAATTGTTGGTGAATGGGAATATTTGAAGAGAACATGGCGAGATGTGTAGATTTTATTTGAAGTTGGGTCGAGGCAACGGTTTTTGGAGGATGTATAGCCGATGAAAACAAAGGGAATGGAGAGTGGAGCTAGTTTGTCTTGGGCATAGGGGTCTTAGCCACGCGTAGCCGAGACAACCGAATAATTTGAGATGATTGTAGGAGGGAGTGCGAATATGAAGTTGTCTGTAGGGGGATTTGAAATTTTTGGTTGCGGAGGGTAGGCAATTTATGAGATATGTTGCATTGAGGAGGGTATCGGCTCAGAGGTGGGGTAATGAAGCGTTCGTCATGAGTGCACCAATTGTTTCAAGGAGGCGGCGATGTTTTATTTTGGCTACATTGTTCTGTTATGGTGTGAAGGATAAAAGTACAACAACAACAACAACAACAAAGCCTTTGTCCCACTACGTGGGGTCGGCTACATGAATCATTTTTCTCCATTGCGTCTTATTTAGTGTCATATTTTCATTTAGTTCTAATAAATTAAGATCAGTTTTATACAATAAGCCCTAGTGTTCCTAGGTCTACCTTGCCTTTCTAACATAAGTCGAATCTAAAATATCTACTCTCCTAATCGGATCATGAGATGGCCGACGTTTGATGTGACCGAAACCATCTACGATGACTCTCTCTAATTTTGTCCGTCATAGGAGTTACACCAACCCTATCACGGATATATTCATTTCACATCTTGTCTCTAAGTGTAAAGCCACTCATCCACCTAATCATTCTCATCTCAGCAACACTTAGTATTATGTTTCTCTTTTAAAGGCCAACATTCAACGCCATAGAGCATTGCAGATCTCACCACCATCTTATAAAATTTTCCTTTCAGTCTATGCGGTACTAATCTATCACACAAAAGGCCCAAGACATTCCTCCAATTCAACCATCCAACTTGAATTCTACTATTAACATCCCCATCTATATCACTATCGTTTTGAATAACAAATCCGAGAAATCTAAATTGTTCACACCTTTTAATAATTTGATCAACCCAAAGTAACACTTCTATCACTAGTGCTACTACCACTAAAATTACATTCCATGTATTCAGTTTTAGTTCTACTTAAATGAAGGCCTTTAGACTCCAATGTAGACCTCCATAAATCAAATATTTCCTGGGCTTTTTTTCTACTCTTATCCACGAGAAGGATATCATCAACAAAAAACATACATCAAGGTACATCCCCTTGTAAATGTATAGTAAGACCATCCATAACTAAAGTAAAGAATATATGGGCTTAAAGCCGATCCCTGATGTAATCCAACAGAAATAGGAAAATATTTGGTCAATCCTCCATCAGTTCGAACACAAGTAACAACTCTAATATACATATCTTTAATGACTTGAATATAAGTCATATCAACACCTTTCTTCTCGAGAACTCTCCAAAGGATATCTCTTGGAACCTTATCGTAAGCTTTTTCTAAATTAATAAAAATCAAATGTAGATCCTCCTTATTATCTCTGAATTTCTCCATCAAACCTCTCAATAAATGTGTATGGATAAAAGTGTTGATGTAATATGCCATGTTGAGTGCTTATGAGTTGGAACACTCAATTGATTTATTTCCTTCCGCTATCGGTGCGGATGGATTTAATTTTATAAGGATATTGATTTTCTACCAACAAATTGAAGTGTAGGAAATTTTTAGTGGTTTCATTTTTACCGCGAAAAAGATAAATCCAATTATAGCGCGTAAAAGTCATCAATAAACAGTAAGTAGTATTTATAAGCTTGTCTAGATAGAGTGGGGGAAGATCCCCATGCATTAGAATGAATTAACTCAAGCAGAAATGATGATGTAGAACTAAGAGCTGAAAATGAGAGCATATGGCTCTTTCCTACATGACAGAAATTACAATGTAATTGCTTAGAAGGCATAACAGTGGAAATCTGGATGCTATGGTGAATTGCTTTTTCGACGATGGGCCAATTCTTTGATGCCAAAGTTGCAGAGTGTGTTGGACGGAGACGAGGGCAAATTTTGTAGGTGGCTGCTGAGCAGACAGGAGGATGTACCGGATAGAGACCTCGAACGTGTGGACTTTGAAGTATTGGTTGATTGGCCTTGAGATCAATAATTTTGTTACCACCATATGTGAAGACAATAGAGCAGTAATTAGCTTGGGTTAATTTGTGAAGAGATGAAATTGTTTGCTGGATTTGAAATGTGATGAAGGTTAGAGAGGGTGAGCTTACAGTGAGGAGTTAATAGGATCGCATGCCTGATCTGGGCGATGGGAAGTTGCTGCCCGTTGCCAACCGAGATGGTTATGTCTCTTTGGTAGCCTTGGGCATGTTGAAGATGATTCGGTTTAGCTATCATATGCTCGCTGTCAAGATACCAATTGGTGTCTGTAGGCTTGACATTTTTTGTAAGCAGGGTTGTTGGGGTTTGATAAGATTTGTCGTGACGGTACCAGCATTTGAATTTCTGGTGCCCTATTTTGCGATAGATTGGACATACTGGAGGTGGGCGGTTGCTTCACTTGGAATTGGGGATGAGTTGATTTGAGCAAGATGAGAATGCTTTCCTTTTTCCTTTTGTTGAGGATGTGTTGGTGTGGTTTTTGTTGCATCCGCGAGGTGCAAATAGGGCTCTTGGTGTTGGACGTTTCCTTGATAGCTTTCATTTGCTAGGTTAACTTTTTTCTCTGCACAGCGTAGAGATTGTCTTGGGAGATTGGATAGAGGTTGGTACAAATAGCGGTTTTGAATGCACGGTAAGTGGATGATCGGTCGTTGAGGGTGTGATGAATAATGTCCTTCTGATTTAGAGAAGCTCTTGCGACTGCAAGAATGTCGACCTTTGCCTTGACTTCCGAAAGGTATTGATTCATGCTTTTGTTTGCCATGCTTAGGTTGTGAAGTTCTTTCTTCAACTGGATGATACGAAAGCGGTTGGATGACTGAAGTGGTCTCTCAATATTTGTCCATATGTCGTGGCAGTTTTCTAGGGGCAGCACATATGGTAGGATAGAGGGTGATGTAACAGACTAGAGAGCCGCTACCAAGTTTTGATCGATTAGCATCCATTTTGTGAAGTCGGGGTTGGGGACAGATGCTCCGCTTGCTTTAAAGATATGTCGTGGAGAACATGGACAGGATCCATCAAAGAAATATATCATACCCATTTGCTCATAAGAGTTTAGTGACTTGCGCCTTCTATGTTGGGTGATTGTAGATGGTGAGTTGAGCAAAAACAATATTCTTGATATTGCTCAGGATAAATTTGGGCTGGAGATGGAATGGGATTGTTCGCTGGTAGAGAGTTGGCCGGAGGATTTACGGTCCTGTTGATGGACGTGCCGGAGTAGGAAGAGGCCATCGAGAGGCTTAGCAGTGGATCAGTTGGAGGAGAGTCGAGAGACTTAGGGGAAGCTCTGATACCATGTAGAAAGGCAAAAGCAGAGGAAGAACATGACTGAAATTAACTTTTTCAGTAAAGTAGCTTTTGTACAGTAAGGATTATATATATAGATTTCTAGATAAAGGTTGGTTATGGCTTTAATGTCCTGATGCTGTCTGGTATTGAGCGGACGATCCAGGTAATCTTGGATGTTGCTTTCAGTACTTTTGCAGCAGGGAAGTGGAGCAGTATTCATTACAAATCCAAACAAACAAAGAAATCTCTAAGCCATCTTCATGGAATTAATTTTACAAGTCTTACATAGGTAACATTCTAGGAATGCACTTAACAAACTCCTTTTAAATTCAAAATAATAAAATGCATTAAAAAAAAAAGGAAAAACTGCAGATCAAGTAAAAGTTCTTTCAACTGATGCTGCCTTAATACATATGCTTAGGGGTGTAAACGAACCGAACACGAACAAACAAAGTTAGTGTTCGTGTTCGAAATGTTCTAACACATGACTGTTCGTGTTTGATTCGTTTAACAAACCGAACGAAAAAAATTATTTGTGTTCGTCTCGTTTGCTTATCGAACGAATCGAACACGAACTTCTTGGCGAACCGAACATGAACTGTTCGCGAACAACGAGCTTTTTTGACAGCCCTACATATGCTTTGCGCTTTAACTGAATGTTTACTGAGATTCACTTCTTTTCAATTCAAGTTCAATTGTCAATTCAAGGCCAATTGCAAATAGCTGAAATTGTATGTATTTTACTCGCAATTTTTTTACCATTATGGTCGCGACATCTCTTACTCGATCTCAGTTTTGTACCAAACAAACATTAGATTTTTCATTAAATCGAAGTTGACAAGAAGATCATGGGGTCGCCCGCAATTTAATGAAAAGATCAATGGGCTGCCTCACCAAAAAAATTGTTTCAAATCAAATGCTCTCAGAACTTTTAGGCAATTTCAGCGTATATGATTTAGTGACTCTTAAGATAACGGCTATAAGTTTAAACATCATATGCCATCTTTGTTTTTTGTTTTTTTTTTTACATGCATACCACACAATTCTTATATATTTACATATCTAACATCTATATCACTCAATTTTCTTACATCACTCCTCCTAATGCTATATTTTTAATATTAAAGTGTTATAAATATAAATATTGAACTTTTGGTGTTAGATATGTAAATTTTCTTGAACTATTTAATCACCAAGTTTGCTTAAATATTGTATTCTTCTGATCTGCCTTCTGTTTCTGTTGTTCCAGACATTTACTCATAGATCCTTAACTGCTATCTGAAGGGCGCCTGCAGTTTTACTAGCAGGTAATTGACAAACCAGAACCTGGAAAGCTTGTAATAGGAGGAGGATAGGTAACAGCTGATATTTGCTTCATGTTTTATTTTTTCTTTTTTTTTTCTTATTATTATTTATTTAAATGAGATTATTTAGAGGAATTTGTTTAAAACTTGAAATTATTTCAATTTTAATCTCATATTCTGAAGCCTTAATTTCAGTCTTTCTTGGCTGAATGGTACTGTATTTTCTAATTATAAACTATATATAATTAGTTCAAATGCTGTCATATATATTAAGCTCTTTTGTTAGGGAGCTTTCCTTTTCGTTTTTTCAGGAGGATTTACATACATACCACTCAATTCCCATGGATTTACATATCTAACACCTAAATTTCAATTTTTACATATATACCACCTAAGGATGTTCCAGTTTTAAAAGTTTATTTGATATGAAAGATCTTCGTGGCATAAATATTAAAAGTAAATATTGTAGGTGTTGGATATGTAAATGTATAGGAATTGGGTGGTATGCATGTAAATGGCCTCTTGTCTTAGTTTGGTTTCACAAATAGAATTATAATTGCTAATGTTCCTCCATTAAATTGGAAAAATATTGGCTGATGATAATGCTCATTTGATTTTGCCTGGAATAAGCTTCAAAACTAGTGCATTATATTTTTCTTAAGATTATGGAAAATTTTAATTTGATTCTTAAATTCGGGCCCCCATATCTGTGATTGTACCCAACAGGTATGCCGCGCATATTGGTGTTGACTGAACTGGCCAATGAGGTCCGCAAAGTATGTAAGGCCGAACCTCTTCAACATTTATTCCGATTGACACCCTTTAAATCCCCTTTGATGTTTAGGATGGAGTTAATTATTTTTATTATAGGGCTAATTACATTCATAGCACTTCAAATATTGTTTCTAACAAAAGTAACTGTTATTTCCAGCCATATTTCAAATTCATTCAAACAGCATTATTCTTTATAAAGCCCTTAACCATGTTTTTCATTTTTTGATCAAATTCATAATAATTTGATCATGGCATGCTTACATGCATAGGTTTGATGGTTAAACAAATTTATTTGGGTGAGGCAATATTTGTTTCCTCTCCACACCCATTCACAAAACTTTCCACTCCTATCACCTACCTTATAATACTTCCCCAACCACCATTGTTGTTGTCGAGCTCCCCTTCCCATGTCCTCCTAGAGCAGCGAACGCTCTTCTCATCGGTCCAGCGAGCACGAGGTCGCCTGGGCGGGTCTAGACAGACAACACACATCTCCTTGGTGCAGATGCCCACTGCGCCGCAGGCTGACGGTAGGTGGCAGGGGTATTTCTCAGTCGATATTGCCCGAGAAGAAGGCGAATACGCGCTCCCATGCGCGGTAGTCGACAGGAGAGTAGAAAGCATATGCGATCGGGTGGGGCCGGTGCCGGGGACGGGTGCCGCGGAAGGTGAGGTTTTAGAAAAAAATTTGCATACGGAGGGCGTACGCAGCGCTACGTACGCCCTCCATCAGACACGCACGTGCACACGGACGCGACATGCGCACGCACACGCACGCGTATTTCGTACCATCCATGTACCATCTACGTACCATGCGTCGTACGTGCGTGTACCATGTGTGTACGCATGTGTACCATGCATGTACCATCCGTGTACCATGTATGTACAAGGGAGGGCGTACGCAGCGCTGCGTACGCCCTCCGTATGCAAATTTCTCTCGAGGTTTTATGGGGCGAATTATTCCATCCGGAGCACGTACACAGCGCTGAGTGCGGATTTTAAGGGTATTGGGAGGGTATTTACAGGGTATTGGGTATTAGGAGAGTATTGAATGGGTATTAGGAGAGTACTAAATGGGTATTGGGAGAGTATTGGATGGGTATCGGAGGAGCTGCTTGCGGACTGCGTACGTGCTCCGTATGGAATAATAGCTCTTTTTATGGAGGGGGAGTTGTTCTTTTAAAAAAATGAAGAGTTTTGAATTTTAGTTGTTTGGTATAAAGCAAAATTAATGTTAGGAATATCATTAGAGGCCACCATCAGCCACCACCTATCTTTGGGGCAAATTTCCTTGCAGAGTCATAACGTATGTTTCAGAATTCCAGTGTATGTTGTGAAACTATAAAACACTAGGCAAAGCAGGACGTCACATTCAACACGAACTAGCAACACACTTCAAGTGAAAGATACCAGAGTCTTAGCAACTGTTACCGACTGCAGTCACCCCCGACCATTGTGCAACACATTGTATCTCGAGGAACGGTTTAGTCCATTCCCTCCTATGGGACAATGACATTTACGTGTAATTCTCGTGCAACGTAAGACGATAACTAATTACTCAATCACCACGAATCATTTAGCAGGGATCAATAATTATATGCCAATATTTGATAGAAATAATTATAAATAGAACATAAAAAAAACTAAGTGCTCTTTGTTTGGAATCATAAAAAACTATGTGCTCTTATGATATTTTTAAGCCCTGTGCTCTTTGTTTGCAATCAATTTAAATTGTGTTACATTCTATTTTATTCCAAATATTTTATCTAATTAAAAACTAATTATTTGACTAATTCTGGTTTAATTATATCAATGATAGTTACATATTATTTAATAATTTCAAATATACATATAAAAATGGGATAATTACATATAGACCACCTGAAATACTGACATTTACAAATTAATCAACCAGATGATTTTCGCGAACGAATAAATCGATGTATTTATGTGTGTCACAATCAAATTATTGAGAGTTTAAAAAATAAAAAATATGAGTTGGGACATTATGGTACTTGTGTTAAAGTTTACCGATATGGAGCATTATAAATCATAAATATAATTTATATTAAATAAGAATTTTATATCTAATTTGTTTGCAAAAAAAAAATCTTTTTTTATTTATAAATAAGAGAACCTTTTGAAAGGAAAAGAGTAAGGAACTACAGTCAGTAGGGTAAGATTAAGCTATCGCGCAGAGGACCAATCATTATAATCAAATTAATGAGTTGATCATTTGGGATTCTCTATATGATTATATTACAACCAGTTCTCGACCTTTAGTGAGGAATCTTAAGAGTACTCGTGATATGGCTGGCGATACTGAGCACTTTCCTTGAGTCGGTGCCTCTGCTCAGCTCGATAGGCCTTACTGAAATGGCCTGCATTCAGTCAACATCTAGCCCTGATTCAGGATGATTCTACTTAGTATATCATTTGGTATTCCGCTAGCGGACGCTTGGTTTTCTGCCTATGGACTCTCGTTATTTCGCTTGTGGGTCTTTCTTAGTCATACTCTTTTGTCATTTTATCTGTTTAATCTCCTCAAGATTCATGTAGACGTATTTCTGATGTACATATACATATACAAAAAAGTGGAACACGAATAATTTCTTATATGGTTCATATTTTATACATTTTTACTACTTAATTTTCATCCTGTCACAACATATTTAATGATATAATTATAGAAAAACTAACAATACCTTAATCTCAATAAATTAAAAAATTTTGTACGCCATAATTTCATTGCAATAACATAATTTATTGATTATAAAAACCAGAGATAACTAAAATAGAAACAAAATAACAAAATCATATACTATTTTAAATGACCATCAACATAATTAAAGAAAGAAAAAGGACAAATTTTACATAAATACCATAGTTCTTACATATTTGCATACCTTAACACTTCAATTTTGATATTTTTGCTTATACTACTTTGATGTCACAAATACATGCATAAAAATGTGGTTTTTACTTTTAATAATTTAGTAATGATGATATTTTTGATTTTATATTAAAGATTTGATTGGTATGCATGTAAATATGAAAATTGTTGAATATGTAAATGCATAAAGCTTGCCCCCGTTAAGAAGAAAATTCAAAAGGCAACAAAAAAACAACAAAAAATGTGGTTTAATCCAAAATAGCAGTCTAGTTGTATGACGTACCATCCAATATATTGATCCATGGTCTAACTAAGGAAAATGATTGAACCAGTCTAATTTTTAAATTCGTGAATAATTTAAAATAACATGAGAAATCTTAATACATTAAAGTTATCATCAGAAGGCCATCGATATTTTGTTTGATCGTTCTCCTCCTTGTAGGACAAAAGTTCGATAAATAAAAAGGCGAGCGTTGATCTTAATAGTGATGGTGAATGTCAAATTTACTAACAATTGACATGCTTTTACATTATTGACAATGACTAGCATTTGACAATGTTGGTCATTAAATGTGCTAACCTTATTAGTGATGGCATGCATTCTTATTGGCATTAGCATCATTCATTGACTTTATTAATGATTATAGATGCTTATATTACTGTTAACAACAAGTATCAATATTGTTTTTAATGTTTGTGTTTATATTAATGTTGATAATACGTGTCATCGACATTAATGTTGATGTCAACCATAAGTGTTGACTCTGTTCGTGATAGCAGTTAATGATGTTTTTGTCAACGAAAACTACGTTGATATCAAATTTGTTCACTAGCATTGGTGTCAATGATAGTTATTGGTAATGATAAAGATTGTAGGAATCAATCGTGTTAGGAAAAATAAAAATTTGAGCCATGATGTTGATTGATGCGTGCTAGAAAATTCATGGCTGTAGAGTAACTGATTATCTTCCTAGCCTTGTACGAGAATTCAACACACACACACAGATGAAAAAGAAATAAGTGGTGACAACTCTAGAAGTTTTTACATTGAAAATCAGTAAATGGAAAAATCACGGGGCATGACTCAGTTGCAAAAATCTACTATTGATTGATGATTACAAAAATGCCTTGTCCAACAGACGAGAAAGGGTAATTATATTATTCAGATTACAACGTCGATTGACAGCGTCTAGTTGGTGGTGATTGACGATTGTGGTTAGCGGTAGTCGAAGACGGTTGGCGGAGGTCAACAGAGGTCGGTGATGGTCGATGATGAAGATCGACCGTGGTGGACAACGGTAGGTGATGGTCGAAGGGGGTCGACAGTGATCAACGGAGGTCGGCGGTGGTCGACAACGGTGCTAAGCTGCAGCTTCTCCTCAAGGCTTCAAGCTCTCTCTGCGCTTAAGCCCCACCCCCACCCCCCCCCACCCCCCCCCCCCACCTCATGTGAGGGTTTGGGGTTTATTTATGTTATTTTGGGTGCAATTAAAGCAACCATTTTGATCGGACAGTCCAGATAACTTCCCTTGATCAAGTGCAGTTTAGGGGGCATTTGATGGGCTTAACTATGTCGGAATTGCGTGATCTTGGGCTCGTTAGATTCGTCTTGTCGAGACGTTCGATTCGAGTATAAGCTTGCTAGTTTCGACATTTGTTTGACCTTCATAATGTATCCAGAAATCTTATAAGAATATATTAATAACTTGATATGAGCTTAATTCGACTCGGATTGAACTCGGTTTTATATCATTAAGTTCTTCTCATTGAGCCGATCTGTTTAACTATAAGTTTACTGCAATGAGAGCTCTAGATGTCTTTTTTTTCTAGATTTGAATGTTTATTGCTCAAAAATATTGTCTCGAGATCTATGTCATGCCTTAAGACTCGTGCTAGATGATAAAAATTTGTTGGTGACGTATTATTGATGAATGACATCGACATTATTAACAATGAAAAACATTAACATTTAAAGTTGTTGAAGAAATGTCATATTATTTTATTTGAATTTTATACACACTCTCTTAAACTCGAGTATATCTTTCATTAATAAAGTTTTAAAAATATAAATAATATTAAATATTTTAAAATAAAATATCTATTTTTATACATAAATTTTGATATAATTAAGCATCTAAAAATTATGTTGGGACACACCACACTTATTATGTATTTACATATCTAACCTCCAAACTTTCACGTTTATATTTAAACGGTTAACGCAATTATTTTTCTACGGGTAAAAATATTCAGAAAAATCAAGCGGGCCCTTTCCCTAGACAGCCAGCGATTTCCTCGATGTAATCAAGCCGCTAACGGCTTAGAATCGAACGGCTAGGATCCATTACAGCGAAACACCCATAAAAATCCAGCCGCAGCTGTCATATCCTATAAATAGAAGCGCCGGCCAGCCAGCTCCATCTAGGCGTCTTCATTCCCCCTCTCCCAATTTCCATTGGACCTTCCTTTCCATCATTTACTTCGACTTTTAGCTCCGCCTTTCTTCCACCGCTTTCGCTTTCGCTCTTGGGGGAGAGAAGAACCCTAAACCCGGAGAAGGGAGGCAGGCCGAGGAGAGTTCAGGAGATAGTCGGAAGAGAGAGGGATAGAGGGTGAAGCGAACTGATCGGGATCCGCCATGGCGTCGCAGAAGGAGCGGGAGAACTTCGTCTACGTCGCCAAGCTGGCCGAGCAGGCGGAGAGATATGAGGGTACGGTGATTGTACTGACCGATGGTTCCGAATCTCGGCGCTGGGGGCTGATGATCGTTGTGTGATTGTTTTTGTTTGGATGCAGAGATGGTGGACGCGATGAAGAAGGTTGCGAAGCTCGATGTTGAGCTGACGGTGGAGGAGCGGAATCTTCTCTCGGTTGGGTACAAGAACGTGATCGGGGCGAGGAGGGCTTCGTGGAGGATTTTGTCCTCGATTGAACAGAAGGAGGAGGCTAAGGGGAACGAGCATCACGTGAAGAGGATTAGGGAATATCGACAGAAGGTGGAGCTTGAGCTCTCGAATATCTGCAGTGACATCATGACGGTGATTGATGAGCACCTCATCCCTGCATCTTCTGCTGGGGAGTCCTCGGTGTTTTACTATAAGATGTGAGTTAGAACTGAGATATCTTGGTTACGTTCTGGTGGATCTGTTGATTTCTCTTGTTTTCGAGCTTGATTTTGTTTCTTTTTTGTTTTTGATAGGAAGGGTGATTACTATCGGTATCTGGCGGAGTTCAAGACTGGAAGCGATAGGAAGGAGGTGGCTGAACAGTCGCTGAAAGCTTATCAGGTTTTTATTTTCTAGCTTTCTCTATTACGGTAACTATTAACAGTTATGCATTTGAATTTTTTCACTATTGCCTTACGTTGATATTGTTCTCCTATGTCGACTGTTGAATGAAAGAATTCTCTGTCAGGTATGCTACTTGGTTACTGCACAAAAACGTAGCTCCATTTGAGTTTAAAATGACCATCTGATGTTCGCTGACAATTGTATCTATTTCTGCAATTTCATAGCAGTTTGTTCCCTTTGTGATCTTCTAATGTATTTTAGGCGCTTTTGAGTATTAAAAGAACGAGAAAAAGAGTTCTAAGTCGCCACCTTATGTATGATTGTTCATAGGATAGAAAGCAGAGTCTCCTGTCTCCTGTTACGTTATCTCAATCTGCAGGCTACTGCAAAATCAGACATCATGAGGAGAATTTAGTTCTAATGCTGAATTTCTTTCCTGCAATATCTGTACTTTTTAGTTTCTGATACGTCTTTGACGGTACATCTTTTTATCTTTGTTGACCAAATTTGTATTCATGTAGTAGATGCACCTTCACTTCCTTTGATGAATATGCAACATCCATTTGCATGTTATATATTTTTTTCTAAATTATAATCTACCTTAATGCAGACCGCTTCTAGTACAGCTGAGGCAGATTTGTCTCCTACTCATCCAATTAGATTGGGTTTGGCATTAAACTTCTCTGTTTTCTATTATGAAATTATGAACTCACCTGAAAGGTTGGTGCGGTGCATTGTTATTAGCTGTGCAACCTTCAACAATCTATAACTGCCAATCTCATACATTTACAATATGCTTACCAGGGCTTGCCATCTAGCTAAACAAGCCTTTGATGAGGCTATTTCTGAGCTTGACACCTTGAGTGAAGAATCTTACAAAGATAGCACTTTAATTATGCAACTTTTGAGGGATAACCTAACCTTGTGGACTTCTGACATTCCTGAAGATGGAGGTAAAAAGTAGCTCTTTTATTGATTTTAACTGTACTTTTTGTACTACCTTATTGAATACTTCGCTTTATTCTGTGATTTTTAATCTGCGAATTGACTATTAAATTTGCTGAATTGGACGAGGATCAGAATTTTTGCATGTTGTGTTTTTATTTGTTTAGTTTGTTGTTTTGCTAATCTTTTAAGATCAAGTAATTCCTCTTGGCGTATTTCATTCTGCCTCAATGACCATTATATTCTCTATATTAAGATACAATTTCTTATGCATTATTACTTTGAGTTTTCATCTGCATCTATTGCACTTTCGTTGGAACATTATGGCACCAGTGTTTTCATATATATATATATATATATATGGATGCTAAAGTTTGTATTCATTCTTAATTTGTCTCCATTTTTATCCATATAAATTGAATTAATGCACTTTGTGTTGACCATGGTAGTAATTAATGTTATTCGTGAATAAGATAAAGCAGATAGAAGAGGAATGCAATCCAACGCAATTCATGTTGGAATTACTTAGGGTCTTGATAAAATAATTGCTTCATGCTGCTTCCTTTTTTTTAGTGTCGTGGTGACTTCTTTCATCTCCTACTTCTTCAAAGCCTAAGATCTAGCCTTATAACTTTTTTAGAGGCTACTCTAGAGGACTAATGAATGGTTGAGACCCAAAAGTAGAACTCAAATCAAATCCTTACTTCCTTTGATTTGAAATATTTTTAGCTTTAGTCCTTAACCCATACTTTGGTGTTGAATCAATCATGACTAGGCTATTAAAATTAAAGGTTGAGTATCCATATGTCTTTGACATCACATAGCTTTACTCTCTTTGATTTGACATTTGTTTAGCCTTAATCCTTATAGCCCATACTTTGTGTTGAGTCGACCGTGGCTAGGATATTATAATTCAAGGTTGAGTACTCATAAGTTTTTGACACAGACTTCTAGATAAGCCATTGATCCAATAGTCTCGGCTTCGTGGCCTACACCTTTCAGACCCTTGGTTAACCCGGTTTAACTTTAGCTTGGCTTAGGTCTTGAGTTAGCTTGGCTCCAAACAAAATTCAAATTGAATTAAACAAATTTAAGTTAAAACTTAAAATTGAATTAAACTCAACTTAATAAAAGAATACTGCCCCAAAATCATTGTGGCCTCTTCTGCTCACTATAGGGCTCGAAATTTTATTTCATAAATTGCATCGTATTCGTTGTTATGCTTGAACGAATGCACTACAAGTTCAATAGTATTATGACAAACGTTTTACGTGACTCCATGTATTTTAAGTTTTCAAACATGAAATCTTCTTTCATGTTTTTTTGTTCAAAGCGTTGTTTCACGAAATGGATAGTGTGAGTGCATCAGGATCGTCGAAACCGTTCAAATGAGCCTACTCATGCATAAATCGGATTTCGTTTGGGGGTGCTTTAGGACCACAATAATTTGGAGAGCGAAAAGGCGTAATGATAATAATAACAAAAATTTATCTAAAAATTAAACAAAGATTCTACAACTTAAATGAAAATTTAAATTAAAATAAAAACAATAATCTAAATCAACATTTACCATATGGATGCTGAAGTTTGCATTCATTCTTAATTTATCTCCATTTTATCCATATAAAATGAATTAATGTACTCTGTTCACCCTTGCAGTTTATTTAAAGTTATTCATAGATAAGATAAAGCAGATAGAGGTGGAGTACAGCCCAGCGCAATTCATGTTGGAATCACTAGTGTCTTGGTGAAATGATTTGCTTCATACTGCTTCCTTTTGGATTTTTTTAGTGTTCCGATCCCGTATTTATTTTTTTTCTTAACTAAACTTAAAGTGAATTTAATGAAACTGAAATCAAACTATCTATGCTTATATGAATATAAGTCTTAGGACTTAAAACAAAGATGACAGATAGCTAAGGTGTGGTGCTAGTATGACTGTGTTATAAAACTTAGAAGAATAGAGTGAATTGTGATATTTTAGAAATCTTGTAGAGTTGTATTTGTCGAGGGAAAAGTATTTGAAGATAGATTTGGGTCATGTACAATAGGGTTGTAAGGTTATTTAGAATAGTTTGGAATTAATAGAAAAAAAAGTGTCTAAGGTGACATGGAGGTTTTAAAAAATCAGCAAATTGAATTAACACCTCACATAAGACACACTCAAAATGAATGGACAATGAAGGTTCACAGAGCGATTACTCATTAATTGGATTAAGGCGATGACCGATGAAAAAGCTAGAGTGTCTTGTGCAATTTGTAGCATACCCGTCAAACATTAGGAGTTATTTTTTAATCATTTTTGAGTATTAAGAAAGTGGAATATTATTTATTTCACTGAAAGGTGGGCAGATTGAGTGCCCAAAAGTCCACAGCAACTCTTTTGTAATTTAGATTTTGTACGTCTTTACTGAAATACATATTTTGATGCTGCATATTATACGAGATTGACGTCAAAATCTTCCTCAAATGCTTTCAATGACACTTTTTCCTCTTTGATCTCTTTGTTGATTTCATTAATTTTATAATGCTCTGCATCCAAAGCCTAGGCTTCCACTAGGAACCGAGTTCTTTGGCATAAACTAGGTATCTATCATAGTATCATCTTGAAAGATAGAATGACAGCATAATGCAACATGCATACCTCCATGTATCCGACGAGTGCGGCTATTATAGTTACTTTTCAAAACCAATACATGATTAATGATACGCGACATATGAAATAAGCATCATCAACACTAACATGCTTATAAGGGTTGTGAAAACCGGACCGAACATTGAACCGGTAGAAGGAGAGGTTCAAGGTTCAAAGGTTGAATCGGGGTTGAACCAGAGTTTCAACTGGATGACCTAATAAATCTTAAATATATTTAAAAATGAAAATACATAAGATTTACATCTCACTCAATTCATATGTATTTAAATAACTAACACCTAAAATTCAATTTTAACATATATCATTTTATCCATGCATGAAAACATGTATTTCACTTTTTTAAAATTAAAATAGTGATATGTTTTATATGATATGAATAATTTTTGTGGCATAAATGTACAATAGAAAGGGTTTTGGTGTTATATTAAATAAAATTGAGTGGTATATATGTAAATTGATTTTCTTTGTAATAATGATTTTTTTTGTGATGTGAGTGATTTGGGTGGTATAAATGTAAAAAATAGAGATTAGGTGTTAGATATGTAAAATACATAAAATTGGGTGCTATGTATATAAATGCCCTTGAACTAAACGACACCTTAGAATCGAAGCCGGTTCGTCAGTTCGGGGGTTGAACCGTCAGTTCAACATGATCCTAGGCGGTTCTAAGCTGGAGGGATTTTTTATGCCAACCGGCTGAACTGGCCGGTTCTGTTTTCTAAACCATGATGCTTATACACAATCTGAAGATCCATATATCCAAGACACATTTTATTTAAATGATGAATTTACACATGATAGAACTGATAAGCTATGGTAGTTGGCATAACTTACAGGGATGAGCAACCCCTGTAATTCTTAGCAAAAACAGAAATTGAAGGGATAAGCTCCTATTTTTTTGTGAATTTACAGGGATGAACTCCTCCTATTTCTGTGCAACTATTACATGTACTTTTAAAAATCCATAAAGATTAATGATACACGGTATATGAAATGAACATCATCAACACTAACGTCCTTTTACACAATCTGAAGATCTAGATATCCAAGACATCTTATGTAAATGAAATGCATTTTTGTGAATTTACATACGATAGAACTGATAAGTTGCGACAGTTGGTATAAGTTACTGGGATGAGCAGCCCCTGAAATTTTTAGCAAAAACATAAATAGAAAGAGGAAGAAGAAATGAGAATCGTATGACATATTGAAGTATTTTCCCCATTGATAAGGTGACTCGGAGAGCGTCGGTAAATCGGTTCGTCGTGGTCGCCCCAGAATTCAATTACCTGCAGTAGATTTACACAATGACGGTATGGTTGCCGACAAGACGCATGTGGTTGCGGGTGGGATGAATTTGTCGTTCCTGAGAAGTCCAAACACTTGCCTGAGCTTACCAATAAATTGTTAAAAATCGCTGGTGAGCTGATCAATCCACTGAGCTGATCAATCCACTGAATGAGGGAAGCTTGAGCCTTGTGTAGAATTTCCCAGCGCCGATCGTCGTCGCTCACTGGCTGTTTTCCTCCGTTCTCCATTCTTGTCGCTCTGATACCAATTGGCGCAGTTGCAGAATAAAGAAAGGGGAAAAACAAAGTATATGAAGTAACTGAGTATATTGCTGTAATCAAATATCAGAAAGTGTTTTCCACGGTTACAGCAGTTGCCATATATATGTGTCTGCAGTACACCATAACTGTATGCAAGTGTCAAAGGAATAGGCTAAACCAAAATAAGGTGTAATATTCAGCAGCAAGTATTATATAATACTAACATAGAATTATTAGATATAATAATTACTAGTTATAAAACGATATAATTGCATCAATTATCCTCTGACTAACTTATATTTAATGCATTTCTTTTTGACCACCCAATCTTAATTCGAGGGCTATATGCTTGTTTGTATATTTTAATATTTTTATAAATATATCAAATTGAGTAAAAACAATCACACTGCATTTCACTTTTCGTCTAATTTTAATTGATAGTTTCTTAACAAGCACACTGCATTTCAATTGTGTTACCGAGATGAGAATGATTAGGTGGATGAGTGGCTTTACACTTAGAGACAAAATCCGAAATAAATATATCCGTGATAGGGTTGGTGTAGCTCCAGTGACGGATAAAATTAGAGTCGTCTTAGATGGGTTGGTCACATTACGTCGACCATTTGATGATCCGATTAGGAGAGTAGATGTTTTAAGTTCGATTTATTTTAAGAAAGATAGAGGTAGACCTACGAAGACTTGGGCTTATTGTATAAAAAATGATCTTCATTTATTTGATTTAAATGAAAATATAACACTAAATAGGACACAATGGACAAAAAAGATTCATGTAGCCAACCTCACTTAGTGGGACTAAGGCTTTGCTGTTGTTATTGTTGTATTGATTGATAAATTTTAACATCTCACCCATTATAATTGTATATCTGCCGTTAGTCTTTGTTATACTATTTATGAGCCTCTAATCTTTTAAATTTTTTCACAATTATATGAATATTTCATTCTATTATGACAATAGAAGTTCTCTTGATATGACATAAATTTTGACGCAAATTATCGAACTCAAAATGCTTAGAAATCGGGGCTTAGTCTTCAACAAATTTTTCGAAGGATCAACCTCCATTTTTCGTCCGTTTAGTCAGATGACAACCTCGTTAGTATGTGAAACGTCCCAAGCAAAATAAGAATTTATAAAAAAAAAAATTATCTGAATAGTCGAATGCTTTTTTACCCTTTGAGTCCTTATAATCAAAATGATCTTTTTACCATAAATTTTCGAACAATAATTGTTGAATCTGAGTTCTGATGAGCCCAAAAAGGCACTCAGATGCATTTTAAAAGTTTCTTTTTTCTTTTTTTCTTTTTTTTTGGCTGGAAATGAATTCAGTAAATTTAACTTCAAACGATTGTCTTATCATGAAGATTTCAACTACACTAAAAATGTTTTATATTAGATCAAACATCTGCATATGAAGTTTATCAGAATAAGGAATATTTTAATATTATTCTCTGAGTGGCACATGGATATCCTCCTTAAAATTTACATATAGACCCCCCACTTCTCTACATTTAGGGCAAGGATGGCCCTTTGTAATCCAAGGCCAATGCCAGTGGAACTTTTCTGGCTAGGCAAAGCCCTCATAGATCGTCTTTTACGGATCTTTAAGGTAATAAAAATATTTTTAGCTACCGAAGAAATTCCAACCCAATTGACAACAGAATAGAGATTCAGTGACCGCAGGAGCCACAGTGGCCCATCCAATGTGAGCTATTGTAGGATGTGATCAATCCTAAACTAGAAAACAGGTTTTGAGCAGAACCGGTGAACATCTCCAATAACTACTGAAGATAATATCATACAGATTCATATGGTGAGTTCTGCCTTTTGCCTTAAGATTTGTTACTGACATGCCATTCTCTTCCTACGCAGGTGACGAATCTATGAAAGACGGTGCCACAAGAGCTGCTCTGGGTGAAGATGCAGAGGTAAACCTTTCGTAGTCTTAAATGTGAAGGGGCATGTACATATATGGCTGTACGCAAGCCGAGCTTGAGCGAGCTCAGACTTAGTTCGTGTTCGGCTCAAAATTGGTGTGTTAAAATTAATTTTAAAAAATAGATGTTTGGGGTTGGATTGGAACCTGCACCACTTCTGTAGTAGAAGAGACAGGAACACATGACCACACGAGCTATTATGATTTAAACTTAGATATAAATATATATGATGTATTATTATATAAATAATACATATATTTTACTTATTTCAAGCTAAAAAGAACCGGACATGATCCGACGACGGGTTGTTTGTGTTCGGCTCGTTTATAATTCGAGATTAACAAAATTTATTTTTGTTCGACTCGTTTACGTAACGAACGATTTGAACACAAGTTACTTAACGAGCCGATCACGAGCTGTTTGGGAACAAGAATCTTTTTTGATAGCCCTATTTACATACATAGCAAACAAACCTTTATGTGCGTACATATCTCACACCTAAATTTTCATATTTACACACACCACTCAAATCTGTATCACATCAAAAGTAGCGCTATTATCATTTCTTTAAAAGTGAGATACAACCTTTCATGTATAGGTTTAAAGCACCAAAGTGCTACATATATATATACATAGATGTAAATATGAAAGTTTAGGTTAAATACTTAAAATTTGTATGATATGTATGTACATTTTCTAACCATGTCTAAGGAGTGAACATCTGTTTTTTGCAGTGAATTTTAATTAGGGACAACTAGAAGAGAAGCCCTTCTGGAGTACAAAACCCCACACGGGTTTGGATTCTGAAGCCTTGTTCTTACTTCTGTTGTCTTCGTTGAGATTTATGAAAAGCTTATTTATTAAGTTTTTATCAGCTCGACTGTTAAAACACGCATCTTCTCTTTCGTGATTTGTTCTGTTTTGGAGGATCATTCTTCTTCTTCTTCTTCTTCTTCTTCTTCAATCGTTTTTAGTCTTTCTTTAGTCGTGCTTTGCTGTTGCTATTTAGACGTCAGCTTGTATTAATGCATTATGTTTTGCAAGCGCCTCCCAGCCATTTGTGCAGCCGTGATTTTTTGGGTTGGTGGGGGGGATTTACATACATTCATACCACCCAAAATTTTATATATTTACATTTCTATTATCTAAACTCTGCATTTTTATATTGTCACCCAAATTTTTTATCACGTAAAAATACCACTACTTTTTCTTTTAAAAATTAACTGCACCTTTTCATATATAGGAAGGTGGAATATTTGTAAAAATTTAAGCTTGTGTTAGTCTTGTGGTTCTCAAGATTTGGTCTGAAGTTAGGTTGATTAGATTTGCAGATCTAGTTCAATAATTTCGATTGCTCTAAAAATGTTAGTGATGGGTTGTTCTACGAGATGGAATGCTACTTATATCATGTTGCATTAGTGTTAAAAATACACTTTTTTCATGTGGAGAAAGAGATTACACAATGTGAATTGCTCAACAATAAGTGGAATGGCATTGAAAATATTTGACTTGAGGATTCTTTCTGAAGGAAAAAAGGAAATTTGATATTATTGAATGGTTGCAAGATAATCAGATTAGATGCGAGACATAATAGAATGCTTATATGCATTCTATATATATATATATATATATATATATATATATATCAATTAGTACTGTTACTTCTGATTTGACATTTAGTATGAGTATTGTCGATACATAAAGCTCCAAACTTGTTGCAGAAATTGTGCAAGTCCTTATTTATGGATCGTATTGTATCCATTTTCATTAGGAATTGAATGAAACAATCGATGTATTAATTTCTTTATAATTCATGTGATATTCTATGATTTAATGAAGAGATGAAGATCCCCTTATAAGTCAAAAAGGTGAGATAAAACTCTCCTAAAAAATGAAAATAAGTTTCATATATTTCTTTAATTTATGATCATTTACTACACTTCATTTTTGAATGTCTCTTTATAGGATCAAAGAAAAATGTGGGTTTCCATGTTGATGTCATATAATTGTTTATAATTTTTTTTATTATGATTTATACTCTTTAATATTGTACTTATTAATAAACAAATAATGTTGTTCTTGTATCGGGTTTAAGTCAGCTAAGAATAAAATTTGAAGAAAATCACTATTGTGATCAACTAGAGAGAACGAAAGTACGATATATTTAACTTCATGTTCGTTATAATATATTTTGTATTTGGACAAATAAAATATTTTGTTATTCGGATTTTCTCATTTATGCTACGAGTTGACACATCAAAAGTTACATCTCTTATATGTTGGTTTGAAATGTCACTAGACACGAACAAAAATGTGTTTTTAGTCTCATTGATTAATTTCAATTTTTTTTCTTTTATTTATGATTGACACTTCAAATTTTATTATATTTTTGTTAATTTGTTGAATTTTCTTTTTTTATTCAATGCCAATTTTATATTGATTATAAGCCATACTTTTTATTGCTTTCAATGTCATATTAACCATTAATTAATGATTTTGTAGTCTTTTACTTCAATTTCTTTTAGTCTTTATGTTAAATTGGCATTTGCATTCAAGCATATGAAACAGGTCGAGCTTGAGCTTCCCCGTCTTGCTCGAGTATGCAAGCCCAGCTCAAGCCTAGTAATTCTTTTCTCAAGCTCAATTTACTCTCGCTCGAGCCCGGCTCTACTATTTTTACACCCCTAAATTAATGTTTAAATACCTAAGGAATGCATAGATGCCTTAAAATTAACTTTTCAAGATTAATGGAGGGCTCAACTTTTATCTTGAGTAAATACATAAAATGTTACAAATGTAAATATCAAGATTCTTATAAATGTACATATTCACCAGCACCTGAACTTTGATATTTACATGCACACAACTCAAATCTCCATCATCACATCAAAATTGTTATAAATTAAGTAGCAAAATTTTAGGTTTTAGATATGTAAATCAATAATAATTGTATTAATATCATAATACATAAACATAATTAAATGAAAAATTGATTTTTTTTTTGTTGTGTTTGGAAGATTTACATACATGCCATTTAAATAGTATATATATCTAATAAACTAACACCTAAACTTCAATTTTTACATGCTATTATATTACCCATGCATGAAGAAGTGCGCTTCACTTATTAGAAGTTAAAATGATGGTGTTTTTTATGTGATGTGAAAGATTTGGGTGGTATGATTGTAAAAAGTTAGAACTTGAAGTGTTAGATATGTAAATACATACAAATTGTGTGGTATGCAAGTAAATGACCCCTATTCACTAGGGTCGTTTGTGGCAGCAATGTAGCACTGAACTGTAATTTTATTTGTTTCGGGTAAATTGCTTTTTAACAATTTTTTCAAAAATTTCTCCGAAATCTGTCTTCCCACAGGTCCTGACTAAGTGCGGCGGCAACTTTCTAATTGCGGTCTGCCTTTTAAAAAAAAAGAAATGTAATAGCCACCACAGCTTATTGAACATCATATTACCTTTCAGCAGTCTTACAACTGTTTTTTAATAGACTGCAACTGCCCAAACAGACCCTTAATCTAGTGAAGTTAAATGCATCTATTTCATTAAAATTGATGGACTAAAAGAAGAAAAAGAAACACATATATTCCTATAAAAAAAACACATTGCAATTACATGCAGACCACTCAAAACTTGCTATTTACAAATCAACCTCCCTCTTTCTTCCATTTTTCAAATTCTCTCAAATATCAAAATTTATGGTAAAACCCTAAACCCAATTTTTTTCATTTTTATCAAACTCTCAATAGTTCGATCGTGGCAGACATAATTACATTCATTCAGTAGTTCAAAAAAATCACTTGGATGGTTAATTTATAAATATCAACATTCTATATGTTCTGTATGTAATTACCCCAAAAATTTAATCCATAATAAACTTTTTATGGGCCAAAGATGGTAAAATAGTTTGCCCTTTTGATCTATATATAGCACTTCTCCTATAATAAGTCTAAATGCTGAAAAAGTCTGACAGATTTAAAAAACTAATTATAACTCAACTCCATTAAAGTTCTGATAAGTTCTTTATCAGAAGCAGACACTTCCTAAGTTCTGAAGGCTCCCAAACATTCAAAAAAACCCTAAATAAAAAAGAAAGAAGATGATGAAGACAATGAGCAAATGCTTTCCTAAGGATATAACAGCTTCTAACTTGTTCTTTACTCTCTCAAAGATGGAGTCATGATTCCATAAGCTCTTCGCAGCAACAGAATTGGTTCTAGTTTTCGCCCCCCCACGTTAGCGTGATCCTGCTCGAGGGCTGCGCGGCCTCACCGGCGTCTTCGACGGACTAATCCTAAAGATGTCAGAAAACGATTATTTATCAATCATGGAGCTGAAACTACAGCGACGATTGGAGATAGTTTGATTCATAAAATTTAATTTTGGATCAGTCTGATGATCATGATGATGATGATGATGGCGACGACGATGGCGAACAAAATGTTAGTGATTTGAGAAGCTTACCTGATTTGAAGAGATCCAAGGAACATGCCGCTGCAGTTCAGTGCGAAAATGGCGCTCGAAGCCTGTAACAAAAGAGATTGAATTATGAATTTTGCTACATTCCACCATGTTGTTACAGGAAAATTTACATACCTACTACATAATTCTTATGTATTTACATATCACACCTTGGTGCTCTAAACATATGCATTAAAAAGTGGTAAAAATGCTATTTTTAACTTGATATTAAAGATTCAATCTCTTTACTATTATGATTGGACAAAATTCAATAGCAGGTGACTCCATAATGAATCTACATGGTGCTGATCTAATGAATTTCGATATCAAGTCGAGCCATAACTAATATGAAGTATTCTCGCATGAGAGAGATTATTAAGGCGTAGGGCGTGTAAACAAGTCGAGATGAGCTCGAGCCACCACCGGCTTGAGCTTGAGTTTGATTAATTAAGAAGCCAGCTTATGAGCTAACGAGTCGAGCTAGGGTTGGCTTGAGCTTGGCTTCTTAGCTCATCGAGCTTAGATCACTAGCCACTTATCAAGCCGAGCTCGAGTCAGCTCACGAATCGGGCTTAAAATTTTAATAATATGATATTACAACAACTTTTTAGTCTAATGAATTAAATGCAGAAAAATCACCTGAACAAACTCAACAAATGCTATCCTAGTGGAGTGCACGTTATCGCCGAGGAGACGCAGACGAGAAACCTATATAAAAACAACTTTGAGTCGGTCATTGAATCCATTAAAGACGAGTGCCAAAATAGCCCCCTGTCATTTTAATCAAAAAGTCTATAAAACTATCGAATTACTCTTTAAATTAGGGCTGAAATATTAAATAAGTCTGGGGACTAAATTGAAATCTGTGTAATTTCTGGGATTAAAATAACCTCTTGCAAAGAATTAGGGGACTATTTTGACACTTTAACGCATTAAAAAACATTCTAGTTGGTGAGACGTATCCGAACCTCGCCGCAAACTTGTTCAAAGAACTGTTTTACATCAGATTGTGTAACCTGCAAAAGAAGATTCATCACTAACAGTGTAAATTACCAAATTGTTCTCAATATATAACAACATTCATTAAATTTGCAATCAAAATCATTACATAAAATGAATCATCTTTGCAGAAAATTATAAATTCACCTTCTTGTCAATATTTGTACAGTAAACTGTTCTCACAACCATTTCTCTTTCATCATTTGACTGCAAAGTTTTCAGAAATTAGAAAATAATCTTTTAAGAAATTAATGTAAACACCAGAGAAAAAGTTTATTTGTAGTAAGATTTAGGGTTTGTTTGGGGTAGCTTGTGAGTTTCGCGATAAGTAGCTTATTTTGAAACACGGCCCACGTGTCCACTGCGGAGTTCGACCCGCGGCCTGCGTTTAGTGTTAAAAACCCAAACGGCAGAGCAGCGATTTTCAAAAACGCGCAACCAACGTTAAGCGGCATTTTAAAAACGCCACGTTCGATAGTCTCCCAAAAGGACAGTTAGATGCATACCCACTCAATTCTTATGTATTTATATATCTAACACCTAAACTTTAATTTATTTACACCTTATGCATGAAGAATTGTAATTCACTTTTCAAAAGTGAAAATATTGGTATTTTTAATGTGATATGAAAAGATTAGAGTGGCATAAAACTACAAATGTTGGGTTAAGTTTTAAATGTTTAGATATGTAAATACATAGGAATAGGGTGGTATGTATGTAAATGTCCCTTATTTCTAACCATTATAAGAAAATAGAAGGAAATAATCAGTAAGAACCTTTGGAAGAAACTTAGGATTGACAGGCAAAATAGCAGTCTTTGAAGGTAAGACTTTAAGAGGATAGTAGCCAAGCAGAAGTCCCCCAATATTAAGGGCTACCACAGCACCCTCTACAAGCAAAACAAAAAAGAAACATTGTTAGAAGACGAATAAAAGCACGGATCAACACGACCGATCGAACAAGTTGCAAGTGGTTTAGAACTCACCCTCATCGGCGAACTCGACGAACGCAAATCGGAGAATTGAATGGGGATCGCCGCAAACCCGACAGTCAACTACCTTCAGCATGATAATTTCAAAATAGTTAGGCGGACAATAAAATTTGATCTCATTTTAGGCTTTGTTTTGATTGAAATGAACATAATGAAACATTATAATTTTCAATAAGTATCTTTGGAGGGTGCTTACTCCCACCATTTCTATAATAGAACTATTTCTTGTTAGATCATTTCTGGCATTAGCATACATTAATCTTAGCATTCTTATGTATGCCATAGAATTAGTTTTGACGGTATTACTCAACTCAAATTTGATAATCAGTGACTTCTTTGTCACCCAACATTGCATAAAAACACATCTAAACTACTCATAATTTTATAATAATTAGTTTAAATCTTGATGAAAAAGGGAGAGTCAAATGGAAGAACACGACAAAAATCACTTTTTGGGAGAAGATAAATAAGGTGTTGCAGTGACAGTATCTAACCCCCACACTAACGTCAGGATATTTTCATAAAACTCCACTATCTGCAGCAGAAGAAGCTATCAATGAAGGAATACACAACATAATTCATGCACCTCATGTTAAAATGTGAACTAAAAGAGATAGAAAAGCATTCCATAGCCCGATATTTGGGATGCCTAAAGCCCGCCATTAGTAATATGGTCCAACTGCAAACCTATTGGACACTGAGGGACGTGCAGACCTTAGCACTGAATGTGGAGAGACAGTAGAAGCAATAGAGGTACCCACCTCTATTCAAACAACCCCCTATAATTGGAGACTCCAGCGGGAGTACATCTGAAAGGACTGGATAGAGAACTAATAAGGTAGATCAAAGTGGGGAGAAGTCGGAGAAGAGCAGCATACCCGGTACGGTTCTAGCCTGAAAATACTTCCAATGTCATGAATATAATCATATCACCTCCAACTGGCCGAAGAGTAGAGTGGTGTCCTTCACAAAGCAGGGCATCAGGCATGAAGTAAGTGATGAATAAACAATTGAGGATCAAAGTGATGACTATTAGCTCCAGGGAGATGAAGTAAAAATGCTAGCAGATAATGCAAGCAGCTCTACGTAACTGGAGACCGCAAAGAGATCACTCGTGGATTGAGGCACGGTATCATTCACACCGGCTAGATCAAAGTGAGAGGGAAGTGTGTAGCCTCATTATTGATAGAGTCAGTTGTGAGAACGTGATCACTGATTTCATGGTGAAGAAGATTTGACTACATAGAAATACTCACCGTCTCATTCTCTAATGTTGTTGAAGAAAAGGAACGAAATACAAGTGGATCAACAATGTCTAATGGAGTTTTCCATTAGACATCAACTACAGAACCAAGTGTGGTGTAACATAGTTCTCATGGATGCCTGCTACATAATGTTGTTGAGACTGCAACAATTCAATCATAAGACACAACATCTCAAGAACACCTACGTTTTCACAGAGAGGAAACACATCATTCTCTTGCCCGTCAAGAATTCTGAAAGAGTAGCAACACAGTTTGAGGTTATGCCTAAACATCACTTTTCTGCAGTCAGTTTGAAAGCTCCAGTGGCAATGGCCTTAGTCATCTTAGAGGAAACTAATGAGGAGAAGCATCACCTAGAGATGTTCTTGCGGGCTCCTCTTAGGTGAGTTTCAAGAGGTGATGACTAATAACCTACCAATAATTTTTACCACCGCTGAGGCATATCCAACATGCCATAGATCTCATCCCAGGACCAGTATTCTCAAACAGGTATGCATATAAGTAGAGGTACACGAAATACGAGTTACAACAGCAAGTGCAAAATTTCATTACTAGGGGAATGGTAAGAGAGAGCACCAAACCGTGGCTTGTCCCCGCACTGATGGTACCAAAGAAGAACGGCTCGTGATGAATATGAATTACTAGTCAAGCTTTCAACAAAATCATCATCAAATATCGGCTCTCTATCCCTCGTCTGGATGACATACCGGATTAGTTACATGGAGTTGTAGTCTTTTTCAAGATTGGCCTGCGTATCGGATATCCTTAGATCAGAATGGAATTGGGGAACGAATAAAAGACCACCTTTAATACCATTTGGGATATCCAACACACCTAGCACCTTCATTTGGCTGATGAATCAGGTGTTTCATGTTTACAATAAAAATTTCATGATTGTTTACTTAGACGATATCCTTGTTTACAATAGTTTCAAGGACATGCACTTGCAACATCTGAAACGGGTTTTCGAGATTCTGCAGATTTAAGAGCTATATGCCCACTCGAAAAAGTGTCACTTCCTGACAGCACAGGTATGTTATTTGGGTTATATTATTTTAGTTGTAGTCATTTAGATGGACCCTACAAAAATAGAGATGATCATGAGTTGGACACCCCAACATTCCTTTACCAAGCCGAGGTAATTTTTGAGGTTAACATCATTTTGCAGGTGAATCATTGAGAGCTTCAACACCATTACAGCTCCCCTAACAAAGCTTTTGAAGGAAGAGGAGTTTTAGTGGACAAAGGTATAGTCTAGTTTTTAAACCCTAAAGGAGAAGGTGATGCAAGCCCCAATGTTAGCGTTACTAGATTTCAACCAATAGTTCAAGGTGGAGTGTGATATCTATAATGTGGGGATAAGAGCAGTACTAAGCCAGGGATGACATCCTATATCCTTCTTCAGTGAGAAGTTGAATGAGTCCAAGAGAAAGTATTCAACATAAGACAAAGAGTTCTATAGCATCGTGAGAGCTCTCCACCACTAGAGTTACTATTTGCTGACAAAGCAAGCTAAGGGGTACGCATGCTTCGTAGTTTGAGTTCCCGGTGTCATTCCAGTTTTTGGTTAAGCACAATGCCGAAAATCAAAATCGAGTAGCTGATGCCTTGAGTTGCTACCATTTGTTGATTAAGTCCATATAGCATAGAGTAGTGGAATTTGAGGTAATGAAGGAATTTCATAGGACAAACAAGGGATTCAGAGAAATTTAGGAATAGTGTCAGAAGAGGCCTATAGGGACATACCACAAAGATGATGGTTATTTGTTCCACCATAGCAAGTTGTGTGTGCTCAGGTGTTTGTTGAGGGAAGTCATCATCCAGGGGAGTTACACGGGGTACTAGCGGGTCATTTTGGCAGATACAAGTCCCTCATGATCGTGAAGAAACACTTTTTCTAGCTTTGACTGACAAGAGATGTGGAGTGATACGTCCGCATTGTAAAGTTTGCCATCTGGCAAAGACACGAGGGTAAAATACAGGGTTGTACACATCATTACTGGTACTAAAGACCTCTTGGGTAGATTTCAATATGGATTTTGTAGAGGGCCTTTAGAGAACAAAGCGGAATAAAGAATTAGTGATGGTTTTGGTTGACCGATTCTTGAAGATGGCTCATTTTGTGTCGTACCAAGGGAATTTAAACGCATCCTATGTCGCTGATTTGTACTTCAGGTAGATCATGAAGCTGCATGGAATACCCCAGACCACATCTTATAGGGGCATCAAGTTTCTATGTCACTTCTGGAGAACCCTGTAGGGAAAGTTTGATATTAAATCCTAATTCAGCTCAACAGCTCATCTACAGACAAATGATCAGACGGAAGTGAACAAAAGTATGAGAAACCTATTGAGGTGCTTCATATGAAAAAACATCAAGCTGTGAGACCTGCTCCTAGCCTTGGCCAAATTTGCCTACAACTGATCTATGAGCTAAGCTACGGGACACACACGTTTTTTTGAAAATGTATGAATGCAATCCGCTCACACCGCTTGACTTAGTACCAATTCTCTCTATGACGAAGGTTAGTGAGGATGCAAAGGTAAAGGTACAAGAAATTCAGAGGCTGCACGAAGAGGTTGGGAAATAGATCGCCAAACAGAATCACAAGTACCAGGCGCAAGCTAATAAATCCAGAAAGAAGGTGACCTTCTAGGAGGGAGATCTAATGTGGATCAGACTAAAGAAAGAGAGGTTTCCCCTAGGATCATTGGGTAAAGTGAAGCCCATAATAGATGGACAATACATAATCCTAAAAAATTTGAATGACAATGACGACAATATTGATTTATCAGGAGATTACAACATCTCAGCTACATTTAATGTGGCAGATTTGACTCCATATTACGAGGAAACAGAAGCTTCGACAAATGAGGTCGAAGCTCCACCAATCCCGAGAGAGTGATGTGGGGCGTTTGCGGCCCTAGACATGACAAAGTCGCGCGTCGGCCCTAGGACCAGTTTGGTCCAGGTCAGAGAGGGATCGGCTAGTCCTTCCAAGCATGGGGTTCCCTCCTAGTTGGAGTTGGGTCCACTCCTCTTTATCCTAGATCTATATGTATCTTATTTGTTGTGTTTTAGAACAATTTTGCTTTTAGTTTTTGTCAGAACAGCCGTTGGCATCCATTTTTCCCGTCTAGGACTACATTCAAAGGCGAAAATGTGCTCCAGTTGTAACTCATCCAAAGATAGTGTTTATCTATCCCCAACATGCTGCATGGTTCCTCCATTCGACCACTAACTTGCCTAACTCCATCTAACTGCCAACCTCTTCCCTATCCAGTCGGCCACCCGTTCCTCCACACAACCACCAACCTGCTGCCTAGCTCCTCCATTCAGTCACCAACCTGCTGGCCACCTCCTACATCCAGTCATCAACCTGTTACCTACGTCTCCACCATCCAACCGAACACCTGTTCCTCCATCCAATGGCCAACATGTTGCCTACCTATTCCATCCAAACTCAATCCTGATGCCTACCTCTTCTGCATCCCGCCGGCCACCTGTTCCACCTACCATCCACCTATGTACACCACCAAGTTGCCCGTTTAACTCTGCCCTGCCAGTCGTCAACGCACCACCAACCCTTCGAAATACAACTCCCCTCATCTATGTGTTGTGTTCGTTATTGACGTGTGTGATCTTTTAACTGCTTATTTTCATCGAGTAATAATATTTACTTTCTCATTGTAATTTGGGTTCACTCCGGCATCATGGCAGCTTTATTTTTACTTGGCTTTTCAACCCGCTTTTATTCATCTATTTGTCTACTACTTTCCAATTACTTTTTTGAAATTTTTTAGATAAGAAATATTATTTTGAAATCAAATCTTCAAATCAATTGCAAGCTCATCTACAAGTTTATTTTTCATATTATCAATATATCATTTAACTCCATGATGTAGAAAATCATCAAAATTTATTTATGGTACATTGACACATGGAGTCATAATTCTTCAATACAAAATACACGACTTTATAACAATAAAAAAACATCTAGGTTTTAAAAATAAATACAATTTTCATCTTCGGAGACGGTTTTGATTTGACTAAATCCAAATAAGCCATCCAAAAAAATAAAAAATAAAAATAAAAATAAGGTAAAGCTATATCAACCATCAACTCTGGAATAGACAAAGAAAATTTAACCTTCAGACAAGCCTTACTTAAATTCCTAAAGTTAATGTAAACTAAAAATGCTAGCCGTAAAAAGTTTTCTAACTTTTTCAAAAGAGCAAAAAAATATAATGCCCAAAACAACTGTAATAAAAGTTTATTTCCCTTTCATAGTTCTATAACTACTTTTGCAAATAACTGCAAAATCTCCAAACAAACCTATAGTTTACACCAAAACAAAACTTGAATGGTAAATTTTCAATGTAGCCAACCCCAAAAGGATGAGACAAGATTGGTGATGAATATATGTTTTAAAGATAACCCAAAATTTACATAAAAACAACACTTAAATAGCATAATAGACTTAGTTCTCCCACAAAAAAACAGCCTAAACTTGAGTTACTTAATTACAAAAATGACCATTAATTAAGTCACGACTACAATATGTAAACTAACACAAAATTTGTGATAATTAAAATCACACAATAAAGAAAAAATGGTAAAAAAATCACTCACCTCCTTTAACCATGTAAGCATGTTAGTGTGTTTTTTCTAGGTTCTGATCTATAAATCTAAGAATCTCAACTTTAACTACATAAAAAATTATGTAAGCAGCTTGATTTGTGATTTAGAAAAATTATATGAACTGAAGTTATATATCAGTTGATTTCCAAGTTTTTAGGTTAACTACTGCAATCATTTATCTAAGAATCGACAAAAACTCACACAAAACACGCGCAAAACCCACACAAATTAAAAATCTTAGGAAAAAAGGTAAACGAAGCGATAAGCAACGTATATTGAAAATCTTTGAGCAAGCGTTAACAATGGCAGCATTAAGTGAAGGAAACCTCTAGAGGAAAAATTAAGATAACTTAACTTCCCCCACAATTCTCAAGTACAAAAGCACTCATATTACAAGAATATGACTATCAACTTTTGTTTCACAAGCAAACTATCCAAGCAACAAGTTTGTATTTTTTAGATCATCATTATTAAGATTTAAGAAAGAACCAAATGTCTTTCTAATAAAATACCGTAAATTAAATTTATAGTTGTTGCTCTCTATAGAAATATCAAGTTTACATGGTTACCATCCATTGGGGTCCAAAGCAAAGGTTGATGTGTGGTCTTACTTCTCCATGTTAGATGTATCTTTGTGGTCCAAACATGTGGCCATTAAGTAATGGTAGGAAAAATTAAAAAGGAAGATTTAAATGCATACCACTCAATTCATATGTATTTTACATATATATACTAACTTAACTATGCATGAAAAAGGAATATTTCACTTTTTCAAAGTTAAAATTGTGGTATTTACTAAAAATGGAAAATTTAAGTGTAAGATATCTAATTACATAAGCATTGTATTGTATTTATGTAAATGCCTTCAAAAACTTTTTGACACGTGATAGCAACATGAACCTCACAAGAATAAGTAATGCCGGGTATTTAATATGCACAAACAAAAACGGTAAGGATTACGGCAAAACCGAGCAATCAACATGAAAATACGCCTCTAGGAGAATATAGCTCCCTTATGCTTTGCTTCACATCACAAAGCCTACTAAACTTAGAAGATTTTCTCAACTAAATCACATAGCCCATAACAAACAAACTCCTCAAAGATCCTCAACTAAACAAAAACATAATTTTGATCTTGCATAAGTTGTATAAACATTTAAAGTTCGAGCGCATACTTGACCACAGTAGGAAAACAAATCAGCAAGCTGTTCTTCTGTAATCTGCTCACCAAAAAAATGTAAAATCAATGGCAATAAAGATAAGAAATTTAAAAAGGCAAAAAAAAAACCAAAATGAAAAGAAGAAGAAGAACATTCTTTGATTTCTCACATTTTGATCAATATCAGAAACATAAACAGTTCTCTTTATGCTTTCCTCTCTTTCAGCTCTTCTCACTCTATCGCTTATCCTCCTCCTCCCCTGATTATAACCATTCCTCCTCTGTCCAAAACGCTGCAATACTCAAATCAGATGCATTGAGTAAAATTCTTAGCAGATAAGAGCAAAAGAAACTAAGTTGAACAGAGAAATCACGGATCAAACGGCATCATAAATCAGATTCTTTACCCTAAAAGAAATTAATCAAAATTAAACCCTACCCTTCGACTAATCGGCTGATTGTTGGACGATCCATCACTGCTCCAATCCTTACTACAACTCCCATAATTGGACTCATTTCTACTGTTATAATACTCCGGCGAACCGACGAAGAGCGGCGCATCTGCAGATAATCGGCCATCCGATTTTCTCCAAGAAGGGACGAACTCCTTCGCAGATGGATTCAATTTAGAGAGAAGGTCGACCAGCTCCCTCACATCTTTCTGATACTCCGATTCCGATTCACAACTCACCGGCTTGCGGTGGATGAACTGGTTTTCAGACCCGACCGCGCTCTCCGCCACCGCAGCCATCGCCTCTTAACGCAGAAAGAAAAAAAAGGAAAACCCTAGAATTTGAGCGCAGAACGAAGAATATGAAACAAAAGAATGGATTTTTCGAAGAAAGCAGATCGCTTTCTCAATCAAATAGAAATTTTTCTTTATATCTTCTTCTTAATTCTGTGCGGTGGTGACAATTTGAAAGCTTTTTACAGTTCCAGAAAGGGGCTGTAGAGAGAGAACGTAAGAGAAGCACAGAGGAGCATAATGGGGATATCTGCCCATAAGTAGGAAGAAGCCATTAGTTTGATTTTTCTTTGTAAAAATGAGAGTTTTTTAACGGAAAGGAAACTCTTCTTCAGAGGAGAAGAAGATGACGTTTAGATGAGGACAATTATGTAAATGATTGGTTTTTTTTTATTTAATTATCTATAATTATATGTCTGAAAAAAAGTAACTTTTATATTAATATCACTTTATTCATTTAAGCATAAAAATGCAATTTTGCATTTTAAAAATTATTATAGTGATATTTTAAATGTCCTATGTATTAATGATACAGTTTTGCAACAAAACTTCAATCAGGACTTAGCCACATATATAGCAGACCCTCTCATGTATTAAATTAATTTTTTTATAAGGTGTGCATGACTGTAAACGGGAAAATTTTTAAATCAGGACTCCGCACGTAGAGCTACTTGCGGAGTCCAGTAACATCACGCAACGTGGCGCGTCGGAAAATGAATAACACAGAATATTCCTCCCGTGTTATTTATGTGTTATTATGTGTTATTCATGTATTATTATGTGTTATTGTATTATTATAAAGCCGGAAATATTCTAGGAGCAGAATAACACCTGAATATCACACAATAACACATGAATAACACAGAGAGAATATTCCCCGTGTTATTCTGGCCGAATGTTATTTTTTTTGCCACGCGTGCCACGTGGCGCAATTTTACAGGCCTCCGCACGTAGCTCTACGTTCAGAGTCCTGATGTAAAGATTTTTCCTGTACACGAGGCAGACTCTGATTTAAGTCCTGATACAAAACTGCATCAGAACTTATATGCAATATTTTTCTGTCATTTGTACCTGTATAATTATATAGATATCACATTATTTATATCCATTTGTATATTTAAAATAACATTAGGCTATTACATGCATTCCATACTTTTATGTGTCTATATACCTAACACACAAATCTTTAATATTACATAAAAATATTCATAAATTTGCATATATGGATAAGAGTTGGGTGCTATGAATGTAAATTCCCCAAAATATTACTATTATTAACTTCTATATATATATATATATATATATATATATATTATTATTATTATTATTCATTGGGACATGTAAATATAAAATTTTAGGGGTTGGATATATAAATACATAAGAATTATGTTATATGTATGTAAATTTCTCAACAATTTAATTTTAAAATAATATAAAATTACATAAAATATTTGCATGAAAATATCTATTTAACTTTAAGAAGATTAATATTAATAATAATTTCATTAAGAATTTGAATGTTATATAAATGAAAATTGAAATTTAAGTGCTATATATGAAAATATATAAGAATTGTGTGGCACATATGTAAATCTCTCATAACTTGTGTATTTGTATGTCTAATATTAAAATTTTTATATTTACCTATATATTTAAAAAAAATAGAAATAATTTGTAAATCTATTCATACATTCATATATTTTATTTAAAATAAACTAATATTAGCAATTTATTCAATATTATTTAAATATTAATATATTGTATAAATAAGTGTATATTTATATATATAGATGAAGATTAGGGCTATCAAAATCGCTCATTGTTTGCCAACAGTGCGAGTTTGGCTCGTTTTGATAAGAAATAATTAAATTATATATATATATATATATATATATATATATATATATATATATATATATATATATATATATATATATATATATAATTGATGCGTGTATTTTTAAATAATTTAATTGACTACACAGCTATAAAGATATATAATCAATTAATATTATTAATTAAAAAATAAAATAAAATTATATTAAATTATATTTAAATGATGTTCTAATATAAATAATATGATTTAAATCCCCTCCCAACCCTTAACCTCTAGGGTTGTCAAATTGGCTCTTTATTTGTTAACAGCTTCTGTTCGGCTCGCTAATCAAACGACTCGAATACGAATAAATTTTTTTTGTTCAAAATATAAATGAGCTGAACACGAACAATAATATTTTTTAACGAGCTGGCCACCATTTGAATGTAAGTTATCTTCTTTAAGTTCGACAATTTAAACAGTTGAGATCAGGACAAAATAAAATTTTAAAAAAATCTTTATAAAAAAATTGTTCTTAGTATAGAGTACTTATATTAAGAAATATATTTTAATCATAATATTTTGCATATTTTAAAGACAATAAATTTTGAAATTTAAAAATCCTTTCAAAAAATTTAAGAGACAATAATCTTAAACAAAAAAATAAGGCACTTAAATATTATTTTTAAAAAAAGAAAATTTACATATATACCACTCATTTCTTATGTATTTACATATCTTACATCTAAAATTTGAAATTTACATTTGCAATTGGTATATAACTATGCAAGATAATGTGTATTCATTTTTAAAATTTTAATAATAGTGTTATATTCAATGTGATGTAATTTTATAGTGTTATAAATGTAAATATAAAAAATTTGATGTTAGATATGTAAATACTTAAGAATTTTCTCATTTAAAAGTGTGCAATTTGCATTCATGACAATAGCTTGGTGTCATTTAGAACATACATTTTACTTTTAAATATATAGTAATGATAATATTTTATATATGATTTTGGTAGGTATGTAATTGTGAATACTTAAATGTTAGCAATGTAAATAAATACTAATTATATAGTATAAATGTAAAGGCGGGTTTGGTGCGGCTACAGTTGTTTAAAGAAACAGTTGTAAAGCTGTTACAGAAGTAACTGTTTTTCAAAAGCTGTGATACTTTTATAAATTTATCTTACTTTAAAAAATTCGGACTATAGCTTTCTGACAACCACCACTCTTTAGCAGCTCATGTTGAAAAAAACAACTTTTTACCACAAAATTATATAGAAATTGCCATAAAGTAGTTTCCCAAATAGAACTATGGTGACAGTCTCAAAAACAAAGTAGGCCGAAAACTGTCACAAACAATTTTTACATCGTACTCGCACGTGAGCTTACGTGCGTAGATCAAGCAACATCGCGTCACGTGACGCGTGTCGAAAAAAACAGTAATAACACAGTGAATATTTTCCCGTGTTATTCACGTGTTATCGTGTTATTATAACACCGGTAATCATTATACGAGCAGAATAACACCTGAATAACACACAATAACACCTGAATAACACAATAACACATGAATAACACAGAGGGAATATTCCCTTTGTTATTCCCGAATGCTATTTTTTTGCCACGCGCGTCACGTTGCGCGATTTTACATACCTCCGAACGTAGCTCTACGTGCGGAGTCCTGATGTAAAATTATGGGTTAATAATTTTTTTCAAATAAAGGAAATATATTATTTTAAGTTTAATTTGTATATTTATAATAATTATAATTTAAAATTTTATACATTTATGATAAAACGTTAAAAAAGAAAAAGCGCGTTCCCTTTCACCTCTCCCTTTCAAGATGGGACAGCTTACCTCTCCAATGGCTATATATTATTTTATTTTTAATTATTTAAAAAAATTATAGACATAAATCATGATTTTAAAAAGGGATAATTACAAGGAGGCCATCTAAAATATTAATATTTACAAATAAATCACTGAGATAATTTTTTTTGAAATTTAAATAGTAAGTTTCTATTGATCTTTTATGTAATTACCCCCAAAAACAAGTAACTATATATAAATGTTACATTTTTATTATTATTATTTTTAATTGTGGGTAGGGCTATCAAAAAAGCTCGTTGTTCGCGAATAGTTGGTGTTCGGTTTTTTCCAAGAAGTTCGTGTTCGATTCGTTCGATAAGCAAACAAGACGAACATGAACAATTTTTCTCGTTCGGTTTGTTAAACGAACTAAACACGAACAGTGATGTGTTCGTTCGTGTTCCGTTCGTTATTGTTCGAAATATAAAATAATTTAAAATAATTATATATATAAATTTACGATATCTTAAAAATAATTATATATTATAAAAATTTATTATATTTTAAATAATTAAACTTCTATAAATTATAATATATGATATATTATTAATAACAATAATAATATTATAATATTATTATAATATTATAATTACTATACTAATCTATATATATTAAAATTAAACCCTAAACGCCTTCTTCGATTTGCTTCATTTTAGTGAAGTATGGATTACCGGATGTGTACGAAATACCCGATCAATTTGTTTCATTTGAGGAAGTATGCTTATCAAAGCTGTGTGTCATCAAAAAGCTCATTGTTCGCGAACAGTTCGTGTTCGGTTCGCCAGGAAGTTCGTGTTCGATTCGTTCGATAAGCAAACGAGACGAACACAAACAATTTTTTCGTTCAGTTTGCTAAACGAACCAAACACAAACAGTGATCTGTTTGAACATTTAGAACCCAACATTAGCTCTGTTCGTTCGTGTTCTGTTCGTTTACACCCTTAATTGTGGGTGATAAATTTTAAATTATGTGATTTAAACTTAAGATTTTAAGAATATAACTTCTTCTAGTAATTGAGCCAAAAATTCTTACATAATAGATAAATTTTTAAGAAAATAAATTTATTGAAACTACAAATGCTTAAGCATCATATTGATAGATTGGATACATAATTGAAGCTAAAGTATGGATAGCCATCCTAATATAATGCACTAAAAGATATATATGAAGTAAATTATACTAACATCTATAGTGTTATGCAACATTTTAGCATTTGTTAGAATCATTGATGTCTTTTTCTCTTTTTGGTTATCTATATGATATTAATCAATCTCATTAAAGGCGTCGGTAATGTTATTAAGGCATTAAGGACATACATGTTATTTGGCACTATTTATAAGGATGAGACAAATCTAGATGCTTTTTTGGAGTGAACAATATTAGGGAGAAAGAGACTTGGCAAAGGAGAGCAAGGGCCCGAGGAATTGGGAGTTAGCGGTCATTGGGCTAAAGATGAGCAAAGTGATGTGGCAGGAATCAATGATAATATCAATGGAGTGGTCGAGGATAGTCTTATGAGTATAAAGATAAAGAACGAAACACGAAGGCGAAGTAGAACGTTAGTTATAGCGTAAGTGGCAGTTAAGCTAAAAAGAAAGAGCCGATGCAAGTAGAGAAGGTGAGAGGGCATGACTAAGGACAAATCAAAAGAATGGGAAGGTTCACTTTTAAGAAGCATCTACTTAGTAATTGGTTGGTTAGTCAAAAGAAAATCAATGACTCTTTTAGTAGCAGTTATCTGACTGGACATTAGGCTTGGGTGATTGCAGCTAAGCTTGGTCGATCTTATGAATTTGTTGTGAGCTTGATGAGCTCCTCATAAGCTTAAGGGTTGAGTTTTCCTTGAACGTTGTTGTTACGTTCACCCTAGTCTTGGTGGAAAAACTTGTTTTTTATTCAATGAGCGAGTTCTACTTGAACCTAACTAACAAGTCGATCTTGAGTTCAACTTGATCTTGAATTTTTTCTAATCCTAACCAGTGAGTACATTTAGAGCATGTCATGATAAGTTTGTGAAGAACTCAACTTTCGAGTCTATATTAAGCTCAGTTAATGAGTTCAACCTTTAGAGTGTTTAGGGTACACAAAGGTGAGATAATTTATTTCTCGCTTGAGAAATGCGTGTTGTGTGGATGTAAAGTATCGGAATTTATACTTTCTTTATTCTCTTATATTTACTTATTTTTTAAGATTGCATATAGTAATTTAGATGATTACACACCAATTTTTAAGTTTAGTTGAGTGAATACTTAATATCATCTTAAAGTCTATATCACTTTGTGGTATGATCAACATATTTTGTATAGATTTGTGTTTGATGTGCAACAATAAGTTTAGGATTTGTTTGGCAGTACAGAAGCTTATTAAATAATCTGCTGATAAGCTAATTAAAATTAATCTACTGATAAGTTAGGTGCGGTGGCTATTACAAAATTTTATTTTTTTTTGGAAAAGCCAGACCGTAGCCAGAAAGCCGCCACCACATCTAGATAGGTGTGGTGTGAAAAAGTTGTTTTCTGCTTTTTGAAAACACATAAACTGCCAAAATATTGTTTAACCAAACAGGCTAGGCGTTTTCAAAACGCCACTGTACCAAATAAGCTGCACCAAACAGAGTCTTTAAATATAGGTTTTAGGACCATCTGAGGCTAAACTCTATTCTTAGAGCATTGGTTAATAAGAATTTGCACAACAAATACTTTTAAGGATATCTCTAATTAAAGTTTAGGCAACACTAATTAATGTAATTAGATTTGTTAACTCATAATTATTAAATTTTAAACTATTTCAAATTTCTAAATTATGATATAAAATTATTTAAAAATACATTCATTATTCTTATTATTCTTATTATTAGTATTATCCCAATATTCTATCTTTGATTAAATCAATTAGCTTTCATGCATCCTTAATAAATCAAAGTTAGTTAGAAGTTGTTAATCAGTCATTATAAGTTAATTAGCTGATGCTAATTAGTTATTATAATTAGTTAATTAGCTGATGCTAATTAAATAAAAAAAAAGGAGAGTCCTTTCCTCATCCAAAACGTCATTAAAATTAAAAACAAAATAAAGGGACATTTACATAAAGCCCCCCAACTCTTATGTATTTATAAATCTAACACCTAAATTTTATTTTTTTTATATTGTGTTTGGTTCGTTTAACTTACCAAACACGACTGCATCACCGTTCGTGTTTGGTTCGTTTAACTTACCGAACGAATTAAAATGTTCGTGTTCGTCTTATTACTAAACCCTAAACAAAATAAAAACACAAAATTTTTATATATTATATATTTAACATCCAAATCTTCATATTTGCATGGATAACCCTCAAATTCATGGAAAAAATTTGCGTATGTCAACCGTACGCTGAGCTGCATACGTAAAAATATACGCGGGTGTTACACGGGGGTTACACAAGAGTTACAAGAGAGTTATAACCCCCTTGTACCTCTCGTGTAACTCTCGTGTACAAATAGATGAAATATAAACACGGGTTACAAGTAAGTTAAATGAGAGGTACAAAGAGGTTAAAACACGCTTGTAATCTCCTTATAACCCCCGCGTACATTTTTACGTACGCAGCTCTGCGTACGGTTGACGGACGCAAATTTTTTCCCACATTCATAGCATTACATAAAAAAGATTTCAATTACTAACATTTTAAAAGGGAATCACATCTTTTCATGCAAAAATTTATTACACCAAAGGGTTACAAATGTAAATATTAAATCTTTTATGTAAGATATTGGATATTTTCCTAATTTTTTTAAAGAAGGTGAGGGGAATAGTTCTCGGGCTACCTAATGCTATAAATACATAAAATATTATATATTATATTATATTTATTTATTAAATTAATATATCCACTACATATCCAATTAATATTTATAATATTTTTATCTTAAGAAATCTTTTTGTATATTTGCTTTCGTAAGGTTATCTAGTATTTACATTTCCGACACCCATAATAATGACAAAAATATGCAATCCATTTTTAAATTGGAAAAATTAGGTCAATATATGTTGGCAAAAAAATTAATAATTTTAAAAATTTTGTAATTACTTTGACATGATATAATATAAAAAATATTATATTATTTAGATCAAATTTAGAAATATTAAAATTGCTTCTGGTTCCATTTTTTTTAAAAGTATTTTAACTTTTTATTTTAATTATTTTTTTATTTTTCTAATTATTATTTCACTACTAACTATTGGATACGTTACAAGCAAAATCATTTAATAGGCATAAATGTCAACGCATTGAAAATTTATAGAATCAAATTTAGATTATGGAATCCTCAATTTTAGCAAACTTATGATTAAACATAATAACTCAAAAATAAAATTCAATTCGAACATAAAGGAGACCATATATAGCCTTTGAAGCCTAATTATAAACTTTGGTATATGAAATGGAGGACCTATTGTGTCTAACAGTGCTTTTGAGGCAGCAGTGCAGTGGCGGTGCATTGTCTCAACTAGAGCTGTCAAAAAAGCTCATTGTTCGCAAACAGTTCGTGTTTGGTTCATCAAGAAATTCGTGTTCGATTTGTTTGATAAGTAAACGAGATGAACACGAACAATTTTTTTTCGTTCAGTAAGTTAAACGAACCAAACACGAACAGTGATGCGTTTGTTCGTGTTCAATTCGTTATTTTTTGAATTATAAAATAATTTAAAATAATTATATATAAAAAAGTTTATGATATTTTAAAAAATTAAATTTTATAAATTATAATATATGATAAATTAATAATAATAATATATTAATATACTATAATAGTAATATACTAATATAGATATTATATATTTATATAATATAAGTTATATATTAATATAATATATTATTTATATATATTAATACTAGAGTTGTCAAACTAACCTGTCGTTCGCGAACTTGCTCGTGTTCGACACGTGTTCGACTCGTTCGTTAAGAAACAAACACGAACAGTGACTCACGAACACAAGCTTATTTCAAATAAACTAAATTTCAAATGAACCGAACACGAACACAAGCTCTATTCGTTTGTGTTCGGGTTTACATCTCTAATCTCAGCACACTGGCATTTATCAAAACTGCGCATTGCTTGTGCTTTCAAAAGATTGGGGTGTGAAGCTGGTCCGACTTTTTAGAACAAAAAAGAAAATATATTAATAGTAACTGTAGCTTTTTAAACAGTAATTTCTTCCAATGAAAGGGATTCAGATCTCTCTCTCTCTCTCTCTCTCTCTCTCTCTCTCTCTCTCTCTCCCTTTTGACTCTCCAGGTCTCCGTGGAAGGTAACTTATTCATGTGTCATCTCTTCAATCTCTGCAATTCTTTGTTGGAGGGGACGAAGTTCTCGCTATATTTCTTTCTAGGCATGCTCGAACAAATTTCTCCTCGACAGCATGTTTGATGATTTAAGATCCGTGAAAGGGGAAAAAAAAAAGAATAAAGAAAAAAAAAAATAAACGAAAGAAAAAAAAAATTGGTGTAGTGAATTGCGTAGTGGCAGATACTACAAACTTTAGGATGAGACTAATGTTGGGCTAGCTCTGACATCAAATAATGTTGGAGTTAACCCAAATCACGACGCAAGACAAAATTTTATTACTGACTTAAAACATGATTATAGTGAAGACTCGAAATAACACAAGACAACACACAAAGCAAAAGCACAAAACAAATGATTACAAATAATGACTTGACAAAGAAGACACAACACGCTTAATGAAACAAAACTATTGCTTCAGACCCACCTTACATTGGCGAGTAAACTGCTAATAGAAAACAAAAAAAATACCAGTATTTTTCATCATTTGATTGGTCAAAGAAGCATTTCTCCTAACATCATATGCCAATTTTTACAATTCTGAGTTACACAAACAGACAACAGCAATTATTATCAGCTCCTAAAATTTCCTATCTTGTAATCACAAATATTGACAGATTTATATATATATACACTTCACTATAAACCTGATTTCTGGGTGTGTCTAACCTTCTAATTAGCAACTACAAGTTTACCGTATCAAGCAAACCTTTTTCAGGCCATAGCTGATCACACGGACCTTTAAGGTAGTTAGCAGCTATACACATAATAAGTCAGGAGCAAGCTGGGGAAAATAGAAGCAATCATAACTGTTTATAAAACTTATCCAAATACATGATCATAGAAGAAAATTTCTTGTTTTGTGCGCCATGTAACGATACATCAAATGTGCTAAATAAAATTGCAACAAGTTGCTAAAGAGGAAATAAATCTGCTAAAGTAAGGCTGGTGATAGCAAATCATTTTAAATGATAGTATCACAAAGCATAAAATGTTAACTTGATACCTTCTTCGATGCTTCGGTTAGAGCAAGAAGACATTATTGGAAGTATTCATTCCAAGAGCTCCATATAAAACTGCAACTTTGTTGCTGATACGAGAACCGAAATATATATGATCAGAGTCCAAATTTTCTGGCTGCTCCATAGGGTCTGCTTCACCGATACAATTTGTTGTTTTCATGAGCAACATTAGTCTAATCATAGGGCTTATCTTCAATGTCACTTAAAATATATGTATGAAATTTACAGATCACGTGATGTATCAAACCATGAAAGAAGATCAGGAACATTAAACAAACAAAACAAAGCAGAATCCACCCAGCAGCAACTCCCTCTTGATTTCAGATAATGTCCTTAAATATTTTATACCAGACAATCCAAAAACAATTTGAATAATGTCCTCAGCCAACATAAGAGATGTGATGTTCAGACAGAAAATGACCTCTCATGTTTCTGAGGAAATAGATTTTGACATGCCACAACAGCTGTTTCTGTCGTTAGTCTTTTCCAAAGGGCTTCTTTTGGATCAATTTTGTTTAATGTTTTTGTTTTCATTTTTTATTTTGTTTTTAAAGACATATTTATTTAGTGTATTTTTTATATGTTTTTATTTTTATTTCTAAAAACAAATAAATATATTTTTTGAAAACAGCCAAAGTAAATTTTAGGCGCTTTGATTGTTTTAAAAAATAACCATATCTTAATCCAACATACGAAGCATGTTTTGTTTCAAATCAAAACATAGACAAAATAAAATAAAAACAAATGATAGAAAACAAAAAAATAAAAATCATCCCAAATGGCCCTTAAATAAGATAATGATAATGAAATATATACAAACGAGAACAAAAATCAGCTAGTCAAAAAAGCTTGCAACTCAAAACATTGATTTATAACACAAGTGTTATAAGCATAAAAATGAAGTTTTTGGTGTAAGATACGCAAATAAATAAGAATTATGTGGCATGTATGTAGCATTTTGTATTTACCTTGCAAGAATACATGTAAAATCAATTATTATATAAATAAATTAGATTGTGCGAACAATGAAAAATCATTTACAAAAACCGAGAAAGACATGTCAAATATACAATCATGCAATGGATTATATAGCAGAATTTGCATATATGCATACATTAGATTCCTGTGCTAGATACATAAAGCCCCCTTATTGTAATGCATGGGTTATAGAACAAGTCAATTAAGATAGCACAAGAATATTAAATACCTCTCCAGAGACGGAAGAAATAAACAAATAAAGCAACTACACAGTTCATTACTTCCAGACCAACATTCTCTGCATAATGAAATCTTTATTAACATTGTTTTGAAGGTTAATCGAAACAAAAAATTTTATACACTTGGAAACATGAGCTACATCGAAACACATATGGTAAAACATTCAATTTCTAGCTAAAGAGCAACACAAACCAACAGTCAAAACATCACTAATATTACACATAAATGATGTTCGAAAAAGTTAAAATTCTAATAATAATTCGAATACAGCAACACAATAAAGTAATAAATATATAATTATTCAGAAGGTTTGCTAAAGTCAATTCTGAAATACAAATACAACAGCATAAGTTAGAAAAATATATTAAGAAATAAGTTCATCAATGATAAAAGTACCAATAATAATATGTGAAAATACATAAGCTGATATGTACTTACTCATACTTCATAAATTTGACTTACATAACTGGATAACAATAATATCTCTAGGTGCAATCATCTCCTCTGTATCTTCCCCACCCGCCACATTTGGATCAAAATTCGTGGTAAATGTGTTATCAATATGCAATCTCGCTCTAGTCTCATGTGCCTCTGGATGGATAAATTGATTATCAGCATTACATGCCTTAAACTCCGGATCAATTTATGATTGATGCCTACATATGTAGTTATTTAATATCATCCTTATTCCTTACCACCACAATAGGTCATTTTTTAAATGAATAATTAGGCATCTATAAAAATTCTGAAAATTTTCTTTCAGGCACAAAATGCACATTCGACAATGGCTCAAAGTGAAAAATGAGTCCTAATAAATATCTCATGTATATGCCGACATCCTCGTACAAACTCTGATATGCAATATCTTATTTCTAGACGAGGCTTAGAACATCCCCTCGATACACAATATCAACTAAATAAAATTTTCCTCTATATAAAATATTTAAATTAAGGAAATACTATATATATATATATATATATATAATCATTCATCTTTAACATAAAAAAGATCTGGTGGTGCTGAAAAAAATACACTTTGGATCCTTCACAGTATGTTAAAAAATAAGAGTATCATTAGTTGAAATCTCCCATGCCGGTGCAATAAATATGAAATTACATATTAAAATCAGTTACAGTTGTTACATTTTTTGTTGTTGAATTATGTTAACCTATGAAAGTTATTTGCTCCTCAACAGGAATGTGAGAATCAACAAATGTGCCATAGCTCCAAAGCAATCTCTAAAATATGTCATGTTGGTGCATCACCAAGAATTTCACGGGAATATCACAAATTTGCTTATTTGTTGATGTTATAACATCCATTGATAACTTAATGCTTTAAGACCAATAAAATTTCTACTTATTGTTTTTGTTGAGTGTTGGAAACGTTCACATGTTGCTCTAATTAATTCATAATGTGTCATAATACATAATATAATGGCAACCACTTCTCTTCAAGTTGTTCTCTGTGATTCATGTAAATCATAAGATGATTCAAGCAACTCATGTAAATCATTAAATATTATTTGTGACAGTTTGAATATATTTTGAAATCACATAGCAAGTTCACATACCCGTTTATCCCAAGTATGAGTTGATGTCATATATGGCCTCCTATTCAAATATAATGCAAAATAATCATTTGATCAAATATGTTGATGCAGTACGTAAATTACCAAATTGAGCACAACTTATTAACACATTCAGTGGCAGACAATCCTCCAGGTAATCAACACTATCACAGTTTGAAACTTCTCCAAACATTAAGACTCAGCTATAAACAATAAAAAAAATTGCATGCAAAACTGAGTAATGCTGATAGAATGTTCAAAGTTGCCTACAGGAATAGTGAACGAAACTTAAATTACACAATTGAATTAGTCAGGTTGTTCAACTTTTTCAAAGTGACGTTCCTGAAATACTACAAGTGTGAAGGATACATATTGCAGATGTATATTTTCGTAATTATTTTGTATCGTTTCGAGTAACATATGAAAGTAACCCAGACATATTTCATCCAGACAGAACTTATAGATTGAGCATTGTTTAATATCAAGTGCTTGATTCTTAGAAAGTTCCCCAAATATATTCTTTTAAATTTCTGGTTGGGATTTTAAGAAAGATTAAGGAAGGGTAAATTAAAAATCAAATTCTAGAGTAGAAATTGGAATATTTGTCAATTTGTTTTTATAGAAAATTATAGAAAGTTTTACATGCATACACTCAATTTCTATGTATTTACATATCTAACATCTAAACTTCAATTTTAACATACATACAACATTATCAATGCATGAAAAGGTGTATTTCACTTTTTTTATGTTGAAATGGCATAATTTTTGATGTGATATGAAAGGTATGGATTATATAAATGCAATAAATAAAATTTAGGCGTTAGTTATGTAAATAAATATAAATTTGGTGGTATGTATGAAAATGCCCCAGAATTAATATATATAGAAGCGTCTGTCTGGAGTTCTCTTCAAGTCTGTGTGTGTGTGTGTGTGTGTGTGAATTAGTTAAGATTTAATAAAAAAAAAAAAAAGAAATGACACAAAATAGTAAATTGATATTGATAAGATAATTTTAGCAATTTTGTTGTTATGTTTAATTCTGAAAAATTGGCAATCCATTTATTCTTAACTATGTTTGTTGGTTGTTCATGCTCATGGTAATTCCATTTTTCAGGTGTATCTCTGTCTACACCTTACTCTAAATCCAGAAAAGCTGACATGACTTCTGATAATCATTATCACCATTATCATTATTGGTGCGAGCACTGCCGCGCAAAAATGTGACTTGCGAACAGCAAATATGGTCCAAGATTGTCAAGTCAAAGCCAAGCAAGGTTGATAGTATGATATCAAGTGAATGAAAATATGTCAAATTATACCAAAATACACGTCTTCTATTACCTTTTATCTATTGTAAAATGCACAAACTGTAGCCCAGTCTGCAAAATCCTGCTATCTCATGCTCTGGTGGATAAAAATTTGAGCACACTTTAAGCAGCATTGAATAATATGAGGCTGAAGAAAGCCAACCATATTCCTATAAGGTATTTCGTTGCCCTTTTACTTCTACAACTACTATAAGTAGCTTGGGTTTAAGGCTAATGGTGATGATTTTTTTGTTTATTTTTGATATATTTATCGCTATATGCTAATTTGTCTTCTTGTATATTTGCACTCCTTGTTCATACCTTTTATTTTTATTTTTCATCATTTGTTCTGAAACATTTGGTCATCTTTGGTGATCATTCTTAAGACTGCAGTATTTGCTTAATAGCATGAAACTAAAATATTTGCTTAGTTTGAAAACTATAGCTTCAAATTGTTCGACTGCTTTTACAGTAGAGGGGACTAAGAACTTCCTGTGATTTATGTTGTCTATGATTCTACTGACACGGGGCCTCTCCCACAGGGGAACTCCCCCAACGGAAGCTATAGATTTCAAACTAAAATTCTCTGGTCGTTGAAACTATTGATCCTGGAGGGGAGTTGTTCCCATACTGACTCTCAGTCGCGGAAGAATAGTTTGAGTGGCTCAATCTTATTCCCTTATCCTCAATACAAGAATTTGGTAACAATGATGATGAAATCCAAGTCATTTTCAACGACCAGAGAAACAAAGATGTCATCTTAATCAAAGTTCTAAAGCAACTAAATCAGTTTTTTTTCCCAAGGACAACTTTAGAGTCGTCGACGAATTTCTTCTTGACGTGGTTGCTGGGGAGAAGAAAAGCTCTCCAAGGATCCTGACCAGATATCGACGCAGTGAGGTATATATTATGACAAAATAAATAATGACAATAGTACAGTCTTCAAAACTGATTGAACCAAACATTTACATGGTGGAGTCTTCAATTTAACTAGACTGAAAACCAACTATTACCTGGCAATTCACCTTCATTCTTTTGCCCATTTTAAAAAAGGACATATCTTTTTCTTTCTCGATTGTCTAGTGAGATCAAAGCTTGTGTTATTAATGTGCTCAAGCTCTAGATCAATAACACTTACTAGGAGAATAGTCTCCTGCTTTTCCTACCTTCTAGTTAACATCTTAAAAACTTCAACAACAAACAAGGGGATCTACAAAGCAGCTTTAATATCCAAGCCAGTTTCAGATTCATATCAAAGATCAGAGCGCCCTGATAACTATGGCTTTTATATATGTTTCCCAGCCTTTGAATTTTAATTTTGCATGGAATTCTACTTGATTTTTAGAATTTAACTACACTATACATTTGATCTTTAATAAAGCAGGAGAGTATTAATTAGGTGAATTATATGACAAATATGTGTGATCGAGTATTAAAAGCAGTCTGAGTAAATTGCATAAAATTGATACAAGATTGAGCCAAATAGCTCAAGTACCTAGCCTGGCATCTGGCACTTGGAGATAGAACGTGTCCCCTAGGCAACACGAAAGTGCGAGCCTAGGTTTTGCCCGAATTTTTGGAAGCAAATCATATCTATTTTGGTGCAACTTTAAAGGTTTGTTTAAGGATACTTTCAAGAGAGATTAGGAAACTTTTCTCTAGCATTTTGGAGGCCCTTTGTAGGTTTCCAAGCCACGAATTTAACAGAAAACAGGTGAGAGCCAAGGCACAAGGAGAATGTGAAGGCTAGAAAAGGGAAGTGAGTGCATACAAAACCAAATTTTTTTTACTCCTTCCTTAGGTTCATTATTTATCATGCTTATTTCTATAAATGTGATTTATTTCTATTTCATCATGAACTAATTCAATTTCTATAGATGAGATGTAACCACTATGGCTGTTGTATTTTCAATATAACTTGTGAGAGTTCATGTGTTGTTTGTTTTTGACATATTTTGTTGAATGCTTAATGGCCTATGAATTGTTTGACCATCAATTGATAGCTTAGAAGTTTGTTTCAATTTCAAATGTGCAGGGAAAACTTATCTTAAATAAAATACTGTGATGATCAATCATAAATTAGAGATAATTATGGTGAACCCATGTAGTCTATTTTACGATCCAAAAAGAGTCAATGATTTTTCTTTGAGTTGATCCGATCACTAAGAGGTAGATAAGATGTGTAGAGAAAATAAAAACACTAGATTTTCAAAAGAAATGTAACGACCTTTGATCAAACCTCGATATTAAATGTGGTAACTCCTATTCTTACACATTATTACTCCTATATATAATTTATTTAGTTAGACATTATTAGATTATATTAAACTTATGACAGAGATTAAGGTGACAAGCAATTGAATAAGGAAATTTCGAAAGTGACCGAGATTGACATAAGAAAAAGACTAAGGTAATGATTAGGTTTGATGTTGATATTTGGGTAAGTTATTTTGAATTCTTAAATTAATATTAATTGAGATTGAAAATGTGAATAATAAGTTTTACTGAATGACATGAGATTTTGGAAAGTTCAAGTTATTGACTTGGATGATCTATATGAGTGGAATGGTAAAAATTTTAAGATAAGTAATTGCAATTTTAAATTGCAGTAATATTTTATATTTTTAAATATATTCCTAATTACAGTATTCATTGTTATGTTGTATACTAATGAATTTAAATCAGAAATGATTCTTCATATTGTTAATCATAAAGTATGATCTTAAATATTGTTGTTTTAATAATTTCATAATACTTTTATTTTAGAAAAATATTAATTTATTTTATGACCTATAAAGTTAGTAAATGAATATTTTATTGATAGATAAATATAAGTTGTCTCATGAAAATGTATGATATGAAGAATGAAGTAGTATATATATATAAATGCTTGTATGTTATGCTAAGAGGAAGAGTTCACTTACTCATGGTACAGGAAAATGATGCAAATGTACCCACACACAGATGTTTTCTTATCACTCCAGCCAATTGTGATGTTCAGAACACTAACCGCTATGTCGACGAGAGAATATCAAGTAAGGGTTAGTATGCAAATTTCCAACTCAGCCAATCATGTAAATTAAATGACGAAACGCTATGCCGACGGGATAATATCCGTCAAGGGTGTGTTAAGTTATGTTTTGACGATGCTTCTAAGACAGATATAAATGTTAATAATATAAAATAAAAGTAAATTTAAAAACTAAAATTTGAAAGTGAAGTTAATGTGTGTGTGTGTCTATATATATATAAGTTTAAGTTATATCTTTTAAATGTCATCGACACTGACATTAGATTATTATAAGATTTTTAGTGAAATATCAAGGATCAACAAACATATTACTTTCGTTTCATTAGGTTATTATAGTTTAGAAGTATGTTACTGAGTTATATTTAGATGACTCATTATGTTATTTGACTTTCTTTCATATTTTATACTTATTAATAAGTTGAATAGAAGAGAAAATAATGTGTAGAAGATAAGGTCGGCAACCTAAGAGGTAACTATTTTTATTTGGTCAATTTACTTACTTTCTTAGTGGCTCTTTCAATTAATAGTTGGATAGTAAATTGTTAGTGATAGAAATAGAATGATAAAAAATTTAATTTCACTATCCGACCAACTATTCCCGTCTTGGTCAATTCTAAGCCCTAGGCCAGGTCATCACAATAATAGTTGGATTTGGTAGAGTAAAATCACAACATTACATTTTGAATCCAGGAGTAAATGAAAGCAAGCATAACTGCATGCTAAAGCTCGAGCAACTACAAATGGACCTTGATCATCTGGTTATAGATGGAGCTTAGTTGGATGTCTCAAATTTTCTTTTTCAACCTTCGTTTGTTATGCTACATATCTCGTAAGAGGTACCTTGACTTGTTTCACCGCAACAAGTTTGTTCTATAATCAATTCCTTGTGAGAGAAGCCTTGAATTAATTCCATCGAAACAAGTTTGGCAACAGAGGCATACGAAACTTAAATTTGGTTTTTCTAATCTCAGGCCTTGGATTAATTCCATCACTCTGTTAAAGATATTTGAACCATATGAAAAGCATATGCAAAATTTTCACAATAGCACTAACCAAACAAAGGTAACAAAGCAATTAGTAATTACACAAACATCAAACTTTTTGTTCTATTTAATGATATAACACTGTAATCATTAGAATAAGTTCTTTGAAGGAGCAGCATACTTGGCAACCATATTAATCAAGTTAACCAAAAAAAACGCTTAGATAACTACAAACGGAGCTATTTTGAGCAAACTACAAATGACTCTTAAATCATAAAACTTGTAAAAACAAAAAACAAGAAAAGAAAAGCCAAAACCGTTACATATATTACGTAAATATTAGTGTGAAAACAATCTTAACTAAGCACACTTTTGTGACTAATGAGAATTACAAAATTTAACCCATATAGCATTATCTCAATAACCAGGCAGCTCTCATCAAATTCATCAAATATATACCTACACACCTAAGCAGAACTACATGATCAGTCACAATAAAAAGGATCAATACCTTATTTGAAACATTATCAGCTTTCACATACCTATCTGAACCAGAGATCAAAACCAGCAAACTCGAAAAACTGCATGGCTTAAAAATGTGGATCTCATTTTACAGGCTTTCTGAATTCGTGCCATATTTCATAATGATTAAACAACAAGCTATCATGAGTGTGTTTCCCAACATACTGCAATCCTATCCTCTCAAGTCTCCTGGGGCACTCCTCCTTAATCCTTGAACAAAATTTGATATTATGTGAAACAAAGATCCTCCCTTTCACTGGTTTCAGCTTCGCAGCCAACTTCTCCAAACCAACCCAAACAAGCTGATCAGGAATGTGAAGAAAAACTGCACTGGCATATATCAAATCATATGAACTGTCAGCTCCAAATCGGGAAAAATCCATATCATCCCCTTTAAGGATGAGTGGGCGCTTATGAAGGAGCCCATGTGAGGGAAGCTCATAGCGGAGAGCTGCAAGGAGTGAGAGTTCATCTCGCTCTAGGCAATTATAGCGACCTGAATCAAGGTACCGGATGAAGTGGAGGCCGACACGAAGAGTGCCACAACCAACTTCCAGTACAAGATCAGAGGGTTGGAGAGCAATGGCAGATGCAAGAAACTCGAAGATGTCACGACCACCAGCCCAAGGTTCCCCGTAGTTACTGTGGTGCTCCTCCACCAGCAGCTCACCCGGGCAAGGCAGAGCTGTGTGATTTTTTCCTGCATCTTCGTAGTGTGAAATGCCCTTGAATCTGAAAAATAGAAGTACAAAATCCTAAAATACTTGCTTACAAATTATTGAGATGTCCAAAACTTAGGTTTGAGAAAGCGATTTACATGAAAAAATAAGGGGATAAAAAAAGAGCAGCGGATTACCTCAAGAGATCGTCGAGCTGCTGTTCGCGGCTGCGGGGATTGATGCCTTTGCGAAGGGAATGCCAGGCCTGGGGGGTGTTGGATGGATCGAGGAGAGAGTTATCGTGGATCTCAGAACGGAGCCACTTTATATCTTCAGAGGTAGGGACGATCTGTTCCCGCATTCGGTTGTCACCGCGGCCACCAACGTCGGCAATGTCCAGGGAGGAAGAATAACAAGAACAGGACGGCGAGAGAGAGGGGAAGAGGAGTAAAAGGATGAGTACGGCGGAAGCAGAAGCTAGGACCAGGATTAGGGCGGATACCTTCGGCTGAGAAGCCATACGAGAGCAACTTTTAGGGCTGTTTGGTAGCAGAATTTAAGTCCCAAACAATAAAACTGTTTGGCTTCAATTAGGATTTAGCATATTCGTTTCAATTCCTATGCAAACAACTAAAACCTGAGAATTATTTGACATCGCATCCGGATTTCGGCCTTAAATCCCGCATGCACTAAATCCCTCGAATCGTCGGACTTGGTAAATCCCAGAAGAGCGAAGAGAAAGAATGGCAAGCACAGATTACCTTCCTCGCTGGTTTCGGGTAAGAGCTGAGCGGCAGGAAGAGAAAGATGGAGTTTCGGTGGTCTCTTACATGCCGCGATCCCGTCGTCGCATTCCCAGGAATGGCGAGGTTTCGGTCCCGAAGGGTATGGTTTCGGGGTTAGAAAAATCCCTAGTGAGCTCTAATTGTGATCCCTTTCTCCTCCGGATTTAGCAAAACCAGTTGGAAGGTAGATTTAGGGGGTATGGAGGCGCTGGAGCGTGCTAAGGCGGGGAGGAGAAAGGAGGAGAAGAAGGAGAATTATTACTTCCGGAGTCAAACAGAGTTATGTGTTATTTAGGGTTATTGTGTTTATACTACAGTGTTATTATGTGTTATTTTATTATAATAATACCTGAATAATATATAATAGTACAGAAAGAATATTCTCCCGTATTATTCTATAATTTCACAGTAAACTACATCTGGCGTGATTTGATTGGATTCTGAATGTACCTCTACATCTAGAGTTCGGACAGAATAAGCGTTCAGAGAAAGACAAGGGTTAGTCGGCAGATCGAAGGAGAGAGATAACTGCATTGAAATGGAATCCATGAAGATTATGAGGGAGTTAGTGAAGTTATTGGGTTAGAACCCTAATAACCCACTATTAACTCCCTAATAACCTCAAAATGAAGGTTATTGGGAGGTTATTACATACGCAAAACTGCGTACGCTTTTTGTATGTAAATATTTCTCGTCGGGTAGGAGCAGAGCAAAGGAGTTTTAGAGATCTCTGGATGTCATCGACTGTACCTGACAGATTCGAGATTTAATATAATTATAAGTAAGTTAATATTAATTAAAATTAATTAATAATTAATAACACTTCAGATAAATTTATGCACAATTATTTCATAATTACTTAGTATAAATTAAATTACATTTTATATTTAATTAATTTTAAGAAACTTTTATTTACTATTAATTTGTGTATTGAATTATTAATTAATGATTAGTAATAAATAAGATTATTACTTGATAAGAAATTAATTTAATAAAATTTTATTAATGATTAATTTATTTTTTAATTTATTAATTATTTTAAAATATGATTAAAAATAAAATATTAAATTTAAATTAATTTTACTTAACAATTATAGATGATAATCTATCAATAAATTTTCATCATCCAACGTAAATCTCGAGGCGTGCTACTCGAGGTAATTTTTTGTGCAAAGAAGGTTCAAGCTTCAATGAAAAATCATCCAAATTTTGATATAGACAAATATTAAATCAAATTGATTGGCTATAACAGGTGAGCACAATGACACCAAAGTTGATCAGATTTAAATCAAATCAAATCTTAATTAAGTTGTTAAGTCATTTTTAAAAGCTTTTAGTGTCATTTGGGATGTCAAACGAATTTAAAATCTGACAAGCTTACTATAAAATCGAGCGTATCAACAAAACAAATCAAACAAGTCTACGATCACTCAATTCTGACATCATTAAGGTACTCAAATGTCTACAAACCATCATCCAATTGAGGGAATCTCTTCAAGTTATTTGATAGAGTGGTCTGGATTCTTTCCTCATTTAAGGGAGGCCTCTTATAGACTATAAATAGAACACTACCCCCTTCATAAAAGTGGAAGGAGGACCTTAACCTTGAACGAGAGGAAACCTAGAACTCTGAGAAGGAAATGAGGTTCGGTGTTCCACGCCGAAGGTCCCAATCGCCCCTTGCTCGTTGTAACAAAGCCCTTTGTGGAATCATAGCGTGTGCTGTGGATACTTGACATAAATTGCGAAGTAACAAAGCAACCTATGGAGCAATTATGTCTCCCAAAGACGGTGTAAAGAAGATGGTGTAAAGAAGAGCCATGCATATGATGCAACAACGTTTTCTACATACGATGCAATGATGTACCCCGCATACGATGCAATGATGTCTCCCAAAGACGGTGTAACAACGCACCCCGCAATAACTGCTTAAAACTATCGTACTCACAATACAGTGACTTCCTTTGAACTCTATAAGCTCTTTCCAGGTAGCTCCCAACTCCGGCCTCTAAAGCCTACAGATGTTATCTTAGCTCATGCAGCTCCAAACTCTGACTTCTGCACCTTACTGATATTATTATAACTTCTGTAGCTCTCAACTTCAATCTCTACAACATAAGAACATTATCACAGCTCATGCAACTCCAAAACTTCAGTCTATGTGGCCTACAAACGTTATCATAACTTATGTAGCTCCTCTCCAGCTTCTGTGACTTATAGACGTTATCACAGCTCCTAAAATTTGACCTCTACTGCCTATAGATGATTTTACAGCTCTTGCAGCTCCAAACTCTGACGTCTGTGCCCTACGGACATTATCATAGCTCATGTAGCTCCCAAACTCTGGCTCATGCGCCTTACAGATGTCTTCATAGCTCGTGCAGCTCTTAAACGTCACTCAAATGCAAGCTTGTCAAAAGTCATGTGGAAATAAAAAGGTGTCATGCCCTAAACTCACGGGTTAGGCTGCAACGGGGAAGTGAAGGAGTAGCTCTTCCCACTCATGCCAGTCAGTGGGCCTTCAACTTAGGTCATATGAGGCATCGATGGATCCTGCCAAAATTCAAACCAGAGTCTAAGAAATTGGAGCATCCATCAACATCATATCAAGTCAGGTTGAACATGTTGTTGGCCACTCAATCGCAGAGGACCCCTTTTGCCCAGACAAAGACCTTATCGTCTGAGGCGTTCTTGGCATTTGCCATGAAATCTCGGATGATATAAACCATGACAGTGTCGTGTTCAACAACAAAGGACTCCCGGCTTTGTTGTTGTATTACCTCCTCAATGGGGCCACCCAGGTAAGGGAAAGCCATGTCCTAAAATTAGCTCAGGGGAGGCTAATGCTCTGTTGTAACTACCTGTGTTGTGGAACCCACAAAGTAGGTCGCATCATACTCATCGAAACCATCTTATGACCTCATTTCCCTCGTTAAATGTGAAATCATAATTAATGCAAGACTTCCTGAAAGATGTTAAAATGAAAAGAGAGAATTTGTGGAAACCTTGGGACCAATGAAACTTTCGTAGTGCCCAAGCTCCATATTTATAAACAGATCGGCGCCGCGGAGTTCGAATACAATGTCTGCACCAATCCAATAATTATAATGATTCATTTAGGGCACTGTTTAGAGCAGCATTGTCTTGCTTCAGATTTCTATTGCTGATTCCTTGTATAAGCAATTGCGAGGAAGCATTTGTCTGTTTAGTTGCAGTAATGGGAAAAGCATGTGAAGTGAAAAATAATGAGCGCCCTTGTTTATTAGAAAGTTTGTTTTAATATTTCGATATATTTATGTAGGATCAATTATTTGAAAGTTGAATAAATTTTTTTGAAAAATTTTATATTTAAATATACGAGTTAATAAATTTAAATTAGAATTTTTTATTTTTATATTTTTAATATATATTTTCTATATATAGTGAATTATTGATTCAATTCGATAATTCACTATATAAATTAAATTGTTTAAGTATATTAACAAAATATTTACGAGCATCGGTATATCTTAATTTAATTTAAAAATAAAATATTAACGAACTTGGTTATCTTTTAAATTTAATAAATTATATATATATATATATTAAAAAATTTATAATTTAAAAAGGTTGTTTGTATTAATAAAACATTTACGAGCTTTATAAAATATTTTAAATAGATTGTTCAAATTATATTAAAAATTTAATAACACAGCAATAAAGCGATTGCAAATCTCAAAATAGTCATAGAGTTCTACAGCAAAACATATACTCTCTCAAACACGTAACGACGATGATAGAGTAAAAAAAGCGAAGAACTATTCCGACAACAACCAACGATATAATGATGTTCACTTTAGTTTTCGGAATCGTAACTCCGTTTCACTGCGTCTTCCGTTGTGGTCAGTACACTCCCAGTCGTCGGACTCGTGAAAATCGGTAAACTATCTCGCCCATTGAAAGAAACGGCAGCGATGCGGAATGTCTCGAGGACGGGCATAAAACTTTCGTCGAAAGCTATGCGGGCGACGTGATGTCGAAAGAGATGTCTACGACCCACGGCGACATAGCGATCGGCGAGAGGTAGCCGACGTGTTGGAGCTCATTTTTACCGAAATGCGAGCACATATGCGACTTAATTAGTTTGAGTGTCGAATGGTCGAACAAAATGAAAAGAATCGATCTAGTGTGTAGAATTGTAAATAATGTGAAGTAAAGTGCTCGAAAGAATGTAAAAGGCGACATTGCGGCTGCGAAAAACACTCGCTCTCCAATAACAATCGAGTAATGTACGCTCGAAGTCTTTGCCATTTCATTTGCACCCTCTCCTTCTTTTGTACGGATTGGTGCACTATTGCCATCCTCCCGTGGTTGAGACGGTTCGATGCGGTCACGTAAGCCGTCGGCTGTAGCAACCTCGTCAAAATCAACATCAGCCCGAGTTGGATGTCGCCTGATATAGTTATGCATGGTCGTAGTTGCCATCACTATCTGCACCTGTTTGGGGAACGGATAAGGAGGCATATCCCGAAGAATGGCCCACTTCTTCCAAACTCCGAATGTTCTCTCAATAACGACTCTCAAGGACGAATGTCTCTTATTAAACAACTTCTTTCTAGTCCTTGAGCGATTACTAGCTCTTTCGAAATCCGGAATGTGATATCTTGTATCGGGATAGGGTTTAAGATACCCCTCTCGCATGGGGTAGCCGGCATCTACCAAATAATACTTCCCTGTAATGATAGAAAGTATAGTTAGGTATATGACCAAAAACATCGACTTTTAATATTATAAATGACCTTACCGAGTGGTGGGTGAGGGAAATTGTACTCGACTTTCTTGTAGCAACTTTAAAGAGTCTCATCGTCATGTGCGCTGCCCTCCCATCCAGCCAATACAAATGTAAAGCACATGTTGAAATCACAAACGACCATAATATTCTGAGTTGTTCTACCAGAACGACCGATAAAAGCTACTTTCTCGTTATCCGACACTACCGCATGAACGTGCGTTCCATCTATTACGCCGATGCAATCCTTAAGAAAAAGTAATCATATCAACATGCAATCCATTCTATTAAAAAATTGTTGTAGTTAACATTCGTACCTTGAAATATGACATGTATCGTTCATCATTAAGAATCTCTGTCGGGGTCCTTGCAAAAGTTGGATCAGTTGGTTTTAGCATATTATTCGCTAAACTGACAAGAGAAGCCAAACCAACTGAGAAATATCGGCTAATTGTTTCCGACGAATGCTGGAAGCGTTCCATGGCTCCCCTCATTGACTCGTTCTGTGACAGTATGAATAGTGTGATGCCGAGTACTTCGCGGTACATTGTCTGTATAAGACCCATGAAGTCCATGAGATGTTCTTAGGTCGACTAGAAGATCTCGAAAACCTCATGTGACATTCGGAAGATATTACGAAATCTCATTGGGTGTCGTGAAATCATTTCACTCATCCAATTTTCTCAACTCGAGTGAAGTGTAACAAGGTTCACGATCGACGTATGTATTATAGTATTGCGGCATTATATTTATCGATGCGTTTCTCTTACGGCGTCGGACCTCCTGCGATTCATGACGATATAAAATGCACCTTTCAAAGAAAAAATGTTACTCTCTATAGAAATCAAGTAGTACCTAAGCAAAGCAAATGAATGAACTACATTAAGAAAGGAAATAACTCGAAACATTCAAACATTCGAATAGAAATTATCACGACAACATCGCTAACAACAATAACGAAAGATGAAATTAAAGCAACACTTCCATATCATATCACAAGGTACGTCGGTCAAAATAATAGCGAATGTAGTCTAATCGTAGCTCTCTATCAACTGCAATGAAAAAAGTCTCGGTGGAGAGAGTCCCGGAGGAGGTCGATAACAAAGAAGAAAAGATCACGATTCCCTATAATCTCTGGGTCTTCCTTTAGAAGCCTAACAACCTCCTGGACAGCTTTTTTTTGAACTCTATACGGAGCATCATCTGTTGATTCCACAAGTAATGATAGCTGCTCTTTCATACTTCCAACAGTACTTTTCCTCTTCTTATCGATCCGGGGCCGCTTTGTTCGGTTTGTAGATTGCATTTCAGTTTGATCGTATATGCGCAGTTCTGCTGAATCGTTTGAAAGTTCTACAGCGACCTCCTCGGGGGTTGTATCAACCATTGTTTGGCTAGGTGCAGCTGCGTATTTCCTGTGGCTATTGTCCCGACAAACATTCGATCGAGTTTCTCCTCGAATTCGGTTCTATCCTATTGTTTTGAACTTCCTCGCCGCAGGATAAATGCGTAAGAATAAATAATTTTTATTAGAAGTGGTGCAAACATAAGCAAAACTAATTCAATAATGTCTTACCGCTAGCCTTTCAGCCCACAATTCTTCTGTAGCAGCAATAGTTCGCTTCAACGGATCCCAGCCCAAGCCAGTCGATCCTTGTTTTAGGTCCTTCCAAAGTTTCAATTCTTTGTTTAGTTGGTCCCATTTATTTTTAAGCTACAGCCTGTCGTAATCCCTGCCTGTCAGCTCCCTAAAATTTGTTACTATATTTTGCCAGCCTTCCTTGCTTAAAAAAGAGTTTGGTCTATTGCCTCTTTCGATTTCCGCTATGCAAACATCGCAGAAAATTAATTTTATGTCCTTCTCCCAAAGTGCGGGAGTAGCGACTTCTTTATTCTTATTTGTCATACTAATAATAGGAGACAAGTCAATAATATCTTCAAATATGAAATAAATCAACATACATATGAAAGTCTTGTCTAATGTGCTTTTAATTGCGAAATAATAAATTTAAAAAGCTACTAAGGTAAAAGAACACAGAAATTTACGTGGTTCGGTCAAATTGACCTACGTCCACGGGAAAGGAGTATTATATTTTCATTAATGAAACTTTTGAACATTTACATAGCTTTTACAAACAAATTCTAAACAACCAAACCCTTCTAAACATTTACATAGCTTTTACACTGCACTACACAACAGTGCACTACATCTACACTACACAATTCGCATCGCACTTCACTACACAAATGTTCACTGCACAATTTCACTACAATGCACTTGCACAACACAATTTGCACTGCACTGCACATTCCACAAAATTCGGTCAAATTGCAGTGCACTACACAACACTTATGCACTGCACTGCACACACATACACACAATTCAACACACATGTTCACACACACAATTCAATACACACACAGTGCACTACACAGCACTACACAGCACGGCAATGCACTTCACTACACACATGTTCTCACAAAAAACTCCACTGCACTAAACAGCACTACACAATTCGGCACTGCACACACACACACAATTCAACACACACACTGCACTGCACTGCTCTTCACTACACACATGTTCACTGCACAATTTCACTACAATGCACTGCACAACACAATTTACACTGCACTGCACATTCCACAAAATTCGATCAAATTGCAGTGCACTACACAACACTTATGCACTGCACTGCACACACACACACAATTCAACACACATGTTCACACACACACAATTCCACGCACACAATTCAACACACACACAGTGCACCACACAGCACTACACAGCACGACATTGCACTTCACTACACACATGTTCTCACCAAAAACTCCACTGCACTAAACAACACTACACAATTCGGCACTGCACACATACACACAATTCAACACACACACTGCACTGCACTGCTCTTCACTACACACATGTTCACTGCACAACACAATTTGCATTGCACTGCACATTCCACACAATTCGGTCAAATTGCACTGCAATACACAACACTTATGCACTGCACTGCGCACACACACACACAATTCAACACACATGTTCACACACACACAATTCCACACACACAATTCAACACAGACACAGTGCACTACACAACACTACACAATTAGGCACTGCACTTCACTACACACATGTTCACACAAAAAACTCCACTGCACTAAACAACACTACACAATTCGGCACTGCACACACACACACAATTCAACACACACACACACAGCACTACACAATTCGGCACTGCACACACACACACAATTCAACACACACCAAGCACTTATAATGCACTTCACTGAGAACAGACTCATGTTCACACACACACAATTCCACACACAATTCAACACACACACAGGGCACTACACAGCATCGCACAATTCGACACTGCACTTCACTACACACATGCTCACACAAAAAACTCCACTGCACCACACAACACTACACAATTCGGCACTGCACACACACACACAATTCAACACACACACTGCACTGCACTGCACTTCACTGAGAACACACTCATGTTCACACAAAAACTCCACTGCACTGCAAACACACACACACAGATACTGCATTGTATTCAAACACACACACACACAATATTATAAGTTTTAACTTATTCAAAATAAGAATCGTGGGCTGCATATACAGAAGAGAGAAAGAGCCCATGTACTCGATTCTTTATAAAGGCAATGAGGCGGGAATGTGTATTGATAACAAAGGCCCATCATCCAACTTATTGCAAATGCAAAATGCAAATAGTTATAATGCACCAAGCGTACAAACATTTAATAATTTCTTCGAAAGCGAAGCTAATTCAGGACTAAGCACACGCACAATAAGCTCATTACCATAATGTATTTATGAAACTCAGAGAATTTATTGTGTGTGGAAGAATTAAGAGGAGGGAGAGAGTGTTGCCTCACTTGCCATCCTATTCGAATCCAACAACTACAGTGAAAATCAAGTTTCATTCACGGAACCTTCAAAGGATACTAAGCACACGCACAAGATGAGCTTACCGAGTACTCGATGAACATAACTAACGAGAAAAAAAAATCCCACGATCGTAATCTATGTGAAGCATCAAGAAAGAAACAATCTTCCATGTATGTAAAGCTTACGAGAAAAAATTCCATGACTAGCATATATGTAAAGCTTCGAAAACAGATCTTAAAGCCACCATAACGTGAGATGAAACTTTGCGAAAAAGTAATCTACCATCAAAAGAATCATCTCAATTTTCGGCCCTACTGGATCCAATTACGAGTGGCAAATGTACGGTGGAGAAGAGAGCTTTATCCACGGGACGAAGAAGATGGATTAGGGCAAAGGAGGAGACAGGAGAAGAAATCTCTCGCACGATTAACAGCGCAAAGGAGGAAGAAGAGCTGCCTTACCTTCGAAAACTCCGACTGGGCTCGCGGGAGAGAATTCTTAGGGCAGAACGGAGGAAGCGCGAGAGTTGGGGGGTGCAGCGGAACGAGGGCAAGGGATGAAATTTTAGCGCAGGAAGCACGGTGAAAGTTGGGGCCGCGGGTTTATCCCGCGGCCCGCTTCCACGAAACTTCGCGGCACAGTGCCGCGAAGTCGAGCAAATTTTCCACAGCTTTCGCGAAAATTCGCATTGAGCTGCCGCACCGCGGAGGAAAAGTCACAACCAAACAGCCCCTTAATCATGTGTCCATTGTGAAAGGACACCATCAATGATATTTATGGAGTGCCCCAATGTCAGGTTCCAACAGTAGGGAACTAGGTCAAATCTAGTCAACCTACCATCAAAATAGCCACACAAATCCTTACGGTGGGCCCCATCCCTAATTAAAAACATTGAGCAACACGCTGTTGTAATATGGCATTTTGGCTCAAGATTGGTATTTTACGGGTCATCCAATGAGCATATCTACACTGATGACATCACGACGCTGACCATAGGCACAAGGTCACCCAACTCAAGTTCGCTTATTTGCTCCCCGGAATGAGAAAATTATGTTCGGTGCGTCCCATAATCGGTGATCACCTTGGAGTACAAAAAATTGATGTCGACAATGTGATTAGATGGGTATAGCTGGTCATGCTTTCTATTGAAGACTTCAAGTCCAAGTCATGGGCATTTCTTAGGCCTATGTAGGGCAAAGTTATAAGTCTCATTGTTGGCTTGCATTAGCCTATTTCATAGGCCTTATATAGTTAGCATGTTAGGCCTCACTAATATTTAGGATCAAGACCATCCTTACAATGATTTAGTTCTCATCATCAACCAAATTTTTTATTTCATTGGAATATCCACTCACATTTTTCAACTATTATGCTTATGTGTTTACTTGTACTTATCTCTCGATGCTTGGTGGTGCTACACCATACATGTTAAGCATCCATGAGAGTCTTTCTTCTATTAGAAAAAAAAAAGAACCTCAAAAGTTTTTTATAAATAAGCTCAAGCCCAAACAAGCACCTACTCGTCTTGGATCGATTGGAGCATCGCCAGAATCTATTTATATTTCAAATATACACATATTTTTCATCCAATTATATTGAATTTAAATAAAGAATCTCTTACATGGATATACATAGATAAGATGGTATTTATGTCTCATAGCTAGACATTGCTATTTTACATTTATATCACCCAAATCTTTCATATCTCATCGAAAATACCGTGTTCAACTTCTAAAAGCGAAATACACATTTTCTAGCATAAATAAGGTGGTATGTAAAAATTAAAATATAGGTGTCATACATGTAATTACAAAGGAATCGAATGGTATGCATATATATATATATATATATATATATATATATATATATATATATATATATATATATATATATATATCATATATGACAGCCATGTAAAAATAAATGAATCAAACAAGGCATTTACATAAAAACTACACAATTCACACCTACTAACACATCTAACACCTAAAATTTCATATTTACAAGCACAATACTCCAACGCCATATTACATAAAAAATACTATTATTTACGTATTAAAATGAAATACACTTTTATGCAAAGTTACAACAAAAAATATTACGTATACTAATATGAAAGTTTAAGTGTTACCTATCGCAAGGATAGTTATGATCCGACCATCCAAACCCTCCACCACCACGCCACCATCTTCACTATCACCGCCGTTGCCACCATCACCACCACACGCGAACACACACACACGCACACGCACACGCACACAAAGGCCCTCTTTAGAGATAAAAGGGGTTGAATCCACCAAACAAATGAACATGATTGCTTAAAAGTATCTAAGTATTGCTTCCCTAAAAGTATCTAAGTACTACATTTTCAAATTCCTATATAATTTTTTTTTCTCTATATTTAGGGAATTAAATATCTAACAATAATCAAATACCACAAAAAAATCCAAAAAATAGAGAGAATAGTAAGATTAAAGATAATTATTTATCTAAATGGATCAAAAAGTTCCATAAATGTATGATCATCAAGCAAAGTAATTAAGATTGGAATTACCATCATATCTTTGAGAAATCTTAGCATTTCATGCAAAAGAAAAAAGCGGTAATTCTGATTTAGAAATAGGGTGCATAATGCCTATTTTGGAATTCAGGAAGTGCAGCAGAAATAGAATTTGATGATTGTTGGTGATTGGAGATATGCTGGAGAAATGAATTACTTCTGGTGGTAGCATCTGATGTGTTCAATCTCTTCAATAAATATGGCTGCTCATTCCAATTGAATGTGGAGAAGGAATTGTGTGGTTGGCTTTCAGCGCCTCTACTACCTGCAGCTTCAAAAACATAGTGTATTTTAGTGATTGTTGGAACAGTGATGATGATGTGTGCCCAATAACCACTTGCTCTGTAGTCATTATAAGGGACTCAAGCACGACGATGGTCTAACTATGATATACTCTAAAACTTTTAGATAAGTTAATATTTGACTTTCGGAATGAAAATCCGAATAAAATTTGATAATAATGTTCAATTTGAGTCGACTCGTGTAAGATTTAGGTCGAGTTGGAGTGACTCGGTCGCGTAGGATTCATGTTCAAGTTAACTCAAAAATAAAGTCATCATACTTTAATAATATTCAATTCGAGTCAACTTGTGATCACGAGCATACAATTCATGAGACAATTTTGAATAGTGTTAAGTTCGAAAGAGCCTAACATGAGCCAAGCCTGAGCTGGCTCAAACTCGGCTCTTTTACAGTACCATGTAGAATATAAATGACTCTATAATAACTATGAAGGAATATAACATATTTGTAAGCTTGAAGTAGAACTATGGATGTGTGGAACATATTCACAGATGAAACAACAGTTTGACAAAATCATGCCATATAAGAGGTTCATTATCACCACTTTGGCTTTGGAATTATGAGGTATCGTTCTACTGTAATAAGGTTGTTAATAGTAGAATTCAGGTTGGGGATGTTAATAGTAGAATTCAGGTTGGTTGGTTGAAGTGGAGGAATGCGTCTGGCCTATTGTGTGATAGAAAAGTACCGCTTAGACTGAAAGGAAAATTTTATAAGATGGTGGTGAGACCTTCAATGCTCTATGGTGCTGAATGTTGGCCTTTAAAAGAGAAGCATAATGTTAAGTTAAGTGTTGCCGAGATGAGAATGATTAGGTGGATGAGTGGCTTTACACTCAGAGACAAAATGCGAAATGAATATATCAGTAAAAGGGTTGGAGTTGCACCAGTGACGGATAAAATTAGAGAGAGTCGCCTTAGATGGTTTGGTCACATTAGACGTCGACCACCTGATGATCCGATTAGGAGAGTAGATGTTTTAAATACAACTTATGTTAAGAAAGGCAGAGGCAGACCTAGGAAAACTTGGGCTTATTGCATAAAAAATGATCTTAATTTATTAGAATTAATCGAAAATTTGACACTAAATAAGACGCAATGGAGAAAAAGGATTCATGTAGCCGACCCCACTTAGTGGGATTAAGGCTTTGTTGTTGTTGTTGTTGTTCTACTGTAATAAGGAATATTTACATACAACCGACTCAATTCCTATGTATTTACATATATAACACCTAAAATTCATTTTTTACACACATACCACCTTACCTATGCACGAGAAGGTGCATTTCACTTTCTAAGTGTTAAAATGGTGGTATTTTTTATGTGATATGAAAGATTTGAGCAGTATAAATGTAAAACGCAAAGTTTAACTGTTGGATATGTAAACAGAGAAGCTATTGTGTACATGAGGCGAGCATAGAAAACAGAAAAGTAAAACTTCAACTTGTTAATTAAATTACTTTCTCTAGTAGCTCTTTCATAAATATTTGAATATTAAACTGTTTGTGATGAAAATAAAATAATAAAAAAATTTAATCACCGTCCGACCATCCATTCTCGCTTGGTTAATTCTAAGTACCAAACCGAGTTGCGACATTAATATTTTAAATGTGTCAGAATTCACAATTTGTTAATTTATGAAGAGGAAAGAAATGCTAAAGATTTCAAAGAAGTTATAAAAAGAGTCGAGGGTGTATGAAGAGAATGAAAAAAAAAAAAAAACTTTGAAGAAAAGAAGCAAATGATGCTATGATCTATTAAAACCTCAACATATAGATATATATATATATATACATATATATATATATATATATATATATATAGATATATATATATATATATTCATGGAGTAATCAGTCTATTCAAGAAATTTAATTTTCAGATTGGTTGATGAAGAGTATGTAATAGCTGAAAGATTATAGCCGGGTTTCAACATCCTGATTACAGAAAAAAATAATTTGATCCGAGTAAAAAACCATTGAGCGTAGAGAAGAAAAGATGGTAACAAAAAAAAGAACAGTAAAGAGAGAGAAAAAAAACCACTTGAGTAGAAGAAAAGGAAAATAATTGATCTCTAAAGAAGATGGCCAGGGAAAGCATTTATTCCATCATCGTCCATTCTAATTACAACCCTTGGCCTATTATATAGTAGTGCCCATAATATCTTTGAAAATATAATCAAACAATAAATAAACAACAAAATAATAAAATAGGTGATTACATAAATTATACTAAGAGGTTCGTTGGTTTGTTGAAAATGGAATGTGATATATTTAAAAATCTTTAAATTGTGTAAAACAAATGCAAGAGTTTATATTTTTGAGCTTGGTTCGAAGAAAAAAGAATTCTATGTAAAACATGTTCGAAAGTGTTGGAGTTCAGTCACCTACAACAATGGTTAGCGAGTGACAGGCTAAAATGACAGAATGAGCGTCGGTTGCGGCAGAGAATGATGACAAACAACAGGAGGTGGCGACACGCGGTGGTGGAACGCAGCAACACTCTACGATGGCAAACAGCAGGTGGTGGCCATTGGAATGTCAAATTGGGTTCAAGTCTGACCAAAAAATGCTTGAATCAAACACGACCCAAACCTAACTAGTATAATTCTTTTAACATAAGCTATAACAACTAATCGAGCCGAATTTGGGACAATTCCGAGTCGTCGTGTTAACACAAACCCACAACAACAAAGCCTTAACACGAACCCGAATCATAAAAATTAAGAGGGTTAGGATTCCAACCCGAATTCGACTAAAAAATTATTGAAGTCAACCCAAACTCAAATTTTTCGAGTCAAGTTCATGTCAAGTCGACATGTCGGGTCAATTTTTCACACGACTAGAGGCTTGTGGTGGTCCGCAGAAGCTGACGGGGAGAGGCCTGAAGCACCAGAAAGTGACAACAGATGGAGGCAACCGGCGACAGAGAGCAAGGGCGACATCAACAACGTGCAATTTACAGTGCATTTGAAATTTTCTCAAGCTAATGGATTCATCATACACCAGTTTTGAATTGCAAGTTAAATTCTAAATTCAACCAAATTTTGTACTGCATTCTGTTTTCAACCAAACTAATGCCCAAATTTTAAAATCTTCTGCATTTGGCTTACTTAACACTAAAAATGCAAGTTACCAAGCAATCTTTAAATAATATTTGATTATACCAACAAGCATAATTATTAAGAACTGATGAGACTCAGCTCATGCCAAGATGCATGAAACATGTGTCACTAATAGAAATTAAAGTATTATCACATAATACGAGCTCAAATTATTGACGATTAATCAAATTTGAAGGTTAAAGAAATTCTACAAAATAAAAATAATAACCATATGCACATGGTAAACGCCAACATTTAGATAAGAAAAATATAAACAACCACAAGATATTCAAGAATTAACTAACAAAAATAAGTGGAGATTATCATCATTAACATAATAAATTTACAATCAAGTCAATTATGTTCATTTAAATTAGTGTTGTGCAAAAGAAGAAATTAATGATAGCTTAGTTGAGTAGGGCATATAAAATATTTAGATGGATGTGTGGCAAAACTAAGATGAATTTATGTATGATTATATTAAAGAGAACATAAAGCAACTATTAAAGATAAGCTAACGATGGGAGATTTGAACATGTAAAAAAAGGATACTAATTACACCGACGAGAAAAATTTTTGTCAAAAGAATAGAACGAAAATGAGGTAGCCTACAAATAGCATGGGATGGAAGTTGCACGCAAAAAATTTAACATTCAACACGCCACTTCGAAAAAATGGAGAATGAAGATTCATCAAGCAAACCCCAAATACTAATTATGATGATGATTGTATAATCATCCATTGTTTTTTTAATTCTCTTATCTTTTGAACATTTTGAACATTTTTTCTATCGCTCAAACTTTATATTTATTTCAAATGACTTTATCACCACTAAGAGCCACACAATACACATAATTTACATTAAACCACCTATCAATCACGACCAGGCACAAGGCTTGGAATTAACCAAAGCGGGTACAGATGGTCAGACGGTAAAAATTAAGTTTTTCTACATTTATTTAACATTTTAAAAAAATGAAGGGTCACTAATCAAATTAAATTAAAACGATATAAATAAATTTACCTCTTGTCCGCATCTTTTATAAATACTTTTTTTATCATTCATCTTTTAATCAATTAAATTAACCTGAAAATTTATGTTAAAAATAACAATGAGTTAAACAAGCCAGTGAATACTCTTACTCCTAACTACAGTACTACAAGGGAAAAGAAAGCAATATGCATGCTAGTTAAATTTTTTAATAATTCAATATAAATATTTGATATTTAAAGAATATGATGTTATTCAATGAATATTACTACATCAATGACATATTTATATCATTTTATATTTGTACAAGTGACAAGAGCAGTGTTTAAAAATTGTAATAGTTAAAATATTTTAATATCAACATCTTTTTTCATTTATGTGCACGAGTACCTTGGCGTTCCTCAGTTAGTACCATAAATGGGTAACTCAATCATAGTCAAGCATGCACATAAAAACATATTGGAAAATTATCATTTAATAAAATTATTCCATCCTTAATTGTGTAGCAGTCAATATATTTATATAATACTCAATATTTATAAAAATTTAAACAATGACGACTACATATATCATTGACATATTTATATCATTTTTCAATGAATATTACTACATCAATGACATATTTATATTATTTTATATTTGTACAAGTGACAAAAGCAGTGCTTAAAAATTGTAATAGTTAAAATACTTCAATATCAATATCCTTTTTCATTTATGTGCACGAGTACCTTGGTGTTCCTCAGTTAGTACCATAAATGGGTAACTCAATCATAGTCAAGCATGCAAATAAAAACATATTGTGAAATTATCATTTACTAAAATTATTCCATCCCTAATTGCGTAGCAGTCAACATATTTATATAATATTCAATATTTATAAGAATCCAAACAATGACGACTACACATCATTCCTACAATGTGAACAAAAATTCAATAAAATTCAACATCTTAAATTTGCAGTAATTTCAATATAAATAGTGATAGTATCAAATACATTTGACCTAAAAGAAACAAAACATTACCGTTGTATAAGAACAAGAGTACTCACCTTGATGATGATTATTTTATTCGCATTTACTAAAATTATTTCATTCTCATTTGCGTGACAGTCAATATATTTATATAACATTCAATATTTATGACAATTTATACAATGATGAGTACCCATATCATTCCTAAAATATGAGCAAAAATTCAATAGAATTCAAAATTTTGAATTTACGGTAATTTCAATATAACTAGTGATAGCATCAGTAAATACATTTGGTGTAGAATAAAAAAAAATATTACAATAGGATAAGAACATGAGTACTCACCTCGATAACGATTAATTTGTTATTTGATTGGTCTTAACGTCAACTCTCTTAAAGTTGATGCTAATAAAAAACATGAGTATTCATATTACAAAACTTTAATTAATTATAGTTATTAAATTTACATTATTTAAGTATTATATTTTCATTATTTTTCTTTATGAAATCCTAACTAACTTTATTTTATCATTAAAAATCATTAATTAAATTACAATATAAACACATTTTTTTCCTTACAGAAATTTGCTTGGATCAATCTTCCTCTAGCTCGCACACTTCCCCTTCTATTTCGCTCCAAATCTGAAAATCTGACCAAAAGTCCTAAATAATAAAATTTTCTATTAATATTACAACACACACACACACACAAAATCAATTAAATAATATTATTTGATTTTATCTTTTATGAACACATTCGAGCCCTAACTCGCAGAAATGCGACCTCCTTCCTCTATGTTTGACTCTCTCACGCATGAGTTTTGAACGCCGACGGCTCCTCATATGAGATAGTCGGCTCGTCTTCTTCCTTCTAACAGGATACTCACACCTCTCCTTCACCTTCCTTCTATTAGCCGCACCATTCATGCTCGATTTTGAACACAAGTCGACCGATCTCTCTCTGTACAACACATTGACATCATCATAACTACGACGCACACTCGCCTCTGCCCTAGTCGCTTGATCCCCCTTTCCTTCTCATCAGAGTAGCTTGACGCTAAAGGTAAGTCCACTACGACAATTTATAGTGAATTCATCACTTGCATTCCCGACCCCTCATTTCAATTTCCCCTCTTCGATTTCCCGACTCCGCACTTACTCTCTCTTTTGTTTGACTCTTCATTTCCTCTCCCGGTTTTCCAGGTAATGGAAACAGGACTTCACACCACCTCACTTGAAAACTTTTATAAGCATCCGTATTATCAATATTTAACCATAATTTCTCATATAAAAAATTGCCTAGCTTATTGGGGTGTTAAACAGAACCGTTAATGAGGGTAGAGAGGTTTGAAGTAGGAAGCAGAGTACTAGCATTACACATCAAAGAAATTGTTGTATGACAACCACTCAAAATTAATAGTGCGGTAAGAAAATAACATGGCTTATCACCTGATTGATGCAAATCCAATGAACTTCCAGAATCTCTGACAACATCGGTAGCAGAAAGAAGACAAGTACTGTTGAGAACCTTTGAAGTTTTCAATGTTTCGTGATAAAATCTATTGAACGAATCCTCCATGTAGGCATCTTTCTTTACTATGATTTCAAAGCAGGATGAGTTATTAGACAGACCAGAAGCGCCACTAGACCTTCGAGACAAATGCCCTATATCACCATACAAATCATTCATCACTGTAAAATAAGATTTTGAACCATCAGAGATATCAAGCTGATCTAAACCAGAATGTATATCATCTGTATCATCATTTGCATCAAGATCCAACGAAAAAATTTCCGATATAATCCTATCTTCACATTGCTCTATGTAGGATTCAATCAATAATTTCTCGTCTCTAGACTTATCAATAGGGGTAAACTCAATATCCAAGCCACTAATACTTGAAGATCTGCCGCGCACGCTCCCCTGTTCGCCATGAAACAGCATAGGTTCTGAGGACAAAATTGTGGAAGGCTTATGGAGTTGTTCATGGTACCAGTTTGTGGCAAATGTGGAAAAGGTAGAGAAATCCTTTGATATTTTGCTAAAGGGAGAGGAAAAGCTTTCATTCTCAAAGCTACGGCTGAATTTTGCAGATCTTAAATTAGTCTTATCAGTACGGGAAAATTCAAACTCTGGGCACCAATTACTTGAAGAGCTGCTGAGCAATTTTGAGGTGATTGTTGAAAAAGTGAAGAAATCCTTTAATTGTCCACTAAAGTGAGAGAAAATACTTTCATCTTCAAAGCTACAGCTGAAATCTGCAGATCCTAAATCTGAATGCCACCGAGGCCAATCATACGACGGAAGAGAGTTCTGCTGTGTTGATGTTGAGTCGCCCGGTAAAGTAAGCAAACTCATAAAATCACATTTTCTAGAAGCAGCATCCAAATCATCATATTCTGAAGATTTTTTTTGGTTTTCAGTAGCAGTTATATAATAAGGCGAATAAGTTTTTTTTGAATTGTCAATCCCAACAAATGATTTTGCATGAGAATATTTTTCTATGTCGCTTTTATGATGCGGAATTTCATTTCCTGATGTAGGAAATGTATTGTTGACAAAGTCATGATCCCCTGAACTTGATTCAAAATAAGTATTCACCCTATTGGAAGGCATAACCTGGTTGTCATTCGTGCTGAGAAGATTCGATTTATCGGGCGACGATGCAACTGTAGCATATGACCTATAAAAGATTATCTTTTTAGGACAGAACCAAGAGCATAACAAAATGTAGATGGTAAAGATATGAATTATGAATAATGCGCCAAAATAATCTCATGACTACTCCCATGACTATTTGCATGAGGTTATTTTAGTCCCGAAGCCTATAAAAGTGTCAAAATAGACCCATAACTACTGAGAGGCATAGTCTGCACAGACAACTATTTTAGCTCATATTGAAAAGGTCCATGGATTAAATTGACAATTTATAGACTCTGAGATTAAAATGACCTCCTACAAAGAGTCGGATGACTATTTTAACACTTTTCTCAATCAATTATCAATATTTTACTTAAAAAATGTTATACATCAGGGTTATTTTTCAGTTAATATTAACAATGATTTAAAACGTTATTTTTCTTCATATGGTCTTAGACAGGGTTATCCTTTATCCCTCATCTTTTTTTTTTTTATGGACTCTCTCTCTTATGATGGATAATCAATTGGCTAGAAATAAACATGTTGATTATATAAATCATTTGATTTATGTCGATGATATTCTTATTTTTACTATATCATATTCTAATCTTATTAACTTTATTTTAAATGCTCTTAGTAAATTTGTAAAGCTTCAAATCTTTATATTAAATTTTCTAAATCTGTGATTGTTTTTTTTAAAAGTGTGGATAATAATCTTCAACATCTTCTTAATAATTTAATTGACTTTTCTATCAAACATTTGTCTTGGAATTATCTTGGTGTCACTATTAAACATTCTAAGTTGGTTATTTCCGATTGTTATATACTCATTAATAGAATTAATTCTTGACTTGCTGGTTGGAAAAGAAAATTATTATCTGCTGCTGGTAGATTTTAACTTACAAAATTTACTATTTGGAGTTATCTTTATTATTGGTTTCGTTCTTTCTTATTACCTCAAGGTTTGAGGAAAAAGATTTATTCTTTAATTTCTAATTTTTTCCTTAACATTGATGATAACAAAAAAACTTCACATTATTTCATGGAATAAAATTAATATGCCTAAGTAGAATGGAGGTTTAGGTTTTCCTGCTCTAGATTCTATAAACATGATTTGTTAAATCAAAATTATATAGAGCGATCTTATTTGAGTGATTGGTTTTTTAATCATTATGGTTCTTAGTGGCAAAAGGTTATTTCTATGGATTCTCCTTTTTAGAAAGAACTTGTCATAATTGCTATTAAATTCAGGTATGCTCTAAATTTTCATGTTACTAATAACTGCAATATGTCTTTCTTTCTTGATCCTTGGTTAGAAAGACATTCTCTTGTGGAGAAATTTGGAGATTCAATCTTTAACTGGTTTAATTATCCTCTTAATTTTAAGCTTAAAGATATTTTTTATAATAATTGTTGGAATTTGCCTAGGTTTTGTATAGATGTTGTTAGTAAGGTTCTTATTTCTAATCGTCTTGTGCTTGGAATAAAAGAACCAATTCTTATAAAGATATTTATCATTTTTATTATGTCTCTTATCCTCAGGTAAATTAGTTTAAGTTGGTCTGGTTTAAATGTTTTTCTTTAAAATATGGTATTCATATTTGAAAAGTTATTATTAAAGGGCTCAAATTTTGTGATATTCTATCTTTAAGAGATATGCATGTCAAATTGACTTGCGTTTTAAGTTTGAATGTTCTTGAAAACCATGATCATCTCTTTTTTGAATGTCCTTATTCTCACACACTTCTTAAAAGTTGTGTACATAATGGTAATTTTCTTATTGCCCCTAGCAAAAACTTTTAAGTTATTTATCACTCTGATAGTTTATCTTGTAAAATTTCTAAGTTTTTTTATGTTTCGACTTTACAAGGGGTGTCTTTAGCCTGAGAGGAATGTCCAAGTTTTAGGAATCATCACACCACTATTGATTCTAATATTCGTTATATTCATAGGTTGATCTCTAATAAGAGCAGGAAATAGAATTTTAAAAAATTCAATTCCTGCTTATATAGTACAGTTTTACAAATTTTAATTTCTGTACTTCCTCTAGGTTCTTGCTAGTTGTTTGTTTCGAGTATTGGTTTTTGGATGGCTGCCTAATTTGTTTTGTTCTGCATTTCCTTAAGCTGGCTAGTTGGGTTTTCCCTGGTTTGTTGGGATTTTTGTAGTTTTCTTCAGTTTATATCATAGCATGATTATGAGCTATGATGTTTTCCCTGCAGGTATTAAATTCAACCATGTTTCATATTAAAAAAATTTAGGATGAAATTTTAATACTTCTTTTCTTGGTGATATTTTTTTTTTAAACTATCAGGGATATATTTCTATGTTTGGATTATGTGGTTGTTGGTTTGTTGTTTTGTTGTTTGTTGAATATTGTTGGTTTGTTGTTTTGTTACTGGTTGGATTTCTGTTCAGGTATTTTTAGTATTTTGGTTGTCCATTTTTTCTAGCATTTTGATGGCTCGGCCTTCATCTTTGTTGATTACCGTGAATGTTCTTTTATTGTCCGATATTTGCTAGATGCTGAGATTAGTATTGATTTGTGATGAATTCCAGCCGTTATTAAAATTCAACGATGTTTTGAATATGTTCTTATATTCAAAATTTTAGGATGGAATTTTAATACTTAACTGCAAAGATTCTTATTATGGTGGACTGCTTCTTTTCTATGGGGATTTGTTGTTGCTGTTTGGGGAGTTGCTTTATGGTTGTTTTGTGCTGGTGATGTTCAGTTGTAGTTATTGTTGGACTATTTTTGTTGTTGGGTTATTGTATTATTGATGGTGTTTCTCCTTCATTGGAAATTTATTGTTTCCATTTATTCGTTCTGTGAGTTGTAATTTGAGATATATTTTTGTAACTCGTTTTTTTCTGTTTGAATAAAGTTGTGAGTGAACCTCCCATTTTGTTCAAAAAAAAAAAAAAAAGGTGTCATAAGAAGGTGTCATACCTCCTAAAATAATCACTTTGCATGTACCTATTGTAGTTTATATGACCCTGCACAATGAAAAGTAAAATTATAAACTTCATATAGGAAAGTTGCATATCATAGGTTCGCAATTGGCTTAATGCCAGCAGATCAGAAGGTTGTATCAGTGTAGATCAAACAGTTCTGATGTGATTAAAAAGTTACCAATGGAGCTAATGAACTCTTTCTGTCAAGCGGTGGAGGTAAGAAACTTCCCGAATGTTGTTTAAGATTAGAAACCACTAGTCCTGGACATTGCTGAAGTTTACTGGTGTAATTACAAGAATGATGAACTGATTTCAGGAAGTAATGTTATTTACTAAGCACTGACAAAATAGGGAAGAATCAAACAGGATGGAAATTTCATTTCAAAAAAGATAAAGTTCAGGAATGCAACACAATAAATTAGAAAGATCTCAGCTAAGAAGTAGGGACATTTACATAAATAGCACACAATTCTTATGTATATACATATCTCACACCTAAACTTTCATATTTAAGCAAATAGCACCCAAATCTTTAACATCACATAAAAATAACATTATTCAATGATACAGGAGTTAACTCAAAACCCACAATGGAATAATACTAGGTTACAAACACGACACTTGAAAACAGGAAAAGCAAGACACCACTATGGGGCCTACGTCGGCAAGGTGGTGGTGCGGTTGTGGGAAGCAAAGGCTAGGAAGGGGTGTAGGATGGAAACACGGAAACCTAGTGGTTGGCAGGATGGAAGGAAGCAGTATGAAGTGCTGCAGGCGGTAGGGAAGGAAGCAGTATGAAGTGCTGCAGGCGGAAGAGCGGGCAGCAGTTTGATGGTGGACTGACGTAGGAAGAGTTGTAGAAAGGCTGGCGGTAGGGAAGGAAGGTTCGGCCGGGAGGGCCTGGCAACGGGACAGGTGGAGTTACGACAGCCTGCAGGAAGGTTCGGGTGAGGAGTTATGGCAGGGGGGAGGTTGGAGTGGTGACCGAGAGCAGGTCAGTGCAGGAAAAGGTAACCGGAGGGATGCCGGATAAGTGCTAGCTAACAGGAAAAAAACAGATACAAACCACCTTAAGATGAGTTAGGGTGGGAGTACCATCTTGCCACCGGATACGAGCGCATATTAGGTGCAAACGTCACAACACATTCAACTACGCGGATTGCACGAGGGTTTGTAATTTCTTCTTTTTTTTTTTTTTTTTTTTTTGCTTAGCCTATCCCAGCCAGTGTCCGCACCTACGAATATCTTCGTAGGTCATATTTTCCCTTCAGATACAACCCTAAAAGGGAGAAGGGGAAACTGACGGCTGTCAGATTAGCAAAAATTGAACCCTAATGATAATAATATATATATATATATATATATATATATATATATATATATATATATATATATATAGTAGATAACTAGAAGGGGAGGTGTCCTCTTGGGAGGCAACCATAACCCAACCATATAGGCCGTCCAGTCCCTCACATCCCTCAGCTAAACCAGCCGGTATAGCCTTCCCCTTAAGGGAAACCTGCACCGTACAACTTTTAAAGAGTGAAAAACATTTTCATGCATAGATTTACCACCAAAGTGCTATGTATGTAAATATCAAAGTTTAGGTATGAGATATGTATATTCATAAAAATTGGATGCTTGTATGTAATACTTCTTATTACCCCTTATATTTCTACAAACTAAACGAATAGATATTTTGTAGCATTCTTGCTCCCTCAAGCGGCCTCATATTAAGTGAAAACAACAGGCGCAAAACCTTCTGCTAAGCTAGAATTCCTTAAATTGGCCACTAAAAATCAGATCATGTTACTGGAATTTCATCAGAGAAAAATAGATTGGAGTTTGTGATGGAAATTTATGGCTTTCTCAGGTGTTGTACGTTGACAATGAACCACATAAAAATAAAATTTGTGAAAGCAATAATTAAACCTGGATAGCTGCATGTGAAATTGAATTATTTCCTACCGATCTGATCAAATTGCAAATAAAAATCTAATCAATATAGTGTGAGAGGAATTCTATCACGACAACTCTCCTCAGTATGATCCTAGGTGAAATCTAGTGAAGATTATCCTCTATATAATATATGAGGAATAGAGAGGCGAGAAATATCCTCAATAGTGTTTGAGGATTGGTTCGGAATAAAGCTTCTAAATATAATAAACAACATAATGAAAAAAGAGATAAAGTTTAAATTGATAATTAGCAACATGAAATTACTACACGTTTTTTTTTTCAGAATAGAAGATCAACTGTATATTGCGCATATAGGACAAGTTCAGCTCACTTTACTGACAAGGTACTATCGTACATGCATATCAGGCGTCGGCACAAGTGAAACTACATTTCTAGCAATGGGTGGAACATAAGACCAACAAATTATTGGCTAATTCTTGGAACAACAAATTCTTTGCAACAGGTGGTTCTAGTAGCCGAGTGAAGGAAATCTGAGCATGTTGCACTTAAGAAACTTGGTGTCATCTCAAGTCGAAAGAAATATAATAAGATGTTAAAATTTATCATAAGAACCAATAAGAAATGGAAAGACACTGACCATAGAAGGTAATTTGCATTGTTGAAGTTGATAGTGGTACTAAGGGCAGAGCAAAGTTTGATTGAATGAGAGAGATGGAGAAGCCATGACACCAAGCAAAACGAGACAGAATATAAAAATCTGAACTTAAATTATTGAGAAGAGTGAGAACCAAAAAGACCTAACCCCAATTAGGGGCCATAACCAACAGGATGCATGGAACACATGCAGCAGTGTTAAGTAGCAAGTGATCTTTGCAAGTGGGCGTAGGGAGAAGCACAATTGATGCGCACGTGTCTAGGCAAGACAATGAAAGCATAAAGGTACTAGGAGTGGTGGCGAGGTGGGGCATCCAACACCCAAGCAGATGTGGAATCGCATCCCAAACACGAATATTCCCGCACCCAAAAAGCACGTGTCTCGCATGTTTGCCTCGACCGAATTGGTCCAGAATTATTTCCTTTTGAGTCGGTCGGTCCTCTTGCGTTACTCCTAGTAATCCTCTTATTACATATTTCCTTTCGTGAGAGTCTAGGGTTGGTTTTTGTTGGTAATTTTGTCAGGTGCTCCGGTTGTATCTCGTTATGAGGTGGCAATTATCCTGAAGGGTCAAGTGGAGCTCCAACTATATCTCGATCCTAAGGTGGTATTTATCCCCTAACAGTCACCAGCACCACCAAGGATCTGCCCTCGAGGGAGTTGTGCATCGAGTTTCTATAATTTCCTTTTTTAAGTGTGTTTAATTGTATTGGCTAATTTGTTTTCCGTAATAATATTTATTTTTCCTATTGTGGTTTGGGTTAACTCTGATATCATTTGATATCAGAATTAACGCAATCCCAATCTAATCATAAAGTTTCTAATATCCACCAATACACAACCCTATCTCCACCCAACACCCTTCCCTTTGCTAATTTTTTTCCAAACCAACCAATCAAAACATTTCTTTCCCACCCTACACCACCCCTACACACCTTAGTATTGAAGGTAGCAAGACAAAAGAAGCATAACAGTCATCCACTATTATTCAGACGGCCACACACAGTTGAAGACATCAGTAGAAGCACACCTAAAACAGTTGAGAAGTCTAGTTAGGAGAATGATAAAACTGCTCAAAGTGAGAAGAAGCCCGTAAAGAGAAATACCCTCAATACAACCCCACCAAGGATCTGCCCTCGAGGGAGTTGTGCATCGAGTTTCTATAATTTCTTTTTTTAAGTGTGTTTAATTGTATTGGCTAATTTGTTTTCCGTAATAATATTTATTTTTCCTATTGTGGTTTGGGTTAACTCTGATATCATTTGATATCAGAATTAACGCAATCCCAATCTAATCATAAAGTTTCTAATATCCACCAATACACAACCCTATCTCCACCCAACACCCTTCCCTTTGCTAATTTTTCCAAACCAACCAATCAAAACAGTTCTTTCCCACCCTACACCACCCCTACACACCTTAGTATTGAAGGTAGCAAGACAAAAGAAGCATAACGGTCATCCACTATTATTCGGACGGCCACACACGATTGAAGACATCGGTAGAAGCACACCTAAAACAGTTGAGAAGTCTAGTTAGGAGAATGATAAAACTGCTCAAAGTGAGAAGAAGCCCGTAAAGAGAAATACCCTCAATACAACCCCAACAAGGAAATGCTTCGAGTGTCATAGTTTTAGACACATCACTTTTGGAGCAGCTGCAGCTTATTAAAAAGTAGTTGTGAAGCTGCTGGGGGATAATCTGATGCTGTAAAAAGCTGCGGTGGCCATTACTTTTTTTTTTTAAATGTCGAACCACAACTAGAAAGCTGTCACTGCACCTAGTCAGGAGCAGTGGGAAAATGCTGATTTCATTGGCAGGTTTTTAAAAAAGTTACCAAAACGCAGTTTATCCAAACAGGCAAAACTGCGGCGCGGAGTCGCACTGCCACCACACCGGTGCCCCAAACGGACCCTTAGTTGTCCGAAGAGCAAAGTTGCATCCTTCACCGAGCAAGATGTTGTGGATGATGTTAGCAAAGAAGAGGCAATTGAAGAAAAGAATGAGTACCAACTTCCATCGAATTCAGCGGGTTTTATAGGGTATGACTTCGATGGATCAACAATGAATTTGCCATAACATATTCTACAGTTTTTGCACTATAAATACAAATGTATGCAGCCTAATCATTAATGGAGAGATAAGCAAGAACCTAGAGTCTACACAGATTGTAGACAATTTGAGCCTCACGACTCTTAGGCATTTCCAATCGTATTATCTGATGTAGTTGACGAAGAAGAACAGGGTTTGCATTGACATAAGGTTTCTCGTGAAATTTTAGATTGATAACCAGTTGCGGGATCAGGTATGGCGTGGTGTGATGCCCATAGATGTTTGTCACCTTTTGTTGGAGAGACTGTGACATTTGACCACAATACTCAACGAGGAAGTCCTACATTAGTTTTGGTGATAATAGAGAAGAGAAAGACAGAAGAGTCGGTTTCAGCACAGACTATCTTGTATAGAGAGAGTTTTAAGACATTTTGTTAGATAGCTTACCGCCATGATCGCCACCGTTGGAAGAGATTTAGGCTGCCCTCACTTAGATCAGGTTGAGCCAGCGCGGGGTCACTTTAGAAGGATTTAGCAAAATATACTTCAATAAAATTTAGTACACACACGCGCACGCACACGCCTACATACAACCAATCAAAACATTTCTATATTAGTATATATATATATATATATATGTATATATATATATATATATATGAATGTATATAATGATGCAGGGGAGCGAAAGCTCGGGCAATTCCGGCGGCGACAGGGAAGCGGTCCTAGGGTTCCATGGCTTCAGCGGTTCTTCTCGGCTTGCCCGGTGAGCTCTCTCCTCCTCTCCTTGTTTCTCTTAGCTTCACATCTACTATTTCGGAGGACCGTTGGCTTCGGATATTCGGTTTTTCTGCGATTTGGAGCTTTTGGTTTTGTTGGACTCGGGGCTCTTGGCTGGTGTTTTCGAGGGCCTTTGGGAGCTCTCATTTTGGTTTTTCTGGTGATTTGTTGGTTGTTTGGGTACTGCATTTGTGCTCTTTTTTTGTTGAGGGATGGCCCCATCGTATGTTGAGGCGGTGGCGGGAAATCCCATCTCTGGAGGGGGCAGCCACTCCTGTTACTTCCCACAATGATGCCTTGAGACGGGAGGAGGTGATTTTACCTTCATCAAAAAATTAGGAGAAAGAACGGCAAGCTCGCTCTATTTCTTACCGAGGATGAAACAAACATTCTTGCTTCAGCTTGCCGTTATCATCTGATTGGTAAATTTTCTTATGGGCATCCAAAACTTGAGTTGATTCGTAAACTTTTTGATGCATTTAAGTTTACCGGCAAATGGAAACCCCTCAACAAAAAAAGAGCACAAATGCAGTACCCAAACAACTCAAGTTTTGGATGCCCGCTCTATTTCTTACCGAGGATGAAACAAATATTCTTGCTTCAGCTTGCCGTTATCATCTAATTGGTAAATTTTCTTATGGGCATCCAAAACTTGAGTTGATTCGTAAACATTTCGATGCATTTAAGCTTACCGGCAAATGGAAGATCGGATTATTAAATGGAAGATACATCCTCATTCAGCTTTCAAACGATGCTGACTATACTAGAATTTTTGCACAAAAAATTCTAAAAATTGAAGGCCGTTTTATGAAGATACTAAGTGAACAGTCGACTTCGACCCGCAATCTGAGTCTCCAATCATGCCGGTTAGGGTTACTTTCCCTCGTCTCAAGAAGCATTTGTTTAATTATGAAACTCTGTATATGTTGGCTTTGGCATTTGGGAAACCACTAAAGGTGGATACACTTACACTTGAGGTCGATACACCTTTTGAAGCCTATATGCTTGTGGAACGAGATATCACCAAATCTTATCCGGATGCTATTTGGATTGGTCCTCCGCATCAAGGGTACTGGCAAAAATAGTAATGGGCTTGCACCCTCCCTATTATCCGCACTGTGGGACATTTGGTCACAGCAACTCTGTGTGCTACCGTCTGCACCCTCATTTAAGGCCACAAGCACACGCTGCTCCTGCTTTGGATGAGAACCACTGAAATACTGACATTGACCCTGCTTCTGTGTGCTACCCCCTGCCTCCTTTGGGGGATGTTGTTGCTAATGAATTGCCAATAGTGGAGAATGCTCATATTGGTGAAACTGTTTGTGATGCTTTCAACAAAGAGGTAGAGGCCGTTGAATGTTTCGGTCGTTCCCCCACCTCCTGTGATTCCAATCTTGCCTATAGCAGATAATGCACAAAATGGTGATGTTGGTTCTGATAGTATTAGGATTGACACTCAGTTTCCTCTAGCTACCGAGGCAGTTACTGTTGTGGATGTAGTGGATGATTCTCTAATTGTAGTAGATCTGTCTATTGAGAGAGAAGGGGTCCAAGGTGTTAATGCACAACAAGTCGTTGATACTGCTTCTCAGTCCTCGGAAACAGAAAAAGAAGAAGAAGAAGAGGGTGAAACCGAAGAAGAAGACGAAGAAGAAAAAGAAAAAGAATGGCCAGTTTACATCTCTCGGAGGAAGAAAAAGATTGGGGGTACCTTCCAGTTTGAAGGTTTAATCGATGATACTTTGACTCAACCTGGTATGGGCCGAGCCCTTAAACATATACTTTCTCGCATTTCTCCACGACCTAGCATAGGAAAGCTTCGACGTCCTTAGTTAGTTCCTATGGAAGAGGAAGGCTCCGGCGTCCTCTTTCACAATCACTACTTGTTTGCGTGATTTTTTTATGTTTTCATGTTGTATTTTGTTTTCCTTTGTTTTGTTTATTTTGTTGCTTTTGGGTAAAGCTCCAATTTAGAGGCCCTCTCATACTACTTGTTTTGTACCAAGTTTATATTGCAATGAAAAATCTACCGTTTAAAAAAATATATAATGTATAGGTATGAATGTATGTAGATATGTACGTCTTTATATATGTATCTATATATATGTATGTAGGTATACATATATATATCTATATGTAGATATATAGATATATACAAACTATGTTGATTCGCGCGCACGCACACATATGTATGTGTGTGCGTGTGTATTCTACATGAAATTATGCAAAAAAAAATTTACTCTAACATTACATTAAATCGGGTGTTAACCTCATTTTTTGTGAGGTCTTTGTTTCCTCTTAGTGCTTAGGATCTAATCATAGGACATTCCGTTTCACTATCCTAGAAGATTAGAGATGGAACCCACCTACATAGAAATTCAAACCACCTTCTGGCTCTCTTCTATATGGATGGTCATAAACCTCCAATGCTTGGAATGTTAAAACTAAGTTGTGAGGACTGATGATGAGTTTCCTTAGGGTCTGCAAACCCTAGGACAACCCTAGTTGGTCTAGTTCATTCATACACTCACGAACACCGCAACTTGCACAACTTATATAAACACTAAAATTTACATTACCCACACCTTTATTTGATTCATAATTAATCAAAATTAAAATTAATTTTCAAAAAAATCGATCACGAACCAAAACTTCGAGGAAAAGTAAATTTAACGCATTTTTGATCTGATCATCAGAAAGTCATCTGAACTACCCCGAATAGTGAAACCGACCACGCGAGTGCGTCCAGGACGTCAATGTTACCTAAGAAAGGTGTTCATGTCGTTATTGCTTGGCGTAGACTAAAAATGTGTAAATTATCATTTTTGGCTCGATCATCAGAAAGTGATCCGAACGACTCCGGATAACGAAACGGATTATGCAAGCGTGTCCGGAACGTCGATCTTACTTAGGAAGGACGACCATTTCGCTGTGGCTTCGCATGCATGCTAAAAATGCGCGAATTATCTTTTTGAGTCTGATTGTTGAAAAGATGGTCTGAACGATCCTGGATGAAGAAACAAACTGCACGAGTGTGTCCAGAATATCGATTTTATTTAAAGGAGACGTTCATTTCACCCTGGAAGACGTTTAATTGAATTATTATTATTTAATATTGATATTATTATTATTTAATATTATTATTATTATTGTTTTTACGTTATAGAAAACATCTCTCCCCTATCCTATCCTACCTCACGGGTGACCCTTTTTCTCTCCCATTACTCATCTCACGCATGGGAGATAACTTTTTTTTTATCATACATGCTCCCTCTCTCCTCGAGCCGCGCACTTCTCTCCCATTTTTACTTGCCCTCGCGAAGCCAACTCGATCTCCCTCGCTTGCTCTCGCGAAGCTCCGCCCGAGCCTTCTCCTTGCGTCTGGCGCCGGTGTTCCTCTTCATCGGCGAAGTCCAACACCGCTGGCTCCCTTCCAGCAACCGGAACTCCTCCAGCTGTCGGCCGAATCCTTCTCCTCTTTCTTCTTTTGGCCGACCACCCTCACCAGACTCTTCCTCCCTGCCGGCGATGCTCCTCCGAACTCCTCCAATACCTGCGCCGAACCCCCGCCATCCTCAGCTCTTCCCCGTGTCGAGGCCGTCCACCGCCAAGCTCCCTTACATGAAGATCGACCGCCACTTTCTCTTCTTTTTTTGGCCGACCCCCCTCACCGGACCTTTTCCTCCTCGCCAGCGTCGTATTTACATCGGAGTAAATCAGCGAGAAGGTTGGATTTTGGGCTCTCCTCCGCGTTTCATTTGCTCCCAGTGTGCACCACCGGCGAGCTAGCCTCTATGCGTCGTCGTTGAGCATTTCACTTTGGTTCGACCAGTCGCACCGGCCTGATTAACTGTGCACCCTGGTTCGACCGGCCGCCATGGCTCGGTCTACCGATCACTTGCATGGTGCTTGTTTCACACGTGCATGTTTGTGTTTTCCAGCTTGCATGTTACACCATATGGGTTTGCATTTGCATTTGCGCTAGTATGATGCTCCCCAGTAAGGATCACCACTACCTCCAAGGCACATCAATTTATCGGGCCGCTGCCGCCACGGCACGCCGATCCCATTTGGTCATTGCCTCCACGGCACACCTATTTATCGGGCCACTGCCGCCGCGACACGCCCATCCCTTTCGTTCACTGTCGCTACGGCACGCCCATCCCTTTTGGTCACTGTCGCCTCGATACAGTTTTGGGCCGCTGTCGCCACAGCACGGCCATCCCTTTTGGTCATTGCCGCCTCGGCACACCATCTTCGGGCATCTGCTGTCACGGCATGCCCATCCCTTTTGGTCACTGCCACCTCTGTACACCTCTTCGGGCCGCTGCCGCCACAACACGCCCATCCCTTTTGGTCACTGCCGCCTTGGCACACTTTTCTCGAGCTGCTGACTCCACAGCACGCCCATCTCCGGGTCACTACCACTACGACACACCCATTTACTCGGGCGTTGCCTCCACGACATGCCTATCTCAAAGTAACTGCCGCTACGACACACTCATTCGTTCGGGCCGCTACTTCCACGATATGCCCATCTTTTCCCGAGTCACTACCCCACAGTACACTAATCACTTCTGTCACATGACTGCACTTGTATTTGCATGTTTGCATGGGTAGCGAGCTAGGCTCGTTAGGAGAGTCACCTGCGTTGGTCGCGAAGTCTTAACGAGCATTGCTTGCTGATTCGATCCTGGTGAGCAATGCAAGTTAAGTCATCGGAATTGGCATGAGTATAACTGTGTTAAGGATCCAATAGATCTAACTTATGCCACCCCTCTTCGTGATGCCCTTTAGATCCTTCGGATCTTTAGGACGGGGCCAGCATGGTGACCTCTTTTAATACATTTCTTTGCTTGTTACATTGGCAATTTTTGAAGGGGGATCACCCGTCAAGGTGTTGGGTTTCTAGCCCTGTGAGAGTAGTTATATGCTTTCACAGGCTTATTAGAGTATTTTCTCAAAAAAATTTTGAAGGCTTGATTCACTTGCGGTTTTACCCATTTGCTTTACATCCTTCTCCGTTTATTTATTTTTTTCTTTCTCTTTGTAAACGATTAAGTTAAATAGAGAATTTATGATTTAATTATTTCCAGAAATGATTCAAACTTAGAAAATATATGTATAATCTCTTCTCTGTCGACTAAGTTATTGTGTGAATAATGAGGTCAATGAGGTTTCATGCTTATTTGACTTGAGAATTGAATACTATGAGGTGCGAACCCCTAGAAAATATTTGTAATTTTTAAGATCTTGCGCTTTAACCTTAAATTCTTTTAGGATTAATCAGAGGGGAGGGAACTAAAAAACAATGATAATTAGTCAGCTGAAACGATTGAAACCCAAAGAGAAATAAGGTAGCAAAATCATTCACCATTTTACATACGAAAGATGAAATTGTAATTGTGAGAATTGTTGAGAATTGAAAGAAAATAAGGGCTTAGATGATTCAAGAGTTAGGGGAATGAATTGGAAGATCAGTAAGCTATCAATTAAGACCTCTAATCATTGTTTAGACTTAAACACAATTATTTTAATTAGAATTAAAGCATATTTCATGAACTTTTGACAAAATTATAATATAACCTCTAGGTCTTGGGAGCTTGATAGTGAGCTAAGTTTAATCTAAAAATGTTTGAAGATTAGTTGAAAACACTTAATTGAAGATAAAACATCTTAAAACAGTTTAAGCTCAAGTTTAAAGTATAGGCTTCCTAGATTTTATAAGCATATCCTAAGTAAGAGTTCATCCACCTAATTTTCAAATGAATGATGAAACTAAGCATTTAACATTAATTCATAAATTAATTAAAACACTAAACATGTGAACACACCAGGATGTGATTCATGACTAACTTTATTAAATCAAATAATGAAATTTCTGTCATAACTTGACTTAAAATAAAACATAATGCTCCTGGATTTGAGGTTGAGCCTTACACTCAAATCCTCCTAGCAATTGGGGACATTCCTAATATCACATAAATCATCCACCCCTAGTTCTTTATACGTGACATTTTGTTTTGTTTTACTCATTCGCGGTTTTCCTACAATTTGCTTAAATCTCCTCGAACCGGATTTTCTAGCAATTTACTTAAACTTTTCTCGCATTATCATATTGTGTTTATTGCACTAACATTCTTGCAGCACAAACATTCCTGCAGTAATAACAGGAAGCCCAGGTACACAAAGTTTACAGTATCTATTTTAATACAATTGCTAAACCTGTAGGGTAGAGAACAGTAGGACACGTGTTAAGAGGTACACCAAGACAAACAACTTACCTAACAACTGCAAGTACCACTTAAAACTAACCCTAAACCTGCAATCATTACAACGAGAAATTTGGAACTTGGAACAAGTCTTCGTGGGCACAATGAAGAATCAACAGACGGAGGATAACGATCTACACCAACTAAACCTTTCTTTAATTTAAATAATAAGTCATATGATTTCGAGGTAGTTCGCCTAGCATGAAGTAAATCCTCACTTTATCTCTAGGCTTGTGTACAACTCTGTTTTGCAATATAAGTCCTAACACTTTAAGGATTATGAGGTTGTCGTGCGATACGGCGTAAATCCTCATATCTTCTTAGACTATTGGCATGATCAGGTATCGTGTGAGTGTAAACCCTAAATAATAAAACTGACAGAAAAAAATATCACAAAACATCTTCTCAAAATTAAAACCAAACAAATAGAATGGTTGTGAAGTCATTTGAGGTTCTTCTCAAAATTTGTGACATCCCCTACTTCATTTATCTGGACCCAAAATAAACAATTTCTATTTTGAGTCGTTCTTTTTTTACTTTCTTGTGTCCATCCTTGAAAACTTAAAATTTGAAATTCTTGAAAACAGAACCACTGATCTTAATCGAGAGTATTTATAGATGACTTCGGTCATTTAAGATGCAATTAACTATAGGGGCTTGCCTCTATAGGGAACTTTGGAACTCAGCTTAATATAATTTTTATTTAATCTTTATATTAAATAAGGGAACTTGTCGGCTTATTAAAAATGATTTCGCAGACCAAACGGATGTCATAAATTCCTTAGTTTAATTAATAGAGTCTCAGTATCCAAATGATGTGTCTACCCTTCAGGATAGATGCATTGTTTGGTAGTGTTGTGCCCGTTTAATTCAAACTGTCAAATATATGGGACCTTGCTTGTCCTACCTTTCTAAAGTTAAAATCTTATTTTCAAAACTACATATATACATATATCATATTATAACCTATTAAATTTATTAACGGCCCACGACGGGCATATATATATACATAAACACACACATATGCATATACATATACATATACAAATATACATACATACTGCTCGTTCTCAAACAGTTCGTGTTCCCAAACTGTCATAATTAGTTCTTAACGAGCTGAACACGAGCTGTCATAATTGCTCGTTGTTCTCAAACTATTCGTGTTTAGCTTGTTAAAAAGCTTGTGTTCAGTTTGTTCGCTAAGTTACCAAGCCAAACACGTACAATTTTTTGTTTCGATAAACGAACGAACCGAAAACGAACAAATATTTGTGGCACAGGACCTGTTGGATGACTTTTTTTGTGATATGCACATGTGACACAGGAGTCCTGTAACAGGACATTAGTTTTACGTGGGTTAAAGACAATCAAGTACTCTTTTTTTTACAATGTCTTATGTCATCTTGCAGTGACAGACCCATTGGTTGGTGTAGCTAGTTCTCTGAGACTCACATCTGCATTTATTTTTTTTATATCAATCCATGCTTCTTATTCAATAAAGTTTTCGTTTATTTCCATTTTCATGTACATTTTTTCATTTAATTTTCTAACAAGACTAATGGGTTTTTCCATGTATCTTTCAAAGAAGATGAGCTCCCTGATTTCAAGAACCTCCCGACGTGTGCTCCGCCACTGTGAACTACAACTTTCCTTATTGACGTCATGTCGGGAACACAGCAACGGGAAACAGTTCTACAGTTGCCCGCAGAACGTTATAGAGAGATCTGCCTTCTTTCGATGGACGAACAATCTGACAGGTTCCACTGTCAATAGTGATTGGGGTTGGATGGTATCCCTGGAGGATAGTGTAGCTCGTGACATACAGTGTCTCGATTTTAAAAGTAATATTATCATAATTTTAATTGTTATTTTAATTATTTTTTTTATCAAACTTAATGCTCACTATTAAATGAGCATTGTTTCTATTTTTTTACTGTTTTGTACGAGTTTTTTACTTTTCTGGTATCAAATATATTGTCAATACGGTTATATTGCAAGCAACATTAGTTAACATAGGCAGAATGGTCATTTATCCACAAACAACTATAAATCAGTTGTTTTCAAACAGTTGCCCAAAACAGTATGTCAGCTTATCCGAATAAGTTGTTGATCAGCAGCTTATCAAAATAAGTTGCTTATCAGCTGATTATTCAATAACCTGCACCTGCCCCAAACAGACCCTTAGGCTAGCTTTGATACCAAATGATACCGAGATTTGGTAAAAAACTGAAGGAAAATCAGAATTTTAATATTCAAAATAAGAGGTCACAATCAAGTCTCGGAACAAAACAAGAAAAACATGACAAACACTAATACCCTACTAGGGTTGGGTAGAGGTAAACGTAGAGCGTGGGTAGAAGAAGTGAGGTGCGGTCGGATGGCTCGAGAAAGTGTGTTTCAAAGTGTTTTGCAGGGAGGGGGGAAAAGAACAAATGGCTCAAAATAGAGAAAAGGGCGTGTGTGGCTGACGGGTGGAAGTAGAGGGTAGGATCAGCAATAGGCTGGAGGCTAGAAGGCAGAGTTGGTAGTTAGTGGGGTTGGCGATGGGTGGAAGCAAGGAAGGGGAAGGTGGGATGGTTGGCGACAAGAAAATAGGAGGAGATGGAGTTGGCGGCAGCTGAAACCAGGAAAGGGGAAGGTGGGATGGCGGTGGCTGGAAAATAAGGAGAGCAGGATAGATTCGGAGCAGCACCGGTCCTCGGACACAGCCCTGACATGAGAGAACGCTTGGTGGTAGAAATCTGGAATTAACAAAAAACTAAAACCCTAGAAATAAGCAACATAAATTTATAATAAGGGACAAAGGAGGAGGGAGGAAGAGGAGCAGTTCCCGCCCATTAGAGAGGGTAGGCTGGACAGACACAAATATGTTGGACTAGTCGGTCCAACCCTAGCTTTGTGTCACTCCACTAATGTTGCGAATTTACATAAAAAACTTAACATTTTTCTCTTTTAAAAGGAAAAAAATACAATCATCGAAGAAATAATTTCTATTTTTCAGCCTATTCTATGTCAGCATTCTGGCATTAACTAACTACTTCCCTAGATCAAATCAATCAAATCTCAAATGTACAATGAAACTTTGACTCAATTTTCTATTGTTTTAAAACAATTCACTGAAAATGTATTTCATTTTATCATGCAAACCTTCTGGTTTTTAATCTTAAGAAAAAAGGAAAAAATATATAAAAGCCACTTGTTTTCTCTTAATTTATAACAGATAAGCATATTGTTTGAATTTATTTACTTCAGATTAGTGCATATGCTTTATAAAGTTATTGCAAACAAGGGCCTCTTAATAAGAAGATAAGAAAACATGGAAAAAATGAGAAGCAAAAACAGATTTAAAAGGAGTATGTTAAGCAATAGACCAGAATTCTTGCAACAGACTAGTAGCTTCACAAGAGTTTACAGGTAATTCATTTTAAAAATACCTTGTAGAAAATGAAATCACCTCTTCTCTTAAACAAATATCTTCTTGTGGAACAGGGCCATGTACGTATAAACAATCTGGACTCTTACAAGGCTGAAAAAGAAAACATTTTTAGTTACAGAACTGACCCAGAATTGATACTCGTGCATATAGGTGAATAGCACTCACTTGTTTATTCAACCATGAATAGCAATACCTTGTGGTGCCAAAGCTCGCCCTGCACCGAAAGAAGATGGGACTATTACATGCATACCACTTAATTCTTACGCATTTAGATGTCTAATACCTAAACTTCAATTTTTTACCTATACATAAATGGTGTATTTCACTTGTTAAAAGTTAAAAGTAAACTTTAAGTATTGTAAATACATAAGAATTGGCTGGTGTGTATGCAAATGCCCTAAGAAGATAATGAAATGCCACCATCAACCAAAATATGATCAAGAATAGAATGGGAACTTACTTCAAAGGCCAACCATCTAAAGTGTAGCCGTTAACAGCTTGAATACAGCGAAGAGCTTCCTCCTCCGTTGAAAAAGTAACATATCTGATTGGATGGAAATAATTATAAAAAGAGCATAAACAGGGAAAGTATGCTTTAAAGCATATCACCCAAAAGCCACTAATTAGCAAATTGTGATTCTTGCAAATGATTCTCCCATGTTAAAAAAGATTATTGAAGTATTAAGAAAATGATTTCTGGATGGGAAACATTGAAACAGTAAGAATAACGTGATTAAAATCAACAAAAATGCAAATGTATAAAAGAATTTCAGGGACTATAAATGAAAAAGGATTGCATTAAAGAAAGAGCATCAAGAAAGCACAAATCCTACATGGCAGATCTTTACTTAAAAGTAAGCATAAAATGTCTGAAAGATTGGAGTAACTATACATAAAGCCATGGAATTGGATTAATTTCAATCCAGGCAGTCAAAACTAACAAATCTTCAACATAAGAAAGAATATTAAAGATTTGATCTACCAAAATGAAAAAAAACTTCCCAGACATGGAAATAAAGAATTGAATAAGCAAGCTAAAACAAAAAAGGAGACTACTCTCAACAGATACTATTCCAGGAAGCTCAGACAATAGAAAATTAAATTAAAAAAATTTTGTGTGCAAACTTTCATATTTACACACTTGGTTCTCAAATCTTTATAGCACATCAAAAATAGCACTATCATCATTTTTAAAAAGTAAATACACCTTTCATGCACAGGTTTAAAGCGCCAAATTGCTATGTACGTAAATAGGAAAGTCAGGTGTAAGACATGTAAAAACATAAGAATTGCATGCTTCGTATGTATATTTCCCAAAAAATAAATGCCAGCTATATGTGGGTATCAAGAATCTATGGTGTTAAGTTGAACTTTCAATGATAGAAATTGCAGATGACAAACATCACACATTTCAGGTAAGCAATGCTTATTTTACATTTAACTAGACAAAAGAACTCTCCTCTATACCCAGTTGCTCCAAATTGAGAAATCTGCAAATCAGCATGCCTGAGTTTGCTAACCATGACTATTTGCAAATCAGCATGCCTGAGGTTTGTGCCAAAATGTCTTGATACCGCTCAGGATGAGCCAAAAGAAAAGTTGAGGACTTCCACGGGGATTCTCCACTTGCAGCTAGTGAGGAAGAGACACCACCCGTGGACCCAAGAGAGAGAATTCAGTTGAGGTAACAGTAGCCGTTCGAGAAAGTATTGGTGGTACCCCGAGCTAATGTTTCACGAGCGATAAAAGGAACACCAGCAGGGCATGAGTTTGAATAACCGACCACAAATACAGGGCCATCACAAATCAGAGCATTGCATATATTTCAGATTTATAGCCCTCCTACTAAGTCACCCATAAAAAGGGAGGTCCTGCATATCAGAAGTGAGGCCATTAGGTGTCATGTTGAGAACATCATATGGAGTTATTCAGAGGTTGCTTTTAGGTCAGCATGGGACACCTCGGTAGATGCTGAGACGAGAAATGAAACCCCCTCTTTGTAGTAGGCCTAAAGAGGACGAAAATTCTTCAATGGGATCCAGGTCCTGTCACTGAAGATGTCTCTCCTGAGAGGCTGATAGTGAGAGTGGCATAGTCTTCCACAGATATCATCCCCAAATTGAGTTCTCCTCACAATCTTGTTACTCAACCACTGCACGCTAGGCACGATAAGTGCAAAAAGAAGATTACAAATGTAACGGCAAGAGAGTTGCATTGTGAGAACCCTCCTCTGTATACAACTCCCACTCAGGATGTGCCAAAAGATGATGGATACCTATTTTTTCTTTTGAGTCATCAATTGAGAAATTTTGGTTATGTTTTGACCCAACCATAGCAAAAAACTTTGACATAACCCTCAGTTCCTCTTGTTGATTTTCAAAATAAGCAACCAAAAGTTAAATTTTTAAACTCTCACCTTCCAACAATAAATCTTAGTCATGACACTGTCATGACACTAATGAGATGCACGCCTAAGCCTTCCCAAGAGAAGATACGGCGAGAAATCCGCTGACTTTAACAGTAGATTGCGGACATTAAAGATGAAATTAACTGGAAAGTTACCCTCGACCATGATCGGGAGCGTCGAAGGGCAGAATGAGAGAATCTGAGGATGAAATGGGAGACACGGTATCAGTTCCTACCAGCTTACAGGCAGGGGTTAACCTCAGGATCTTATAGTCAGAGTGCACTCAGAGGAGCATTCAAGATGATCCGGTCGGAGGACAAACGGATTCAGACCAAGCCGATCCCTAAATATGTCACAGGCAGAAAGTGTTGTAAGTGCCACAGATTTGGGCATGTAGAATCAGAATGCACCACCAAGGGAGAAATCTGTTTCACTAAGCAGAGTGTTGTTGAAAGATTAGGCAATGACACCATTGATACAGGAGAAGTTAAAGACTTCCGGAGGATTCTCCACTTACAGATAGCAAGGAAAAGACGCCACTCATGGACCCCGAGCAAGAAATTTCAGCTTGAGGTAATAGTAGTCGTTTGAGAAAATAGTGACCTTAATGTAATGGGTATTCAGGCAGAATATGAAGTGGTGGTATCCCGAGCTACTTTTTCACAAGCAGTAAAAGGAATACCAGCAGGGCTGACTTGGGATGTCCAAAAAAGGGATGAGTTTGACAAGCCGACCACAGATACAGGGCCATCACAAATCAAAGCATTGCAAATATTTCAAACGTATAGCCCGGCTCCTGAGTTGCGCAAACAGAGGGAGGCCCCACATGTCAAAAATAAGTTCATTAGGTGTCATATCGAAGACATCACATGGAGTAATTCACATGTCCAAACGAAAGAAATGAATCCCCCCCTTGGTAGCGGGCCCAAGGAATTTGATGGGGGCGAAAATTGTTTAATGTATCCAGGTTCTATCACTGAAAAAGATGTCTCTCCTGAGTGGCTGATAGTGAGAGTGACACAGTCTTCCACAGATTTCATCCTCGAATTGAGTTCTCCTCACAATCTTGTTGCTCGACCACCACACTCTAGGCGTGAGAAGTGCAAAGAGAAGATTTCAAATGTAAGGGCACGATTATTGCATTGTCATAACCCTCCTTTATATACAGCTCCCGCTCAGGATGTGCCAAAAGATAATGGATACCTATTATACTAGAACTTGCTTTGGAATAACAAAGCTTATGGGATCGACCTACTAGAACTACAATCAACGATCTATCCGTCCCGAAAGATTATAGCATCTCCATCATCGTCCATGTGCTGACCGAAGCTTCAACGAATGAGGTCGATGCTCCACCAACATCAAAAGACTGACGCAGGTGTGGAACAATCCCGCACGGGCGGGAAGCGGGAGAGGGAGCGGGAGCGGGAGGGTTCTCGGGCTAGCGGGAGCAGTGGACTGGTCCGACAAGTCCAATTGGGGGCCGGTCCATGGAGATATCGGGGTCGAGCGGCCCGAACGATGCTTCTGACAAGGCGAGTGGTCTCTCGCGCTTCTCTTTCGCTTCTTTTTCTAATTCTTCTTCATATTGAAATATTTCAATGGCTATTCTAAGTATTCCTAACCCTTCCTTTTGTAGGTGTTTCCTTTTCTTCCTCTTTCATTTCTCTTCTTTCCTTTCTTGTTTGCCGCCTAGCTAGGGCAATATGTATGCTAGTTTGCTAAGAGTCTAGGGAGTTTTGTTGTGAGTTGACTTCAAATTTCATGTGTGGAATCTTTTTCCCCGTTCTAGGGTTGTATCTGAGGAGGTGGTGATTGTATCTCCCCTTTTACCTTCTCTACTTCGTCTTCTCCACTTCTCTTAGCCGTTGGCCATCACTAATCGCTTCCCCCGACGCTGCCCAGCTCATTTCTGCTACAGCAACTTGTTGTCCAACTCTTTCCCCTCCATACTCCCTAGCCGCCAGCCTCCCTGCCACATCCAAACACCCTGCGGCACCTTCCCAGCCCTATTACCTCACTGTCCCGCACTTTTACCTCCACTTTTCCTAGCAGCCAGTTGTCCCAACTGTTGTCTGCTCCCATCTACTGTCCCACCATCCCGGCGTGCTACCCCACTTTCCAACCAACCTCCACTGCCCTTGAGATAAATTTTGGAGGTGTTCGTTTGTGTCGTTTGTATTTTGGTGATGTTATTTCCAGCTTGTGTGTGTTGTAACCCTCTTTTCCTATTAGTAAAAATTGAATTTTGTGGTTTGGGCATTTCTCCTTCGGTATCAATAAAGTTGTTTTAAGTGAGTGTTTGGTAGCACCCTATTAACAGGATTTGCTAGTCGGATTTACTAAATCCATAAGAAAATGCAAGTTCCATGGATTTATGAAATTTTGGATGTAAGGTTAGAATTTGTTCTTCGATTCATGTTAAGTCCGGGTTTAGTAATCCAACAAGGAGGTGGATTTAACAAATCCGGATTTACTCAATCTTATTAACATTAAATATTAATTGCAGCCAAACACCCCCTAAAGTTAGCAAAAAAGAAGAACAATTTTCACCAATAAAGTTAAGAAAATACTAATTAGAAAATCTTTACACATCAATCAGCCAAAATCATATATATTGATCAACAGTGGAAGAAATATGAACTAAAAAGGGGTGCAGGTCAAGGTCAACAATCATTGAAAGCGAAGCCTGACAAGAACAAGTAACTAAAGTTCACATTTTTATCGATAGAACTCAGTCAACAAATGCATTAAAAAATAGAAAAAGACTAGCCAAGCCAACTAAACTCAGGTCTCATGGCATATACTTCGAAAAAATGAGGCATTAGCCTAAAGGGGATGTTTGATTCACTAATAATGCTTTGTTTCGTCAATTGTTTAGTTACTTAGATAACAAATCCGTAAATTACATTTGTATCCTTATGCAACTAAATCTAAATCTTTTATTAGTTTGACAACATCAGTTGTTCTGACATCAGATCTGCTCCCTCTCTCTTCTCTAATGTGTGACGCATCGCCCACACACAGATCTGCTCATCGCGGTCATCTCCATCAAAATTCACAGATGCAAAAAAATCAGATCAGTGGCCTAAAAAACAACAAAAAATAACTAGAAACCAATAGCAGGCAAACAAGCCCTTGTTTCTGCCGGTAAAGTTACTTGTTTTCTTCAAAATAATTGTAATTATTTTTTATGATGATTTACATACATACCATTCAATAGTTATGTATTTACATATCTAACACCTGAACTTCAATTTTTACATATATACCACCTTTCCCGTGAAAAGATGTATTCACCTTTAAAAAGTTAAAAAAAGTTATAATTTATGTGATATTGAAGATTGGGTGGTATAAAGGTAAATAATAAAGTTTAGGTGTTAGATATGTAAATTCATAGGAATTGTATGGAATGTATGTAAATGCCCCTTTATTAAAATATAGGACGATAATTCGTATTACTGCAGCCTTTCTAGACTTCGGATCTACAAAGAAAACAAGAGGTAACTTTGTCACAGGTGTAAAAAATTTAAACATGATATCAAAAACGAATAGTAGTAATCTGGAAAAGAATAACCACAGCAAACACAACAGCATATTTATTGTCTGAATAAAAAAATTATAAGAAAGCATAAATAGAAGATGCACTAAGTTGCAGGTCAGTATATTTATTTTCTGCATTGTTAATGAATATGCAGGCATCTTATTGAGCTGTATAAACTTTGGAACAGAAGAAAATAATTATTATTTCATATTAAACAAAATACCAAGCATAAGAAAAGCAAAATATAATTACAGAGCTCCAAGATAAATAGTATATTGCTTTTTTAGCCTCAAGAAAAGCATTCTGATGTCCCTAACAAATTAACTCTTTTCTCCTTTAAAGAATATGCTTACACTATGCAAGAGCCCGATGAATAATTCTGACGGGATATGTCCGTTTGCGTGATAAAAATCTTAACAATTTTTCCATATTGTCCCAGATATTCCTTCTTCCTAAGAGTCTGCAAAGAACAATCATGATTCCAGAAGGATATTCAAATATGTTTTATCCAAACAAATTACTTCTAAAGATCTTTAATAGCAAACTTCAAATGCCCGGCATCTGAACATATAAACACAAGATGAGCAATAAGCTCAAAATCAAATTAAAAAAATAATAATAATAACATAAGAAATGCAAGATAAGGCATGCAAACCTTCTCATTAGATATATTTTTAGAAAACCCAGCAATATAAACAATGTTTCTCCTTATCACACGAATGCTATTGAGATCACTCCCTATATCTGTCAGTCTCTGCTTAGTCTTTCGCAGCTTATGCTTCTTGTTAGCATTTAAGATCTCAAGTCTGATTGCCAATAAGACATTAAAAAAATAGATGAAAAATAAAACATTTAATTGGAAAATATTTCAATGGAATTTTATTTAAAGTAAAAGAAATTTTCAAAATGCCATATTTTTTTGTGGTTTGGTTAACTAAAAAGATAGTCTGGAAACATTCTGTATTGAACACATGCTTTTCTTTGTTGATTGTCCTCTTCAAAATCTTCTCTTTATCATAGGGTTTGTAGCATGCAGGGCACCGTGCATCAATACCATCCTTCGCAGCTGTTTGAATTATGAAATGCCAACACCACAAGCATATCTGTTAAATATATAAAATTACAAAAGCAGTATGAGTACAAAAGGAACTAGCAGCTGTTTGAATTATGAAATGCCAACACCACAAGCATATCTGTTAAATATATAAAATTACAAAAGCAGTATGAGTACAAAAGGAACTAAATAGAACATAAAGAAAGTTAGCATATCTAAAAATACATAAACTCAATAAATATTACAATGAATTCATAAATAAAGCAAATTAAAAAATATGTATACTGAAGGCTTGTTTGGGATCATTTTTTTCCTTTAGTGGAATTACGCTCATAATTACACCTTAATACTTGCTATATTTAGTCATTATTTTAATTCCTTAATTTTAGTTATTTATGTTATTTCATAATTATATGAAGGACTTAATTTCTTTCCTTATTCTTGTACTTGTAATCATCTATTTATAGGTGAATTCTCTATGGAATCAATGAGAGCAAATTTCAAAATTTCACATGGTATCAGAGCCATAGCTCTCCCGCTCGGACGTCTCCCCCGCTCGATCGAAGCTTCGTCCCGCTCGATTGAAGCCTCGTCCCGCTCGATCGTCTGCGTCTCGCTCGACGTCGGCGTCCCGCTCCGTCGTCCGCTCGATCCGATCCCGATCGTCCGCTCGATCCCGCTCGTCTGCGCCCCGATCGTCCCGATCGTCCGCTCGTCTGCGTCCCGATCGTCCGCTCTATCCCGCTCGTCCCACTCGTCTGTGTCCCGATCGTCCCGCTCGTCCGCTCAATCCACTCCTGCGATCATTCGTCCGAGCGTAGCAACTGGGTCTAACCGCCTATCCCGCATATCCCGTGATCGTCGACGCTTCTTCCGCGACCAACCGCAAGCACGGCCCGTTCCAGCCGTGCTCCTCGTCGACGCAGCCTCTTCTCTGGTCAGTCCGCTGGACTACTCTCCTCTTCAATGACTAAGTACGGCCATGCCTGCACCTCGTCCTCCACTAGTGATGTCACTTCTAACCACCCCTCCACAACTGAGTCTCCGCTGCCCAGCAATTCAGACAATAACTATGTCCTCATCACCAGCCACAAACTCACCGGTCATAATTATCTCCAACGGTCGCAATCAGTCATGATGTTCGTATGCGGCAAAGGCAAAGATGACTACCTCATTGGTGATGCTCCAGCTCCGGGGATGACAGACCCGTTATACAAAATTTGGAAATCCGAGAATAATATGGTTATGGCCTGGCTTGTTAACTCGATGGCCCTTGATATTGGCGAGAATTTTCTTCTCTATAGCACGGCTAAGGATATCTGAGATGCTGCCCGTGAGACATATTCTAGTTCGGATAATACAGCCGAACTCTTTACAGTTGAGACCCTTCTTCATCACTTTCGTCAAGGTGATCTCTCTGTCACTCAATACTTCAATACTCTTACTCGGTATTGGCAGCAACTAGATCTATTCGAGGTGTACACTTAGAAGTGTCCCGAAGACACTATCATATTTCGCCAAATAGTGGAACAGAAGCGCACCTTCAAATTTCTCCTTGGCCTCAAATCTGAGTTTGACCAGACTCGCTCGCGGATTATGAGTTCGAAACATCTCCCAACAATTCGTGAAGTTTTTTCCGATGTGCGCCGTGAAGAGAGTCGCCAAAAGGTCATGTTAGAGGCTTTCTCTTCCACTTCAGTCCTTGACGGATCCGCCCTTGCTGCTCACATCCCACCCACAGACAAACACCAGGGCCTCCCTTGGTGTGATCACTGCCGCCGTCCTGGTTATACTCGGGATACTTGTTGGCGGATTCATGGAAAACTCGTAAATGGAAAGACCAAACGTGATTCTCGGGCAGCTACCACCATCACCACCGAAGCCTCTCCAGGAACGAGCCCGTTCAGCGAAGAACAGATCCATGCTCTCCAGAAGATGCTCGAACAGATTCAGCCCATTCAGCGAAGACCAAACTCAGCTGTCTCCAGTCCATCCTCCTAGTGTAACATCTGGTGCCATCGGCCTTGTTGCCCAACAAAGTATTTCTTCATCTGCTTTTGTCTTGAATTCAACCTCTTCTCGCCCATGGATTGTTGACTCAGGTGCCTCCGATCATATGATCGGGGATATGTCCTTATTAGTGGATTACCGACCGTGTAATCCGACCCTCACTGTTCGGATTGCTAATGGATCGGCCTCCAAAGTTGCTGGTCTTGGTTCTATCTGCATCTCTCCAGATCTATTCCTCACTTCTATGCTTCATGTTCCTACTTTGGATTGTAAACTGGTCTATATTAGTAAACTCACTCATGATTGTCATTGTGTTGCTAAATTTTTTCCATATGCTTGTGAATTTCAGGATTTGAAGTCGGGGAGGATGATTGGCAGTGTTGAGTTGCGCAGTGGTCTCTACCTTCTCAACAAACTCTCTGTTGGTCTTGTTTCACCCACTGGTTGTGCTCCAGTATCGAGTTTGTCTTACTTAAATCCTCTTAGTACATCTGTCTTTCATTCCAGTGTTAATAATAATAGTGAAATCATGTTACTTCATTATCATTTAGGTCATCCCAATTTTATGTACCTTGGGAAACTGTTTCCTCATTTATTTATTAATAAAAATCCTACTACCTTTGATTGCGAATTTTGTCAACTTGACAAACACACTCGTACTTCATTTCCTCGTTTATCATACAGACCCACTCGTTCGTTTTCTCTAATCCATAGTGGTGTCTGGGGTCCCTCTCGTGAAAAAAATATTTCTGGGGCCCAATGGTTCGTGTCCTTTATTGATGATCACACACGCGTGACCTGGATCTATCTAATGTGTGATAAATCTGAGGTAGGACAAATATTTCGTGTCTTCTATCAAATGATACTCAATTTGACACAAAAATTCAGACTCTTAAAACAGATAATGCACGAGATTTTTTCAACACCTCCCTAGGAACTTTTCTTACTCACAATGATATCCTTCACCTTGGCACGTGTGTTGATACTCTCCAACAAAATGGGGTTGCCGAGCGGAAAAATCGTCACTGTTGGAGGTAGCCCGCAGTCTCATGTTCACCACATCGCTCACTAAATTTTATTGGGGCGAGGCAACATTAACTGCTACATATCTCATAAACCGGATGCCCTCTGGTATTCTGGGTTTTCTTAGTCCAATTGATATCCTTCTTCGCTCCTTTCTAACTACCCGTGTCCTCCCATCAGTTATCCCTACCAAATTATTTGGTTGCTCCGTCTTTGTTCATATTCACAAACAACACCGCAGTAAATTAGATCTCAGATCAGTCAAATGCATCTTCATAGGATATTCAGCCAATAAGAAAGGCTACAAGTGTTATTGGCCTTCAACTAAAAAGATCTATAATTTTATGGATGTCACCTTTTTTTAGCATCAGCCAAACTACCCAGAGTGTCATTCAGGAGGAGAGTCGTAGTGAACAACAGCCATGTGTTCTTTTAACAACTGACGCGGGTCTTTCACCGGTACGTCAAACCTCCTCCATCTCCTATTCAACCTCCTTCATCTCCTATGCCAAACCTACCTACACATCCCGCACCCCAGGAACTTCGGGTCTATACAAGACGAAACAGAACTACTGAAAAAATAGAGAACCAAAAACACCACTTCCAGCTGCTGTCCAAGAATTTAATCCGGCTCCAAACCTCTCTGAAACTCACTCAGGTACGGAATCTATAGACACTAGTAATTATGAGCTTACCCCGCCTGTGAGAGATGATTTTGATGTTCCTTGCACTCAACATCTTATCTCTCGATTTGTTTCATATGAGAAGTTATCTCTTCCCTATCATGCATTTGTCACTGCTCTTAACACCATAAAGATCCCAAATTCTATTCAGGAAGCACTCTCACACCCAGGATGGAGAAAAGCTGTGAATGAAGAAGTTGCTGCACTAGAAAAGAATGGAACATGGATTGTGTCTGATTTGCCCAAGAATACGAGACCAGTAGGATGCAGGTGGTTATTTACAATCAAAAGTACGGCAGACAGAAGCATAGATCGGTTGAAAGCCCGACTGGTTGCAAAAGGTTATACGCAGTCATACGGAATTGACTATCAAGAGACATTCGCCCCGGTAGCCAAACTGAACTCCATTAGAATCCTACTCACCATTGCAGCAAACCCAGATTGGTCGATAATGCAACTTGATCTCAAAAATGCATTCCTTAATGGAGATCTTGAAGAGGATGTATACATGGATTTACCTCCTGGTCTAGAAGGATCCTTCCCTAGTGGCAAAGTATGCAAGCTCCAGAAATCTCTGTATGGTCTCAAACAATCTCCCCGTGCTTGGTTTGCCCGATTCACCAATTCAGTTATCAAATGCGGTTATACTCAAAGCCAGGCTGATCATACAATGTTCACAAAAAGATCCGAGAAGAAGATTGTTGTACTCATCGTGTATGTTGATGACATCATTCTTACAGGTGATCACACTGAAGAATTGACAAAGCTGAAGAAGTTTCTAGCCCATGAATTCGAAATCAAGGACCTCGGAGACTTGAAGTTCTTCTTGGAAATGGAAGTTGCAAGATCCAAAATGGCGATAGCCGTAACTCAAAGAAAGTACACATTGGACCTATTGAAAGAAACTGATATGCTTGGATGCAAACCAATAGATACTCCAATAGACCCGTATAACAAAATTGGAATGGAGAAAAATAGTTTACCTGTCAACAAAGGACGATATCAGCGGCTTGTTGGAAGACTTATTTACTTATCCCACACCAGACCAGAAATAAATTTTAGTGAGTCAATTCATGAACTATCCTACTGAGGAACATATGGGAGCTGTTAACCGAATCTTAAGATTCTTAAAGATGACTTCAGGGAAAGGATTATTATTCAAAAAGAATGATAGTCAAAGGGTAGAAGTTTTTACTGATGTCGATCGGGCAGGAGACATATCCACCCGACGATAAACCTCTGGGTATTGCTCTTATTTATGCGGCAATCTGGTGACATGGAGAAGCAAGAAGCAATCGGTGGTATCTCGGAGTAGTGCAGAAGCAGAATACATAGCACTAGTACCGGGAATCTGTGAAGGAATGTGGATCAAAAGATTTCTCAATGAGCTTGGGATTATGGGAGAAAATCCTATCAGGATGCTCTGTGACAATCAAGCAGCAATCAGTATCGCAAAGAACCTTATTCATGATGACCGAACGAAACACATTGAGATTGATCGGAACTTCATTTTGGAGAAGGTGGACAATGGAATCATTGAATTGGTCTATACTCCTTCTAGAGACCAAACTGTAGACATTTTCACCAAAGCTCTCCCTAAGTCAAGCTTTGATGAGCTAAACAACAAGTTGGGCATGTACAATCTGTACAACCCAACTTGAGGGGGAGTGTGGAACTACGCTCATAATTACACCTTAATACTTGTTATATTTAGTCATTATTTTAATTCCTTAATTTTAGCTATTTATGTTATTCCGTAATTATAGGAAGGACTTAATTTCTTTCCTTATTCTTGTACTTGTAATCACCTATTTATAGGTGAATTCTCTATGGAATCAATGAGAGCATATTTCAAAATTTCACACCTTTTGATGTTAAAAATATGTTTATTTAGTGTGTTGTTACATATTTTCATTTATTTTATTTCTAAAAATAACATCACATATTTTTTAAAACATTCAAATAATCTTTAAGTGTTTTGAATATTTTAAAAACAAACAGATCATAATCAAATATATCAAATATATTTTGTTTCAAATCAAAATATAAATAAAATAAAAAATATAACATAAAAAACAAATTTGATCCCAAACGGCCCCTAAGTAACAAAAATAGTGCACTGGAAGGTATACATCGCTTTAATTTACATGCCATTATGATCTCATAGCGCAGCCCTGAAAATCTAAAAAGTAAAACGGCCTTGCATGGATAAATATTACCACAACTTAAAGAACAACGGTATGACATTCAGACAGGTGCAAACTGCCATAATTATTAATCCTAAATATTCAATAGAATCTTTAAACTATGCATCATTCTCATTTAACATAGAACATTTAACTGATTACATTATAATCAATAATTAAGGAGCATTTACATGTTTAGCACACAATTCTTATGTTTTTCCATATCTCAGACCTAAGCTATATTTACACACATAAAACTCAAACCTTTAATAACAGAAAAAAATAACATTATCACCACTACTTAAAAGTGAAATACACTTTTCATGGATAGATTTAAATATGAAAGTATAGATGTGAGATGTCTAAATACATAAGAATTTTATGCTAAATATGTAAATTTCCCTATTTTCAAATAAGCCTATGGGAACAAATGCATCTATAATGTACGTGTAATATAAAGTATTTTACTGCTAAGTTCACTAACAAAAATACAACTCAAAAAATGCAAATAAATTATAAATTTAATGCCATGAGAGAGGATTCTTTATCAAATATTATCCACACAACCAATAACGTTGCCATGAAATAAAATAAAACAAAAAAATACAAAATGTTTAGGAATGACACCGCATAGGCATGATGGCCTTTGATACATGTAGAAATTCAGACTAGACATTTAAAGATATTCTAGGCAGAAAAAAAATATTGCTGACAACTTCTACTAACTAATTAAGCTTGAAATTTGACTTAAGAAAGTTTTAGGGCTTCAAATATATTGAGACAATGCTACTACCCAATCTTAAAGTGTTAAAATATTTGATTGAATAATTTTAACAGTATTGATGTACAGCTATATAAAGAGCTTCCCTAAGAACAAAAAAAGGCAGCTAATCTCCCTAATTAAAAAGAAATATACTCTTTAACTAATTGCCCAAATATAGAAGAAAATAAATAGTGATTCCTAAGATTGCTAATACAATTCATAAACTTCTAAAAATAGAGAATAACAAATATGGTACATAATCACAATTATTTGTGAGATCTTTCAACACTCCCCCTCAAGCTGGCATGAAGATGTCACTCATGGCAAGCTTGCTAACTAGATTCTCGTGTTGCACTTTGGGAAGGCCTTTTGTTAGTATATATGTTGTTGACTAGCAGTGGGTATGTAGGACATACATATCACACCACTATCTATCTTCTCCTTGGTGAACAGTTTGTCAACTTCTACATGTTTTGTTCTGTCATATAGAACTGAATTATGAGCTATAGAGATTGCAGCCTTGTTGTCGTAGTGAACTTTAATAAATGTTGGTATAGAAATCTTCAACTCTTCCAAGAGTCTTTTATCCATAACACTTCACAGAATCTATGTGCCACCGAGCAGAACTATGCTTTAGCACTACTCCTTGCCACCACACTTTGTTTTTTACTTTTCCAAGTAACCATATTTCCACCTACAAATGTGTCATAACCTGAGGTGGATCTTCTATCGTTTACATCTTTTGCTCAATCTGCATTTATGTAGGCCTCTATCAGAAGATGTTCTTCCAGGAGTTTTTTTAAAGTATCTCAAAATTATAAATGCAGACTCAAAGTGAGTCGGTCCAGGTGAATGCATGAATTGACTCGCAACACTCACTGCAAAAGCTATGTCAGGTAGAGTGTGAGTCAAATAGATTAGCCGCCCTACCAATCTTTGAGAGCGTGTTTTGTCAATTACCTCATTAGTTGATGCTGTTTTTAACTTTAAATTAGGTTGAATTGGCGTATCTATTGCCTTGCAACTTGTCATCCTTGTTTCTTTGAGTAAATCAAGTACACACTTGCATTGATCGACAAAACTCCTTGGATCTTGCAAACTCCATTCCGAAGAAATATTTCAGTTTTCTCAAGTCCTTAATATCAATTCGGTTTCAAGTTTCTTCTTCAAGTTGCTAATCTCAAGAGAATCATCTCCTATTATGATTATGTCATCTACATACACAATCACAATGGCTAGTTTACCTATGATGGAATGTTTGAAGAAAATAATGTGATCAGCTTGGCTTTGAGAGAATCCATGTCTCTTGATAACATCACCAAAACGCTCAAACCAAGCTCTAAGAGACTGCTTTAACCTATACAGAGACTTTCTTAATTTGCACACTTTTTCTTTTCCAAATTTTTCTTCAAATTCGGATGGCAGGTCCATATATACTTCTTCTCGCAATTCTCCATTTAAAAACGCATTCTTTACATCAAATTAATGAAGTGGCCAGTTGAAATTAACTCCAAGATAAAGTACTCTAACAGAGTTAATTTTCGCAACAGGAGCAAAAGTCTATCGGTAATCAATACCATGAGTTTGAGTAAATCATTTTGCTACTAGTCTCGCTTTGTATCTCTCCACACTTCCATCAGCTTTAAATTTCACCGTGAGCACCCATTTGCACCCCACCATTTTTTTTCTTTAGGTAGATTCATGATTGTCCAAGTGTTATTTCTTTTAAGAGCATTTATTTCTTCCATCACAGCTAATCTCCAACTCGATTCACCTAATGTTTCCTACACAATTCTTGGAACAATCATATTAGAAATCCTAGACACAAATGCTCTATGATTTTTTGATAGTTTTTCATATGACAAGTATTGTGTGATAGGATGTTTCGTATCTGTTCAGATTTCTTTTTTGAAAGCAATTAGAAGATCAAGATCAGAAGGAGTGGAAGTAGAGGGAAGGTTACTCTGAGTTATAGGGTCATTATTCAGCAAAGCTGATTAAACATCTGCTGAGGGAATAACTAGGGTTGTAGCAACTTTATGAAATTTCTTCCTAGTATAAACCTGCAGCTCATGTTGAGGATTATGATTCGTTGGAAGTACTTCTCCCCCTGTCTCTGATAAAGTAATATCTGGCAAAATGGGATTAGTAGTGCTGATCCTAGTTTTCATATCTGAATTAGTTAAAGAAATGGGTAAAGCTTCCCAAAAATTTTTTTTTTTTAACTAAGTTCTCCTGAATAAAATTATTTGAAAAAAAGGGTGATCTTCAATAAACTTGACATATATGCCCTCAAAAAATTTCTTTGTGATTGGATTAAAACATTTGTACCCACGTTTAATTGAAGCATAACCAATAAAAACACATTTTTCAGCTTTGGGATCCAGTTTTGAGCAAAACACATTTAGGACATGCACATAACAAACACATCCAAAAACCTTTAAAGGGAGATCAACTGTTATCTTAGATGTGGGAAAATAATTTTTCAAGACTTGTAAAGGTGTTTTAAATTTCAAAACTCGAGATGACATTCTGTTTATTAAATAACATGAGGTAAGGAGTGCATTACCCCAAAAATATTTAGGAACATTTATGAAAAACATAAGTGCCCAAGTAACTTCAAGTAAATGTCTATTCATTTTTTCAACAATACCATTTTGTTGTGGTGTGTCACTACAAGTGGATTAATGTAGTATTTTTTCAAAATGAATGTTCTCAAATATTTGTTGAAATATTCAGTCTCATTATCTGTTCTTAGAATGTCAATTTTGTTTGAAATTCATTTTCAATCATGTTGAAAAAATCTTTAAATCATTGTTCAACTTCAGATTTCTTTTCCAATAAATAAACTCAGCAAACTCGTGTGTGATCATCAATAAATGTTACAAACTATTTTTTATGAGAAAGTGTGTTAACTTTGGATGGGCCCCAAACATCACTATGCAACAAGTAAAAAGGTTTTGACGCAGAATATGGTTTTATTGGAAACGAAACACGATGACTTTTAGCTAAATTACAAGCTTCACAATGAAGTTTTGAACAATCAATACTTTTAAATAGTTTAGGAAATAAAGATTTGAGATATGTAAAGCTAGAATGCCCTAGTCTTTTATGTCATAACATAACTTGATCATAGTCAAAGCTTGAACGTGTACTACCTAATTCATGAGCTATTTTATTCGCAGAATCAGTTCCATCATAGTAGTACAACTCATTTATTTCTCTAGTAGTTTCAATTATCTTCCCCGAGTTTCGTTCCTTGAAAACACAATTGGAAGGAAAAAAAATAATGGAGTAATCAGAATCTTTAGACAATTTTCTAATGGAAATAAGATTACATGTAAGACAGATTTCAAAGAAAATTTTTCTAAAAATTTAATATTTCAATTTCCAGCAATAGGTGAACAACTGTCATCAGCTATTCTGATTTTTTCAAAACCGGATCATGGATAATACGAATCAAATAATTGAGAACAGTTTGTGATATGATCAGAGGCTCCTGAATCAATGATCCAGGGAGTGGTACTTCCTAGAACAGATAAAGCCAAAGAATTACTACATGTTTGTGCTATAGAACCGACAGGAGCATTAGATGGTGAGCAAGATTTCAACAGTTTAAGAAGATGACTTAATTGCTCTTTACTAAGAGGAGATGATTCAGCCTCATTTGTTGTAGGTGTGTTATGTTCACCAGATTTTTTTCACTTACCATTAAGTGGTTTACCATGCAACTTCCAGCATTTTTAGCGAGTATGGCATGGCTTTCCACAGTAGTTACATTGCAGGTTGTTTTTGTCTTCTACATGCTGATTGTGAGAAGTTTTCCTGCTTATTTTAGCTTCAAGAACAGCTAGCGCTAATCCTTCCACGGACACGGCTGAACCTGCAGTCTTCTTTCGCAACATCACATCTCCGACTCTCTTCTCTCCTTACCTCCGCAAAAACTTCACCAATTAGAGGCAGGGGATTTCTTCCAATTATTCGGCCACAAACTTCATCATATTCAACGTTTAGATAAGAAACTTGAATATTCGGCCAGTATCCACTATCTTCTTGTACTGGTTGCAGCCCTCGTTTGATTTCCACTTATGATCATTGAATAAGTCCAAATCCTGCAAAATCCGCTTAAGAGAATTGAAATATTTTGTCACAGAATCCTCACATTGGCAAATTTCCCCAAGTCGTAGGGTCAACACGTAAACTTGGGATTGATTTCCAAGATCATAGTACATTTCTGAAACATTGTCCCATAATTCCTTGGCTGTAGAGTAACACAGGTAATTTGCACTTATCACTTCAGTCATGGAATTCACCAACTATGTCATTGAGTTTTATGCATCCCAAATGGCATAAGTTTTGTCATTCACGTCAGATTGCTTAGTATCACCTATGATATAGCCAATTTTTTTCTCTTCCTTGGAGATACATGTGAACAGATTATGACCATCGAAGAAATTATCACCATTTAGTCAGATTGTAGTGATCTGAATCGGATGGTTTTCAAATGTATTTCTCTGAGGTTCGGGCTGGGATGGCTGAAGAGGCTGGCTTGTCCTAGACATGACTTCAGACATTTTAGAGATGAAGAACGGTGAAATTGCTCGAGCATGTGTTGTCTATTTGCCTATCAAGGCAAAAGATTATCGATCCTTCCGCGCTCACTCCGTTTGGGAGCGATGTTTAGAGATCAAGTGAAGCAGCCAAAGCAGGTAAAACACTCCAGGGACCAAACAACAAGGTCGAGCGAGCTAACCGAGATGATGAACGAGCAGGCAAGCAGATTGAGACGAGCATGAGAGTTGATGAAGCCGAACGCAATAAGCAAGCATGCGAATGAACAAAGTTGAACAGACGAAGCCGAAAGAATGAAGTCGAATGAGCAGAAGAGCGGGCGAGCAGTTTGGACGAAGCCATAGACGCCATCAAGTAGAGCGCAAGCGCCGATGCAGTCGAGTAGCCAAGAAGACGAAGTAGACGAGGGTTTGGTCGAACCAAACGAGCTACCTGGCGAGACTCTCGAAGATTTGCAGTCGAAGAGGTCGAAGATGGACAATCGATTCCAATCTTTGAAGACGACAAATATTCACACCTGAAATATTCAACCACGCTCTAATACCATGTTAAAATATTTGATTGAATATGCTGAATAATCTTTTTTGTATTGATGTACAGCTATATAAAGAGCTTCCCTAAGAACAAAAAAAAACAGCTAATCTCCCAAATTAAGGAGAAATATACTCTTTAACTAATTGCTCTAATATAGAAGAAAATAAATAGTGATTCCTAAGATTGCTAATACAATTCATAAACTTTAAAAAATAGAGAATAACAAATATGATCGTTAATCACAATTATTTGCGAGATCTTTCAACATAAAGTCAGCAAAAGCATGTATATTACTATTAGATAACATAAAAACAATCGTTCTTTCACAAGATATGTATGAGAAATGCCACCACAAAAGGATATACAAGTTTTAATCTAACATAATAATATCCATGAACCAGATATATTCCTAAAGAATCCCAAAATGCATATAATTTGCACAAAATAAAGAGAAGGAAGATTTAAACACATACCACCAAAGTCCTGTGTATTTAAATATCTAACACTTGAACTTCAATTTTTACATAAATGGCACATTACCTACGCATAAAAAGGTTTGTTTCGCTCTTTGAAAGTTAAAATAGTGGTATTTTGATATGATATGAAAGATTTGGGTGGTATAAATGTAACAAGTAAAGTTTGGGAGTTAGAAATGTAAATACGCATGAATTGAAAGGTATGTATGTAAATGCCCCTAAAAAATGGAAGATTTAGCCACACCAACAGCCCAAGGGCTCAAGGGGAATAAAAATGGTTTGCACCTCATGTCCACAAATGCAAGGCTGCAGTTCTTGATCAGTTAGGTCCATTTCCTCCATGCATATAGGGCAGATACCACCATTTTGGCCACCCATTCTGCTACAGTAAAAAATTGAAAAATTATGGGCGGTATCTCAGCAAGCAGTACAAGATAATCAATAGCCAAAATCTGTACATGAAGTTACATACTTTAAATATGTAAAAATTTGCAGTGATATGTGACATCAAATTTTCAATGAAATAACAAGTAAAGAAATTTCAATAGAAGAGTAAAACGATAATTGATAAGTTAAGAAAGTTACATTGTTCTCCAAATAATAAAGGGTAAAACAATTAAAGTTTTAATTGAATTAATTTGGTAGCTACCATACATAAGTTCCCTTAAGATCTGGGATTTTATGTCCCTTCAAGCTAGATAGTAAGTGCATCAATCAAACTAGAATGTAAAAATTCCATTAAAAGTCATAAACAGGGCATTTACATACATACCACGCAAATCTTATCTATTTACATGCATAACATCTAAACTTTACTTTTTTACATTTATACCACCCAAATCTTTTATAACACATCAAAAATACCACTATTTTAACTTTTAATATGTGACATGCACATTTGCATGCTTACATAAAATGGCATATATGTTAAAATTTCAATATAAATGATAGATATGTAAATACATAAAAATTAAGAGCTATGTGTGTAAATGCCCTTATTTTAAAAATACATAACACTCCCCGCAGTTTGTATATCCACGTAACATTACTACTTATATTAGATTCCTAGCTAGTTGTAGGATTGTTTGTCTTATCATTAATTTTGTTAATATAATTTGAGTACATTTCATTTTTTTTTTTAATGACTTTCCTTAGTAACTAGTCTTATTTTCTTGTTGTATAGACTTGGGTTTAATTATTCTCATGTCAAATTTCAATAATTAATATTTTTATAGCATTGATATATGATATCTCACTATTAATATTTTATAATTTGTTATAAATTCTTATTGATTTGATTATGATGCATTAAATATAACTGATATTATAATATTATTATGTTGTTATTAAACTCTTTTGAAATAGTTAGCAAGATGAACGGGTCATCAGAAAAATCAATGAATTGCCATCTGATTGGTACCAACATTTCTTTGTTTCAATGTTTCATAGGAAACTTATATATATATATATATATATATATATATATATATATATATATATATATATATATATATATAGCACTTATATATTAACAGGTAGTGTTATTGACAAATTTTATATATAAAAACATATCTGATGTGGTAAACTATAAATATCTGCATAAAAGAGTGCATTTGTTCAAGTCTCTACGATTCATTATAAGCATTTGATATTGATTAAAACTTTCTATTACTTTTACAGTGAATTGTCAACTTTTATTGCTCATACTGCATGTCTCATTTTTCTAATCATTTATGCTTTAATAAATAGATTTTATTAATGAGTTTGCTTATCAAATTCAGACATTAATATTTTTGCATAATATGATTTATTCAACCATTAGCATGATTGTCTCCACCAGAACAGACTTTTCAGTTTTAAATTTTCTATTTTTGGTTTTTATCAATATTTGTTTTAGCTATTCTATTTTTCCATTTTAGATTTGGGTTGTCGTCCCGTGTTATCAATTCAATTTTGATTCAGTCTTTTTTTTTTTTTTTATTTTCTTTCATTATCAATGGACTGCTAATTATGAATATAAATTTTATATTTATTATTTATTCATGTTATTATTTATTTACCATATTACTTTTAAAAATACAAAACATATTCAATTCATTTCATCATGTCCAGCGTTGTCTGAGTGTTCCGCCTTCCGGATTCGGGGTATGACAAATAGCTACTTTATCTTTCAATTCAAAATATATAATTATACAGATAACCGCCAAGGATATGAATAAAAACTATATTTTAAGAATACATGGAGGTTATGCACCTACTTCAATTTCCAAATATGACAAACATTACCCCTAACAATGAAGATGTGCATATACTATGTCTTTTTAGGAGAAGTACAACAAAATTCAGAGTAAAATAAAATATTCATAAATTAAAGGGATCATCATCATGATTGCAAACTAGGTTAATAAGTATATAATGAAACCCCAAAATTAATGTAAACAAAAACATGAGATACAAACAGAATATCAAGCTGCTGCAAGGAAAGAAAACATATAGTTATCAGAACAAGTTAAACTCAATATTCAGCACATTTCATACTTTCGTGATACCATAAGAACAGAAACCTATTTTCTCAATTTCTATAACAGGATAATCATTTCACCAACAGTAAAATCTCCAAAAAAAAATAAGCATTTAAATTATTTCTGAAGAAAATCGATTTCATGCATGCAAAAATAGTCGCTCAATGTCCTTGACCACAAAGATTCAGTGATACGAAGTTCCCGCTCCTCGGACCCTCTCCTACTCCTCCAGATCAAACAAGCCTGAAAGCAATTTTAAACTGAAGATAGCCAAACAAATCGCACCATCACAATTCACTTCATGAATCTCAAAAGCAATCTCCCATTTTCCACCCAACCAAACCATTCAGATAATCTCAACTTAATTGCATAAACATTAAGGCCTGTGAATATCAACCGGAGCAGCTTCTAAATTACCGACCCTAACAATCCCTTCCCCATTTTCCCTGCCACATTACCACCATTACAGCAACCACTACTATGCCAGCCGAAGACCACCATATCCCATTTCAAAAAACATAAACCCACTAAAACTTCTAAAAATCCTATATCACCACATTCGCTAAAAAAGTAAAAACCACCCGATCTCATTTCCACAAAGAAACCCTAAAAAAACACAAAATGCAATAACAGAAACAAAGAAACAAATAGCACGAACAAGCCAAGAAAAGATAAATGCATTAGGGTTTCTCCACTTACAGAGCAGCTCGCAAAACCCACAGGTAGAGCAGATGAGAATTGAGCGCCAGAGAGAGTGAGAGCTAAAGAGACTTGGAGAGAGAGGGAGGGAGGGCTGTCTCTATTTCAAGAAGCTGGCTCTGTCAACTTTCTGCACTCCGGTCAGAGTCCCGTTTCCATTAACGGCGAATCCGCGCTCCATTCGCTGCTCCTTCACGAGAGCCGTTTTTGGGGAAGAAAATAGACCGCCTCATTAATAAAGAAACAAGACACGTGGCGCATTTTAGGCCGTTTTGATCTTGGGAGGGAAGGTAGGTGGCTTGGGTTCGTAAAGGGGTGGCGATTCTGGTTGCAATAATTTATTTTCTTAAAAAAAGCGACCAGACTTTGCGCGGGAGGGATGGCTCGGGCAACGGGTTAGGGGAAACGGGTATAAAATTAAATTTTATTATATATATATATATATATATATATATATATATATATATATATATATATATATATTCTTAAAAAAAGTTAAAATAAATTTTAAAAATATATTCTATTTTATTTATATTGATGTCATAAAATATATTTAATTTAATTTATTGAGTATAATATCCCTTTTCTCATGCAACGGAATACCAAATATTTTTTTTTTAATAATTGAGATTTTTAGTAATAATAATAATCATCTTCATCAAATAAATAGTAGGATTAAGCTTCGTTACGATTTGGGGCCCATTTGAGGCAGCTTATAAGTAAGAGGTGTTTTCAAAACGCCACCTCACCTTTTAGAAAACATGTTTCGGCAGCTTATTTGAAAATGTGGTTGGGCTTTTACACTAAACGCAAGTTTCTGGTCGAATCCAGCGGTCGACTTATGAGCCACGTTTAAAATAAGTTGATTATCATTAAACGCACAAGCTGCTCAAAACGCACCCTTCTTCTTTAGGGGTTAAAGAACGGACCATTTCATTCAATTGGACAAGTGTGAGAGAGCATGGTGAGAGTGAGAGGAATAAGTGGAGTGGGTGTGTGCAAATGATGTTGTTGAGGATGACTTTTGCAAAGGCAGAGAACGTCGCAAGCCTCTGTGCGAGAAGTTGTGTGTTTGAGATGAGGAATAAGAAGAAAGTCAAAGGAGGAGGAAAGATTTAATCGCTTTTATCTGTTGTGTGAAGCTTATTGCGTTCATCGACCACGAGCTGTAAAAGATGGATGAGGAAGAACTGTGGCTCGTGCGTGTGCGGGTACGGGCAGTCGAACTGAGCTTTAAGGCTATGGTAAGTTTTAAATTTCAAATTTTATTAATTTAAACAAATATTGTGGTTATATTAATATTGTGGTTAAATTTCGAACTAAGCTTGAAGGCTCTATTAATATGGTTATATTTCTTATATTTCATATGAGAAATATAAATATTGATTTAAAAATCTTGTAAGTTTTAGTCTTAACTTTTATTTGAGTAAATCTATTAAATTAAGATTTATAACAAAGAATTTACCCTAAAGAGCCTTATCTTTATCATACTCACACAGATTACTGACAAATAAAGACAAAAAGGCAGCATTCAACAATGAAATAAACACACTGAATGACTAATAAGAGGCAAAATATTGTCGAGTCGGCTACAATCCCAAAAAGCAAAATGGCGTCAGACTCTGCATGAGCTGTCAGTCAACTTTTTGAGATTTTAGTCGTTGTTTTTAACTTATATATGCATAATTTTAATATTAAAATAGTATTTTTAATTTTGAAAAAGGAGACCGAATGGACCTCGTATATTCAATAATTTAAGCAATCGAACACAACGCCGCGAGTAATACATCATCCTGATAGATAGCCTTACAACTTGACGGTGAGCTTGATTATGTAAACTAAATAATTCATTACATTCGTTTGGTCTATGAACATTTTGTATCACCGACGAGTTTTATATCTAATATAAAGATTAGATATGATTTATTTTACATGAGTTCTCAATTCCTTAGTAGGGGAAGTCCTTATAATTATTTACATCTTAAATATCTGAAGTCACTTAAAAAAACTCTTGAGAATGATCAGGGGTTTTGTCTTTGATAATTCAAATTTGAGTTTTCACTGTTGTCTATAAGAAGGATCAAGTGAGAATTGATCAAGTGGGAAAAATTATTTTGGAGGCAAAAGGAGAGAAAGGTAGGGGACGTCACATATTTTAAGATTAACCTCGATGAGTTCCCAAAATATCCTACTGTATGGTTTTACATTTTGGGAGTGAAGTTATTTAAATGTTTACTCCTGCCAATTACTTAAAATTTAGGATTTATACTTGCACAATATATGATCGTGCAAATAGCCTGAGAATATAGAAGAATTTACTCCGTACTAGAAGAATAACCTCGAAATCCAAAAAAGTTAGAACTTATACTGGATAATATGATTGTGCAAAAAGCCTCAGAGATTATGTAAGGATTTATGTCGCCCTTGACAGACAACCTCTAATTCATATGGATTTATGTTATTTAATACTAAGGAAAGTTTAGTTAAAGTAGATCCACTTCATTGTTGAATCTTTATCATCATCTAAAGTTGTCATCCATCTGCTGCAGCTTTCTCCGAGCTCACTGTCGTAATGATCGCAAGTTTAGGATTTGTAAGTGAGTAAAAAGAAGTGCAGTAAGAGAAAATTAACACTGTGTACCTGCTGCCTCCTGTGTTGTTTCAAAATGATTTGCTCCATAAACATAGTATAATAATGTGTAAGAAAATAAAATGAGTCATGAGGGGATATTTACACATGCACGTGCAATAAATAAATTCTTATATATATGAAATATTGGAGTTGACTATAAGCATTCAAATTAAGGGTAGACTTAGGCTCATAACCCTCGAGGGACATTCGTAGGCAGCCATAAGCAATCTGTGTACTTTGTCCCATCCAACCTCAAGTAGAAACCACCAACAAAATGATCAAAGGAGAGCAACTATTCACAGGTGTTGGCCGACTTTGTGGTGGATTGTACAGTGCCTATCTCTGATGAACCACCTTCTCCTCCACGGTCACCCCAGTGGACACTATACGTGGATGGAGCATCTGGAAACTTGGGAGCTGGTGCAGGGATACTACTCATCTCCCTGAAACAAGACATTTTGGAGTACGGACTTCGATTGAAATTTCCAACCACTAATAATGTTGCTGAATATGAAGCACTGGTCGTCGGGTTAAAACTTGTCATAGACTATGAAATACAAAACATGATTATCTACACTGATTCTCAACTCATCACATCTTAAGTAGATGGAGAACTTGACGCTCATAACTCAAAATTGGTGCAATATCTTAGTCTCCTAAAAACACTCCTTGGCTAAATTAAAACATGTTAGCTCATTCACATACTTCGAGAGCATAACACCTGAGCTGATGCCTTCTCTAAGCTCGCAACTTCAACAACTGGAGATTTTTATAAAAGAAGATGTATTGAGGAGATACATTTTCTCAGCATCCAGGGCCCGTGGGTGATACTGTCTATGGATGATCCAAGGGAACTATCTTGGATGGATCCCATCATCTCATTCCTTCGAGAAGGAACATTGCCAGATGATTTTACTAAATCAAATTGTCTATTACGCATGGCTGTCAAATTCATCCTTATTAGGGATGAGCTGTATAAGAAGGCATTTGTAGGTCCATACCTCAAACGTCTTCCTCCATCTGAAGCTAACTACGCTCTACGAGAGGTTTATTACAGGATATGTGGGGAGCATCTTGGAGGCATGGCACTTGCTCTGAAAATAATGAGACCAGGCTTCTGTTGGCCCACGATTAAACAAGATTTGTTAGAGCTTGTGCAAAAATGCAAGAGTTGTCAATTACACTCTAATGTTATGCATGCACCGCCAGTAGAACTCACATCATTTCTAAGCCCTTGGCCTTTTGCCCAATGGGGGGGTAAATATTATGGGACCGTTTTTGATAGTCACTGGACAATGAAAATTTATCATCTTAGTTGTCGACTACTTCACCAAATGGGTAGAAGCAGAGCCGCTTGCCAATATCACCGAAACAAATGCTAAACAATTTGTCTGGAAAAACATCATCTGTCGCTTTGGGCTCCCCGCGAAGATTATCGCTGATAATGTGACTCGATTCACTGGAAGGGTCTTCACATTATTCTGCAAGGATCTTCACATTCAATTGGTGCACACTACCGTTGCGCACCCCCAAACAAATGGACCAATAGAGGTGACAAATCGGACGGTGCTCAAAGGGTTGAAGACTCGTCTTGAGAAGGCTGGGGAACAGTGGGTATAAGAGCTGCACAATGCTCTATGGGCCTATCGCACCACCACACGAACTCCAACAGGGGAAACTCCAAATAACTCGTGTTTCAACACTGAGGCTGTCATCTCTGTTGATATCAGAGTTCCAAATCCTCGAGTTAAAACTTTCGACTCAAATAATAATGAAGAAAAGCTTCGACAACAATTAGATCTTCTCCCAGAAATACGTGATATGACCTACCTTATAACTGCTTCCTACCGCCAAAGAGTTGCTCGCCACTTCAACAGGAGAGTCAAGCCTCGACCAATCTCCATCGGTGACCCGGTCTTATGTTGGTCGATGCCATTGGTCATGGTCCCCAATGCAACAAATTATCATCTTTTTGGGAAGGCTCATATATTGTGGCTGCCATGTTCAAACCTGAAATTTTCAAGCTCAAAGATTCAAATAGGAAGATCATGCACCGAACTTGGAATGCCGAGAATCTTCGAAAATACTACCAGTAACACTTCAGTCATATCATATATATCATATTGCATACAATGTCAATATATCTCAGACTTATTAAATATTATTCAATTTTTTTCTTCCACAAAAAAGAATATCTTTAGAAAGTGTAACAGCTCATTCATGAGTCACTTTATGCTCTCGACCCGAGAAATACACAACTCTGGTTGTGTATTAGTTAGAGCATGATCGAACCCAGGGGGATTTGACATGACCTCTTCCATATGGGTTAACATCATTAAGTTTTTACTCTGATAAATAACCATTTATAAGTTAACAGTCCTTGTTGAACTAATTACAATCCCTTCCACACAGGTTCATAAGCACGAAATGCTCCCGCGAACAGCCTTGGATGGGTTAATAAGTCCTCGGTGGACTTCCGTTTGCTCCTTTCATACAAGTTAACATCATCGAGCAATACTTATCCCCACGGTAACTTTCTCACATGCTAGAACTTCCAAGATGTTTTGTATCTACTATGGAATGAAAAAAAACATGTTTCAATATTATCATAAAAATAAATAGATCAAAAGAAAGAGAAGATGCTTGGGGGGAGGGTAAATAGCTAACATAATCAAATAAATAAACAAAGTGATCCACAAGCATCATTCATATGACATAATAGCAACATTCTTGAAGTCCAAACAACATGATAAAAACAAACACATTACAAGCATAAAAATAAGGACTATAACATTAATCAACGTCAACATTCTCCCCCACACCTTCATCATCATTATAAAACACCTTCAATTCACTCTCAATATCATCACCGTCAGAATCTGAGGAAGAATCTTTCGAATATTGGCTAGGAGTGAGCCCCTCTACGACAATCACAGTTCGACGTTGCACTGCCCGACTCCCCTTCAGAAATCCTCGGATGAATCCTTCCTCAATAAACCACCTTTGCTGCTCTTTTACCTCAACATCAAGCATCCAATCATGAGCCTCCTGAACACGGTCTCGAATGATAGTTTTAAACTCAAGTGAGTTCTTGAAGTCATCGACCGCTTGACGCTTAACTTCTGAAACATCAACCTCTTTTGTTGATTTCAAAAGTCAGATTTCTTATTCTTGATCTAATACCGTCGACTTAAGGATTTTCATGTTCTTATTACTTTCACAAAGGCTGACTCGTGCTTCCACCAACCCCTCCCAAGTTTTTTCCATACCTGAAGCTACAATGAGAGGGAGGTTGTCATTGTTGAAAGTTCTGTCCTACACTCTGTCAACTGTAATTCCAAAGATGTAATTTTTTCAACTCCAAATTCATATCGACGCTTATACTCACCTTGAAAATATTTAATTTTAACTAACTCGGAATTCCAATTTATCAGTGTCAGTACCAACCCTTTCTGAATTTTCATCATGTTATCCACCTAAAAGAAAATAAATTTAGGTCAGATAGATAAAATAAAACAGTAGCAGAAGATAAAAAAAAACATACCAAACTCTCGACTTCCAGGATCCTAGTACATTCATGAGATATGACATTCTCATAAATGTGAATAGTCGAAGGACTTTGCAAGGGTTCTCGCGATGGTTTAACTTTCTTTTGTTTCTGAGGCAGTACTTCACAGTCACTGCTCGTTGGAAGATGCTTTAAGGATTCTACAAGGGCTGGCTTGGAAGGTCACTTCTTGGATTTCTTTAATACTACAGTCATAGACCGTTCTGGTTAGAAAGAAAGCTTGACCTTGAACAATGATTCATCACTTACAAATTCGTAAATGTATTGCGTCTCGAACAATATCTCCTTAAAATTATGAAATCTCAACATCCGCAATATTCCCTTTTTAGTAGTTTGAAGAGCGACAAACAACTATTAAAACTTTCATTGCCTCTCGCGGAGACCCCAATCATTTTTTGCAAAGAAAAATCTTATGCACCATTGTCTTATTAGTTCTTTTAGGGAAAAATCCAACACCTTTTGCTTAAACATCACACGATCATGCGTGTCGCTAAAGAATCCGCACAATCGTGCCAAAAATGTTGGAGTTAACGTCAACCCACAACTCCTGAAAAAAAAACAACCAACCCAATAATGATTATCACCACCCGACAAGACAACTGAATAATGCAAATACTGAACGCCTTCATTATTTCAATAAACTCGGGTGCCAGCGGAAATCAAAGGTCGGCTCTCAAGGCTGCCTCATGAATAGCGACATACCCAGAATGAGGAGAATAAGCTCGATCAATTGAAGTTGACAATCTTACCACCATATTGGTCGGGAAGTAATACTTCTTTCGAAAAAAGATTTAAATATCTCTTCGTCAAAATTAATACGACATCATCTGGGTTCTGATTTTTCCTCTGGTTCTCAGTAGAATGAGGATCTTGAATTGTCGCCATTTTCGTGACGCTTCACACCAATGGTACACCGCAGCACTTCACGACAACGGTTCACTGTGATGCTACACAGCAACAGTATACCACAATGCTTCACGACAACTGTTCACCGCGACGCTTCACAGTAACGGTACGACACGACGCTTCACGACAACGGTTCAGTGCGACGCTTCATAACAACGGTACGCCGCGATGCTTCACAGCAATAATATGCCTCGACGCTTCATGGCAAAGGTACGCCGTGACGCTTCGCCACAACTCCTCCCTGCAAATCAGTGCCACAACTCTTCGCCGCAACTCTGCACCACAATTCTTCGCCACAACTCTTCGCTGCAACCCTGCGCCTCCGCCGTAACTTTTTGCTTCTCCGCAACACGGGATGGCTTTCTCACTCTTCTCACTTATGATTCTTCTCCTTATCAATGACCTCTATTTATAGGCTTGAGATTAGACATAACATTGAAAAAAAAAATGACATCTCCTTAAAAAAAATGACAGCTTATTAAAAAACAACAAAAAACAGCTGCTCATTAAAAAAAAGAAAAAAACAGCTCATTAAAAAAATAAAAAATAAAAAATTGATCTTCATTAAAAAAAATGGTAGCTCAAAAAAGAAAAAAAAAATGTATAATAAACAACATGATATTAATTTTCAGTTTCTGACCAATATTTTCGGTTTTCAAGCTAAATAAAAATTTAATTTGTCTTTGACTGGATTTCAACCCCCAACCTCCTATATGAAGGAGAAAACAACAATCAATTAATCTATAAACATTTTATTTAATATATAAATATTTTTATTATTCTTATTTATATACAGGTGGTAAGAATGTTGCAAAAAAAATGAAGCAACACTAGACTTGGATATTTTCAGACGATAAAAATGATCTTACCCGAAAATATAGGGGCAACTGATACGCCACTAACAAAATTTCATCATCTGACACGAATCTCGGTGCAATATTTTGAGTAAGAAATATTTAAATGTTGATAAAAAGTCATCTATATATCCAATTTCAGAAAACTTATAGTCAAATTGATCGGCTCAATGAAACAGACCCAATGATATCAATACTAGTCCAATCGAGTCAAATCAATCCTGGATCAAGTCATTAAATCACTTTTAGAAGATTTTCAGACACATTAGAATGTCAAATGGATGTCGACGCTAGCAAGCCCATACTCTAATCGAGCGTCTCGACAAAACGAATCTAACAAACCCAAGATCACTCAATTATGACATCGTTAAGGCTATCAAATGCCCCTTAAACACCATCTAATCTATGGGAGCTCTCTGAACCGTCCGATCAAAGTGGTTGCATTAATTGCACCAAAAACCCTATAAATATACCCCAACTCTCACGTGAGAAGAGGGGAATGATAGAGAAAGCCTGAAACTTTAAGAAGAAGCTGCATCTTAGCACCACCGCCGACCTCCATCGACTTCCGCCGACCTCCATTGACTTTCATCGACTTTCGCCGACCTTCGTCGTGGTCGAACTCCGTCACCGTCGACCTTCGTGACTGTCGACCATCGCCGACCTCTGTCACGGTCAACCTTTATTGTCATCGACTTCCGCCGACCTCCGTTGACTTCTGCCGAATTTCTCCGACCTCCATCACTAACCTCCGTCACCGTGGACCTCCATCAATCATAGTCAGTCACCACCAACCAGACAACGTTAGCCAACATTGTAGTCTCAAACATATAATTACTCTCTCCAGTCTGGGGTTTCTGTAAACGTTAATCAATAGTGAATTTTCGCAACTGGGCCAGGCCTCATGGTTTTTCTCTTTACGAGTTTTCCACGTAAAAACTTCTGGAGTCACAACTTGTTTCATTTTCATCTGTGTGCGTGCTGGATTCTCGTACAACGCTAAGACGATAATTTGTTACTTTACCGCCGTAAATTTTCTAGCACGCATCAATTATCACTATGAATATTTCTAAAATAATCTACCAATCTGTTAACATAAACGATAAAATCTCCTCCAATTTAAATTTTTTACTTAAAAAGGTATATTTTATATAAATTTTTTTCTTTATTGTTTTATAATATTCATTTGAATATACATCTAAGCTCTCTTAGATAACATAAACATTTATAATATTAAAAATTTTAATTCAACAATAATTTGTAAGAATATAATTTTAACTCAAATTCTGTTAACTTTTATAACATTATCTTAACATTATCATCTATAACTACACATGCCCCTTTGTAGTATAACTCATACATGAATACCAAACCTTAAAACCTAAGCTATCAATATTCTTAGTTCTTCTTCTAATGATTTAGTTTATTGAATGCATAAACTATTTACCTTCATGTGAGTCATAATATATTCTAAACTCATTAATTTATGTGTGCGAGAGCACTTCTATTTTAAAATCATTGTCTTAATATTGTTTCATGGACTAACTTCTTTACCCACATGATTGTATCTGCCAATAATATGAAAAAACATGCTTATTTCACATTACACACGAATGCCAGATGGCGGCCATTGCATAATTCTTATTGTATTAAGGTCATATAACGTGTACTCTTAAGTGACGCCCATTCATTTAAATAAAGGTCTAAAGAATTCATGTCAGATAAATATAAAATTTTAATCTTACAATGACTATTTACATATTCAGCATTAGGGGTGTAAATGAGCCGAACACGAGCTGAGTCTGGCTCATTAAAAAATATCACTGTTTGTGTTCTACTTGTTTATATTTCGAACTCAAAAAGTGTGTTCGTGTTCGGCTCATTTACTTAGCGAGCCGAACACAAGTTGGCAAACAAGAAGTTATTCTGATAATTCTAATCAGACAACCATAAGATCTTAAGGGTTATGACAAGTTTTAAATCTTATTATTTATATTAAAATATTATTTAAATATAATTTAATATATATTTATTATATTTTTTAACTAATAATTCTAACCGATTATAAATCTTTGTAGCATTATAGTCAATTAAATTATTTAGAAGCAGTACGCATCAATATATATATATATATATATATATATATATATATATATATATAATGTGTAGTATTTTAAGATTACGAACAAATAAATTTTTGTTTGTATTCGGCTCATTTATATATCAAGTACAAAAAAAATATTCGTGTTCAACCCATTAACTTAGCGAATGAATCAACACGAGTACACGAGCAGTTCACGACAATGAGTTGCCCTGTTTAGCATTTAAATTTTACTTGTTATATTTATATCATCACATTAAAATATCATAATTTAAAAGTTTACACAATACATGTTGATTAAATTTTTTATGTAAAATAAATAAATACATAACAATAATTGGATGATATTTATGTAAATCTCCCATCTTAGAATCACAATTGTGATAAATACTTACTTAAGAAATCAAAACCCCATCTCCAATTCCCAAAGCGTCAATTTCCCATCACAGGTGACGTGGGGCCCACCCACAACGCGACAGCGATCACAGCCCGTAAAGCGCTACTCCTCTGCGGCCGAGAGGTCCGAAACCAACCCCGCACGCCATCTCCCGCAATCAATATATTTAAAAAGCGAATCGGATTCAAACTACATCCGATAACCGACCCGAAATGATCAAAATGAAATAAAAAAATAGAAAAATAAATAAAACCGATGCTTATCATATCATCTGCCAGCTCGAGATAATAAATAAATAAAATTATATTAATATTAAATATAATATTTAGATTTATGGATAAGATAATTATCTATTCCAAGGAAATTTATATTCGCGCTTTTGTCCTTTATATGCACTTAAAATTATATTAAAAAATAGGAAAATAATTATAAATAAATAAATATATATTTAATATGCATTATTTTAGTGATTCATTATATGTTTGCTTAAAATTAATATCTTATTGTACAAAAATATGGAGAGTATTATCTTAAAAAATTAAATTAATATAACTAAACAATTAGCCAAACCACAAGTTCCTTCCCGCGATCAGCTTCTTTAAAAAATTTAAAACTGACTTATTGGATAAGCAGTTGAAACGCGCAAACCAAACGGTAAGGCGGCGTTTTGAAAACGTCGCCGCATTTATAAGCCGCCCCAAATGAGCCATAACATTTGAATATTTTGTTGTTAGTTGTTAAGGGTCCAGTTTATGCCAATTCGAACATATAGTAGATCAGTCTCTTTGAAGGTCATAAACCACTTTAGATTATGGGTCCGAATCTCTTTATAACCTGTTTGCTGGTAGTAAGGGCGGTCCTCAAATAGTAAGGCCACTCTCTTAAATAAATAAATATATATAAATATAATATTAATATTATTATTTTTAAGGAGAAGGGATTCCCGGAGAGAGAAAAGGAGGTGGGAGGGAGCGAAGCAAAGGACCTGCTCTGATCGCAGAGAAAGTTCTGCAAATCTGTGTCTTGACCTCTCTCTCTCTCTCTCTCACTCACTGTTCTCTATCTTCCGTCGACTTTGATCGCCACCTCCCATTATTCCCTTGATCTTTAACGTTCTCCTCATCTTGTAAGGCGGCGGCGGCGGTCTTTCACTTTCCCGGCTGCAAGCTTACTCTCTCTCTCTCTCTCTCTCTCTCTCTCACATTACCTTCTCCTGCAGCATTCTGCGATTAAGCGGCAGAGAGGTCGTTTTTTCATTTCTCTGTATGTTCATTCTTCCTTGCCTTCTTGTCTTTTGTTCAGTGGCTCGTCGGAAGCGAATTAGGGTTTATGTGATTTATTTATAGCCGTCTCACGAGTTGCTTAGTTTGTGGTTTGCAGGTTTCTGGATGGGTAGGTTTTGGTGCTGTAGAATGTGGGGTTAGGGCGTGGGGGTAGAAGCAAAGGTTGTTTTATGGGGCGATGCGGTGGATTAGAGGAATAGTGACATTAGAGTAGATTGAGGTGATTATCTTATTGTTTGGAGTGAGTTTGATTCGGGAATTGGATGGGGAACAAGATAGGGAGAAAGAGGCAGGTGGTTGATGAGAAGTATACTAGGCCGCAGGGGCTGTACCAGCTACGAGATATTGATCATAAGAAGCTCAGGAAGCTCATTCTTGATTCGAAGCTTGCTCCTTGTTATCCTGGAGATGATGAGGGCTGCACTCTTGATCTTGAGGAATGTCCCATTTGTTTCCTGGTAAGTGTATCTTCTTTTTCTTTTAGGGACAATTACATACAGACCACTCTAAACTTCCTATTTATAAATCAAATACCCTCTTCATCCATTTTTCAAATTCCGACTCAAATATCAAAATTCATGGTAAACCCCGAACCCAAAATTTTTCATATTTATCAAATTATCAATAATTTGATTGTGGCAACCATTTTTTATAATGATTTTCCTCTGCATTTTTGTTTTTACTTGAATTTGTAAAATTGGAATGTGATTGGTCCCTTTGTTTTTCTTTTATTTATTTATTTATTTCTATCTTGTATTCAGTACTTCCCAAGCCTTAACCGCTCAAAATGTTGCACAAAAGGCATATGCACAGGTATGGCAAAGATTCAAAAAATATATATTTTCAAGTTCTCAGATTGAATAACTTAATGTTGACCTCAAAATTTTTTCCATTGATGGGCTCAATTACTTCCTTCCAGAGTGTTTTTTGCAGATGAAACCGTCTCACTCTGCTAGACCCTCACAGTATCCTTCCATTTATTTTTGAGTTTTTCATATATTATCTATGAAATATAGCAGAAATTGCTGTTCTTAACCTCAAAAGATGTCCTTTTTGCAAAACTGCCAACTATGCTGTTGAATATAGAGGCGCGAAATCTAAGGAAGAGAAGGGTGTGGAACAAGTTGTGAGTTTTGCTTGCCATCTTTATTAATACACTGCCATTGCTCGTTGATATATTCAGTAATTTATTTCATATAATTATTGTTATTATGCAGGAAGAACAACGGATTATAGAAGCACAAATAAGAATGAGGCAGCAGGAATTACAAGATGGAAAGGGAAAACTGCGTAAGAAAGAAGAATCAAGTTCATCAAGTAGATCTCTCCCGCTAGCTGAAGTTGAGTATCAAGACATGCCTAGTGGCTCACATTCAGGTAACTTTTACAGTGTTTAGTTAGGTCTTTTGTTGCTCGGCTAATTGACTACATTTTACACCACCCTATTCCTCTATGTATTTACATGTCTAAGAAAAAAATTATTCTTAAATTATATCACCTAAATATTTCATATCACATAAAAATATCACCATTTTAACTTTAGAAACTGAAACACACATTTTCATGCATAAGTAAGGTGACATGTATGTAAAAATCAAAGTTTAGGTTTTTGATATGTATATACATAGAAATTGAGTGGTATATATGTAAATCTTTCTTTAAATTTACTAATAAGTGCTTAATGACTATTTATGATCACAGCAAGATGTTTTAGATATTTAACTCAGGATGATGAGGCTGTTTCCTCTCAAGGCTCATGCAGTGTGGCAATAAGTGCTCGTCCTTCACACTCGATACAGAACAGGTTTGTGGTTATAAATATTGGCCATTCTTTATGTTCATAGTATTTCTTAGTTCCCTTCTGCTTATATATATATATATATATATATATATATATATATATTGAAAGTTTTCATTCTCCAGGGGATAATACATGAGTTCATCATACACAAGATCAATGGTTCGTAGTGATGTTGGAATGCTTTAGCTTTTAGATTTTTGGACATTTTTAGATGACTTGTGCTTATAATTAGGCCTGAAGGTTTCTCTTCGCTCTATACACTATTTTTCTTTAGTTCCCCTTAAATCTTCTCATTCTCAACCCTCTTTGTGTGCAAAATTTCTCTCTCTCTCTTATTTTGTGGGAGCATGTTATTCAACGTGTGCTTCACACAAATATCATCCTTTAAGGTTGGTAACTTGATGGACTTTCCTATTACTTTCTTTCATGAGTTAGTATGACACGTAGCAACTTCATTGTTGCAGTTGTTAGTATTTCGGCATTGAACTCCTCACTTCCAACCATTTCCCTTCTTGTAAATCCTAACATAATCTTGGGTATGGACATTATTATAACCTACATTTTAGTGATAAATTTGAATTTTTCTTTCTGCCTTCCTCCTTGACCACACTCTTGTTCCATAGGTCTTTAACTATTTACTCTCCTGTGTGATGGTGTGAAACAGACAACTCACAAGAAATATGTAGAAGAGTTCAAGTCAAAAGAGTCCCAAGTAAGAGGAGCTCATTTCTCTCTAAAATGAGCATTGTGCTGTCAACAAGCACACAAATTATGGAGGACTCTCATATTGAGCATTCTGCTCGCCTTGAACTTAGGGTAGGTTAAGGTTTGTTTGGCGTGGTAGTAGCTTATTGTAAATGTGGTTGTAAAATTATTGTGGGGAAGCGACTTCCTAAGAAACTGCGATGGGAGATAAAAATATTCTTTTTTCCAAAAGATAAAACAATTTTCTTGCAACCACACACTCCAAGAATTTAAATGCAAAAAATAGCTTCCAAATAAATGAAATAAAAAAAAAACAATGATAAAGTAGTTCTCCAACAAAACGGGGTGGCGTTTTTATAAACAATTTACACTGAAAGCTATCCCAATAGACCCTAACTTGCTATCCAAGAGAATGACCATTAGAAGCAATGCATGTCACGTGTGAAGATGAAAACAATTGGATTCAAGAACAATTCCCTTATTTTGCTACCTTGAATCTTGCAGGGGCCAGTATGAAGGAGTTCTATCTTGATTAGGGCTATCAAAACGGCTCGTTGTTCGCGAACAGCTAATTAAGAAGCTCGTGTTCGATTCGTTCGTTAAGTTAACGAGCCGAACACGAACATTTTTTTTGTCGATATATGAACAACTCATTTTGCTTCGAAATACTACTCATCAATTATATATATATATATATATATAATTGATGAGTAGTATTTTTAAAAATTTTAATTGATTACAAGTATACAAAGATTTATAATCTATTAAAATTATTAATTAAAAAATAGAATAAAAATATATTAAATTATATTTAAATGATATTTTAATATAGACAATAAGATTTAAATCTAGCCACAACCCTTAACATCCTACTGCTGCACGATTAGGGTTGTTTTAATACAGCTCGTGTTTGGCTCGCTAAACAAACGAGCTGAACACAAAACAGTGATATTTTTTAACTAGGCTCGCTCGTGTTCGGCTTGTTTATCCCTAATGTTGATCACCTAACATCATGTAAACATAATTCTGCCATCCTTTTTGAGAAGTCGATAAAGGGAGAAATAAATTTTTTACTTCTTTGTGTTGTCTCGTTTGTTTGTTGAGTTTTCTGTTTAATGAAATTTGTATATTCGATTCAACAGCTAGTTCACACCCACCTTAGCTTTATTTTTGTCTTTTTTATTCTAATATTCCCCATCTTGCTTTATGCATCCGTGCTTATCCTCTTTTTACTTGCTTGTCCTTTATTCTGTAAGTTTGGGCTGTCCGTTTTCCTTGGCAGAGTTAGTAAGTGAAAGTGGTATTTTTGATGTGATATTAACGAAGTGAGTGCTATGCATGTAAAAATGAAAGCTCAGGTGTTTAATATGTAAATGCATAAGAATTGTGTGGTATGTAGGTAAATGCCCCAATAAAATTATTTAAATTTTTTTTACCGGAGGATTGTACATACAATCACAACTAATTATGCTATGAAAGAATTCTAGCTGCTTGCTGGATGGGTAGCTGTTTGAAATGATATGTAAATCATAACAATTTTATTTGGAATCGGAAAAAAATACCTTTGCCTACAATGCAATTGCGCATATGATTTTAGAATTTGTGACCATATCTGCGGTCGTCCCTAAATCTAAATTTTATCATATAAATTTTTTTTTTAGTTTGATTTCTAGTAATGACTCCCTGTTGAAATCGACTTTGTTTTGCCTCCATTATACCCATACCCCTTTACATTCAAGGGATCAGATTGTATGGATTGCTAACTTCTGCAAATTCCTCTCAAATGAAAGCCAACTCTTCCTTCTTCAAAACTTTGGTATTCATTTTGAATTGGAAGATTTACATATGTACCACTTCATTCTAATGTATTTACATGTCTAATACCTAAACTTCAATTCTTACATATATGCTACATTATCTATACATGAAAAGGTGTTTCATGTTTTAAAAGTTAAAATGATGATTTTTTTTTGTGACATGAAATATTTGTGTGGCATAATTGTAAGAAAGTTTAGATGTTAGATTTGTAAATGCCCCTTTAGACTTCTCTTAAAAGCTTTATGAGCATTGGACTATATTTCCAAATCTTCATCTGGTAATTCATAACTTGGTGTTGTGCATAAGGAGTGGCTCATTTTCTACATTGGAGAAAGAGCATTCTGTGTTTTGAATAGGTGAGCTTGCTTGAGTGGGCTTAATTATTATTCATCTTAGCTCATTCAACAAATAATCCCAAATTTGAAGTTATGTTCAACTTTTTTTCTTCTCAAGTCAAACATGAAGCATACTTGAAACACACATATAGATTAGAGAATATACATGCTGCCTCACATAGATACATTTATCGATTCCAATGTGCATCATAAACATGTGCATGTGCACAATTGAACCATGCCAAATATGACTTTATGTCTGAATTTTAGGAATTTCTATTTTTGATATTTTCTCGTTTTATTATTTTTCATTGTTAGGGTTTTCTACTTTTAGAACTAGCTAGTATTGGTAATTTCTATTTTTTTCTAGCATGAGGATTTTGCGGCTTTTCTAATATGGTGGCTTTCCCCTATTATTTATCTTGCAACCGAGTTTTAGAAAGTCGAGGATGAATAATTATTTTTCCCCTCCCAAAACTACACGGTATCAGAACAGGAAATAGCAGTCGAAATTGCGTTGAATCTTGTTGTCTGGGTTTGTTGCATGTTTTGGGCATTGTGGTCGCCTCCTTTCGCTTCCCTTTTGCCCAAAACCTTACAACATTGTTGCTACTATAGCAAGCTCAGAATACAAATGTGATCGCGACACAAATACTTACGAAGCTCCAGTCTTCGTTCCACTTCTGCCTAGCTTCTACCCGTAACTAGCGACTAGCTGCGAAAGTGGACGGGATCATAATTCCGCAACATATCGATCTCATAGAGCTTTAATTCCCTTGTGATTGTGTAGCGTCCTTAGTCACTGAGGGTTCTGGATCAACGAGCTTTGGATCTAACGCGACGTTGAGAGTACGATTTCTTCTATGTCGACTTCGTCACATACGTGAAATAAATCGGGAAAGAACTCTGATCTCACGATTTCAATTGCGGTCATTTCACTTACAAGTAGTTTCTCTCGAGTCGGAATCTGCGGTGGAACTTACACTGTTGCTTAGGTTTATGCAACTTGAGGTATCCAATGTGCGTGTGTTTTAATCACCGATTAGGTGAGTGCGGGCAAAATCCTTCTAGTTCTTCTCCCATTCGACGCATTTAACTCAGACTCAGTTGCTACATCTTGCATACGATTTTTGTCCTTGAGGACCTTTTAGTGGCAGAGGCAGTAATCACCAAGTTTGGATCTCTTAGCGAGGACGAAACATGCGACTGTTTGCGCTAATGTTTCATGCTTTTGCTATCCTGGCCGAACTCAACTAGTATTTTTTGTAATATTCTTTCTTCCTTGATGGTGTCATACAAGTCCGCTATGATAACCCTTGTATCAACAGGCGGTGATACGGACAAACGACAAAATAAACCATGGTGCGAGCATTTCAATAAATCATGAGGACGTGTTTGAAACTTATGGTAAACCTACAAATTGGAAACCAAAATCCAAACATGAAGGTTGGGTTTATCAAGCCATTGCTGATGACATTCCAGAGCCCTCTACTAACTCATATGCTATACCTTTCACCGAGGAGCAATTAGAACACTTGCATAAGCACTTTCAATCTCCAAAATTATCATTGATTTTTTCTTGCTCTTCAGTACAAAATGGTAATTATCTAGCCATCGAATTGTTAGGTGCTAACCCTAATTTTATTTTTTCTTGTATGATTAATTCTGGTGCAATTGATCATACGACTTCTAGTTTTAAATTATTCTCATCCTATAGACTCAATAAAAGGATCAAAATGGTTGATGGTTCCCTCTCGATAATTGTAGGGATAGGAACTGTAAAACTCGTATCTTTGTTAACCCTTGGTGATGTATTCCGCGTTTTCAATTTATTTTATTTCTATTGTCCATTAGCAAAATTACTTATGATTGCCGGTGTTTAGTGAATTTCTACTCTTCTTGTTGTGAGTTTTAGGAATTAATCACTCGGGGGATGATTGATAGTACTAAGAAAAATCATGAACTCTATTTTTTTGATGATAAACTTGATGTAAATTGACAATGTTGAAGTACTTTAAAATTTGATATATTTTTTCAAAGATATTGATATGATGTTATGACATTGTAGGTTAGGTCATCCTAGCTAGCAGTGTCATTTCGGTTCGGCAAGTTGGGTTCGAGTTTGAGTCAAACTGAACTTAACCCAAATAATAAACAGATCAAATTATCTAATCTGAACCTGACTCGAAAAATATTCGGGTCAACCCGACTTAGATTTTTTGAATCGAGTTCGAGTCGTGTTAGCGTGTTGGGTAATTTTTAAAACTTAGGGATGTTAATTTGGGTTGGCGGGTCGGGTTCAGGTCAGACACGAAAATGACCCGACCCGAATCAAGTCATCCCAAATTCGACCCGAATAATAAACTGGTCGAATTCCTTGAACCGAACCGACTTGAAAAATATTATGGTCAATTCAAACCCAGATTTTTTCGAGTCGAGTTTGAGTCATGTTGGCTTGTCAGATTAATTTTGATGTAAAGCTTTCATTATTTAAATTTTTTTCCACAATTTAGTTTAAAATAATAATTTGTTATCTTTCCATTGTAAAGTTTATTAGTTTGTCAAATATCATCGTGCGTCTGTTCCTCCTTAAGTTTACAGACCAACTACACCTTTTACTTTGATTCATAGTGATATCTAGGTTCCTTGTAAATATCTTACACCCTCAGGAAAAAAAAAATGTTTTTTAGCTTTCTGATAATCACTCTAGGATAAGTTGGGTGTATTTAATGAAAGGAAAATCTGAAGCAAAAATAATTTTCAAATTTTTTTACACCGTTGCCCCAACACAATTTCAAAAGAATATTCGGATATTTTGAATTGATAATGACGGGGATTATTTCAAAAATATTTTGGGTCAATTTTTTTTCAAAAAAGGAATTGTTCATTAAGTCAACAGCCCCACATCAAAATCATGTAGCTGAAGCAAAACAAATCCTTATTGGAAGTAGCTCGGGTACTGCTATTTATAATTTAGTTGTCGAAATATCTTGGTTTAAGCCATTCTGATGGCTACATTGTTCATTAATAGAACACTCAATAAAGTTCTAAACTTTGAAACACCTTTTAATGTTTTTTTAATAAATTTATCAAATAAAAGTTTGTCTTTACTTTAAAAATTATTTGGATATACTACATTCATTCGCATGTATTGTTATAATCAAGGAAAACTTAAATCCCGAGTTATAAAACGTGTTTTTTTTATTATGCTCTCACCTAAAAGGATATAAATATTTTGATCTTATTTCTAAAAGAATTGGTCTATATGAATGTCACATTTTTTAAATTACAACCATTTTTTCATCTCATCTTCAAGAGGGAAGGAGGAGGAACGAAACAAAGATTGAACTACTGTTTTCAGGATTTTCTTCAAACCTATGACTCACAAAATATCTCTTCAACTTTGATTGTTTAACCTAAAAATCCAAGCTACATTATATGAGAAGAAAGTTGGTCTTAAGTTTTTTAGATAATGAAGACGATTCAAATCTTTCTACAGTGCCATCTCGTGATGTTTATAATTCTATGATAAATACTAAAGAGAAAACAAATATAATAACTATGATATTTGTGTCATTTGACATTGTCTACTCCTGGTAAATGATAACTCAAAAGAAAGAATCTATGAATCATTAGCGTTGCCCATAATCCATGAATCTTTAGAAAATATATTCATTGAGCCTTTACCTATGATCAGTCCAGTTCATCTTTGAGTTATGAATCTCCGAGTCTTGAAGCTAAGTCTAGCCCTAATCCTAAATCTATTGATTTCATTTATCATATTGCTCCTTGTAAAGGGGGTGAGGTCTTACAACCAATATCCATTTTTTCATTGTATTATATGAAAATCTCACTCGCTTTTCGGGCTTTTAACTCACATTTTCTTGTATGAAGATTCCTTATACCATGCGAGATGCTATGAAAGTTTCTAAGTGGAAGAAGACTGTCTTCGAGGAGATAGATAAAAGCCAAATATAATTCTAATGGCTCTCTAGAACCTTACAAGGCACGATAGGTTACCAAATGATTCACTCAGATCTATGACATTGATTACTTAGAGACATTTGCTCATGTTGTAAAACTAAACTCTATAAGAATTCTTTTGTCACTTGCAACGAATCTTGACTGACCTCTACAACGGTTGGATATAAAAATATTTTTCTCAATGTGGACTTAGAGGAAGAACTGTACACAAAGTGTGTAAACTAAAAAAACTTTTATACGAGTTGAAATAGCAACCAAAAGTGTAGCTTGTGAAATTTAAAAGTTGGGTTTCTATTTAAGAGCAAAGAGATCATACATTATTCTTGAAATATTCAAATGATTGAAAGATTTTCATACTGATTGTATATGTGGACGATATGATTCTCACCAAAGATGACATATATAAAACGAACCAGTTGAATACTTCCCTCTCATCAATTTTTGAGACCAAATACTTGAGATCTCTGATTCCTTGGCATGGAGTTTGCTAGATTAAAGAGATAGAATGTTGTTTTCCAACTGAAGTATGTTCTTGATTTACTAGAAAAAACTGGGATGAGCGGTTGTAGTCCCGTAGACACTTCAGTTAATGTCAGTCAGAAACAGAGATATGAGCATGAAGGTGACCCAATGAATACAACTCAATATCAAAACTTGGTGGGAAATTTGATATATTCATCACATACACGGCCAAATATCACATTTGCTGTAATTTTGGCAAGCCAATTTGTGCTTTCATCCTTTGAAAAATATCTTGAAGCAGGTAGCATGATTCTCAAATACCTAGAAAGTTCACCATCAAATGACTTACTCTTTTAGACGACCACATGACAGAACAAAAGGCATACACCGATCTAAATTGGGTGAGCTCAGTTGTTGACAAAAAATCGATGTTCAAATACTGTACTTATGTATGAGGAAATCTGGTTGCATGAAGAAGTAAAAAATATAATGTGGTGGCAAGGAGTAATGTCGATTGAATATCGTGCTATGGATAATGGAGTATGTGAGATGCTATGGTCGAAGAAAATTCTTGCAGAGCTATAGATCTCGATAAACATGCCAATGAAGTTGTAATGTGACAACAAAACTGACTTAAGCATTGTAGAAAATCCAATATAATATGATCGCACAAAACACGTGGAAATTGATAGACACTTCATAACAAGGAAGGTTGATTATGGAACTATATGCATGCCTTTTACTCTGAGAACACAAAAAATAACATATATCTTCACTAAAGGACTGTTCAGGCTTAGTTTTAAGTTCTTTGTAAGTTGAGCATGATTAATACCTATGCTCTAAGATGAGGGGGAGGTCCATAATTTTAGGAATTTCTTCTTTTGGATCTTCGATTTTTTTTTTTTAATTTCTTATTTTTAATGGTTTCTATTTTTAGCATTAGCTATTGTTGATAATTTCTATTTACTTTTTTTTCTAGCATGAAAATTTTGTAGCTTTTCTAATGTGGTGCCCTTTCCCTGCTATTTATCTTATAACCGAGTCTTGGGAAATTGAAGATGAATAATTCATTTTCCCTCTCTAATCTTACAAAGCACTGAGAGGCATTACAAGTTTGATGCATGAGCGGCTCACTGCGATTCCCTCAATCCCTAGATTTCGGGATTGGATTGCGAACTAACTTGAAAGGCACTCCCGTCCCGGGAGTCTATAGCGAGAATTTCTCGCCACTGAACGGGACCGGCCCTTGTGAAACCCCATTTTATGCCTATTTTGAATTGAACTAGTGCTAAATTTTGCTTGAGATTATTTATATGTAGTTATTTCCTGTTTTTGTGATTTTTGTTATGATTTTATGTAATTGGAGATTTTAATCTCTAATTTCTACCTTATTGAGTGTTGTATGGTCCTCTTTTGCAAGTGCTGTGTTTGTAGTTTGTTCATAATAGTTAGTGGATCTCCCTCGGCAACTGTGCCTTGTTGGATTTTACTTTCTTGATTCTCTCTGCTGTTTTCAGCCCAGACAGCTGCTGAACGCTTCCTATCTTCTTCCAAATGCCGCTGACCTCACATCTTTTCATTCCCCTGTTATTCTATAATCACCCGCCTCTTAAACTCCTTCTACGAACTCTAGAATGGTATCAATGCTAGTCTAGAAAGCTTGTGGTGGCTCATTGCAAGTGAAATAGAGTTACGATCGTCATATGAGAGAGGAGGCTTCTTGTGAAGATAGTTATAGGTTTTAGGGTAACTAAAACCTCAAAGTAAACATCATAGACAGCATGGTGATGTCGCAGTTCAAATTATATGCAGACTAATAGTTTATGTCAATCTTGTTTGCGAAAGTGATTATTATTATGGCGTATTTTATTCTTGGTCAAAGTTGCATTGTTTCTATAGTTTTTGCGACACTGTAATTTCGTTGTGGTTGAAATAGTTAGCTTAATGCATCGAGAAGTATTATTTAGGCTTTAGCCCTGCCAGTCTCTATTTTATTTTTTTGACAAAGCTTGTTAATATTATGGATTTCAAGTACTTTATCATGATGCATAGTGAAGTGCCAAGATGCTCTCCTAACTTTCTGTAAAAAGTATATTTTAGTCTCCAATTTTATAAAAGTTAAAGGAGTAGTGCCGAAACGCTAGACTTGTTGCATGGGGGCCATTTTAATCCTAATATTTATAAAAATGTCAATTTAGTCTCCAACATCTTTTAGTATGGGCTGAAATAGTTCCTAATGTGGATAGTTTTAGTTTACCTTAAAAGTGTCGAAAGACTCATTTAACATATTTTTAAAACTCTGGAATTAAAATAATCTCATTTAAATAGTCAGGAATTATTCTGACACTTGCCCTGAAAATGAAATTATCGCCTGACTCATTTAATATGGAACTAAACTTGTCCTTAAAATGGGAATTGTTTGAGCCCCAGCTAAAATAATGAGGATTAATTTAGGAATTTTATTGACCCTGGAACTCTAATAGTCTATTATAAATAATCAGGGGATCATTTTAGCACATTTTACCTGTGTGACATGATTCCTTTTCTATTGCCATTGTTTTGTTATGCTTTTGTTCCTATGAACCGTATGACTCCTGTAACTGGCCGTTATAGCTCAGATTTTTTTTGTTGTGATTTCATAAAATATACCATGATGCAGGGAAGATAACTTTGACATGGACCTTGAGAACATGATGATGATGCAAGCGATCTGGCAGTCTATGCAGGTGATGCCACATGCAGCTTTTTTTAAAGTGGCATTTACATAAATAGAGCACAATTCTTATGTATTTACATATCTCACCTAAACTTTCATATTTGCACAAATAGCACTCAATAAATATGAAAGTTTACATATGAGATATGCAAATGTATAAGAATTGTGTGATAGGTATGTAAATTTTCCTATATTTTTTGGCTTATAATTTAGGAGAGCATATGGTATTTAAGTAGAAAGTTTTCTATTATGATTACTATACAGTAAGCAATTTTTTATGCCTTAAATATACTTGCCATATCACATGGGCTTTTCCCTTGATTTCTCATTAATCGTTGCTGATCCACAACCCAGGCCAGGCCCTCTGGCACAACGCATGCCTCACAATACTTATGTATTTACATATTAACATCCAAAGTTTACCATTTACATATATAATATTCAAATCCTTAACATCAAAGTAAAAATATCATTATTATTAAGTTTTTAAAAGAGTAAAGTATTAAAAGAGTTCTCTAACTATTCACATGGGGTTATTTTAGTCCCAGAGTTTATCGTGTTAAATTTTCTAGAGTTTTAATTATGAGTGAAATAGTTCTCACTGAGAATTATTTTAACCCATATTAAAAAAGTTTGGACACTAAATTGACACTTTTATAAACTCTCAGATTGAAATGACCCCCTGCAAAAGGTCAGAGGACTATTTTGTTTCTTCTTTTTAAGATGAAAGACGTTTTCTATTTTAAATGATAATAATTATTTCACTAATTTTTTAGATATATGTAAATGTCAAACTTTAAGTGTTTGATATTTTAACACATAAGAATTGTGTGGTATGCATATAAAATTTTTCATATATATATATATATATATATAAAGAATCGGTATTTGGTAGAGGCCCAAATACCGATTCCTTATGCGCTACAATCCTATGATGGAGGCATGACGCCATGTGCGTATATATTCGAGAACCCGGCGCCACGGGAGATCGAACCCGTGAACTGAAAGAACTTACAGGGAACCCCGCCAACCAATAGGCTACGGATTGCGGCACACACACACACATAGCGCGCGCATATGAGGTTGCATCTTAATAATGCTATTTGTATTTACGTGCAATTCTTATGCTCCCACGCCTCTTTTCAAACTCCCCCCCCTCCAAGTAGCAGCAAATTAATATAAGAAAACAGCAAAAGCCTTCATATCTGATCAACCATTTCCTCTTGGAACAGGAGCAAGAAATGCAATCATCTCCCCCATCCTGTAACATCAACAATTTACCCATTCAACCCTTATTCTCAGATAATTGTTTCAACTGTAATTCTACTTTTTCGACCAATCCATCTCCTTCCAGCACCCTCCCTTCCTCAATCCCTGATCTATTAGAGCCCCAACACATCTGCGGCAGCCTGACAACCTTGCCCACCAACCTCCCCCCAATCTCCACCATGCTCCCGTGCGTCACTTTCCCCGTCAATAACTGGAACGAAGATCTTGAACAGAGCCATCGACTATCCGACCCCGCACAGAACCGATGGATGATAATGAATGATGGATCGAATATGATCGAAGCGGATATGAGCTACTCTGAGTCAGACATCCTAACCAATGCCATTGGAATGACGACGCGAAGCATGGCTTCTGGCGATGTTACTCCTGAGAATTTTGAGGATCAAATGATGCTAACAATGGCTGTTTCAGCGGCGGAAGCTGGAGCGAGGATGAACTCTCTAGAATTAATGTGGTTATAGATTTAAAGCTGGTTTTTTGAATGGACTATGTGAATTATATGAAGGCTGTTCGGAGCTTTATGAGTTTATCAATGGAGGTGAACTATTTGATGGCTTTCACATAATCAGCAACTAAAAGAGTGCTTTTTAGGGGTTTTGATATAGTTTGTGGGGAGAGGAGGAAGAGGGTGATGGGAATGGTTAGTGGAGATGATTTTTATTTGTAATTTTACTTTGACATGAAAATGTTGTGAAATAATTTGTTGTTTTTTTTTTATTATTGTGAGATTTTAGTGATTAGATTTGTATTATTAGTAGTTATAAAGTTTCATGAGAAATATTATGTGTCAATTTATGATGATTTAAAAAGGGTGAATTTATGCATTTAATGCCTCTTCTATTGTGTTGAAAAATAATAAATATCACAGTGGCAGAGTCGTAAATATGACATGAATAAAAAAGGTGATGTGAACTTCACATTTTTATGATATGCTTTCTGTGCTATTAAATGAATTTTAAAGTAAGCTTACTGTGATTGAATGATTTGGTGTGTTGATTTAATATTGAGGTACTATATTAAGAGATGAATTGCATATTTACCTCAAATAATATGGGGATTTATATAGATTTTTAAAGTATATGGGGTGAAAATGCAAATGTTTGAAGCTGAGACATGTTTGTTGGGAGTAGGGGTGTAAAGAACCGAACACGAACTAACAGAGTGTGTTCGTGTTCGGTTCATTTGAATTTAAATTGTTTGAAATAAGCTTGTGTTTGAAAGTGTTCGTTAAATCACTATTTGTGTTTGTTTCTTAATGAACAAGTCGAAAACGAGCCGAACAAGAGCTGTTCGCGAACAATGAGCTAATTTGATAACCCTAATATTAATATATATAAATAATATATTATATTAACTATATAACTTATATTATATAAATATATATTACTAATATAGTATACTAATATATTATTATTATTAATTTATTATATATTATAATTTATAAAATTTAATTTTTTTAAATATCATAAATTTTTTATACATAATTATTTTAAATTATTTTATATTTCGAATAATAACAATTCGAACACGAACGAACGCATCACTGTTTGTGTTTGGTTCGTTTAATTAACTGAACGAAAAAAAAAATTGTTCGTATTCGTCTCGTTACTTATCGAACGAATCGAACACGAACTCCTTGTAGGAACCAAACACGAACTATTCACGAACATCGAACTTTTTTGACAGCCCTAGTTGGGAGTCTAGCCCTGTTTTTTGGGCAATAGCGGGTATTAATTCTAATTGTAGTTATTCTTAGAAGCTCAAATATCCAAATAAATAAATACAAATGCTATTTTTGGAATTGAAAGCCAATGTGGTTGTTGATTGCAGGGGCATAAATATTTTTATTATTAAAAATATAGAACGCAAAAATATATCAAACACATCATTAAAATAAATTTTAATAAAAAGTAGGAGAATTAAATAAATAAAATATTAAAAATAATACAAAAAAATATATGAAATTGTTGCTTGGATGTGAGGACAATGGGATAGATACGTGACTTTTATCATTGACAATATCGAATGTAGAAGGTACATCAAATGCATGTTAAAATAAAATTTGTTATAGAACACGAGAATTAAATAAACAAAATATTAAGAATAATATAAAAAATATATTAACTTAAAAAAAAAGAAGTTAAAATTTATTTTTGATTTAATGGATAATAAGATATGTTTATATATGTTCAACCTTTAAATAAAAAATATATAAATTTTAATTATAAAATATATATTATATATGTTTATTTAAAAAAAAAATTAAAAAAAATTAATTCACTAAAAAAGAGATTTATATACGACACGGGTTTTTTTATTTTAATGTTATTTAAATCAAACATATTGGGATCATGTATGCCACATGTTCGTGGCATGTCAAGCACATGCGTCAAAGAAGTGTCCAACTCTACACAACTCCTTAATCAAGAGTGTCGGTGCTGCCGTGCATCAAAGTTGATATCAAAAGAAAAATTATTTTACGCTTTTTTAACGAGTACTATATAAAATATATTTTAAATGCATTCTTATACATTCATAAAATATCAATATCATAACCTCTAGTAGTTTTCCTTCAATTATTTGAAGATATTAAGAATCACAATTTTCATTCATTCTTATCATATTATATATATTTTTTTTACCTGTGTTAATGTTTTCAAATTTTTCCAAACCAATTTTAATGAGATATTTTATACCTGTAATTGTGAATGATAAAACAATCAATTTTCAATCACCTGATACTCCAATATTTTCTTTAAAATATAAAACTTTATTTCATGATATAACCTCTAGTAAAAAAATTATGCTAGTATCAACTATCTAACATAACCCTCCATTTTTCACATCCTCAATTTAAGCCGTCTTTAGATGGTTTGGTCACTTTATACACTGATCGTTTGATGATCCAATTAGAAGAGTCAATGTTTTAGATTTAAGGTCCGTTTGGGTCAACTTATTTGGTGTGGTGGCATTTTGAGAACGCACCTGACATATTTAGGTAAACTGAGTTTTGACAGCTTATGCGTTTTCAAAACGTAGAAAACAACATTTTCACACCGCACTTCTAACTGCAGTTTAGCTTTACAAAAAAAATAAAAAATAAAATTGTAATAGTCACCGCACCTAACTTATCAGCAGATTATTTTTAATAAACTTATCAGCAGATTATTAATAAGCTGCAACTGCCCCAAACACTCAAAATCTATGTTATAAAAGGTAGAGATAGAACCCTAAAAAGACATAAGTATATTATATAAAAATGATCTTAATTTATTAGAATTAAATATAAATATGAGACTCAATAGAACACAATGGAGAAAAGGATTCAAGTGACCGACCCCACTTAGTGGTATAATTGTTGTATAAAAAAATTATCTTTACATTTATCCATCTTAATGCTAATTTATGAAAAAAATTTGGATATCATTTATCAACAACCTTACCCATCATATTATATTTTCTCATAAAAGTATCTTATGACTTCTCCATTTAACCATACTACCAACTCGAGGTGTTAGACATGTAATTCCATAATAATATGGTTTAATTAAAAATGTGACTGCCATAATCCTGATTAAATTTGTCATACCGATGAGCATGGAGATGAGCTGATGGTCTTGTGTTTCTCAAAGCCACCTCAGTGTCTTCAGGTGTGATGGGACCAACGGCAGGTAAATCTGTAATTCATGAATGTATTTAGGGGCGTTTACATTTATATATCTAACACCTAAGCTTTATTTTTTTTACATTTATACCACCCGAATCTTGCATATCGGATCAAAAACACCATGATTTTAAGTTTTGAAAGGTGGAATACAGCTTTTCATGCATAGGTAAGGCGGCATATATGTAAAAAGTAAAGTTGTAAGTGTTAGATATGTGAATACATAGAATTGAATGGTATGAATGTAAATCTTTCTAATGTTTAATATGTTTGGAATAAAATCAATGCTGGATGAAAGAATTAGAAAATGTGATTTTCTTTCCCATAGCTCATCAAGACATTTTTGGGTTTTGATTTGGGTACTGTAACATTTTTATTTACAAAACAGTCCTAATAAATTTATGGGAAATTTACATATGCAGGACAAAATTCTTATGGATGTACGTATCTCACACCTAAACTTCAATATTTACACGGATGGCGCTTTACCTATGCATGAAATGATGGATTTTTCTATTAAAAGATGGCAATTTATGCTATTTTTGATGCGATACTAAAGAATTGAATGCTATGAGTGTAAATATAGAAGTTTTGGTGTGAGATATGTAATTCCATAAGAATTGCGTGCTATGGAAGTAAATGTTCCTAAATTTATATATTTATATATCAAATAACTCACCTTCCTCGGGCACTTTGTCCGGTCGGCTTTCCAAATATGCCATCAATCTTCTCAGCGGCTGCATGGCTGCTTCTTTGCACACTAAATGAATATCAGATCCTGAATAACCGTCTGTCTTCTCCACCAGATACTCATATGGTATTTCAGTTTCCCCAGAAGAAGACAGAAGCTCCTCAAACATGGCTTGCCTGGCTTCTGCTTCAGGAAGAGGAACAAGAATCTAATGGAAATAAGGTTTAGGGGAAACATACTCGGAGCTAGTTTGTTAAAACAAAGGAACTTGGAGCTTGTTCGGAATCAATTTTGTATTTTATTTTTTGTTTTTGTTTTTAAAACTAAGTTTGTTTGTTTATTTTTCAATATTTTTTATTGTTTATAATCAAAACAACTTGTTTTGAATGTTTTGAAAAACAAGTCGATTTATTTTTAAGTGACAAACATATTTTGTTTCAAATCAGAACATAAATAAAATGAAACAAAAAATTAGAACATAAAAAAAAAGCAAAAATAAAAGTGATCCCAAACTGCCTTTAAACGATTATAATAAATTTTGGTTTAGGTTCAATCATAATGAAAGGTTTTGACGAACAACTGAATATAGAATGAATAAGGGGGAAAAAAAACATAATGTAAAAGCACCCTAAGTCCTTGCAAATAAATAGAGGGTGAAAATACAAAGTTAATAACAATTTCCACCATGGGATATTTTGTAATGAAGTGATCTGAGAAAAGAAAAAAATTAGGTCAAGATAAAGAACTACAAGCCATTGAATTTATCTTATGATAAGTACAATACAAAATTCAATTGATTACTCATCTACTGCACTAATCTCAAAACTAATCGAATAGTTTGAGATTACTCTGACCTAATTTTAATTGGGGGCATTCACATACATAGCACACAATTCTTATGTATTTACATATCTCACACATTAATTTTCATATTTATATATACTGCATTTTGGTGCTTTAAACTTATGCATGAAAAGATGTATTTCACTTTTTAAAGGTGCTATTAGTGCCTTTTTTTTGTGTGTGATATTAAATATTTGAGTGCTATGTATGTAACTATGAAAGTTTGGTGTGCAATATATGTACATTCATAAGAATTGCGTGCTACGTACGCAAATTTGGCTTTTAATTGGATTTGTTTTGACAAACAAATCTGCAATGAGCCACAATGCTGATGATACATCTTAGTAAGATCACATTCCAATTAAATGCTAATATAACACAAAAGGAATACATAGCACACAATTCATATGTATTTACATAACTCACGCCCAAACTTTCATATTTCCACACATAACACTTAAATATCTAATTTATCATAAAAAATAGAACTATTACTACTTTTTAAAAGTCAAATACACATTTCTATGCATAGGTTTAGAGCACCAAAATTCTATATATATATATATATATATATATATATATATATATATATATATATATATATATTCTTTTTTTTTTTTTAAGAAAACCGATGTTTGGGAGAGGCCCAAATAGCGGTTTCCCATGCACATTCTAGCCTTATGATGACGCCGCACCATTGGCCTTGACATTCGAGAGCCCCCGTGCCACGGTGGGATCAAACCCGTGGCCTGAGAGGACTTACAGCGACCCCGCCAGCAATAGGCCATCGGCGAGCGCATATATATATATATATATATATATATATGAACATGAAAGTTTAGGGGTGAGATAGGTAAATAAAAAAGAATTGTTTGTGCAAAATTAACTGGAGAAAATCACTCCAACGGACAATTTATCCATTTTATCAATAATGGAAAACTACCACAAAGGATACCCTCTTATCAAGGCGTCTGAGCATGGCTGCATCAAGTTCCCAAGGAAGGTTTGTTGCAGCTAAAACAAAAACAAGTTCATCTGTCTTTGTCAAACCATCCATCTGCACTCAAAAGGGCAACGTAGATAAAGATTAGTAAAGGGCATCGGTTGGTGAATTTACAAATGTGTACGCATTTACATATTTAACACCTAAAATTTGATATTTACTAATATAATACTTAAGTGCCATAATCATAGCAAAAAATATGTTTCAAAAGGTGTGCTTCACTTCCAAAATATTAATATTAGTGGTATCTTTTAATGATGCTAAAAACTTGGGTGTTATATAAGAAAATATTTAAATTAAAATGTTAGACAAGTATAATAATTGTGTCGTATGAATGTAAATCCCTCTTTTCATAAGAACAAAAGAGTGTAAATAAGCACATAATCTCATAAACGTTAGCCTTAAACTATTACGTAAAAACATTAAAACAATGATCATCAACATAGAAAACAGTGGACAAAATTGGGGATTATCTACTCCAAAAAGCAGTTAATATTTGGGACATTTACGTGCATACCACCCAATGCTTATGTATTTACAGATCTAGCATTTAAAGTTTAATTTTTACATTTATACCACCCAGATAATTCATATCACATAAAAAATACCATTATTTTAACTTTTAAAAGTGAAATATACATTTAATGCATGAGTAAGGTGGCATATATGTAAAAATTAAAGTTCAGACGTTAGCTATGTAAACATAAAAATTGAGTTATGCATGTAAATCTTCCATAATATATATATTTTTTAAAATAACTTGCCTGTAAAAGAAGCTCAGTTTTTAAACGACGACTGGCTTCATGCTCGCTATGTGCTTCGCCGCGTTGACTAATGATGGCATCGATCTCGTCGAGAAAAATAGTAGATGGCGCATGATGCCTGGCGAGCTCGAACAAAACTCGTACCAACTTTTCTGAGTCGCCTTTATATGAGGAAAAAAAAGTTATATAGCCCGCTACATTGCTAGTGGAAGGATTATAAACCCCAAGCAAAGACTGTAAAGTTGCAATAAACCTACAGAAATCATCTTATGAAGACAAGTATGGTGATGCAGAATAGAAAAATCAATCAGTTTCAATAATTTTATCATATGATATATGCGGCATTTACATACATCACCACCCAATTCCCATGCATTTACATAGCTGCACATCTAAACATTGTTTTTTTACAAATACATCACTCAAATCTTTCATATTACATTAAAACATACCACAATTTTAACTTTTAAAAGTGAAATACACCATTTCATGTATGTTGACCTCGCTTTTGTTGAGGTTTAGTTTTCCTCCTAGGATTTAGGGTTCTAGCTTTAAGAGCTTCCCCGACGGTCTTAGATTCTTAGCAATGGGCCCACCTCGTTTTTAGAATGCTCGAAACCACTTCGATACTCTTTTGGAATCCCGGACGAAATTCCTGACCTCTAGCCACACAGCGGGTAGGTTGGAATCGGCGTTGGAGACTCAAATCGAGTTCCCATCGGACCACTCGGACCTTAGGATAGCCTCGTGCACATTTTCCGCACCACCGAAGTACAAATTCCTCGAGCCACGGCCTCGACGTCTTCAAATTCTCCGCAACGGATCAAGATCAGGGTCAGAATGCCAGAACGAGCGACGTCGAGTCAGAGTTTCAGAAAATGCCGGATTTGACGCGCTTTCGACGCGACCGTCGACGAGGTTGTCCGAACGACCTCGGATGACGAAACGGACTGCGCCGTTGCGTCCGGAACGTCGTTTCTGCCTAAAATTGATATTTGATTTGCGACGATCGCCTGCCGGAGCGGAAATTGCGATTTTGGGCTTATTTTAATAAAATTAATTAATTATATATATATATATATATATATATATATATATATATATATATATATATTTTAAAACCTATTTTTCTATCCTAAGCCCTAACCCTTACCCGTTCGATCGGCCGGCCTCTCTCTCGCTCGTTCGATGAGGGCTCCGTTCCTCCTTCTCCGCGCTGCGAGCGCGTCTCTTCCTTGTAGCCGTTGCCCTCTAGAGCCCCGTGTGGTTCTCCCCATACCTGCTCGAGTGTTATCCTGTGAGAGGGTCACCTCGCGTGATCTCCCGTGCGCAGCTCTGTCTCCCGCTCGATTCTTGCCCTTGCTGCCGAGCCTCGGCTCTTACCTGCGGCATTTTGTCGCCTTCTTCCTGACTCTTCCCCACTTGCGCCCGGCTCTGCAGGTAAGGGGTGACCCTTCTTTTCCCTCCTTTGCCTATAAAGGCCCTGTTCTTGAATGGATTGAGGGTTGGTTGGCTGTTTGGTTGCTTGCTTCCTCTTGAGAAATTGGTGTTGGAGTGGAGCTTGGTTGTCTTTGCTTTTTCTGTGTGCTCTACACTACTCGGTATGCCTCCCTCCCTTCCCCTCCTTCTCCGTTTGGCTTCGAGGTGGCTGCGGTTTTCTGCAGTTGGCTTGGTTCTCCCTGCTTGTTGTTTCGGCTGAGCATTTGTATGCCATGGAATGTGTTATCTATTTGCTTAAGTAATGGTTTCTTGCTCCCTATCTCTAGTGGTATGCTAGTATGATTGTGGTATTAAGAGTTGAGGACATTTTACTACTCAAGCATGTTAAAAATGGAAATATGAGCATGTAGTAGGTTTGGTTTTGATGGCAAATTATTGGCTCCTCTTGCAAGTGTTTCGAATGGGGCTCTTCACTCACTTTTTTTTTATGAAACATAGAGGAGCCTTTTTGTTTCTTTCATATGCATGTGGAGCTTGTCTTTTGCTCCTTTTGATTCTTCTTTATTAGGAGCATGCTAAGGAAAGTTTGAGTTGATCTAATAGAGCTTTATGCTTACTTTTGTTCGAAGTACACCTATGCTCTACACTTTGATATGTTGGATGAATGGAAATGCTTGTTTAAGCTTCGTGTTTAACTATATTCTAAGTCTTACTTTGGCTCATAGTGAGCTGATTGAAAAGTAAATTTTATTTCATGTTAAAAGAGCTTTGGGAGTCTGTTTTTGTTGGCTTTGTTTTTCCGGTTTTGACCATGTTGTTTTCTCGATTACTGGGTATTTTGAGCCTTGTTTTTCTCTCGGTTTTGAGGTTCGTTTCAAGACCTTCTTCTTCGCTCGGTTTTTGTGTTTCTTTGCTCTGTAGCTAGCTTGCTTCGTGCTCGATTTGGGGCTCGGTTTTTCGTTTCTGTCTGCTCTTGCAGCTGCCCCTTTGTTCTTGGTTTGGGGGCTCGGTTTTCTGTTTTGTTGCTCTTGCAGCTGCTCCCTTTGCACTTGTTGTTGGGGCTCGGTTTTGGTCCCTGCTGTTCCTGCAACCTCCCCCGGTGCAGCCTTCGAATGGCTCGGGTTTAGGTCTATACGGGGCCCGGTTTTGTGCTTTGTTTAAGCTATGGGTGGGCTGAATTGCTTGGTTACCTAGTGGATCTATTCTTATTTATTTGTGATGAATTTGAACTGGTATAGATGGCTCGGCTGCACCCTTATTTGGAGCTCCTTGAGGGCTCGGGTTTTGGCCTTGTGGTAGGCTGGGTGCTTAATGGTGGCTCGGGTCTATGTCTTGAATTGGCTTAAGTGTGGCTATATGTGAATCCAAATCCCATGGCTATTTGGTAAATACCTTTATACATGTTGTTATGAACTTGGAATTGAATTGGTTTGATGGGGCTTGTCCTCTCATTGGGATTGGCCGTGAGCCTCATTGTGGCGACTTGAATTGTCGGGGCCTTACTGCCTCTTTATTGTAGCTTGGGCCGTGCGCCTTTGCTCCTGATCTTAGCCCTGGCCGAGAGCCTTATTGGGGTGGTTGTTGTGATGGTGGCTTTCCTCTTTGCTACACTTGTATATGAAATTGATTTAATGAAATTTGGAAGAGCTTCCTAGCTTACTTGTGGGAAATAAATTGAGCACGATATCTGGAATACTTCTCGGAGGATTTATTTGGTGAAATTGATGCTAGTTTGGTGACTTACGGCTTGTCCATTCTCTTTCTTATGTATTAAAGATCATTGAGAAAGTCAACGTGGGTACTTGGAGTTTGGAGGAATCCCGAGCAGTGGTCCAGAGTCCAGGACTTGGTCGGTATCTTTTGGTCAGTGATTTTACGAGTTATTTGCGGAAAGAGAGTGCGTTCATAGGTGTCAGTCCTCATCCTCTTCGAGAGCGTCGTGGTGCCCTTAGTCCTTTTTTTAGGATATGTGAGGTCTGGCCGGGAGTCACGGGTGACTTACGTGTTTTCCGATTATCGGAAATCGACTCCTTTTCGAAATTGTGTTAAGTGAGCCGCTTTCCGTCCTCCTTTCCTCGACCTCTCGTCCCTGGTTTCACCTTGTTTACGCTCAAAGCACACGCCTATCGGGGGACGTGTAAGTGTGCATATATAACCTCCTTGGGTTATATATGGGGCCATCAGCAATGTTGTAAGTGCGGTGGGGACGTGGATGAGACTATGAAACGAGAAAAATTACGAGAATCGTAGAATCGGTCGCCGACTCGGAGACTACGTAGAGAGTAGAGCGGGAATCACGGAACCGTTCGATCGTCCTCGGGGTTCCTACTGCCGACGATCCCAATGTTCGTAGGCCTCAGTCACTGATAGGATAAGTCAATCAGTGGATCGAAATGTTTTAAAACAAAAAATACATATGTTTGAAAAATACAAAATTACATCGCATTTCTTATACTGGCCTACTTACCTACACTTTGCTTGCATTATAAACAAAAAATGAAATGTGTGAAAATTTATAAAGGTCCACGGTTGGTTTATTCGAGTCGGATTAGGACTGCGCTTCTCGCAAAGTCGGTCAGTGATGTCGACACTCAAGTCCGGACGTTAGCACGCGCTACGAGTCGAAACACCACCGTGCTTACTGGTCTTTTCTTCAGGAGGCCGTAGCTTTCTTATAGTTCGCCATGGAGTTTAGCGGGTCGTCTGTGGGTTTCTCGTAGTCTTTTTGTAGTTTTCACGGTTTTGTTTTGTCTCGTTTGTGGGCTTTTCTCGGAGTTTTCTACGAACGTTTAACTTCTTTCTTTCCGACTTTCCTGGTTTTCTTCGTGATTTTTCTCGCTTTCTCGCCGTTTTCCTTCGTTTTTCTTGTTGAGCTTTCGTACTCTTTCTTTCGTCACACTAGTAAGTACTCATGTTCAGCTGGGTTGTTTTCACTTACTTCTTACTCCTCGCTCTTTTAGTACTCGATAATCTAGCTGCAGATAAATAAGAAAAATATAAAAAAATAACGATAAACGGAGTAACTAGTGCATGAGGATAAAGAAAACATACGATACTCATGATGACGGTCTTTACTTTCCTTATCGTTATATTTGTTTGACGTGTTTTCTTTTCAGTACATACTCCTGCTAATCGCAGTATTTCTTTCAGTACGTATCTCTTGCTAGACGTTTACATTTCATATTCTCTCTCTGCTCGGCAGATGTTTACTTCGTTATAGCATGTTACTTCGCTGTTTAGCATGACGTATCTCATTGTTTAAACTGCTATAACATGTTAACTTGTGCTTATTGTTCTTTTCTTTACTCGTATCGCGATTCTGCGCACACTCACTTGCAATAAAAATAATAAATGATTTGCATGTTAACTTTGACTTAAAATTTAAACCTAAACTGCGATCCTTACTACGACGTGGAGCTTGGAGCACGGTGGGCAGCACGACCATCTTCTTCAGCAAAACCTGTGTCGACATCAGCAAAATCATTCTTTAGGTTAAATAACAATGCCACAGAATTCGAGGTAGTTCGCTAGCGTGGCATAAATCCCCACATGTTCTTTTAGGCGCTTCGCACAGCCCTCCCGTGCGATATAAGCCATAACTCGCTTAGGTTTCAGAGGTTGTCGTACGATACGACGTAAGCCCTCCTATCTTTCGAGTAGTTTGCGTAATCGGACATTGTGCGAAACGTAATTCCTATAATTAATTTGCGGGATTGAAATTAAAATAAATCTCTTTCAAAATTCAGGCCTGCAATAGGATGAGTACGGGACGTTATCGAGGTCCTCCTCGAGATCCGTGACATCCCCTACCCTTCTCTCTTTGACACCAGAAATAACCGTTCCTTCTTGTACCTTTCACCTATTGGATTTCTTACTACCTCATTTCGTTGAAAACCCTACCTTTTGAATTTGTGAAGATAGAAACCCGCGATCTAAATCGAGAGTTCTCTCAAGTGACTTCGGTCGTTTGAGGGGTAATTAACTATAGAGCTAGCTCTATAGGGAGTTTTAAAGACACGAGATAATATAAGCCCTATTTAATTCTTTTGTATTAAATAGGGAATTGTCGATCTACGTACAAGGTTCGCTGATCAGAACGGATGTCATGAATTTTGTGGTTTATTTTATCGAGCGATATTGTCGAGTAGGGTGTCTATTCTTCGGAACAGATGCGTTATTCGTGATATTACGCTCATTCATCCAAACTGCTAAACGAATGAGATCCGTTCTTTCTCATTCTAATATTTTAAAATTTAAAAATCTTATTTTCAAAACTAATATACATATATCCATTAAATTAAACCTAAAAAAAAAAAAAGAGACGCAGCTTTTAAGCGGCCGACAATGTATAGTTAAAAGAAGCATATATATAAAAATTGAAGATTTGGTGTTAGAAATAAGAATTAAGTGGTATGTATGTAAATATTCCATTATATATATCAAGAAATTGAAGCTATCAAATCACAAATATAAATTTTTATTTGGAAGGAAATTTTTTTCTTTTTTTTGTAAATATTGTAAGGTGAACCACAGAACACAAAGTAGTAAATAGTAGGAATGAATAACAAAATCAAAAGTAATAGCATTAAAAATTAGATGATGGAACTCAGAAGGTAAAAAAATATTTATATTTTCCACTAAGAAAAAAGAAAATAATCAGAAGTAATAGCCCTAAAAATCAATGATGGAGCTTAGAAGGTTAAAAATTGATCTAATAAGATGAGTTGTTAAAAAGGGAAAACTGAAATCCTGTAGCTGAAAAAAGCAGCTAATATAGCCAGTCTTGCAAAGAAAAATTATGTATAAGTTTTACAAATCTAGAGATAGATCATGCATTGATGCAAGATAAGCGAAGTGAGGAGGTACAAAAGGTAATTAAGAAAGTAAATGTGCTTTTAAAGTGTGACAAAAAAATAAATATATTGAGGCTTAAATTGCTTTGCAAAAAGGGCAGTGAGCAAAGTAAAAGCTAGATGATTTATAAAATAGAATGACAACTAAGAAAAGAGAAATTAATATACATGCTAAGACGAGATAAAAGATCATTAGTCCAATCAAATTAGATGAATTATAAGTTAAAATACAAAGATCAACTTTAAATTGATAATTGTAACCGAGATGAAAAATGACTCGAATCATTTGTCACAAACCTCGCCATTTGCTAACAATTGAGGAAGCTGAAATATTGAAAAATGTCGTCTTGCACTCAGTTGCGACAGCTTTTGCAAGCATAGTCTAGAAATAAACAAGATCAGTCCATGAATACTATAATTGAAGAAAAATAAAAAACAAAATGATAATCATACCACTCAATTCCTATTTACATATATAACACCAAAACTTCAATTTTTACATACATACATACCATCTTGCGTATGCACGAAAAGGTGTATGTCACCTTTTATTAATGGATTTTTTTTTTTTTTTTTTTTTTGTGATATGAATTGGATATACAAAATACATAAGAATTGAGTGTTACACATGTAAATGCCCTACATTACACAACAAATCCTAGATTTAAAACAAGCCAACAAAACGCTTGCATCTCTATGTTATCCAGTTGTCATAACCATCCACAACGAGGAAAAGGAAAAAGGAAAAGGGTACAAATCAACAGCTATTCAATCAATCATCATTATCATTGACATTTATCTCAAAACTTTAGAGTTTGTTTTTGAAATTCCCATTCTTCAATCTTCCTACTGATAATTGAATGAAATGTAAAACAAAATTTTCACAAACATCTTCACAAAAATGAATAGTTTGATGACATATAAGAATTATTCATATAGAATCCATTGAGTTCGTTGTTTACTTGATTATGTTGTATCTAGATGGCAGCACTATTCAGATAGGTGTGTTAGCCATGAGATGAAGCATGGTTGGTTCAAAGTCATTCTTTTTAAATACAATGTAATTTAGAACAATCAGAGCTGATTATGATCTTTTGGCGGTTGAAGCTGAAAAAATAAATAAATCAATTAATTAAATTAAAACCCTACTTACTATTGCTTTCTTTCTATTCGGCTACTCGCATCCGAACTCCCCATTCTCCTCCTCGTCGTTCACTGCACTACTCTCACCTCCCTGTGCCGCAAATTTGTTCGCTTATCAGCTAGAAAGTTGAAGACACCCTCTGTTGAATCTGCTCCAACACAGCCTCATTTTTTCCCCCCATCGTCGCTCCCTCCACCTCGCACGAACATACTGAGACCCCAACTGAAATCTCCTTTCCCTTCTTCATGTCTCAACATTGTCTCCAACTCACTACCTCCCATCCTCTTCACACAGAACACAAACGAAGTCCCCTCTCTTCTCCGTCTCTCCCTGTTTGTTCTTCTCTCCTGCACATAGACCGAACCAACAAACCCCAGCCCTCATCCGCACCACTGCCTCTCCTCCTTCGCCCCTATCTTCCAGCTGTACGCAACAGTAGTTTACTCTCGTCCAACCTGGCCAAGCCCCATACACTCCAGCCTACTTGAAACCACCTCTCTTTTCGCAGCTTGTCTCAAGCACCTAGCCAAAACCCTGATCACCCACAATCCTTGCTTGCACTCACACACAACCCAACTTAAGATTCATGTTCATCCCAAACAACACTAGCACCAATGTGAGCCACCAAAGAAACCAATTGTGTCGGAGTATGTTTTGAAAAGTTGATCAGCTCGCTTTCGTTGATATTGCCGCTTCACTCGCAAAGTTAAAAAACAGACACTTAAGTACCTGTACGCAATTTTCTTTGTGCAGTATGAAAATCATATGTTGCATTTTACATAGAAGTACACTAAAGATATGTATGTCTTTTTTGGCGCATTGGGTTAGAAGACTTCTTTTCAGCCATAGTGTCACACAATATAGACCATACATGGCTTTTTGCATGGTGGGTAGGCCGAATCTCACGTTGATAACCCTATATGTGATATATGCCTGGAGGCCGTCGAAATTTCTACTAAGTTCCACTTGCAAATGATTTCTAGAACTATACTTTCAAATTGAACTATTTGAATTTACAAAAACATAAAAATGAAAATAGGTGAAATATAAATGACAAACTGAAAGGTAAACGCCTATTTTCATTTTTATGTGCTTGCAAATTCAAAGTCTAATTTAGAGTATACTTCTAGAAATCATTATATTTGACTCTAAATATGGTCTTAGAATTCATGCTAGTCATATATGGGTTCTAATTTTATATTTTTTTTAAATTGAATATAAGTAGAACCATATAAGACTAGCATGAATTCTAAGATCATATTCAGAGTCAAATATAATGCATTGATATTGCACGAGTAATTTAAATTCGTATATATAACAGTTTAAACACTTTAAAATTTTCTACATGCACCTCAATAATGTGACATTTATGCAATAAACAAAAATTGGAGGAGATCAAATTTGGCATTCGCATTTCAAAAGCATTTTTCAAGTCCAATACATTGGCCTTAAAATGTAACTATACTAGGACATGCACAATTGCATCTTGTGATTGCATCATGTTATGCTTTGAAAAGCAAAAAAATATCAATAATTGTACCATCTAGGCATGCTAAGATTCATGCAATAAATAATATCAGTAATACTAAAAGGTGTGCATAACTTGAAAGTTGTTAGCTCGGATGGGCTTTGACAATCATGTTAAACTATAAAACTTGTCCGTCTTGAGAATGCTGTACGAACTCATACGACATTAATTCAAATTATCTTGATCTGAAAGACATGCAAATAATTAGTTTACTCGCATGTGTTCCAAAAAATAAAGTAAATGCTTCTGCTTAAGTGTCTGAGAACGTTGTGTGGAATAACATGAAGAATTTTAAATTAATCTCGCTTTGGCAAGTATGTAAATCTCCTTTTGAAAATCCCATAATTATTTTAAAATTATAACTCTATTTCAAAATCAAACTCAAACTAATTAAATTAAGCAAAATCTCAATTTGATCGTATTATCAAAAAAACAAAGACAAAAGTTCAAACTACCCAATCCAATCCTCATATTCATAAGGACTTGAATTGATAAGAATAATATTTTAAAGATATTACAATGATAAATTTTAAATAAATTACAAATATAACTGTTTCAAATATTCAACTCTAATGATGGTCATGTTAAATAAAAATATCAACTGGATGGATCAATTTTAAACCAAACTTTAAATCAAGTTTTCAAACCAACAAATCAAGTGAAATTCAATCACCAAAAACTTAAAGCAAATTCCATTAACTCTATGCAATAGTTTATCAAGGGTGACATTTTTTTGAAGAAGTGCATAAAACTATTATTTTGCCATAATTCCAAATTTGGAGGGTACTTCAGAAGATTTAGAACAACCTCTAAGATTTAAAAATCTGGATTTTAATGGCAGTCCTATTTAAGGATGTTCATGATTATAATAAGAAATGTGATTTGTCAAAGGGGAGTCAATATTTCTAAAAGATATGATATGTCCTTAAATTATATTTTGAAATTAGAATTTTTTTATATTTGGGGAATTGATTTCATGAAGCATTGTGTCTTTTTCAGGTAATAAATATATTCTGATAACAGCAAATTGAGTTTCTGAAAGGATTGAAGCAGTGATTTTTACTCAAATGCAATTCACAAAATATTCATATATTTTTAAAGAAAAATATTTTTAGTAGATTTGGAACACCCAAGGTAATAATAAGTGTAGTGAAAGTCATTTATGTAATAAAAGAATTGAGGCATTAATGGCTAAATTTAGAATTAGACATAAAATTTTTATTATTTACCATCGTCAAACGAGTGAATTAGCAGAGGTGTCCAATAAAGAGATCAACAGAATTTTAGAAAAAATTGTTAATCCGAGCATAAATGATTGGTCACTAAGGCTAAATGATGCTTTATGGGCCTATAGGAGAGCTTACAAAGCACTCATAGGAATATCCCATTTATAGGCTAATTTTTGAAAAGGTCAATAATTCACAAGTAGAGTTAGAGCATAAAGCCTATTGGGCAATTAATGAATTTGATTATAGTCTTAAAGATTCAACAGAGAAAATGTAATTACTATTGCATGAGTTCGAGAAGATTAGATCGTAAACTTGTGAGAATGCTATGATCTATAAAGAACAAATGAAGAAATAACATGATCAGAAGCTTATTAAGGAAAATTTAGAATATGGCCAAGAACGTTTGTTGTATAATTCAAAATTAAAAATTATTGCTAGGAAAATTTAAATTCAGATGGTCAGGTTCGTTCAAGTAGTATAGATTTACTCATTTGGAACTGTTGATATCGATGATGGAAAAATTGCCTCGATCCTTAAGATTAGTGAACAGAGACTAAAATTGTACATAGGATGTGATGGGATTAACCTTAGAGAAACTCTAACTAAGTTTAGCCCAAATGGTAAAATCTGGCATTGCCAAGTTGAGGATATTAAACCAAACACTTTATTAGAGGCAACCAAAGTGAATTTGTGTCTTTTGCTTTTCGAATTTGATTCGAAAAGTTATGGCGTGCTTGCTTGTGGTTAGTGTTTAATCTTCATGTGAGTTAGGGTTGTTTTCGTTTGTGGTTGGTTGTAGCACTTTATTGCTTTTGTAGGAAACTCCTTCTCATGACCCTCAAATATTGGCATCTCTTTTATGAAATGTTGGTGCCAATTACACCCCCACGCCTTCATTCAAACCCGCGAGCTTAGAATCCTTGTTCACTTTACTAGAATGTTGGCGCCGCAATCCGCTGCCTCGCTCCAACCATGCCAAACCAAGAGCATGGAATGTGTGTGTCACTTATTTGGCACATATGTGCCACTTTAGGCATGTAAAAGCCACAAGGGGGTGTGTATACGCCTCATGCCAAGCACGCACATCCTTCCCAACTGAGCGCTTAGCACTCCTACACCCCACAAATGATGCCAATGAGCTACATACCTAACTCCTTCCTGACACCACATATTTCCTATCTAACACATGCCTACCCACCGCATGTTTTATTCCTAAAAGACTATAAATAACACTCATTTCGTGATAGGTGCATATCCTTATCATCCAAACCTAGCCTTAAAATCTCATTCTCCCTTCTCCAAGCAAAGCATGGATTCTTTTGTCCCTCAAATCTCCTCTCATAATTGCCCTGGATCAAAATTTTGTCCCCTACATCAATAAGAAGCAGAATTTTCCTGTTACTCCCTCATTCCTCTTGCCTGTTCTTAGAAAATTTGAGGGGGGTGAAAAGTGTTTTCTTGGATTTAGACGGAAGTTTTTTCGTCGAATTTGATTTGCTTTCCGTCTCTTTAGAGGTGAAAGTTCGTGAGCCTTGAAGCCAACTAGCCGTTACCATGAATTCTTAGTATCAAGAAATTTGATTTTGGAGAGGAGATTTTTGACATTTGGGGGAGAGTTGAAGGTGTACTCACTGGAAAAGGGTTGGGAAAGGTTTTGCTATTAGACTGGGGCAATAGCAATTTCAGTGGTAAAGAAATTTTATGCAAATTTAAAAGAAAAGAAAATATGAATAGGTCATTGTGAGGGAGAAGTGGGTAGATTTTAGCTCTCTTCTTGACTTCTCAGACAATTTCTATTTTGGATTTCTTATTTCAAAATTTATCTTTTCTAAAATTATTAAATTCCTTACTGATGGACAAGGAGAGTGGAGGAGGAGAGAACAGAAGAGAGTAAAATTCCCTGCTGCTGCTCTGAATGTCGAGTCTGAAGATTGGCAGTGTTTCTGCTTCACCAAACTTTTGTCAACCACCAACCTTAGTGAGATCATGAGGGAGAGAACAGTGTTAAATAATAGTATTCAGGTGGATAAAATAATTGACATAAGAAAGATTGTCAATTCCTCTACTTGCGATATTCTTAGAAGAGTGTTTACTATAGGGTTAGGATATTTTCCTTATGTGTTAGTGCCGAAATGAAGTATGAAAATTGAGATAAATAGCTTGATCCTTTGAGATCGATGACGGGGAAATCTATACATGTATATAGCAAGACAACTTTTGAAAAATTTAGGAGTTCTGAACGGCCTAGTTCTTCCAAGCCTAGCACTTCACAGCCTCAACCCAAGGCTTCTGTTGCATTCATTGCCTTCCACAATTGTCTCGACGCTATTTCTCAGGACTTGACAGTCATGCAGTGGGAGTTGCATCAATTGTATGATCCTAGCACTCTGAAGTCCGCCTACAACGTCAACTTGAATATATGGCCTAATATCATGCTGCCCAGCAGAAGCTGTACCGTTGAGAGGGAAGGAATACTAAGCCCGATTCGGTGTAGTTCCCCATTGCACCACCTTACGAGCTATACCAGGAGAAAGATGGGAATTCAAAGGAAAATAATGTTTAGGAAAGAGGAGAGGTGGTTTGTAGTTGTTCAGGAGAGTTTTCTGATGATTAGTTGGAGTGGTGTTGCTTGGTTTGCTTTATATGTGCTTAGACCTGATCGGGATTGTATTTGTAGCTTGCAATTTTGGATTTGTTTTCTGATTTTGATGACTGACCAACATGTTCTTTGTTTAGGATGCGATACGTGGCAATTTGTTTAGTGATGGGTTAATTTGTTATCATATGTGCTAACATAGTGTTTGTTTTTAGCCACACTGTATTTTTATATTCTAGTACATTTTTATGTTTAATGTGCATTTTATGTTATACCCTACCATGTCCATTTTCCATGTTCTATTATATTTGCATGTGTAATAATCCCTACTAAGTAGAAATTAATTTTGGAATTTACATAAATAAAAGTGATAGTAGTAGTTGAGGATGAGTGAGAACTAATAATAAGTTAAACATACAAGTAAAAGTGACATGGGTTTCCTAAAAGATTTGGAAAAAAATAGTAGTATAGTAATAACTGATCCCAAACGATAATAATTACTTATCTTTATAATTACTCCTAAACATTTAGTTGAATATTAACTATAGATAAAATTGATTGCTCAATACTATAAAACTTACTAATTGATTTAAATAATTTTACTCTTAGTTACCGTCTCTTGAACTACAAAATTTTGACTTAAATTAGGCTAGCAATGAAAATTTGACTTGAGAAGAGGGTTGGGATTCAAAATTATTAAAAGAGTTTAACTAGATATAGAAATCTCTAGAATAAAAAAATAGAAAATACTCATAATAAAAAAGAAAATTTTCAAAAACCTTTGGGGAGAATCTTGAGATGAAGCTCGGATTAAAAAGGTACCACTTTCCTTTCTAAAAGTTGAATTATCAATAACCTTTCTAACTAAAGCTAGAAACTTTGTTTTTAAAAATAAAAAAATGGGATTAAGAATGATTTAATTGAACAAAGAACTGAATTGTATGATTAAATATTTATTTATTTTAGTTAAGCTTCATATAAGTGATTTACAATGATCATATAGATATGGAATAAATATTTGTTATATCGAGATATTCGGGTGTACTGTGAAAGTTTAATCTAAAGGAAAAGCAAGTCCACTTTGACATATACATCTATCATATCATTAAGGAGCACTGAATCCTTAATCACTAACCACCATCATACTTACCAATACTCTAATTTTGAATTTTGAAGGTTTGAGGAGTCTGATGCGTTTAAAATGTGTGCTATATTTGTCTACATTTTCTTGCATTTTTTCTACTATTTGTACCTATTTATGCTTTTCCAGGTGTTTTAATGTAAAATTGCAGGTTACAATTACTATGCATTAAAGAGGCATAAGATCAAACTCAAAGAAAGCAACCCAATTCCCCATAGCATGGCGTAACTATGCCACTTCAAAACCTTGGCGCCACATTTGCAGGAAGAAAGCGCTAGATTCAATTTCACGCACTCCCATAACTGAGGGCATGGAAAATGAGCGTCTCTTATATAGCGCATAGGTGCCTGAAGTTGCATAATTACATCACTTAGTGGCATATATACGTTGGCTCCCATGTAGGCCCAACCGAGAGGAGGAGATTCTAGCGCCACTTCAAAATATTACAAAACGACAAACACCTTGCGCCACCTTGATGGAACCACTGTGTCGGTAGAAAGTTGTGGCAAGTACCTCTCGTGTGGCGATTCATGGACATATATGGAGAATTCGGGAGGGAGAAGGAGCACTCTCTGGTCTGTCTTTCATGTTCTTCTTTGCTTGTGAAAGAGCGAAACTTTGTAATGGAGAGTCAGATAGATTGTGAGGGCAACTGTGAGTGTATATTGCAGAGACAATTCAAGATGATTGTCCGTTAGTATTAGTGCATCGTCAATGAAACACGAAGAGGAGTGAAGGACGAAATTACAAATCAATGATGTAACCTTTCCTGATTTTTCTTTTTAAACTTGTAAAATCATGTTTGCTTTGATTGATAAAATATGTTTAGTTTTATTTAAAAGCATGAATAGTCACTAATCATCATTTCTCCTCTGATTTGGTGAGTAAAAGTTATAGGGTTTAATTTTTGTGTATTTGACTTGTGTGAAACTTTGTTATGGTGAAGTTTTAACCTTTAAATCTTCATTTGCATTCGACCAAGATAAGTCAGACTCGTGATCTTTGAATGAATTCTATGTGGAACAACTATGTTAAAACTTATTAACTTAGGAGAATATGAACATTGCACTTTAAGTTAGTGCAATCTTGTCAGGAAATACTAAATCCTAGCATTTTCACTTTTTTAGGGAACTAAACTTATTTGATATCCAAACTTCCTTATTATCACCTGGAGAGGCTAAGAAAAAGATTTGCTCATGATAGTAACAATTAATTTTGTCACTTGTTAACCCTAAGCATTTAGGACCAAAATCAGAAGAGATACTCTCACTCATTTAAATGTCTCACATATTTAAACTAGAATTATTCTCTTTGAAAAAAATTAGGTTTAAATACATTCAAAAATTACCAAAATTCAAACATTCATGCTAGACACAAAACTAGTAGGCTAAAATTTTTCGGACTTTGAGAGTTCATTCGTTCCTGAAAGGATTGACTCACAGACTCGGTTCTGTATACTACTTGGACGACACATATAATTGTGTGTATTGCTGGTGCTTTGCAGCCTCTGGTACGTATCAAATTCATCATCATTTTTTTCTCCATCCATTTTAAACTAATGGTGATAAATTTCATGTTGTAAATTTTAAATTTGTTGATACAAAATACTAAACCTGAAAACATATCGCCAAGTGTCTGGCTTTAATTGAAAGTCTCCTGTTACTTTTTTTTTATTATTTTTTTATCATAGGGCTAGCATCGATGGAAAACCCTAAATTATAGTTTTAAAGTCCTTGCAAAATGAGGGTGACTCTGAATAAGGTCTTATCTACAATGTCATTTTCCTTCTGAAAATTTTGCCTAGAACAGACACAAAGCTGAAAAAGTCTCTATCAAGGCGACAATCTTTTACTGCACATTTATGGAGGCCACAATCAACCCGAGATCACACGTGACCGAATGTATAATTGTGCATTTTGCATAGATTACATTTTAAGAGGCTTCATCCTAATTGTTCCCTTGTTGATTAAAACACTAATTTAAGATGTAAGGGCCCTAAAATGCCCTATATATTCTCTTGCAGATTAAACAGACCAGGATCAAACCCATATAAAATAAAATTAGCAAGAACTAGAAAGCACATTAGCAGACATGTCTTTATGTACTCTATGTACGATAAACCAAAATGGCCCATGAGTATTTAGGTGTCATTTAAAAATGAGCAGCCCTACTTGAAAGAAATTTTCACCTTTCCTAGCCGACCAAGAGAGCTAGTCCCCTCCACAAGTTTTCCTAGTTGTCCCTAACCAGTCCTATCAATTTTAATCCCACTGCGGCAAAAAGTGCCGTCCTCCTTTACAAATACCTCCCCCCATGAGTGGAATGAATGGGTTAACTAGAGAATGCCAAGGAACTGTTGTCAGAACAATGCAATGATGACAAGCTTACACTAGTTATAAGAGCATTGAGAAGCTCCCTCATTTAGTTCTTATACTTAGTCGTCACCTTAAGGCAGCCAACCAAGAGTTCATAGATATCTAATAAATCATAATTGCTTAGGTTTATGGTATCACTCGTAACTGTTTTTCTTAGCATGGATGGGGGATGCCTAAAATCATCATTGACTTAGAGATCGCTGCTGTCCATTGACCTCAAAAGAGTATAAGTCCGGCATCTTACCCATACCTACTTGCCCTAATGTGAGATAAAGGGCACAAGTCATGTTGATATGTCATACACATAACACAATCCACAACCTCATTGTTGATGTGGGTGAGACACAATGCTAATATACATTCATCCCCACACATATAAATACATTTAGGGCCTGTTTGGAAGCAGTTATCTTGCTCGAATTGCAGCTAATATTCATGTCTTCTGAGAAGCATTGCTAGGGAAGCATTGCGGGAAACTCTTATCTGTTTAGTTGCAGTAATGTGGAAAAGCATTAGTATGAGTGAAAAATGACCAGACTGCACCTGTTTATTAGAAAATTCGTTTTAATATTTCGATATATTTATGTAGGATCAATTATTTGAAAGTGGAATAAATTTTTTTTGAAAAATTTTATATTTAAATATACAAGTTAATAAATTTAAATTAGAATTTTTTTTTATATTTTTAATATATATTTTACTATATATAGTGAATTATTGATTCGATTCAATAATTCACTATATAGAGTTAAATTGTTTAAGTATATTAACGAAAATATTTACGAGCGTCGAGTATATCTTAATTTAATTTAAAAATAAAATATTAACGAACTTGGTTATCTTTTAAATTTAATAAATTATATATATATATATCAAAAATTTTATAATTTAAAAAGGTTGTTCGTATTAATAAAACATTTAAGAAGCTTTATAAAATATTTTAAATAGATTGTTCAAATTATATTAAAAATTTAATAACACAATGATAGAGCGATTGCGAAATCTCAAAATAGTCATAGAGTTCTACAACGAAACATATACTCTCTCAAACACGTAGCATGACAGTGATAGAGTGAAAAAAAGCGAAGAAGCTATTCCAACAACAATCAACAATATAATGTTGTTCGCTTTAGTTTTCGGAATCCGTAACTCCGGTTTCATCTGCGTCTTCCGTTGTAGTCGTACACGCCCAGCATCGGACTCGTGAAAATGCAGTAACTATCCGCCCATCGAAAGAAACGACGACGATCCGGAATGTCTCGAGGACGAGCGTAAAACTTTCGTCGAAAGGCTATACGGTCGACGTGATGTCAAAAGAGATGCCTGCAACCACGACGACATAGCAGATCAGCGAGAGGTAAGTGACGTGTTGGAGCTCATTTTACTCGAAATGCAGAGCACATATGCGAGCTTAATTAGTTTGAGTGTCAAATGGTCGAAACAAAATGAAAAGAATCAATCTAGTGTGTATAATGGTAAATAATGTGAAGTAAAGTGCTTTCGAAAGAATGTAAAAGACCGACATTGCTACTGCAAAAACAATCACTCTCCAATTAACAATCGAGTAATGTCTGGCTCGAAGTGCTTCACATTTCATTTCGCACCCTCCCTTCTTTTGTACGGATTGGTACCTTATTGTCATCCTCCCGTGGTTAGGACGGTTCAATCGCGGTCCTGTAAACCGTCGATCAGTAGCAACCTCTTCAAAATCAACATCGACCGAGTTGGATGACGCTCGATATAGTTATGCGGGGCCGTAGTTGCTAACACTATCCGCACTTGTTTGGGAACGGATAAGGAGGCATATCCAGAAGAATGGCCCACTTCTTCTTCCAAACTCCGAATGTTCTCTCGATAACGCCTCTCGAGGACGAATGTCTCTTATTAAACTAACTCCTTTCTAGATCGCTTGTGCGATTCTTAATTCTTTCGAAATCCGGAAAGTGATATCTTGTATCGGGATATGGTTTAAGATACCCTCTCGCATGGGGTAGCTAAGCATCTATCAAATAATACTTCCCTGTAATGATAGAAAGTATAGTTAGGCATATGACCAAAAACATCGACTTTTAATATTATAAATGACCTTACTGGGATGGTGGAGTGAGGAAATTGTACTCTGAGCTTTCTTGTAGCAACTTTAAAGAGTCTCTCATCGTCATGTCTGTCGCCCTCACATCCAAGCCAATACGAATGTAAAACACATGTTGAAATCACAAACAGCCGTAATATTACGAGTTGTTCTACCGAACGACCGATAAAAGCTACTTTCTCGTTATCCAAGCACTACCGCATGAACGTGTGTTCCATCTATTCACGTCGATGCGATCCTTAAGAAAAAGTAATCGTATCGATATGCGATCCATTACATTAAAAAATTGTTGTAGTTAACGTTCGTACGCTCGAAATATGGCATGTATCGTTCATCATTAAGAATCTCTGTCGGAGTCCTCGTGAAAGTTGGATCGATTGGTTTTAGCATATTATTCGTTAAGCCGACAAGAAAGCCGAACCAACCGAGAAATATCGGTAATCGTTTCAGACGAATGCTTGGAAGCGTTCCATGGCTCCCCTCGTTGACTCGTTCGTGACGAGTATAAATAGTGTGATGCCAAGTACTTGCTGATGCAGTTGTCCTGTAAGACCGATGAAGTCCATGAGATGTTCTTAGGTCAACTAGAAGATCTCCGAAAACCTCATGTGACATTCGGAAGATATTACGAAATCTCGTTGGGTGTCCTGAAATCATTTCACCAATCCAATTTTCTCAACTGAAGTTGAAGTGTAACAAGGTTCACGATCGACGTATGTATTATAGTATTGCGGCGATTATATTTATCGTCTGTGTTTCTCTTTAACGGCGTCGGACCTCCTCTGGATTCATGACGGTATAAAATGCACGCTTTCGAAGAAAAATGTTACTTTCTCATAGAAATCGAAGTAGTACTGCTGAAACGAATGAATGAACTACATTAAGAAAGGAAATAACTCAAACATTCAAACATTCAAACATTCAAATAGAAATTGTCCTGACAACATCGCTAACAACAATAACGAAAGATGAAAAAGCAACACTTCCATATCATATCACAAGGTACGTCGGTCAAAATAATAGCGAATGTAGTCTAAGCGTAGCTCTCTATCAGCTGCGATGAAAAAGTCTCGGTGGAGAGAGTCCGGAGGAGGTCGATAGCAAAGAAGAAAAGATCGCGATTCCATATAATCTCCGGGTCTTCCTTTAGAAGCCTAACAACCTCCTGGGATGACTTTTTTGAACTCTATGTGGAGCATCATCTGTCGATTCCACAAGTAATGATAGCTGCTCTTTCATACTTCCAACGATACTTTTCCTCTTCTTATCGATCCAGGACGCTTTGTTCGGTTTGTAGATTGCATTTCGGTTTGATCGTATATGCGCGATTCTGTCGAATCGTTTGAAAGTTCTACGACCGACTCCTCGAGAGTTGTATCAACCATTGTTTGGTTAGGTGCGAATCGCGTATTTCCTGTGGCTATTGTCTGACGAAACATTCGATCGAGTTTCTCCTCAAATTCGGTTCTATCCAACTTGTTTTGAACTTCCTCGCCGCAGGATAAATCTATAAGAATAAATATTTTTTATTAGAAGTGGTGCAAACATAAGCAAAACTAATTCAATAATGTCTTACCGCTAGCCTTTTCAGCCTTGATTCTTCTACAGCAGACGATGATTCAGCTTCGACGGATCCCGTAGCCAGCGTCGATCCTTGTTTTAGGTCCTTCCAGAAGTTTCGGTCTTTTCTTTAGTTGGTCCGATTTATTTTTAAGTCTGCACTTCGTCGTAATCCTCGCTTGTCAATCTCCTAAAATTTATTCTTATATTTTGCCGACCTTCTTCTTGAAAAAAGAGTTTGGTCTATTGCCTCTTTCGATTTCCGCTTATCTGCAAACTTCGCAGAAAATTAATTTTATGTCCTTCTCCGAAAGTGCGAGAGTGGCGAACTTACTATTCTTATTCGTCATACTAATAATAGGAGACAAGTCAGTAATATCTTCAAATATGAAATAAATCAACATACATATGAAAGTCTTGTCTAATGTGCTTCGTAATTGCGAAATAATAAATTTAAAAAGCTACTAAGGTAAAAGAACACGAAATTTACGTGGTTCGGTCAAATTGACCTACGTCCACGGGAAAGGAGTATTTTATTTTCATTAATGAAACTTTTGAACATTTACATAGCTTGTACACTTGCACTTTGCATTACACTGGATCGCACTACACTACTACTACACAACACCTGCAAGACACTCTGATCGCACTACACCGCACTACACAACACCGCACTACACTGAACTACACAATTTTCCATTCATTTCTATAGCGGCTCCATTACAAGGGCAAACCCGAGCCACCCTCAAGCACCCGGCCAAGCTCCGTGACAATTTTCACGTTCGGCTACACGAGTTCACATCACTATACAATTTATTTTCTGCTTCCACACAGCACTACACATTGCATTACCCCAAAACACACACAACACTACACATTGCATTACACAACTGCACAACTGCACAACTGCACTACACAGCACTGAACTGCACACACATTGCACTACACTTCACACACACTGCACTGCACAAACACACCGACTGCAAAAACACACACACACTGCAATGCACTACACTGCACTAAACACACATCAGTGCAATGCACTACACTGCACTTCCACACAAACACACAACACTCCACTGCACCCAAAACACGACACTTCACTGCACTAAACACACACTGGAATGCAATGCACAAAGCCAAAGTTACGAGCACACTACACAGAGTTACGTAATTGTTGACGCTCACATAATGATGAGATAATTTTTTAGGAATCTTGCCTACATAAATAATCCGACCAAAAAACCAAAGTCCCTTCTCTAATCCAATTTGGAAGGAGTGTGAATGCGTCCGAGCTATAAAAAAGGAGTAATAAGAGCTAACCAAGCAGAAACCCGTTAGGGATTGAATTTACTTGCTTTTAATAATTTAACAAGCGAAGGAATTTTGCCACACTTGAATAGATAGATGTTCAAGTCCATTTAGGGAGAAGGGAAATATCTTGGCTTTACAATAAAACTTCTGTTGCTATCTATTTTATTAATAATCCGTTTCAGCATCCATAGAAAGAACAAGAGGATGAAATCACACACACACTACACTGCATAAACACCAACTTCAAACACACAAAACACTGCACTGCACTTCAAGCACACACTGCACTGCACAAACAGCCCACACAATACACTACACTTCACAGTTCACACACTACAAACTGCACTGCACTACACTACAAATTGCACACTGCAAACTGCACTGCACTACAAACTACATGCACTACACTACAAACTGCACTGCACTACAAACTGCACTGCACTTCACTACACAATACACTGCACTTCACAGTTCACACAATGCACTGGACTTCACTACATACTGCACTGCACTTCACCACACAATGCACTAGACTTCACTACATACTGCACTGCACTTCAATGCACTGCACCACACAATTCCAACACACACGCCCAATTAAACACACAATTCCAACACACACACCCAATTCAACACACAATTCCGCACACACAATGCACAACACTTCACTTCACAATTCCCATTTTTACACTGCAAACCGCACCGCACTTCACTACACAATGCACTACACTTCACAATTCAACACAATGCCACACACACAATGCACTGCACTTAACTACACTTCACAATTAAACACAAACAATGCACTGCAAATCACAATTCCACACACACAATGCACTGCACCACACAATTCCAACACACACACACAATTCAACGCACACACACAATTCATCAGCTTCCATAGAAGTATGGGATTCAAGCTAAAAATAATTTGTTTGCTTGTGAAGCTCCTCCTTCCTAACATTGTTGAACTCATATTTTGTAAATGACTACTTCATTAAACTAAACATTCATACTTGAGATATTCTTTCAAGTTTAATAATCATAGAACTTATAGTTAAAAATCATCAATTTAATACCCATTGGAATAGCATTTTAGAAATTTGAGATATGCACTTCGGTTTGTAAAACGATTAGCCACTCGCACACACAAATACACAATTCCACACACACAATTCAACACACACACGATTGCACTACACTGTCGCACTTCACCACAAACACACTCGCACTACACACACAATTCCACCGCACTTCACCGCGCACCGCACACACACACTCAATTCAATCGCACACACTGCACTCCACTTTGTAAAACGATTAGCCACTGCACACACAAATACACGATTCAACACACACGATTCAACACACACACGAGTGCACTACACAGTACCGCACTTCACCACAAACACACCGCACTACACACACAATTCCACCGCACTTCACCGGCACCGCACACACACACGCAATTCAACTGCACACACTCGCACTCCACTTTGTAGAAACGATTAGCGCATCGCACACACAAATACACGATTCCACACACACGATTCGAAATCAAGCTTAAATCTAAAAACAAGGCCAACTAAAATAAAGATCAAGTGAGTATCTGCAATATCTGTTCAAAAATCTGACAAACATAAACCAACCCAGCAACCAAGAAAGACGGAGAAATTATCAAAATTGCCAAAGAGAAGACCACAATACATCGAAGTAGGCTCTTTGGTAGGAGCTAAAGCAAGCAAGCCGTGCCCCAAAACAATGCCAAAAATTCCATTGCAAAAAAAAACTATGTAATAGAGATTAGCATTATGAGAGATTAGCCCCAAAAAACTATGTAATAGAGATTAGCCCAACAAACTATCCAAGCATTATGAGAGCCATCGTATGTAAACGGAGCAAAAGCTCAAAAAACCACAAGAACATCGTATGCAAACGGAGCAAAAGCCAAAAATACCGGATCGAAATCTATACACGACGACGAGATCTAGGAGGATGGGAACAAGAACTTCTTACCCTTCGAGGGACGGATCTAGGAGGAAGGGAGGAAGAAGATAGATCGAAGTCGGTCGAGGAAGAAGAAGACCGGTCGAGTCGCGAGAAGGGATAGGGCGAGAGGAGTTCGGGGAGAGCGACGGGGCGAGGGCACTGCGGGAAATTCTTCCAGCGAAGGCTGAGTCGAAAGTCGGGGCCGCTCATTCTTCCCGCTGTCCGCTTTCAACGCAGATTCGAGGTAGGGCGCCGCGATTCGTCGCTTCGCAGCTGGCTTTGCCGCAAATTCGCGGTGCGGGGAAGCGCCGCACCGCGAATTTACTCTTCCAAACGGACCCTTAATAGGAGTTTGTCTAAAAGAACCCTTAAAGCTTTGGACAATTTTATAACTTAGCCAAATGCTGCACCACATCATGGATAAAATGAGACAAATCTCTCATGGCATTGGTATAGGGACTGAACATGCTTCGTTGTCAACAAAAACCGAAACAAAACACACTAGATAAGGTCTGACAGTAATACGAAAACCTTGCCAATTTGATCATAGACTAATAATATCGTTGGAATGAATAAAGGCTTGGTATTTAAGAATAGGGCTACACAAGCCCCCTTAGCTACATCGTTCACCCAATCTCACGATGGGAAAAAAGCACAAAAATCATATGAACAAATAGTATTGGACATGTGGAAAATGTGTCACGCATAATTACATGCTCTAAGTACATAATTAAATGTACCCAAGAAAAGGAAAAAGAACAAATTTGTCTCATGCATAATTATATGCTAGCAATGCATATAAATATGAATCCCACAAGATAGAGTTCCCTAAAGAGCTTAATTATGCCATGCAAATTTGATAAATAGCTGCAAATATCTCAAAAAAGAACCCCTTTGACATGTGCCTATTTATGCAAAAGAAAAAAGAAAAGAGAAAAAAAAAAGTGCAATTATGTGCAAGGAACAACCAATCCATGATCAGCTTAACAACATTCACAGCCCCACTTCAGCTTTATCGGATCCACTTGCCATGCAAATAAGCCAATCAACATATCATGTCATCTAGTGGAACCCAAATTCTGTCACATGACCATATAGCCCAGTTCAATGACGTTATTTTTGGTGAATCAATAAGGCAAAATGCAAAAACAAAAAAGGCCTCAAACTTTCTTAATTTGCAAACATACCATGTCATTATATTCATATTACAAAAATATTCAATGGCCCATTTTAAAACTCTAAAAATTGGAAATTTAAACAAATGCTCTAAAATATTTTCAAAACCATAAAAATAAGGATTTTAACAAAAACCCCGGTTTGAAAAAAATCATAAAAGTGGATCAAAATAATGAGGAAAAATATGGTAAAAGCTCAAATTATCTCTCTTGCTCTTAAATGATAAGGTTGACAAGATGTATAGCCTTGATAACCCTTTAAAAAGAAACACTGTCCTTTATGACACGATTAAATGTTTATTTCATCAAGAATCCAGCCACTCCATCCGATCGCAGTTTACCGAGTGACGCAAACCACACTCTTAATTTGTTCCCAAATCTAGCAATATTAGGTAGCCACTTGCCTCCAACTAGAAAACAACAACAAAGTTTCAAACCAAAACAAACGTGGCTGTGATTTTCATTGTGAAACGATAATAGAGGTAACGAAAGATTTAATAAATCTATAATACTAAGTTTTACCTTGATAAACCAAATAAAAATTAACCCCCAGTATGGTTGAATAAAATTAAAATTAGCTTAATATCCCTAAAAAACTATTCTAAAAGGAGTATGCCAAATTATCCTGTATGAAGACCTTTGTAATGTCAAATTTCATTATGCTACTCAAAAAAAAAAAAAAAAAACACCTAGCGAGATACATTATGTATATGCTTGATAAGCTGCTAGAGTTTATACAGCTTGCCACTTGAGACGATAAGCATGCTAAGACACTTGCTCCAAAAAAGGGAAGAGATAAAGTGGATAATTACTATATAGTCCCAGTGTATCTTTCAAATGCTCACAAATGACTTTAATTCCATATAAATTTTGACAAGCTTAGATTCATGCATTAATTTTTTTTTAAAAAAAGCCCAAAAAGAAATCAATTACTAATCTTGAGACCTAACTTTCTGTACCTTGATGACCCAAAAGATGATTTTTGCTAAGGGAAAAAAAATTAGGAGTACAAATAACATTAAAACATAAAATACAAAAAATGTGTGCTTTGTGCTTTAAGTTATCACACATCACCCATGTGCTTAGAAACATGACAAGGGCACCAGAATATAAAATAAGCCAATGTTCACAAAAAACATGTCATAGTAATTTGACCAAGTTCATCAAGCCTTTGTCATATAAGGCGACGAATATGATGCCTTTAAACAAGCGATCCTACATAAATATGCTGTCAAACAACACATTTATCATGGTTTATAACACATATGTCCCCAAAGGACCATGTATCGGTGCTTTTGAGCTACTTGGTACATCAAACTGTCAAGGTTTGTCGTGTAATTAAATTCCTAACAAGGAAATCTTGAGAATGTTTGCCTACATCCCCCATCTCCTCTAAACAAGAAAGAGCCATATCTCCGCATAAGATACAAGAAGCCATGTGCTAAACAATAGTTTAAATAGGATTTTGTGATATCATTAATCAAGAATCCTTTGGCAAACAAGGGGTATAATTTATCATAGGGGCTAACACTCATCAGAAATCTTCGAATAAGAATAAAAGCCTTACTAAGGATGAAATTTCTAATTAATATGTAATCTACTATCCAATTTTCTGACTAAAAGTATTTTTTAGATACCTGTAAAAAGCCATTTGCTTTAGGTGTCCAAAAAATCTAAGCCACAAGGAGATGACATTGTGGCTGGAGAAAGTTCATAAATGAATTTATAGGCATAAGTATCACATCTGCATGCATCTCAATGAAGTTTTCGTTAGTTTGTTTACTCCAAGACTTTTCAGGGTGATGCAAACAAGGCCGTTTCATTGCCAAGAATGATCAACCAATTTCAAGATTAACTATAACTCTAAAGTATAGCATTAAAATTTTAGTGACGTTAATTGTAAAATAAAAGTAATATAGACACAAATAAAATTAAGATGACTGAAATGACATGCATGCAACAGATAGAAAGCCAAAATTTTGGTAAAATTTTAATGCTTATTCGTCTGTTAATCAATCATACAATTTTCTTTTGCTATCAACGGCCAGTTTTACATCCACAAGTTATCCATAAAAGAACCAACAATACGGAGAATTTTGAGGCTGCTAAGAACAAACCTTCCCTGTTCCGGGTGGACCAAAGAGTAAAATTCCCTTCCAAGGAGAAAGCAGCCCCTTGAAGTACCTAGAACACCATTTTTTAGCTGAAAATCAATTCTGTTCACACTCAGGAAAGAAAAAAAAAATTGAAAATTCATTGTTGTATATATTCTTCATTGTAGATCAATAGCATACATGATACTCTTACTCCCTGAAAATGCTTGTCTTTGCCTTTGTTATTTAGAGGAATAGCAAAGGCAAAGATGAAGATCCGAATTCATAACCGAAAAAAAAAAAATGTTGAAAATAATCATCCCAGAACTAAACACAAAATGACCAAAGCCAAAGAAGTAAAAGTCCATGAAGAAGTCAAATTAGATCAAATACGATTTTTTTTTTAAATAGACTAGAATTCCTCCTTGCATGGCTATACGAAGTTAGGTGTGTCCTTCACACCAAACATATGGATTTGGTTACATGCATCCAGCAGATCAGCTGCCATATTGGCCCCTTGTAAGGGTGTAAATGCCATTCATATCTCATTCTTGGAGAAATTGCTTACTTAGCACAACAAAATAAAAATAAAAACACTAACGGATTAGACTTCTATTGAACTATTTTTAATCTAAAAATACTTTTTTTTGGTTTTTTTATGAGCAAACATTTTATGTGATTAATGAATATATATATATATATATATATATATATATATATATATATATATATATATATATCTTTAGACCTCCTTAACATAGCAAGGAGGGTCCTTTCCTGAATAATCCATTAATTTCTGGCTCTAAAGTAGGGTTGTAAATGAGCCGAGCTTGAGTGAGCTCAAGTTTGGCCTGTGTTCGGCTCATTCTAAATCGGCTCGTGTATGAATTCTCTCGTGAACATTGTGTTGTGTTCGGCTCGAAATTGGCTTGTTAAATTAATTATGAAACATAGATGTAGAATGTTGGATCCAAAACATGCACCAATTATGTGTTATAAAAACCGCAGAATCACATGACCACACAAGCTAAGATTTAAACATAGATATAAATATATATAATATACTATTATATAAATAATATATATAAATCCATTATTTCAAGCTAAAACGAGTCAACTACGATCCAATAAAGGGTTGTTTGTGTTCGACTTGTTTATAATTCGAGCTTACAAAATTTGTTCGTGTTTGGCTCATTTACTTAACAAATTATGCGAACACTAGTACTTAACAAACGATTCGAGCACTAGTACTTAACAAACCAAACATGAACTTTTTGCAAACAACGAGCTTTTTTTCCAGCTCTATTCTAAAGAATCCCAAGATGAAGAAGTTACCTCTCATCATGATAACCAAATTTTCTATTTATTAATTAAATAATTTTGAAACCTCTATAACATCCCAAGCACAACAAAAACTTGTGTAAATGTTGTCTACTTTGAGGACTGCATTATATGACTTAAGACATATCAATATAACGTAATATAACATGAAATAAGGTGAAACTGCCCATGCCAAGCTGTTTTTTCAAATAGAAGTCAATGAAATATGTAAATGATAAATTTGAACCATGAACTTGTACATTATGTGATAAAATAATAAATTTGATTCAGACCATATATATAGGAAATAAACCGATACATCTAAGATTACAGATATAGCAAGCAAGTCCAATTAGGTAGAATTGCAAAAGGATGTTTTCTTCTGAGAGCAAAACATTGAGAAGCGCCTAAAATTAATAGCAAACATATAAAGTGACAAATAGTACATACTTTGGATACTTAATGGGCATGACAACCGCTTCTTTAACAAGGCGTTTCGCATTCTCCAATCCCTTAATGGTTTCCCACTTAACGTCAAGATTTTCACGAATAATATCTCTGTAATTGGCAAAAGCAAGCAATAAACAGCAGTGTTTAATAATATCTCAAAGATTTATTTGTTAACCAATTGAGAATAATGGCAATAGCTCAGGTACAGTTGCCAAAATCGCATACCTGCACAAAGCCTCCGCTAAAGACCGTGTTTCAGCAGAATCAAAAGGAGGGAGTAGTGGCTTCAACCTGAAAAAGGATAGCACTAAATTACATTTTTTCTACTGATAAAAAATTATCCTTTAGTGTCATTCCAAAAAAAAAAAATTGAAGAATGATGGGAACTGCCAATACATATAAAAAATTTTCATCTGGAAAATGCAAGAAACAGATGTTGTATTTGCATTTGGGTCAGCTAGAAAGCATAAAAAATGTCTTCATTCCTTAACAACATTTGTTTTTGAAAACTGGATCAAGTAAAAGGTCTGGATGGATTCAGAGCAGCCAAGCAGCTCCCAACAGAACAAGTTTTTTATTTAAAAACCAGCTGCACTAGAAATATCAAGTGATGAAAAAACACCTTGCTTTTAATTGGAGTTCATGGAAGATTTATATCAAGCAGAATAAAAGAAAACACCTTCTTCCAATCAATTCACAAAACAAAAAACAATAAAATTTTAATTTAGGAACTACAAGTTTTCAAATTAGGTAATAATCATAACCTCGTTGACAGATAATGCTTAAACTCATCATCTAAAGCACCGATGCAGCAATCAAACCACTGCTGGCAAGCGCATAACCGTGTTTTAAAACTCTTTTTCTGTCTAGGTCAATCATGCAAGGTTTAGTTTCAATAGATTCATTGGTTTCGGAATTCAATTACAGTTACTTATGATTAATATTATTATACAATTATTATATATAACATAATAAAAGAGTACCTATTTGGCTCTTAAGTTACTACATGCATAAAATTGGTTGAGGGCCTGTGATAGAGTTCGAGTAAAGCTGTGTTTAGAAAATGAGAGAGGTTTCATTCAAACCCTGTGAGTTTTGAAAACTCTAGGTCATCCAAAACCTTATAGAAACTCTCAATATTGAAGGAAATAAAAAAAATACAATATGGTTTTAAAACAAATTTCGACACAAATAGATCCAAAACCGCATGAATTCAAATCCGTATTATTAATTATAAGCATTGTAATCTAATAAGTTAAGTGCAACAAAAAATGTTAAGAGGCCTTCAAAAATGACAATATCCACAAAACCTTACATTGCTTCATTGGGTCTGGCAGAAAAAGCCCTGATCCCAGACTGACTTTCCTGTATAAATCAGATATAAATGTGACCAACTTTGAAAATCTCATAAAGTAATGGCATGAAACCTCGCCCATGGAATCTTATCATTCTATGAAGGCAAGGAGGATGGGTGAGCAAGTTTCTAACATACAAACCTGTTGCTGAAACTGCTCATAAACAGCCATGTCAGAAGTTCTCTTGACTTCTGCATTCGTATTAACATTACCATCAGAGTATCTCCCGTTGCATTCTGATTTAGGATCTTCGTTATTAATCGCCTTCTTCCTCCCAAATCTCATATTATAAAATATCTTGAAATCCTGCATCAAACATGAAATCGGGGAATTTTAAAATCAAAAGCACATATAGCCACTGTCAGCTAGAGATTTCAAAGGAAGGATGTCGAACTGTGATAGGACAGCATTGGAAGCGAGCACATATCGAAGAAAATTAACACTAGAAATCAATATAGCCAAAAGTAACAACCCTACTTTCCGCTCAGACCATCAATCATTCCTATACATTCCAATCGCCCAGCTGCCAACTTACGAAAAACAGATTGAAGGCCACAAAAACAACAGCAGCAATCAAGGAATCATAAACGATCAAGCGAAGCAAAGAAAAGTATCAACATCGATTCCCAGATCGATCTCGCCAAACAAATCATGCACTAAAAAAAAAAAAAACTGAAAGAATTCACCTCAAACGTCCAGCGCGTCATTAAGGGCTCCTCTCCCATCTCCTTACCGCACTAATCAAAGCGCTTTATGGAGCTACAAAGATCCCCGGAATAGAGAAGGAGAAACACCAACACGGCGTTATCTCCTCCTCCACTGCACCCTTCAGAGACAATCAAAGAAGAGAGTTCATCCAAACACATTCAGTTACAGCAATCCTCCATCTCTCTCTTTCCCCATTCTCGAAGAAAGTTGGAATCCGCTGGCTCGTTAACCATTTTATACTTTACAGATCGAGCTCGAGATTCTTAAAATTGCTTTGCGGATCATGCAATGGAGATGTTTAGAATATGAAAACCCTATATCGAATTCGAGATCACAAGTACTAAAAAAAATATTATAGGCTTCCTGTGAGAATTGTGGCAAAATATTACATCCGGAGTACACACATAAAGTTACGTGCGGAGCCCAATACATAAGAGACACGTAAAATCCCGCAATAATATTGAATAACACAGGGATAACACGAAGAAATATTCCTCATGTTACTCCGCGGTTAGTAGTGTTTTCGGTGGTATAACGCGAGAAATATTTTTCCCCGCGTTATTCCGCGTCATTCATGTATTATTGTGGTAGTATTGTAACACCGGGAATATTCCCCCTTGTTATTCTGCATTATTCTTGAGTGATTCTGCGTAGTATTGATGTGTTATTATAGTGTTACAATACCACCACAATAACACTTGAATAACGCCAAATAACACAGAGGAATATTATCCGTGTTATTCCGCGTTATTCCCTGTATTATTCTGCCCAAAACACTGATAAACGCGGAGTAACACGAGGAATTTTTTTTCGTGTTATCCTTGTGTTATTTTGCGTTATTGCGGGATTCCACGTGTCTCCCATGGATTGGGCTCTGCACGTAACTCTACGTGCGTATTCCGGGTGTAATATTTTGCCAAGATCTGGGGCTCTCAAAAAAACTCACTGTTCGCAAACAATTCGTGTTCGGCTCGTCACTAAGTTCGTATTTAATTCGTTTGAAAAACAAATGAGATGAACACAAATATTTTTTTCGTTTGGTTTGTTAAACGAATCAAACACGAATAGTGATGTGTTCGGTCGTATTCGAATTGTTATTGTTTGAAATATAAAATAGTTTAAAATAATCATATATAAAATATTTATGATATTTTAAAAATAATAAGTTGAATTGAAATGGGAATGAGATTTAGATTAGGGCTGTGCTAAATTTGAGCCAATAACACTCAATACCAGCATAATAAACGCCACTTCAATGCCACAATAACACCACATACCAAGCAGCGACAAATCCCCACAATAACACTAAAAAATCTGAAGTATTCCGCAATAATATCTAATAATAACAAAAAAACAACTGCAATAATACTGCATTTGCCGCCGCAATATTATCATGATTCATGGCAAAACTTCACAATAACATCACGGTTCCATGGCAAAACTCCGCAATAACATCACAATACAACAAAAAAATTACTGCAATAACACTGCCACTCCACCGTCACAATAAAACCACAATTCAACGATAAAACTTCGCAATAACACCACAATACAATTAAAAAAGCTATTACAAGAACGCTGCCGCCCAACCACCGCAATAACGCCACGGTTTCACGACAAAACTCTGCAAATAACACCACAATACTACCGCAATACACTAACAATAACACTGATTTAACGACCGCTCGCAATAACACCCGCTATAGCGTAAATCATGTGTAATAACACCGATTCTTTTCAATTTCACACGCCAATACTTCAATTGTTTCAATTTCGCGCCAATAACAACACAATACTATCATAATAACATCGCTAATATCACCATTTGTCGCGGAACCGCGATAACACCGCAATACATCCCAACAATAACACCACTTATCGCAAAATAACGGTAACCCTTCAATATAACCTAAATAACACCTCCCAATAACACCTGAACAAATTGCCTGAAATCATTTTGAACAAAATCGAACTCATTTCGAATAAATTGAATCGAACAAGAACAACAGCTTCACGAACAATTTCGAACACGAGCATATTTCAAACACGCTTAATTTCAAACGAACCCAACACGAGCTCTGTTCGTTCGTATTTGATTCGTTACACCCCTAATGAGAATTATTATTGTTTTTCTTTCTTTCGATCGCTCTCACATCAACTTTCTGATCATGTAAATCATTTGAAAATCTTTTTTTCCTTCCTGCCTCTCGCGGTCACTCTGCCCACGCGATCGTGATTTCCTTTCTCATTCGTAGCTTGTTGACGCCTTCCCAATTGAACCTTCCCAAGCTTAAGAGTCGATTACAGTGAACCAACACCAAGGCTGGGGCATCACACTCGCCTCATTTTGGCTTCCTCCTGTGGCCACAAAGGTATCGCTGACCTCCTTTCCTTCTACTTATCTCACGATTTCGTGTAAACGAGCTTCGGCTCTTTCAGACATATTATTGTTCGTGTTTGTCTTATTTATATTTCGAGCAAAAAAAATATGTTCGTGTTTGGTTTGTTTGCTTAGCGAGCCGAACACAAGATGTTTGTGAATAAATAGTTGTTTTGAGTCTTGCAACTATAATCATGCAGCTGTATGATGTTAAGCGTTGGGACAATATTTAAATCTTATTGTTTATATTAAAACATCATTTACATATAATTTAATATATTTTTATTATTTTTTCTAATTAATAACTTTAATTGATTAAAAATCTTTGTAGTCTTATATTGAATTTATTTTTAAAAGAAATTACTCATATATATATATATATATATATATATATATATATATATATATATATATATATATATATATATATTTGATGAATAGTATTTTGAGATAAAACTAGCTAGAACACGAATAAACAAATCTTTGTTCGTGTTTGACTCGCTTATAAATTAAGCATAAAAAACTATTCGTGTTTGGCTCATTAACTTAGCAAACGATAACGATTCAAACACGAGTTGTTCGCGAACAACAAATTTTTTTGACGGCCCTCTCTGTCACACCTTTAGTCCTGAAGGCGGTACACCCCAAAGACGCAGGGCATTATGAAATAAATTGAGCATATTTTGTATTCTCAAAAAAAAATTCATGCATATAATAACATCAATAAATCAATAAATGCAAATCTTATTCTATAATAATTATTTAACTCATACAACTGAAATAAAAATGAAAAACTAGTTGTATCAAAATTGAAAGGACAATACCAAACAACTATTCATACCCCAAAAGGAACATATAATAACTATAGAAAATACTTAAAAACAAAAAAATAAAGACAAGAAAACTAAATTGGTAAGCCTGCTCCTTTAAGACGATCTTACCGATGACTAGTTAGAACCTATTATGCAAAAATATTAAATAGTGAGTTTGACAAATCAATTCAGTAAATAACAATTATCTATTAAAACATAAATGACAAGAGAAAAAATGCATACAATATGAACAATAAATAGAGACAATTACTGCATGCATATGTACCAGCATGATACAACAAGAGAATAGTAAACATCAAATACACCTACATCATAAGAAATCTTGCAATCCTTTCCAATCAATTTTTTTATTTATTATTTATACAGTCGAGTTTAAATTTTAACAGAGACCTTAGAATCGAAAATGTCAATACTAACCAAAGTAAACTTGACAACTTTTTTTGTACAGTCGTCATTTTGTAGACCCAATTTACAAACCATCACGCACTGGCATACTAAAATTTCCACATGTATAATATGTAATAAATGTTTTATTTCATGCAGACTTGTGATATGACATATACAATTTTCACACCAGTAGCAAGGAAAATAAAAAATCATAATTGCAGATTAATTCAATTATGCAGGAATTTTGTAGCAATAGAGTAAGGCAGTTAGTAATTTTATTATGAGTTATAATTGAAGTTTATAAGAAGTATAAAATTGAAGTATCAAGGGTATGACTGATACTTCTATAGAATAATTAATCTATTACATTTAACAATGATTAATGCCCATAACTATAACTATAAAGGTATGCTCATCCTCTAATAAAAAAAGTAGTTACATCATTTAGAAAAAGGAAAAAAAAAAGAAATATTAAAAAAATTGTAATTAACTTATTTATTTATTAAGTTGTGCATAACCAAATCAACAGTTATTATTATCCTTATTATAATAATTTTCTTTTAAAGAAATAAGTTATAAACCTAATTAAATTAACTTTAACTAACAATTAAATATTATATTATTTTATTTTTTATATTGATAGGAAGGAATTTCTAATTTTTGAATTGATTTGTGGGAAAATTTACATATGTAAATACTAGCCTGAAAGCTATTGTTATAAGTAAACTCAGCCAACAAAATATAATCTTTTCAATTACCTCTAAAGTCCAAAATTTAAGATCTCAGTAAGTCTTCTAAGGTCTAAATGGTGTGCTCCGACTGTCCATCTGTCCAAGGACGAAGGCAGTACTGAAGTCCAATCTCGTGCTCACGGCTTCTTGCACTTGCTTCCATAGTCTAGAAGTAAATCTTCCATTTTTATCTGAAATAATGACAGTAGGAATTCCATACAGTTGAATGATGTTGTTTATGTAGATACTAGATAAGTCTACTTGATTGGAGACGGTCTTACTGGTGGCGGTTAAAACCTGTTATGCAAAAATATCGAAGAGTGAGTTTGACAAACAAAATTAAAAAATAACAGTTATCTATTATAATATAAAAGACAAAAAATGAGGCATGTAATATTAACAAATAGAGACGGTTACTATGTGTATATATAACATCACAAGACAACAACAGAACGATAAATGCCAAATATGTTTACTTATCAAAATAAAGCATGTAATAATTTTCAATTAATTTTTTTATTTATTATTCAAGTTTTCATTTATTATTTATATAGTTATTTTTAACAGACACACTGAATCCAACAAGATCAATACCAACCAAAGAAAACCCGAAGATTTATGTATAATTTTCACTCCGTGGGCTCCTCGGTCTAGCTAGCAAACATCTAAATAGGTTCCAACGACCTCCACACCATCACACACTGGCATGCCAAAATTTTTCATTAGTATAATAGGTAAGAAATGCACTATTTAATGCAGGATCGTGATATGACGGATGCAATTTCATACAAGTAGAGTGCAAGAAAAAAAATTATCATAATTTTAGGATTAACTCAATTATGTAAAAATTTTACAATAATAAAGTAAGTTTGATGGTAATTTTACTATGAGTGATAATTGAAGCCTATAACAAATATAAAATTGAAGTATTAAGGGCATGACTGACAATCTTACAGAATACTGTTGGCATCAAATTTTGATGTCACGGGTGTAGGGTCCACATACATAACTCGATGGTCTATGGTTCATCCATAACATCTAGTAGTTCAAGGCACCCACCCGTGACTCAAAAGCACTTGTTCGGGGTAAAGAGCTTGGGTTGTAGGGGTTTAGCCTTACTAGAAGAATCTGCCATCAGAGGGTTCATTCGAGACGTGACAACGATTTTCCTAGTGAGTGAATAATGATAATACTTAATTTCAGAGTTACATGGCTAAATTTCACTCATATGAAGTCTCTCATAGTTTATGGGTCAAAAAATCTTCCATCGGGTGTTCATCATGAAAACCAGGATTTGAGGCTAGATCGGCGCCTAGGCGCCCAAAATGCCTTCCTGGACATCTAGTCCAATCCATTGGAGGTCTGAAGCCATGTATTTGGTGGCTGGGCGCCTAGGCGCCGATTCCGGGCCCTTAGGTGCCCAAAAACACAAAAAATTTGGCCACTTCCCGAGTGCTTGGAAGTCTGGCACCAGGGGACCAGACGCCTAGGCGTTGGTCACTTCCAGGGTCATGAATATGGCCATTTTAGAAAAATGGGTCCGAAACACCTCTATTGCATTCCTATAGAAGCATTTTAGGCATTCTAATGTGGTCATTTTGGTCATTTGGAAGGGGAGCCAAGCTCATCCTATCCCCATCCCCCTCTTGTTTGATCGATTGGCCTCATTTTGCCAAGAGGCGTTCTCCCTATAAAAGTGGTGACTCCTTCTCATCTTCTTCAATAGGGTGAGCTGAGAGGGAGAAGCAACGCCGAAGGGGTGCTCAGGTGGTGCTTAGGAGGAGCTCCCTTAGACAGCTTTCGAGAGAGCAAGAGAGGGAGGCTTTTCTCCCTCATTTTCTTCCTCTTCTTCCTCCCCTTCATCTTATTCTTCTTCATCTACTCTTCTCCCTCACACCCTTCATTTTCTTCCACATTTTATGAGGGTTTGAGGAGCTTTTCTTGAGGAGGGGCTTGGCTAGCAAGTTGCACACTCTCCTACGCAGAGGCGAGCTTCGTCCTAGCTCGGTAAGGATAACCGCTAGAGTGCCGCCAGCTCGTGGGGTTCTCTTCCACTGATAGAAGATAATCCTCCTATGTGAAGAAATGTGTCTGCAATCTTCACATTGGTCAGAACCCTAAAACTCCATAGCCCTATGTTAGTCTAAGTTTTGTGTTGTGGGTTTGGTCGTCCACATGTGGTGAGCGTGGTCGGCCGACGATAGAAGTTTTGTGGGTTTGGTCGCCAGAGTGCCGCCAGCTCGTGGGGTTCTCTTCCACTGATAGAAGATAATCCTCCTACGTGAAGAAATGCATCTGCAACCTTCACTGTGGTGAGAACCCTAAAACTCCATATTGGGCTCTATGTTAGTATAACTTTTGTGTTGTGGGTTTGGTAGCCCACATGGGGTGAGTGTGGCCGGCTGACGATAGTCGGCGGCCACGCTCCCTTTTGTCTGTCATTGATTTCCTAGAGTTAGCCCTAAGTTAGGATTTTCATGCTTAGCCAAGTCCTATGTGGAGCCAAGCAGTTTCCCTTTGTGAACTCTGGATCAAAATCTCGTCAGGTTGGAATCCCATTTCTCACAGCTTTGCGCTCCCAACATTCCTTGGAGGGGTTGGTTGAGATTGATCTCGAGGGATGGGAAAATATTTATATCTAGGCCATTCTACGAGATCGAGGGAGTTCACAGGATAAAAAAAGATTTGTAGCCAGTCCGCCTTACGAATAGTGAATGACTTCCCTTATGAGAAATCTGAGGGTGAGGTCCTCCATGTTTCCACATCAATGCTCGAGCCTGCTATGTCGCAAATCTAAGAGCATCAACCCTAGGTGCATAAATGAGGTCATTAGGATGATTTTGACGCATTGTCGAGCGTTTTGGGTTTCATCACATATATGTGGCCATTCATGGCATTTTTGATGTGTGGATCATATTGCATGTTGCTTGCATCACTTCGGGACGATCAGTTACCCCATACTGATCCCCGGTCCTCTTTTTAGTTTAATCGGTCGTTCCTTGTTGATCATCCTTTCCTTTTGGTATGATCGACCGCTACATTTTGATCACTCGCTTTTGGATTTGATTGGCCATCCCGGACTGATCACCCTATCATTTGGGTTTGATCAACTGTCATGTGTTGATCACTCACTTTGGGTTTGATATGTTGTCCCAATTCGATCACCCTATATTTTTGGGTTTGGTCGATCGCTACACATTGAGCACCCTCTTTGGGTCGATCGGTCATCTTAGACAAATCACAATATCCTTTCGGGTTTGATCGACAGCTTAGTGTTGATCACCCACATCTGGTTCGTTTGCTTGTCTTGGGCTGATCACCCTTTCTTTTGTGTTTGATTGGTCATTCCTTTGGGTTTGATCGATTGTCCCAGCCCAATGACCCATCCTTTCAGGTCTGATAGATTACCCTAGATTGATCCACCTGCTTCCTCGGTTTGACCGGACACCACGGCCTGGTAGACCGACCACTTGGATGATTGTCTGCTCTTGCATCATATTGTATGTCCTCAGCACGTGCATGTGTTTGCTTGCATATCTGCGTGAATTTTCCTGCATATCACATGTTTGTTTGTATGTGTGTTTGGTTGTTATTGGGGCAAGGTGTAATTCTATACAGTGGTGCCTTATGCTCTAGGCGGTCGAGCATAATATCTCCTATGTTGTATGTCTTGCATGATATCCTGCATAATCATCATTGTGTGCTTGTGATGCATTTCGAGTGTCCATTCATACACTCATTCTACTAGTGTAGTCCTCCCCAGTGAGGATCACCACCATTTCATGTCACTGTCGTCATGACATACTCATTCTATTAGGTCGTTTCCTTCACGACATGCGCATCCCTTAGGTAACTGCCTCCACAACATAGAATTAGGAAACACAAAGCTTCTAATTCTATTGGGTATCCTCTAGGAAATTATAACTCTAATCCTAATCCCTCTAACATCCAAACCTAGGAGGCTTTAGGAATGAAAATCTTAAGGGATTAAAGAATTTAACCTTTCTGATGGTAGATCAAAGTGTTCCTTCTCGTAAGAAGAAGCTCTCCTTGCCAGAGAGATTGACGATGCCGGTAGATTTTTGCCTCCTCCAAATATGTGAGGAAGCTTTCCTAGTCGACTCGCTGGAATGTTGCCGAAGAAGATAACCAGATTCCTTCTCCCATGTGATGAGGAAGCTCTCCTCACTTAAGAGAATGAGGAATTTCGTTGGAGTTTACCTTCCCTGAAGCAATGAAGAAGCTTTGCTCGTCGGACCGCCAATATCTTGCCAGAGATGAAGATGATGACCAGAAAAATGGAAGGAAATATGGAGAAAATGGAGAAGAACAACTTGCCTTGGCTTCTCCTTGAGAAAGAAGATGACCCCTCAAGAAATCTCCCTAGAAACTTGTTTAACCTCCCTCGCTCCAAGCTCTCCTCCTCAGCAAATGACAGTCCATTCATTCCAACATGGCCTCTTCCTCTTGGTTAAACAACCATAGGGAGACTATCTAAGGGGTCTAAGCTATTTTCCTAAGTTGGAATGGCCCTGAAATATCTCTCATGCTATATTTGTTTAAGAACCAAGCAAAAGGAGAAGGACCAACAGTTCCGATTGCCTTTCAGGCAAGAATTCAAGGACCATAGGGTCATTTTTTGGGAACTGGTCCCGTCGACGTGGCCATGCCGCGTTCAGGGGTGTCACTCCATTGTTGAAAGCATCACAAATGGAGGATCGACATATGAACCAAAAGAGATATTTATTTAAAGAAGTGAATCATACGATGCCACGCCAGACATTATGGCAACTCCTTCAAAGAAAAAAGAGAAAAAGTGACAAAAACAACAAAATTGACATTGTACTTCTTAGGTATAACCACAATGTCAGTATGTATATATATGATGAAAGTTACCACTTTTAAGAAAATGTTTAACAATGATAATAAGGTTAAAAGCAATAACGTGTCAGTTATATTTAAAAAATTTAGAAGTAATACCATCTGACCCCATAGTTTTGTTAGATCCAATAGAAAAAAAATACATTTTCTATCTCATAATTAAAGAACTATTAACAAGAGAGGTACTATTCTATCAAAAATATAATTATTTATAGGAAATAGATTATGATCTATGAAACTATCATCACTTTGATTATTGAGTAAATCAGAATAAAAAGTAATAACTTCATTGGCAATACCGTCTTGATTTTGGACATAAACATCATTAACCAAAATCTCTTTGATAAAATTAGTATTGCGTCTAACCTTGATCTTCTGATAAAGAAATTCGACATCTTCCCCACCTTCAGAAATCTAGGAGCACTTAGCTCTCTACTTGACCCATTTATAATTACGAGGATTAGCATTAGAGATATCCTTGTACACTCTTCAAGCTTGATTTAAAAGATCTTTATAAAGAGGATTATTGCCGAGTTCACTCAAAAATGAAATGTTGTTTGTTCTTGAGCTCAATTTCCATGAGTAGAAAGCCCATTGGAGGAGTCCCAATTCCAACTTTTAAAGGGTATTCTTCACATTATGAAGTCTATAGAAGATAGAAAAAATATAGTCACTTTAATTATGTAATTTAATAAGACGAGTTGAGAAAATGCAACGATTAAAATCTTGTAACTTCCTACGTAAAGGCGAACAATCTACAAGTTCATCTTTAATAATACAACTACAAGTAAAATCATTAAGAACAACCTACGAATCATTCATATCGTAGCAATAGTAATAAGATTATTCCAAAGATTTTTACGAACCAAACTATCATTATCATCATAAATGACAGTAACATAAAATGAAGTAACGAAAGTACAAGTAACAAACTCGTGAATAAATTGAGAATTCAAACTACTAACATAAAAAGATAACATTATTTTAGGGTCTCATATAGTCAAATTTCTCTCTCTCTAGAGTGATTCTCTATATTAAAAAATAGAAATCTATTTGGAGGGATATTCGTTCGCTAATACGAGAAAGAATATTATATTAGGAGATCTGATGCAAAATTGTAACAGGACTTCAATAAAATACGTCACGTCACACGACGAATCCACTGATACTGTAGACACATGACATAATTTTATTAGAATCCTGATGTAATATTTTTTTAGAGATGAGGCTTGCTATTATTAGTACGTCGAAGACTTTAATAATGAACGACAATGTGATTAAAAACTTTGCGGCTTCTTTAATTAGTCCGCACCATTGGTCAGCATATTTGAAAAGGTTCCCTTAGGATAGCTATATATATCTAAAATTAGTTATAAATTTATTACCCGATAAATTTTTTTTATTTAAAAATTATATAGTAGGTTATATATATATATATATATATATATATATATATATATATATATATATATATATATATATGTATTAGGTTAATGCTCTGATTAATTGAATGAATTTTATACCATATTTGTATTACAGTTTGAATTCTAACATGGAGGTAACTGATCGGTCGACTTGCTTTACTTCGGCGGGTTAAGACAACCGATTAAGTGATTATCTTGTATTGTGTTGGTCGGCCGAGGCATCCAATCGAGTGTTGATCTCATTTGTCATGGCGAAAAGTGGGTCTGCCGATTAGCCATGATTGTGGGTTCTCGCATAAGCCCTGACCAGCCAGTCAGCCGACTGGTCGATTTGTTTCATCTTGTGAGTCTTGGCTCGTTTATCATTTGACTCAAGGCCCCATGGTTTACTTCTTCTGCCGATCTGTTCGTCGACTCGAACATATATTCTCTTTCGCAAGGTCTTGAGCGGATTTTGTCACTGCGTATGCGGGATATCCGACGAGATTCACTGTTGGCAGATCTTATAGCTATTGAGCAGAAAAACATCTACAAAACATTGACCTATTATGGGTTTAGAGATGCGGCTTCTCATGCTTGTCATTGAGTTATCGATCAACCGCTTAAATCAAAGAGAAGTTTTATACCTATAATCGTTCATTTTTTTCGACATTCGTGCCAATTGTTCTCGGGTAATATAGGCTAGAAAAAAATTTTCCGGTTTTTTAAACAAATTCATTTCAAAATTATACTCGATGCATATTTCCAAGATAGTGAGATTCCAAGAAATGATAAAGTTCATTATTATTATTATTATTATTATTAGTAGGGGCATTTACATACATAGCACAGAATTTTTATGTATTTACATGTCTAATACCTAAAGGTGATAGATATGTAAATATATAAAAATTGTGATATGTCTGCAAATTTTCGTTATTATTAGCTTAACATCACTTTAAGAAGCATAGTGCTGATAATTGCTAGCATAAGATTACGTTAATTTTTTTTAACTATATATTTTTTTAAGTATAAATCTTTATTCCTCGCCATTAAGTAATAAGCTTTTTTTTTTTTTTTTAATTTCGGAAATAAAGATAGCTTTAAAAATATATGGAAATTGTTGGCCAATTTAATTATTCACAACATATTTATGTAACTTTATTAAAAACTACGTGTGAAATAAGTCTGTTATCATATCCTCATGAACTCAAACAAGGCTACTACATTGGTGCCCTAAATTGGGAAAATTATCTCATACAGACAACGTACGCAGCGTTGCATACGAAATCTCCAAATAACTACCGAATAACTAGCAAATAATCCGTGAATAACATTAAAATGAAACTGCGGGGGTTATTGACAGGTTATTAGGAAATTATTTCAGCGTTATTTGAACAATATCCTCCCAATAACCTCATAATACCCCGAATAACAGATAAAAATATAAAATGAAACAGCGGAGGTTAATGGGACGTTATTAGGAGGTTTTTCGCTGATTATTCATAATAATACTGCAATAACCTGCTAATAACCTTCCGATAATCCTAAAATACACGATCACGGAGGTTATTTGGTGGTTATTCGATGATTATTTGAAGATTCCGTACGCAGCGCTGCGTACGTTGTCCGTATGGAATAATTTTTCCCCAAATTGGGTGCGCCAGTCGAAGTGCCCAAACCGAGCTCCCAATCAAAGTGGTCGAACATTCCAGGGGCAGAAAAGCTGCTGAAGAAGACCGCATTACGTTATAGTACATATGTCCACTCGTATTTATAATTCCACGTGACACTCAAAACATAATATTTTTATCAATATACCGTGGACAAACGTAATACCGTATGAGATGTATTATATTTTCTTATGAATAGAGGGGACAAATAAAGAAAAGGAGGTTGCAATGAGGACCAAAAACACTTCACGGGAAAACAATTTCATCATGCTATGAGAAAACAATGAGGAAGCGTAGAAATTCAAAACAACAACAATTTAACACAAAAGATTTACGTGATTCGAAGTTAAGTTCATTCGCCTACGTCCACAATGAGGGAGATTTCATTAGCAGCAGATGGGAGAAAGAAAAACGGCATAGGATTACAAGTTAACAATTCTCATCATAACTCTCGTAAGCCTTCAAGTCTCTTTTATAGAGGAGTAATAGGACATATAATTAAATAAAGCTCAAAAGACCAAATTACCCTTAATTAAACAAAAGTCATGGATATAGCAATCTCCGTTTCAGCTCTTATTTTCAAATAAGTGAGAGATGATCAAGTGAGCTCCAAACTCCAAATCAACTATATCAAGGTGATTGCCTACGTACCCCTTCCATCTAAAAGAGATAAGTCTCGCGTTTCTTCAAAATAATTTAAAATACTTATTATTTTTTTAAAGTGTAAAATTTAAATTATTTGAGTTAAATTCAAGTCGAGTAAGAGCTGAAAAAAATAAATCTATTTCAGTTGAGCCGAACATGAACACGCTATTCACGAGTCATTTCAAACATGAATCAATCTCGAATAAAAAATTGGAGTGAGTCGTAACAAATACTGGACTCACACGATATTGTACGATCCACATATTCATTCATTCGTTCAATTTATCAGACGTAATATTTTATCCGTCGAGAACTCTACTCACATTATGAATAAAATATCATCATTCTTTGTTTTTACAATATGATTTATTTGTGGTGAGAGATATATGAAAGCAAATCCCATTAAAAACAATGGAAAGAAAATTTAAAAATTTAAAAATTTAAAAATTTAAATATATGCATAAATCTTCATAAAAAATTTAAAAATTTTCCATTTTTTTTATTTTTTTTAAATTGTCACAACGAATTCAATTTCTTATAAGAGCCACTAACTCTGCTACCCACTCCTTACCCCATCCTCCCCCTCAAACTCATTCCGATCATCTCCTCAATGGCCGAAAACCCCAAGCAAGATGTCCTCCCCGAACCCTACTTTCGATTCCGCCGGGCCGATTTCTTCCCGGAACCCTCCTTCCGCAGCTGGTCCTCCTACCTCTCCGCCCTCTCTCAAACCCCTGACCGCCTCCTCGACCGCCTCCTCACCCGCTCCACCGATTCCGCCGAACTCACCACTCTCCGCCTCCGCAGCGAGCACGATATGCAGCGCACCCTCTCCTGGTGGGATCTCACCTGGTTCGGCTTCGGTTCCGTCATCGGCGCGGGAATCTTCGTCCTCACCGGCCAAGAAGCTCACCAACACGCCGGCCCCGCCATCCTCCTCTCCTACATCGTCTCCGGTTTCTCCGCCATGCTCTCCGTTTTCTGCTACACCGAATTCGCGGTCGAAATCCCCGTCGCCGGTGGATCCTTCGCTTACCTCCGAGTCGAACTCGGCGATTTCGCCGCCTTCATCGCCGCCGGTAATCTCATCCTCGAAATGATCATCGGCGGTGCCGCTGTATCTAGGGCTTGGACCTCTTACCTCGCCACTCTCATCAACCGCCCCCCTAATTCCCTTCGAATAAGCACAGATCTCGCTGAAAACTTCAATCTACTGGATCCGATCGCCGTCGTTGTCCTGTTCTTAACGGCGGCGATCGCCGTGCTGAGCACCAAGAAGACCTCTTACTTCAACTGGGTTGCTTCCGCGATACATGTGGTGGTGATATTGTTCGTCATAATAGCGGGATTTGCTCACGCGAAAACGGAGAATTTATCGCCGTTTTTGCCGTTTGGAGTTGAGGGGGTTTTTCGAGCGGCGGCGATAGTGTATTTTGCCTACGGAGGGTTTGATAATATCGCCACCATGGCGGAGGAGACGAAAAATCCGTCGCGAGATATTCCGTTGGGATTGCTCGGGTCGATGACGATTATTACTGCTATTTATTGCTTGATGGCGCTCTCGCTTAGTATGATGCAGAGGTAACAATGCGATTTTATATTTATTTTAATATTGTTTTTTTCTTTCTTATATTTAGTACTAATTCTGATTTAAATTTTGGGAATAACTATTTAAAAGATTTAGCATTCTTTGGAGAAATTATTGAAATAAGTTGCATCAGGATTTTAATCAGGACATGCCGCATGTAGCATGTACGGTACACTTCTAATTTAATATAAAGGTGAGTCTGTTTGTACATGTGGGCAAAATATTATATCCGGGCTACGCACATAGAGTTACGTGCGGAGCCCAATTCATGAGAGACACGTGGAATCCCGCAATAACGCAGAGTAACACGAACAAATATTCCTCATGTTACACCGCGGTTAGCAGTGTTTTGAGCGGAATAATACTAGGAATAATGCAAAATTACACGAAGAATATTCATTTGTGTTATTCTTGTGTTATTTTACGTTATTGTGGTGATATTATAACATCACCATAATAACACATCAATACTACACGGAATGACATGAGAATAACGCAGAGTAACACGGGGGAATATTCCTAATGTTACAATACTACTGCAATAACACATGAATAACGCATAATAACACGAAGGAATATCCTTATATTATTCCGCCTAAAACACCGCTAACTGCAGAATAACACGAGGAATAGTCCTTCGTGTTATTCCCGTGTTATTCCGCGTTATTGCGGGATTCCACATATCTCCCATGAATTAGACTCCGCACGTAACTTTACGTGCGTAGTTCGAATGTAATATTTTATCGTACATGTGATACAAAACTACATCAAGAATCAAGACTCATGATGCAATAATTTTTCCACTAATATATTTACCCATGACACTAACAAATTTTTGAGAATTTCATAAAAAATGAAAATTATGAGTTGGGATTTTATCGTGATATTTTGGGTAGATTTGTAAGTATTAATATTTTGGGAGTTATGTTTGTAAACAAGATTAAATTTTATTCGAAATTTATTAGCTAATCTTTTTTTTTTAAATTTTATACTCTTTTTGCTGATATAATTGTAACGATAGGATTTTTGATAATTGAATGAGATTTTGAAACATATTGAATTATCAAAATGAATGATAAGGGTGGGGTTTGTAAATAGCAAGTTGCGGGGGTTATATTTGTAAGTGACCCTTTTTATCCTCTTTTTTACGAACTTCATAAACGGTAGCGGTAAATTTGAATTAAATTTGGCTAATAATTTTGTATTTCATAGGATTTTTGCTGAAAAAACATTAATAATTTTCTATATATATAAATATATATAATTATGTATTTACTTATTTACTGATAAATTTTAATATTTACTTATATAATATTTTAGTGATATAATAATAGTGAAATTTTTAGATGATTTTAAAGGTGTAATTGTTATGCAATTAAATTCTAACTTTCAGTGAGATTTATACACATACCACTCAATTACTGTGTATTTACATATATCTAAATTTCAACTTTTACATATACATGACATCTTACTTATACTAAAGAATGTTCATTTCATTTTCAAATTAAAATTATGATATTTTTGATGTGATATAGAAGATTTGAGTGGTTTAAATATGAAAGCACAAAAATTTAGGTGTTGGAAATGTAAATACATGGGAATAGAGTGGTTGTATATATTAGATATGTAATGTACTATTTGAAGTAGTTGTAGTTGTTTGAATAAGTAGTCATGAAACTGCTAAAGAAAAAGAAGTTATTTAAAAAATTGCAGTGGCTATTACAAATAATAATAATAATAAAAAAAAATTAGACCATAACTTTCTAGCACTCATCGCAGAGAAAAAATATTACATCAGGACTCCGCACGTAGAGGTACTTGCGGAGTTCAATGAAATCACGCAATGTGGCGCGTGACAGAAAAAAAAATTGTCCGGTAACACAGAATTTTTCTCCCGTATTATTCTGCATTATTCAGGTGTTATTGTGTGTTATTAATGTGTTATTGTGTTATTCTAGCACTGAGAATATTCTTAGAACAGAATAATACTTGAGTAACACACAATAACACTTGAATAACACATAATAATACATGAATATCGCGGAATAACACGGAGGGAATATTCTCTGCATTACCGGGCAAATTTTATTTTTTACCACGCACCACGTGACTTGATTTCATTTGACTCCGCATGTTGCTCTACGTGCGGAGTCCTGACGTAATATTTTCTCATAAAGCTGGATTGATGAAAAAACACAGTTTTTAGTTGCAATTTTTTTGAGAACTCATACAAAAAAACAGTTTTGTCAAACTGAAAAAACTATAGTGTGGCATCACACCATTACCGTATCACCACCCCAGACACACCCTAAATACACATTGATATTATTTAGTTGAAACTTTAATTTAATGCTAATAAAGGGCTTATGAGGAAAAAATATATTTTAAAAAAATTATAAAATACTTAAAAATTTTTTAATTGCATTAAAATGACTGCCACGTTTATTTAAAAATAATCGAGAAAGTAAATTAAATAAAATATTAAATCCTTCCTGATATAATTTATATTAGAATATTTTGACAGAGTCTGCCCTCTTTTATATTTACATTTGTGCTTATATTCTTTTATTAATTCATCTGATAATAAAAAATTAAACTTCAAAGACTTTCAAGTCAATGGAGATAAAAAGGAGATTTCGTATCGAAACAGACTTTCGGTTGTGTATGTTGATTGGTGTTGACTTTGCAGTCCTCATTTGTATGCTTCTTAATTATTATATTATGTATTGAATGCTATTTTGTAAGTGATGTTGTACTTATTCAAAATTTTAAATTGATAAAAAATATATATTATAATTAAATAAATGTTATTATTATTATTATTATTATATACATGATTTTTAATTAAATAATGATATTTTTAATATGATATAAAAGAATCGAGTGATGTAAACGTAAAAAAATTAAATTTTATGAGTTAGATTTGTAAATACACAAAAGTTAGGTTATATAATATTTTAAAAAGAAATTTAAATACGTACCACATAATTTTTATGTATTTACGTATCTAACAACGAAAGTTTGGTATTTATATATGTAAATATTTGATGTTATAAACTTATGCATGAAAGTTCATATTTCAGTTTTATAAAGTTAGTAAAGGTTATATTTTTGATGTGATATTAAGGATTTAGGTGTTATACATATAAATATAAAAAAAATAGATGTTAAATATGTTGATATATTAAAAAATGTATAAAAATTTATGAATAATTGATATTTGCATATATATCAATATAAATTTATTAATAATTTATTGGGAGTTCTTAGAAAAAAATTTTGAGGAATTTACAAAGCAATTCTTTTCTATTTATATATTTAATATCTAGAATTTGATATTAATTTTATCATTATATATATATATATATATATATATATATACATACATACATGCAAAAATATGTTTCATTTTTAAAAATATTAATAATAATTATATTATTAAATGTATTATATATAAATGTTCTTATTCTTTTTCGGTCTAATATATTCAGTTATTTAAATAAACTCTTTTCAAAATAAAATGAATTTTTTTATTTAATTTTTAAAATTTAATTAAACAAATCATTTATTTTGTAAATATCAATTTTAATAATATAAAAAATATACATCTTCCCAAAAGTTACAATCTTGAATTAAAATGAAGTCTTTCTACATCGCTTACAAACATATCTGTACAGTAACTCAAAGCTCTATACAGCTACACCACCATCGATCCGAATGCTGCCTACTCCGTCGCCTTTCGCAATGTCGGAATGCATTGGGCCCAATACGTTGTCGCTCTCGGCGCCCTCAAAGGCATGACCACTGTCCTCCTCGTCGGTGCGATCGGCAATGCTCGTTATACCACCCACATCGCCCGCAGTCATGTCATCCCCCCTTTCTTTGCTCTAGTCCACCCCCGTACCGGGACCCCCCTCTATGCCACCCTGCTCACCACCACCTTCAGTGCCATCATTGCATTCTTCTCCAGCCTCAACATCCTCTCCAGTCTTCTATCTGTAAGCACCCTCTTTATCTTCATGATGATGGCCGTCGCTCTGCTCGTTCGACGATATTATGTCAGAGGAGTTTCGACCAAGAGGGATGCAGTGAAGTTCGTCGGATGTTTAGCGGCGATAATATTGGGTTCGGTGGGGACTGCGGCTTACTGGGGGTTGAGGCCGGGAGGGTGGTGGGGGTATTTGGTGACTGTGCCGGTGTGGGCGGCGGGGACATTGGGGATGAGCTTGTTTGTGAAGAAGGGGAGGGAGCCAAAGGTATGGGGAGTGCCGATGGTACCATGGCTGCCGGCGCTGTCGATAGGGACGAACGTGTTCTTGATGGGGTCGTTGGGAGCGGATGCATTTGTGAGGTTTGGGATATGTAGTGGGTTGATGTTGGTTTACTATGTGTTGGTTGGAGTTCATGCGACTTATGATGTGGCGCATGGGTGGGAGGGAAGTGGAGAGGGAGGGGTAGGGGAAGGGAAGGTTGTTGATGGGGAGTTGGATGGGGGAGGACAAGTTGATCGGTCCGCTGCTTAGGTTCTAGTTGGAGCAATTACAAATGTTTGTTGAAAAAGCTGCGAAAGGAAGCAGTTGTGCAACACTTGTATTAGGAAGCTTCTGTGGGAAACTCGTGTCCGATTGTATTGTATAGTTGTGCAGCAGCTGTCTAGGTATAACAAAATATTTTTGTCTTTGTATTGTTATATTATTGGTAAGATGATCATTCTACGTTGAATAAATCATATATTAAAATAAAAGTTACATTTAAAATCCTTAAACACTTGTAAGTTCAAATATTGTATCTAGAATATGAATACATATCAATTGACAATGAGTAAACTATCAAATAAAAACATAAATAAAAGTATTAAAACAACAACCAATACTGTCAAAATATTAATTTGGAGATGCATGCAATCAATCATACGAGATAATTCCTTCTACAAAGCTGTTCTCCACTTCTGATCACTATCATACGTATAATCTTCAAATTGATTAGCCCATCTGAAGTAGTCATAATCATCTGCTGATATATTCCCTGGACACATGTAAAATTTTCTCCAATAGCTATTTTTATTTTCGAGATGTAAATAGAGAACACTACAATGCACAGTTGTAGTAAAATGACTCTGGAAGCACTGAAAGTCCCAAAGTTCGTATGTATAATCTTCAAATTGATTAGCCATCCGAAGTAGTTATAATCATCTGCTGATATATTTCTTGAACACATGTAAAATTTTCTCCAATAGCTATATTTTTTTTCGAGATGTAAGTAGAGAACACTACAATCCACAGTTGCAGTACAAGACTCTCAAAGCACTGAAAGTCCCAAAGTTCATATTTTCTTAAAGTTAAAAATCACAAACATGAAATTAAATATAAGGATAAATTTATATAACAAATTAACTAATATGAATGACAAAATTATGTATATAAAGATATACAAAATTGTAAGGTCTTAGAGCAATAGTAAACTAACGAAATCTATCATTATAAGAAGACATATGATCTTAAAGAAAGAGGACCTTAGTTTCTTTTAAACCATGTAATATCGAGCTCGCATATGTCACAGAAGCATATTAGCACAAAGATCTTCCATAAGAACTCCAACAGTCATATGATTGAAAAGGAAGGGGATTTGGGGTGCCCTTATATCGATCTCATATATGTTAAATTTTATAGCAACATAAGTATCATATATCTTATCATAGACCTCAAAAAAATTAAAAAATAAAAAAAAACCTTATTACACCAATGGTTACCTAAAAAGCCATCTAAGTGATATAAAATACATGTAGACGGATTAAAAAGAAGAAAACAATAAAACAAATATAGATTTACATGAATATCATTGCAAAATGAGTCATCACAGTAGAGGTTAAGCATTTTGTCATTGCGTTCTTCTCAGCCTCTTCATCCTTTGAACTCTCTTCTAAGTAAATGTTGATAGTCAGACTTCTCTGTTCAACAATCCTACTAACTCTTCATCGCCCTCGTCCCAAGCCTTGATCTCGGATGTGAGGGCTAAAAGAATTTCCACTCTCTCATTGCAAGGAAGTTGTGTGAGATTGTTGGTCATGTTCTTGTAATCCTTTTGAATTTTGAACTTTATTTGGTACGATGTCTCTAGAAAACTGTCATTCTCAGGGGAGCGTAGTAGGCGACATCTTCGTGAATGTCTACTTCATGTGTTGAGAATGATTGTAAATCTTCCTTTATGCAACATTTCTTCATAATATTTTATGCACTGGTGCATAGAAGAGGAGACCATATTATACTTGTGAATCCAAGGTCGACTCGGTCGGGCATTGAACAAAGTTTCTAAATCAATGATGTGGAATTTTGCGGTTGTTACTGGATCATCGATCCTCATTACGATGTTATCGACCCAAGAGCTCTTTCTCCTTTTTGATTGAATCCTCTTAGCATCATTTTATCGGTTGTAAGCCTGTGAATGTCGATGTCTAAGTAGGCTAACGTCTGTAAGTTCATTATGTCGATTGAAGCTCCCAGAGCGTGAATCTGTCAATGTTGACAAAAATTTTCAAAGAGCAGTTGTGATCGGCTGTATCAAGCAATAAGTCTTCATCTGCAAGGTTACACACGTATGTTCCTTTAACAAACAAAACTTGTCTAAGAAGCTGCTGGCTAATTGAGCTAAGTAAATTTTTAGATTAAGTAAAGCCTTCATCAATGCTTCTCTCATCTCCTTTGATAGGATCAGAGTGTCATAAATGTTTAGTTTAGTTGACAACTTCTAAAGATTGGCTAGTACGTTATATTCCACTTTGTTATTAATTCCTCTAGTTTCCTCCCAGGCAGTTGATTCATCTGTTGGCAGAATTAGCTCTTCTTGAACGGCTATTTGCTTCCTCTTATCTTTTGGAGCTGTTCTTAGAGGTAACACTTTGCTGCTTCTCAAATTTACTTATGTTATTTCTTCTACTATTTGGACTAGACCCAGAGGCTTGTCTTATGGAATGATGAATGATTATTCTGAAGGTGTTTCTGAATCTGAGAATTCCAATTCAATTGTGATTGGTGCTCCTTAGAATTCAAGGACGGTCACCTCGCTTCCTGAGCTATCATAGCCCGTTTCTTTAGCATCCTTATTATCCATATCAACGGGTTTGTTGGGGTTTTGTATGATTTGAAGATTGTCATAGGAATTAAAATTTGAATTAGACAGGTTGTTTATGTAATTACTAGAAACAGTGAGAACGTAGCTGAAATCGTAATTCTTTGTATTATAGCTTCCCGAGGAACATAAATATAATCTACAGAGTTAACAGTTTGAGGGATTTCTCCTTCAAATCTGAAACAACCAATCAAGAATAAGTAGCCCCTACTCTGCTCTTCGCGCCATCACTCTTTACTTCTTCGACGATCTCCTTCTTTGTTTCTTGCTATTGTGGCTTTTATGGCGTAATTAATAACATAGGATTTGTAGGCTTCTGGACTTAAGCGAAGGCTTGCATCTAGGTAGTCTGAATTTGATCCAATATCTTTTTGGAAGATATGGTCCAAACTGTAGTCTACTCGTCATCTGTTGTGTAGGGATCAATCGAAATAATAAGATCAACATAAATCATATTTACAGAACCTTTTCAAGTTCCTTCAAATATTCCTTTGGGATTGTTATGATCCCATTTATATAGTTCCTTTCACATCAGTTCTTGAAGTTGAAGCAATCTTTTATGGTATGTTCGAGCAACATGTGTTATGAGCAATACGTAAGATGGTCATTCTTATCAACTTCATCTGGCTTCTTCGGTCAGGCAATATGAACTCTGGCTTCGTAATCAAATTCTGAAACATCTTTCCTACTGCCTCATCTTTAAAAGAATATACTATATTCAATAGATCTGTTTGATAGCGTCTTTGTTGGAATTATTGCTGACCATAATGCTGGTTGTTCTGCTGACTAAACTGTTAGGTATGCTGCTGGTTGTATTATTGAGAGCGCTAGTAAGTCTGTTGAGGTTATTTAGATGAATCTGTATTGGCTGCTTACCTTTGTCCACCTCTTTCACTGTTCTTGACTTCTTCACAAATGCCTTCACCGACTTCGACTTTTTGGCTTTCTCTAGAAATCTGAGTTACTTAGCCTCTTCTTGCAAACTCAAAGTTTTGCTGAGTAGCTTCTTGAAGATCTTATTCATGAATCCTTTGAGTAGCAAAGCTATTGTGCCGCAGATGCTCTTGAGCAGGATCTCGATTACATGTTATTCCTGTAACTGCGACTTGCCCTTCATGTTGAGGTATCTCCAATTCATAATATACTCAACCAAAGTCTCGTTTGGCTTTTATTGATCTACCACAAGAACACCTATATTGTTGTAGTGTTGAGCTCCAACAAGCCTCTTGATAAAGAAGACTTCCAATTTTGCTAACATTTTAACTGAGCCGTTAGATAACACGACGTACTAATCAAAGGCAACTCCTGAGAGGTTGCTTACGAATTGGCGGAATAATAATGTTTCGTTATCTCCTGCATTGCTACAATAAGCTCATAAGTGTGCAATATGCTGTCGAGGTTCCTGACCTCATCTAAGGTCTGTTGGTGGAACAAAGCTCTTTAGATATTATACGACATCAAATTCTTCCAGGTAGGGACTACCCTTTAGAACTGATGCCCTCCTTTAGAATGGGCAAAGGCCTCCTTAACATGTTGTTCAACCATTTATTTGATACCCTTCTCTAGTATCATGATCTGGACTAGATCCTTTTTTTGGCTGTTCATCCTTGTTGGCGGAAGTAAGTTATTTTGTTTTGTCTATGATATGAACGATTTTTGACTAGTTTACCTTCGGAGATGCTACCTTTGGTGACTGAGGTTGACTTTGAAGTGTGGCCATAACGACCATCATCTCCTTCAGATTCTTCTCCATTCTCCTTATCTATTCATCTTTTTGTTGAATGGCTCTTTGCAACTCATCAACGACATTCTCCTCAGAAGGTGACAAAGTCTCGCACAGTGATGAAGAGTCCATGGTTTCAACAACGAGGATTCATGCAAACTTCTAATCCATGTAATTTGACAAGTCATAATCTTCATCATTGGTGTCTCTTTATTGTTTTTTTAACAATTCTGTAATATCAGCCCTGAGCTTCTCTAACGTGACATTGATATTGTTTTTCATTGAATATCTTAAGATCAATTAGAGGTTCATGGTGGATATCCTTTCTTGGGCCAGGTTCTGTTATGAAATTGAAAATCAATGTTTCGGACTTAGAATCTACATTGAGACCACGATTTTTTTATTCTTCCAGTAGTATCGGCCCGACATACCTAAGTCTTCACCTCTTCTCCTTTGATATTGATGTTTTTAGACGTGGTGTCTGATTGGTGACATCAGTATGGTGGGGAGAAGGGAGTCCCCTAGCGTGCAAACTAGATACGACAAAAAACAATCTCCTATCATTACCCATGCTCGGAAGCTCTTCATATATAGTGACGAATGGTATTCTTGGTCCAAGCTAGACTTGACTGACTTGTGCTTCATAATAATGACATCGGTGATGGTGGCAGCGGTAATCAAGTGGCCTCCTAGGCGAAGTTTTTAGCAGAAATACGAGATGGTGGCGCTTTTTTGTGCCTGGTTTGGCAGACTTATCCTCCTGTAAAATCTCAGCCTTTAACTGTGGTGGTATGACACATCCTAATCTTTCAAAAATTCTTGGCAACAAAGCAATTCTCTTTCTTGGCCAAGCCTACAAAAACTGGGCGGACTCAGGCAAGAGGTGTGGGCTTCTCCCCCTTTTTACCCTGACCATGAGATGACGGACATAATCTTGCAGCAATATGATAAATGTCCTCCTTTTCGTCGGTAGCAAACAATGGATGAATCCTACTCCCTCCAAGGAGAGGTGAGGTCTTAAATGACCCTGTCTCCTCTGAGAGAGGGGCTACTCTGCAAGAGCCAACTTCGCAGCTTGTGCTCTATTCTCTTTCAAGTCTTTACGCTTACGGTTCTTTCTCTGATATTGTGTTAATAGCACGAACCTCGAATTAGAAACAATCTCAAATACATACAGCAACAAGAAAAATGGTTCAACTAAATCATCCTCATACAAGATCTATTTCCCTTTAGACAAGGATGGGACAGTTAGTGCAGTAACAACAATTTCAATTGGTGAGGCTATGATAATCCTCTTCTCTGGAAGAATAGCGAGATCGGTGGTGTCAGGGACAACAGATTTTGTGACCACCACTCCAGCTTTGGGTTTCTTGAGCGCGAGGAAATCTTGTTTGTCCTTCAAGTTTAAGTTAGCTGCAGGCTCTTCTATCTCTGGAGTTGCTTTCTTTAGAACAACCTAGGGTGCTTTCCCGAGTATGACTTCGACCTCATCAAAACCAGTTTTGAACTTAATGAACGAGTTCTGGTAGCGAGCAGCTTTGTCATGGGATAATCTCCCATCAAACGAGAAAATCAACTTCGGTGTCGACATTGTTCTATCATTTGAAGACTTTCAAATGTTAGTGCAATCCTATGCTTCAAATGTTTTAGTAAGGATATGCCGACACTATTTTTAGATTGTGTGATATTTTTTAAAAGGGGGGGTCGCCTAACAGAAGCTGTCGGCGAATTTTTAATTTAATTAAAATAAATAATTTGAAAAGTAGTATTTGATTTTGAAAATAATTTTAAATTTGAAGGTTTTAAGATATGAGATTAAACCGATCTCACATCCCAAATAGTTTATATAAACGAGCACCGCACCACAAACCGTGTATCTACCCCTAAGGATAAACACACTCGCTTGACGGTGGGGCTCGATTAAATAAACTAGAAGATTTGTGACATCCGTTTGGTCTGCGAACCAATTTTATAAGCCGACAAAATTCCCTGCTTAATATGAAAACATTAAACGGGGTTTATATTACACAGGTTCTTTAAAATTCCCTATAAGGGCAAGCCCCTATAGTTAATTACATCTTAAGTGACGGGAATCACCTAAGAAAACTCTCGATAATAACCAATAATTCTGCTCTCAAGAATTTGAAAGTTTAAAGTTTTCAAAGATTGAATTTTGGAATTTCGATAGGGAATGGATCAAATTTGGAACATTTTGTTTTGTGAATCCAAAGGAAGAAAGGTAGGAGAAATCACCGATTCGAAGTGAACTTCGGTAATTTCCGACTATCCTATTGTTTGACTTGAATTTAGGAAAGTCCTAATGTTTATTTAGTATTTCAATCTTGCCAATTTTAATTAATTAGGGCTTATATTTGTATGATAAAATCAAACAAATAGCCTAGAAGATATGAGGTTTTATGTCGTATCGGACGACTACCTCGGAATCCTAAGACCGGTTAGGGCTTAACTTGCAATGCAAATGCCTAACGAAGAGTTGAGGATTTATGTTGCGCTAGGCAAGCTACCTCGAAGTCCTATGGCTTTGTTGTTTAATTCTAAGAAGGTTTTGCTGAAGTAGGTTCAAGTTTCTTGTGACGACGATGGCCAGTCTTGCCCACCATGCTCCAAGCTCCTGGTTGTTGCAGAGGTTTAGTTTTAGAAATCATAAATCAGGGGATGAGAGAAGTGTTTTGGTTTAGAGAAGTCTTAATTTCCGAGTGTTTTGTATTTTGATTAAAACAAATCTTAAAGTTGATTATAACGACACGGTTAAGATCCCACGGTTCCATCCTTCGGCATCATTATTTTTATAGGATTCACTTAGTCATATGAATTGCTTAAACTCAATTGAATGAGTTCCACACTTTCATTTAGGCAGTGGGAAATCCCGTTAGCAACACGTAGGTTACATCATCCGAGGTATTCCCGATCATCCAACGAGGCGTTTTAATTTAATTGCAATTGTAGTTTTGTGTTCTGTTTGTGATTAAATTTTGAGTTGTTTTATATTTTGAAATGTTGTGGCGGTGAATTTTATCTTTGCAATGACTTTTAACTTAGTTTTGGTTTCGGTTTAGGGATCTATCCTAATGGTGTGGGTTTTCATGCAACGGTTGTTTTATCATGCAAGAAAAGTAAAATGCATTTGCTGATAAAGTAAATTGCGAAAGTAAATTGCAGAAAGTAAATTGCGATAAAATAAAAGCGTACACTGGAGGGTCTTCCCGTCATCCAACCTGCACTTAAAACACAATTAGAATATTTAAGCAAGTTCCTAGGTAAAGCTAGGGGAAAGGTTATGGTTTTCTACCAAATTCATAATCCTATGGCTGATCAATCTCTATGACGTCTCAGGTTCTTTGTGTTTTTGTTTAAGGACGATTTTCTTCATCGAATGACAATTAAGTCCGATTGTTCTTATAAATATCCTATCATATTGAGGAAGAGCTTAAGAAGAATCTTAAACATCTTTTCGATATTTCCAGGGATTGTTTTAAGTCCAAATGAATTTAATTATATAAATGAATCGATCGTCCAGAGGTTTTGAAGTTTTGTTAACTTGCTCGATGAACTAGGACGCTTTGAATATCCTATGAGTGAGGTAACACTTCATTTGATGTTCCATTTAGGAGTTATAATAATCAAAGCTTTCGAGGGTAAATTAGTATTCGAATGATTCGATTTAAGTTAAAGGGTTTAAATTTGGAATAGTGTTCGAGTTGCTTTACATTTATTTTGAATTCTTTATGTCTTAGGTGATGTTATATTTAATTGAACTTAATTTAATTGAGTTTTAATTTAGTTTAATATAGTTAAATTTAATTTGATTTGGTGTTTAGTTAATTTGATTTGATTTAATTTTAATTTAATTTGATTTAATTTAATTTAATTTAATTTAATTATTTAATTTAATTTATTTATTTTATTTAATTTAATTTAATTTAATTTAATTGATTTAATTTAATTTTATTTAATTATTTAATTTAATTTTAATTTAATTTAATTTAATCCAATTTAATTTACTTAATTTAATTTAATTTTTAATTTAGTTTTATCTTTAATTTTAATTGAAATTTTTGAAAGAGTTTAATAATTTAATTTTAGTTTAATGATTAAGTCTTTTAATATTTTGAATTTGAATTATCATTTTAATTAAGAGTTGAATATTAATGATATAATTAGTTTAGGGATTTTTAAATTAAAGAATAAATCTCTTCCTAATAAATATCCCTTATTTTAATAATTCCAATTTTATTATTCTTCCAAATTTAATCTATTATTTAATTAAAGTTTAATCATTTTAAAATTATTTAATGGGTTTCTACCCTTTAATTATTTAAATTTCAATCATCCAAACCAGATTAAGATCAAATATTTTACTTGTTGATTTTTTATTAAACCTAAAGTTTTAATTAAGGGTTAAAAGTTTAATTACCATTTTACCCCTTAAGCTTAATAATTTCATAACTCACTAAATTGAACCCAAATGAACTTGAAATTTTTATGTGACTTCACTCATATGTAAATAAAGACATGAGAGGAGAAAATGTGATTTTTCTGTATTTAATTTATTTATATAATTATTTTTGGTGGAAAATAGAGATTTTCAAGGAAAATTTAATAATATGACCAAGGGAAAGTTTCTGTCCTTAAGAAAATTAGGGGACATTCCTCATGACCAGAGAAGCACTTGGACCAATTTTGGTGATTTTTTGAATTATATTATTTTTATTATAATTATTTTGAGTTTTGGAGTGTTAATTAATTTAAAAATAAAATAAATGTTGAAAAATGGGTTTTATATTTTTCAAAAATCTCTTTGATATCAAGGAAACCAGAGAAGCAAATTTTGCAATTTTCTGATTTTTCTATGATTTATTATAATTATTTTAGTGAAAATGCTAGAAAATACATTTTTTTTAATTTTAAAATTACCCTAGGGCTTTAAAATTCAATATCTCACTAAATAGACCCAAGAAAAATGTGGGATTTGTTCCTAAGTGATTAAAATTCAAAATGTGACATTTTGGTGAATTTTATTATTTTTGTGATTTTTATTATTTTTTAATTATTAAAAATATTAAAATATTATTAAAAATCAACTTTTTTAGAAAATTGAAATTTTAATTTTCTTAGATTCCTCTGATATCAGAGAGGCTCCAAAACCAATTTGGTGAATTTTTGAAAAGTATTTTAAAAGTTATGAATTTTTAAAGTTTAAAATGGCTAAGTGACTTAATCAACCCAATTAGTGGGGCTAACCAAGTCAATTGACCTCAAATTTTTATGGTGGATTCCTCTAATCCTAAAGGTCAGTGGAGAATTGATTTCAAGTCAATTTGATGCCTGGTTAACTCTAATTAATTAAAGACCTATTTTGGGTGTTTAAGCCGATTAGGGTTGTTTTGAATGAACTAAGCCAAAATCTATTTTTCCTAGGGTTCTCTGGTCATAAGGAATATCACCAAATTTTCCTAGAATTTATTTCACAACATGCTATTTACTGGAATTAAAATACTCAAAACAGTGACCTGAACTTGAAAAATCAAAAACTCCTCATAGGGATGGCCTCGACTTTGGAAAATTCGGGGAATGTTCCCGAATTCATAGGCTTCAAAAGCCACTATGGTCTCATGCCATGGTGAATTGTATGCATGCATGGAGAATTAAAACAATGCAGAGAGTAAATAAATCATAAAAAATAAAATATTTGATGAAATTGAGTGATTTCTTTTCCACATTATTCTCCTCTCTTCGACTGAGCAAGAGGTATTTTTATTTTATTTTTCGATTTTTCTACACGGAGATATGAATTTTTGAAGTTTAGGGAATTAAATAAATCGAAAAAATCCCTAATTTTCTACTTATCCGAGTCGGCGCCAACGCATCCTCGGCGACTCCGAAAGGCCGCGCGGCGCGCTCCCATTCGACGCCGCCGCTGAGTCGAGCGGCCGGGCCCCGCGGTTCTCGTACCATCTCTCGGGCCGAGCGCGATCACGGCCGTCCGTGCGCGCGTGTATTGAATGGACGGCATCCGTTCATCGTCCCCAGTGTTCTCGCCCGAGAGCCGTCCACGCTAAATCCCTAAGATCTCGCTCGATTCTCGATGGATTTTTACGTTCTTATACTCCATGGATTCGTCTTGAAGAGACGAACACATCTATACGGTTAACATGCATTGAAACTAAAGCATTTAAAATGGAGAATCTCCGGAAGCTCGGGATGAAGAGTTAGCTCATACCTTGGCTCGGAGAAGTGTGGCTTCGATCCGAGAGTTGTTGCACCTTCGATTGGGTCTCAGCAAGCTCCGGATGAAGTCTCCGATCCGGTGAATTGTCCGGATATGATTTCGACCAAGCCCGATCCACAAAGCTTGGAGAGCTGGAGCAAGCTGGGTGGTACGGGAGATGGGGCTTTTGATGGTGGACACCTTCTCTTGGTACGAGTGAAGGTGTAGAGTCGATCGATTTGGGAATTGGCTCAGCTGTGGAGAAGTGTCTGGTTTTGGGTGGAATTTCGACTACGAAATTGAGCTTACGGAGGAGAAATGACGGGGGAATTTCACTGGGGATCAAGTGCTCTAAGGGTGGAGGAGGGTGCGGAACAATTTTGGCGAGTTTTGGCAAGGTTTATGCTTCTCTTCCTCTCATGGCCGAGAGGGGTGGAGTTTAAATAGAGGTTGGCGGGGGGCCTCCGAGGGGAGTTAGGGCTTGGGATCGAGTTGCTGCGGTGAGGAGAAGAACGACCATGGTGATCCGCTAGGCATGGGGCGGCTCGGCAAGTGAGAATTTCAATGTTGGCTCACATGTGAGCTCTCGGCCATGGTGTTTTCCGGCGGCTCGGTGGCCGGCCGGCCGAGCGATGGTCACCATCTTGGTCGGGTGGGTCGGGGCTGGGGTTTAGTGTAGGCGATTGGCAAATGCCATGTGTAAAGTGGTTGAATCAAAGTAGAAAGGGGAAGGGGCCATTTTAGCTTATTTTGGTCAACCCATGCAAATGGGTTGGGTGCACCTCCCCGAGACCTGGTTTTGGGGTGAGGAGGTCGGGTGGGTCGACCTCCCATGTGTGGTGGAGTCTCCATCGAGGATTAGGTGGCAAAGCATGGTTTAGAGTGTGACATGCTTAAGGTAAAAAGGCTTAAGGGAGGCTTAAGAAAGATCCCCCTCTTCTTGCCATAAATGGACTAATGACAAGTCAAAGCCCTCATGGCTTCATGTGGCTTGAGAATGGCTTGTTCATGGCTCCATTTGGCTTGGGAAAAGGTTGGCTTATTTCATGAAAAAGGGTTTTAGAAATATTTGGCATTTAGGGGGTAATTTGACATGTGGCTTGATTTGGAATGGTTTAATTGATGATTTTGCAACTTAGGGGTGATTTTGATCAAATGGATGATGAGGGGAAGTGTCATGTGGGCTTTAGGATGATTTGGGCTTTTGAATTTTGAAGGAAATGGGCTTTTAGGAGGGTTTAAGGGAAGTGGGCTTTTAAGTTTATGAATGTGTTCATGGATGAGAATTTTTTGTAAAAGGTTGGGCCAAATAATTGTTGTTTGTAGCTCATGGATGTGTCATGAGTGATTTGAAACAAATTGGGGGTGATTTGGATTTGAATTGGGTTGAATTTGGGTTAGGTTTGGGCTTAGGTCGAAAATGGGCCTTTTAACCTTGGGTTGAGTTTGAGTGGGGTTTGGGTTCAAATTTTGGGCAAATCATGTTAGGGTTTTGTTTGTGGGAATGTTAAGGAAGATTTAGAAAAGATTTGAGGTTAATTGGAGTTGAATTGGGTGAGTTTGGGTTAAGTTTGGGTCATGGGTCCAAATTGGGCTTTAAGGCCAAAAGTGAGATTGGATCCAAATGTCAATCAAATTGGACTTGGATTTGGTCTAGATTGGTATTGGGAATGTTGAATTGAAGTTTAGAATTGAATTGGACCAGAATTTGGGTCAATTGGATAGGTTTGGTTTAACATTGGGTTCACTTTGGGTTAAAATGGGTCGAATTTGGGGGTTTTGACAAAAGTAGGGTAAATTGACAAAATTGGCCCATGGTGTAGTTGGACAAAATGAAATTGGGAATATTTGGGATTTTCTGGAATTTTCTGGGAATTTTCTGAATTTTTGGATTTTTAGGCAAGAAGGGTATTTTGGGTATTTGGAGGGTATTGGGAGGTATTTTTGGAATCTTTGGTATTTTTGGGTATGGATGATCAATTTGAGTGATGTGGAGATGTTTGGGATTGATTTTGGAAAATTTTGGGTAATTTGGAAATTTTGCAAAAATTTGGGTAATTTCGAGGGTTTTGGGTAGGTTTAGTAGGTGTAGGGTCCGGGGGTCGAAAATTGAAAATTTGGGAAATTGAAGATTGGGTGAATCTAGGTGGAAAGAAATCATTTTGGTTGAGCCATGAAGCCATTTCAAGGCCATATGAGCCATGAAAGGACTCATTTGAGGCATTCATTATGTTGTTCCTAACCCTCTTAGCGAGGGCTTAGGGGTTAAGGACCATCCATGTGAATCACCTACATGAGTCGGGAGGTTAAGTTGGGTATGGGTGTGGTTTTAGGAAGTGTGTGGAAATGTAGTGTGTAAGTGTAGGTGTAAAGTCGGCCCCTTCACCGAGACCGGGCCGCCGGGGCGGTCCTAAGGCCGAAGAGTCCTATAGGAACTCATCCTTTAAACTTCCACATTTGATTTCGACCCTCCAGGTGATTAGGGGTCTATAGTCGAGTTTGTGGAGTTTGCGGGGAGTTTAGAAGTGGTTTGAATTTCTAAAAGGCGGGTCCCGATTCTAGTCCTCTAAGATAGTCGAAAGGAAAAGCTGAGGCTAGATCCTAAGCACTAAAAGAAGAAGGGAAGACCTCATCGAAAATGAGGTCGACAAATGGACCCCCGATAGGTGTGGTGAGTGACGGAGCACACCGCGCGTATTGGTGTTGACCGAAGCGATCAACAAAACCAACACGGATGTCCAGTGACGAACTTAGGACGAAGTAGAAGAGTTTCTGGCTGGGGAGTGTCGAGTATATCTGCGGAACCGGAGATTCTTGAACTCTCGGCCAGGGAAAGGAAAAGGAGGTGAATCCCAAATCACATGATCTTGGGGAATTTCGATTTAGATTTTATTTTGTTTTAGTTTAAGTTTTGATGTATGAGTTTAAATTTTAGTTTGGAGTTTCGATTTAGATTGAAGTTTGTCGAAATTAATTTGAAGGATTTGATTTGAAATGAAAATTGGAGTTCGAGGTTTTAGATGTGACATCTCCAACCTCGAAAGAAAATTGAATTGATTAGATTGAATCGTTGCGATGAGAAGAGATCTCGAAGCAAAGTGGTGTTGGATATAAAATCCTTAACCTCGAAGAGTTTGATTTTGATGTATTTCATTGCAATAGGGAAATGAATCCTAAAACGATGCGAGTCTCGGATGTAAAATCCTTAACCCGGGAATTTGATTTGATGTATTTCGGTGCAATAGGGAAAGAATCCTAAAGCGGTGCGGTCTTGGATGTAAAATCCTCGACCCAAAAGAGTTTGATTTTGATGTATTTCGGTGCGATAGGGAAAGAATCCTAAAGCGGTGCGGTCTTGGATGTAAAATCCTCGACCCAAAAGGTTTGAATTTGATGTATTTCGGTGCGATAGGAAAAGAATCCTAAAGCGAGTGCGGTCTTGGATGTAAAATCCTCGACCCGAAAGGTTGAATTTGATGTATTTCGGTGCTGATAGGAAAGAATCCTAAAGCGGTGCGGTCTTGGATGTAAAATCCTCGACCCGAAAGAGTTTGAATTTGATGTATTTCGGTGCGATAGGGAAAGAATCCTAAAGCGGTGCGGTCTTGGATGTAAAATCCTCGACCCAAAAGGTTGAATTTGATGTATTTCGGTGCGATAGGGAAAGAATCCTAAAGCGGTGCGGTCTTGGATGTAAAATCCTCGACCCAAAGGTTTGAATTTGAAGTATTTCGGTGCGATAGGAAAAGAATCCTAAAGCGAGTGCGGTCTTGGATGTAAAATCCTCGACCCAAAAGAGTTTGATTTTGATGTATTTCGGTGCGATAGGAAAAGAATCCTAAAGCGGTGCGATCTTGGATGTAAAATCCTCGACCCAAAAGAGTTTGAATTTGATGTATTTCGGTGCGATAGGAAAAGAATCCTAAAGCGGTGCGGTCTTGGATGTAAAATCCTCGACCCAAAAGGTTGAATTTGATGTATTTCAGTGCAATAGGAAAAGGATCCTAAAGCAGTGCAGTCTTGGATGTAAAATCCTCGACCCAAAAAGTTGAATTTTTGAATTTGATTGAGAATTTGATTTGGAATTTGGAAAGATTGAATTTGGAAATTTGGAAATTTGAAAGGATGAGTTTGAACTCGATTGAAATTTGATTTAAGATTTGATTTGAAATTTGGAAGATCAAGTTTGAAACTTGATCGAGATTGGATTTGAAATTTGATTGAGAATTTGATTTGGAATTTGGAAAGATCAAATTTGAAATTTGATCGAGAGTGGATTTGAAATTTGATTGAGGATTTGATTTGAGATCTAGAAGATCGGATTTGAGATTTGATAGAGATTTAGAATCTGGAAAGATTGAATTTGAGATTTGGAAGGATGAGTTTGAACTCGATCGAAATTTGATTTAAGATTTGATTTGAAATTTGGAAGATCAAGTTTGAAACTTGATCGAGATTGTTGAATTTGATTGAGAATTCATTTGGATTGTAGATCAATTTGAAATTTGATCGAGTGGTTGAAATTTGATTGAGATCTGAAGATCGGATTTGAGATTTGATAGAGATTTAGAATCGGAAAGATTGAATTTGAGATTTGTGTTGATTTCGTTTATCTTTTAATGATTTATTTTATTTTATCGTTTATTTAACGTTCATGTGAATTTGGTGTTTGTCATTTTCAGATTTTTTTTTTAGAAAGTTTTCTTTTATTCTCTTTTTTTGTTTTATTTCTTTTCGTTCTTTGTTCGAAGTTCATTTAACTTTAATGGCGTTTCCCGATCAATTTGCACAAAAGAGGTGAAGGCCAAAAACGTGACATGGTCACTTTCATTCCAATCATGTTGAAAATGCGTCGTACAACTCGATGCGGAATATATTTCATACAATCCATGTAGACTCAAAACGGATGTGTATGATCTTTGTTGATCCATCAAAGAAGCATCGTCGAAAAATCCATGTACGAATAGTGGGGTACATGGTCGATAACATCACCTTCCAAGCCATCCTTGGCAAGGATGCCGAGCTTGGATGTACGTTGGAGGTGTGATATTTCCCATGTAACTCACGGCTCGTAAGTGCGGAGGTTCTCAAGCTACGGGTGCAGTTGGAAATGGTAAGGTATTTTCTTGTCGTCCATCCTCACGAAAGTAGCGAGATTCGCTCCACTTGGCACTCCGGTATGCGATGCTTTGCGATATACGCTCCGTTACCTTGCGGTATCATGACGGAACCCACCGGTAAAGGTATCTTCTGCGGCCCTCGGAACTCACCGGGCCTGCTATCGGAGGTCGGATCCGAACATGATGTTACACTCATTCGGGAAAGAGGCGTGCGAGAAGGTCGACGAAGTCGTGGTGATCAATATGTGGGGGTATGCGGTCACCTTGTTTGTAGATGTTGATAATGCGGCTATTGGGTATGCAATCTGCTGGCGGTACCCTCCATGTTATCAATCTTTTTACCATTCTCTTGATAACTAATGGCATCGGATCCACTTGCCCATGACGGAGTATCCCCGGTGGGTTTCCCTTTACTGTCTTCGGCAAAGTTGTAGCGGCATCCGCATTGTATTGTGATTCTTCCTTTCCACGGCATCCATCTCCGGGGTTCCGAGTATGTGTTTTCCCTCGGGCGGCTGCTCGGCCCATTCTCTTCGAGATCCTGGATACGGTCCACGATTTCTTGTTGTTCATACTGCGAGAATACGTCGGTGTGTAGCTCGAGGCCTTCTAGTATGTTGATTCTTCTTCCTTTAATTCTCTCGAAGTATTCGAAAGTTTTCTTTTCAACGTTTTGCATCCTCTCCGGCTCGTATTCCGGAATGATCTGCGGATGGCGAGGCCTTGTGACATATTGTGGGATATATGGTTCGATCCCTTCACGTTCCCACTGCATACCTCGGCTCCTCGGGGATGATGCTCGTCGGTACATCCCCGGGGTTGCTCACGCAACAAGGTCATGCCTTGCTTGGTGGTTTTATCCGGTGGCGTGGTAGCCTTCTTTCTTCGATCTTACGGAGATTTCCACTGGTTCTTTCTGTTATCCTAGGAGGTGGCCTCCTTTCTTCGGGTTCACGGTGAGCCGGTGTCCTTGAAATGTGTGTGCTTGGCATCGGCAATTGTCTCGTCGCGTGGTCCGCGGCTAGTTTTGTTAACATCTTACGGATACGGCGATTCTTATTCCTTCGTTGCGTGGGCTGTGAGAGTGGCTCTCCGCACTTCTTGAATCTACGTGGGCGCGGCGATGACAAGCTCGCCCTCCATTTGTAGCGACTACGGACTTCATTTTCTTGTCTTCTTCGGTATTTGCCTTTCTTTTCTTGTTGTTGGATTGGTGGCTTGGGCCACCCACTTTCATCCTTGTACGCCGGGTAGTTCTTCTCGGTTAGCGGGACCCGGTCACTTTCCTCGTCTTGTAGGCCTGTCGGTGCGAAATGCGAGTCGATCTCGATTATCGCTCCATCTTTCACCCTCTTTTCATCGAGTGCGAGGCTTACGCCATTCTTAAAGTTCAAGACCGACCGCCGTTCGACATTTCCCTGCGAAAAGACAAGGAAAAGGATCGAGGGCTGTACTTAAGAACAAGAACATTAAGAAAATGTTTATTAAAGATACATTTTTTATTATTCTTATATTTTGAAATTTAACGGGAATGAAGTAGGATAAGATGAGGGAAGAGATTTTGATTTGAAAAAGAAAACAAGGAAAACTTAATTATCATGATTTTATTTATCTTAGCACATTTTATTATTTTTTTGGGTTCGGACCCGATCATAAGTAATTACTTCGCCGTGTTTCTTAGGGATGAAGAATTCATTCCTTCGAAACATCGGGTAGCGTAATACTTTTTCAAGTATCGTCCGTTGATCGGAAGCATATGTCGTTCTCCATGGCGATTCACTAGCTGGTAGGAACCTCCCGAGTATCTTGCTTGACCACGAAATGGTCCTTCCCAGTGGGTTCAAATTTTCCTCTATCTTGCGGTGTGCGAGAATAGGTCTCTTGAGAACGAGAACTAAGTCACCAACTTTGAAGGTTCTCGGGCGGACCGGTTTGTCATGGGCTTGAACCATCTTAGCTTGGTATAGTTCTAAATTCTGTTGCGGCTGCAAGTCTTTTCCCTTCGAAGCTTTCTAATTCTTCGAGTCGTAATCCGGCGTTTTCTTCGTCGTGATCTTGTTTGCAAGCTGCAATTACGAGTGAAGGAAGGTCTGAACCTCTAAAGGTAACTCTTGCCTCGGACCCATACACCGGAGCGTAAGGTGTAGCTTGAGTAGGAGTTCGAAGGTTGTCCGGTAGGCCCATAAGGCTTCTAACAATTTCTCGTGCCAATTTCTCTTATTATCGTCCGGGGTTTTCTTTAAGATTTGAACGAGAGTTTTATTAAAAGCCTCGGCGAGACCGTTTGCTCTTGGGTAGTAAATTGTCGAGTATCGCCGGTCGATTCCGTGTCTCACGACAAAATTGTTGATTTGTGTGCTTCGAATGCTTGACCGCATTATACGAGATGATCTGCGCGGCACTCCGAAACGGTAGACAACTTGGTTCTTGAAAAGCGTAGCACGTGGTGTGCTTTCACTTCTCTAAGTGGAGCCTTGCACGCACTTGGAAAAGTAATCTGTAGCCGCAAGAATGAAGCGATGTCCTTTTGAAGATGGTGGTTCATCGGACCCACTATATACGTACCTAACATTCGAATGGCCGCGATGCAATTGTCGGGTGTAGCACATTTGGAGGTTGGTGTAGAACCACTCCGTGCACTTGGCATTGATGACGGCTCTTGGCGATTTTCATGCGGTCGGTCATCATCGAGGGCCGGTAGTACCCTAGTCTTTTAATTTTCATTTTCATCTTTGGACCCGGCGAGTGAGCGCCACGAGTCTGAATGCACCTCTTTAACAATTTCACGGGCCTCGGACCCGCTTAGGCATCTTAGCCACATTTGATCAAAAGACCTTACGTATAATGTGTTGTTTATTAATGCGTAGGACGAGTTCTTTTCTTGATCGATGGGCTAGCGACCTATCATCCGGTAGCTTTCTGTTTGCGGGTAGTCATCGATAGGTTGTCGCTCGATCTTCGTGTTTTTACATCCTTCTTGCATGCTGATTCTTTTTCTTTTTCGATTTGTGTATCGTGTACATGTCGAGCTGTGATAGGACACGACGTCAGTGAGCTGACACTTCCATGATTCATCTTGCAAACGGACAAATTCTTTTGCGAGACGAGCTAAAGCATCTGCTTAGAGCATTTTCTTTTACGGGAATTTTGTAGATTGTCACATTTGGAATCTGTTCCAACAGTTGTATGACATCTTGGAAGTATTGTTCGAGTCTTGGCTTTAAAATTCTGTCTTGTCAGGCGATCTGTTGAATGATTAGCTGTGAATCCCGTAGATGTTGATGTACGTTATCCCCATTTGAATAGTTAATTCCAATCCAGTTATGAGGGCTTCATATTACGCTTCGTTGTTTGTACACGGTTACGTCGAGTGGTAGGAGTATCTTAACATCCCCGCTCCGGTGTTATAAAGATTAGCCGATTCTGCCTTGCCAGGGCACTTATCACTTGCGATTCTTCGTCTTTGTGTGCTTGAAGATGCTCCGTCGAAATATAATTCCCAACGTCGATCGTCGAGGTCTTCTAGGTTCATTATTTGTTCATCGGCAAATCATCATTGAGAGGAGATTCGGCCGGCAAAGGGTGTCTTTGCGAGAAGTCTGCTAAGACTTGTCCCTTTACGGCACGCGAGAGGCACGAAAGTTATATCGAATTGCAATAATATCATTGACCATCGGCAAGTCCGCCGGAAAGTGTTGGACGAGTCATCGAAGTATTGCAATGGATTAAACTTCGAGATTAGGTTGACCTTATGAGAAAGCATGTAGTGCACGAGCTTTTGAGCGGCGAAGATCGGGGACGAACAATGCTTTTCGATTGCGGGATACCTTACTTCCGTCGGAAGTAAACGACGGCTTAAGTAGTAAAGAGCATTTTCTTTACCCTCATCATTGACACAGGCTAACGGGGCTCCGAGAGAGTCGTCTAAAGCCGCGGTGTAAAGTATCGGCGGTGCACGAGGCTCGAGGGCTGCTAAGACGGGGAGGTGTCATTAAATATTGTTTAATGTCTTCGAAGGCCTTACGGCATTTCTCTTCCCAAATAAATTTGGCGTCCTTTTTAACTAGTGCGAGAAAGGCTGACACCTACCGACGGGTTTGAGATAAAGCGTCGAAGATATGCCGAGCTTCCCTTGAAAAGATCGTAATTGTTTTAAGGTTTTGGGAGGCGGCATTTCTAAGATAGCTTTAATCTTCTCCGGATCGATTTCAATTCCACGATGTCGGACAACGAATCCTAAGAATTTCCGGAGGTGACGCCGAAGGCGCATTTTAAGGGATTCATCTTAAGGTTAAATTGTCTTAATCGTTCGAAAACAATTCTCGAATCATACGGGTGGTTTTCCTTTACTTTGCTTTTGATGACGACATCGTCCACGTAGCACTCGACTTGATTGTGGATGAGATCATCAAAAATTCTTGTCATTGCTCTTTGGTAGGTTGCTCCTGCGTTCTTCGGTCCGAATGGCATCCTTTGTATAGCAAAATACTCCGATCGGCGTTACGAATGCTTGTAAGCTTTTCATCTTATGGAGCCATTTTTATACGGTTTGTATCTGAAGATCCATCCATGAACGAGAATATTTCATGTGTCGAAGCAATATCGATCATCGGTTCTGGAATCGGTAGAGGGAATTCATCTTTTGGACATGCCTTGTTTAAATCTGCGAAGTCCGCACAAATTCGATACGACCATTCTTCTTTCGGTCGGCACCACATTGGCTAGCCGAGTCGGGTATTGTTCTTCACGGACAAATTTAGCGTCTATTAGCTTTTTAACTTTGGCTATGACTTGTTGTTCGATTTCTAGACGCATTCTTCAGGGACCTTGTCGGTGGAGCAGTAGGATCCACTCCTAGCTTATGGACTACGACCTCTGGAGCTAATCCTGGCATTTCATCGTAGTTCCAAGCAAAACAGACTTTAAATTCCATTAATAACATGATTATTTCTTCGGAGTCTTCTTTGTTGAGTAAGAAGCTAACAAAGGTAGGTCTAGGCTCTCCGCTAGTACCTAAGTTAACTTCCATTAACTCATCTATTGTGGATTTAATTTCTTCTTCGAATTACGGTGGAGCGTCTCGATTTGTAAATCTTCGAGTTCGTCCGTAGTTTCCATGCGGTTTTCATTGGACTTGCAAGTGACAACCAAGCAAAATTCGGTATCGTCGGCTGACCCTGCTTGTGCCGAATCCGAGTCCATACTTTGAATTGGGAGGACGGCCGGAGTTATTCCATAACTTTTCAAAATGTTGTGATTGGCCTCTTGTCCATTGTCGAGGTAAGAAACCACGTTGAATTAAATTTTGAACACGTGGAGAGTACCACTCGAAAGGTAATTCCATTAATTCGATGAAGTGACATCTTCGAATTGTACATTATTTTCGGTTTTGGAGGAAGAAGCACCACGGTAGAATTTGATCGGCTTTGCACCGTCACTACGTACCTCTTTGACCTCCATACCCTCGATCTTATTAGAATGGATCGGAGTTAGGGTCATAGTATGTACGTAGTGGTTAATCTTCTCGTACATTGATTTGTATTCTTCGTTCTTTTCATCTTCGAGGGAGATCTTGTATTGCGGCTTCTTTCGACTTATTGTTGCTTGCTTCTTGCTTGATTTCTTTTTCTTCTTCGAACTATCTTCCCGATCAACATTGATGGTTGGTTTCTTACGTCCGATTGTCCTAGTGTCTCTACCACGGCCTCGTCCCGGCCTCGACCTCGGATGCGAGTTGTGGAGAAACCTTCACCATCTCGCCGGAAGGGAGTGGTGAGTGGTTGTTGGACTAGAACTTCGGGTTCTTCGTTGTCTCGAACTTTCTTTGCTTCATTTGTTATGGTATCTACTGGAGAAGATTGTTTTCTTTGGCGGTGCATAATAAGCTGCATCTTCATGGACTCCAATCTCATGTACGGAGAATGGTTGTAAGTCGCCTTTGATGCCTTGTTCCCCTCCATCGTAATACTTGATGCAGCGATGCGGAGATGATGGTACCATCCTGTTTTCATGTATCCATGGTCGGCCCGAGTAGAGCATTGAACGACGTTTCGAATCGATTATATGAAATTTTGCGGTTGTCTTTGCTAAGTCACCGGTTTTCATCGATAGCGTTATTGACCCGAGGGCTCTTTCTCCTTTACGGTTGAATCCTCTTAATAACATTTTGTCGGCCTCGAGCTCGCGAGCATCAATTTCCAAGTATGCTAGTGTTCGAAGACTCATTATATTGATTGATGCTCCTGGATCCACCAATACTGCGGAGAGCGTAAACTTCCCGATTGTAAGCTGAAATGTACAACGGTCGGTTGTGATGCTGCATCCCCAGTAGTAGGTCATTGTCAGTGAAGGTAACACCTCGTTGTTCCTTTAACGAGCAAACCTCATCTAAGGAATCTCCGGCCATTTGAGCTAAGCGAATTTCGGGATCAAGTAAGGCCTTGATCGAGCTTCTCTCATCTCCTTTGATAAGATGAGAGCGTCGTAAATGCTCGGTTGGCCGGTAGTTTCCTAAGATGGGCTAGCACGTTGTAGTCCACTTTATTCTCATGCGTCTCGGCTTCTTCTCGAATGGGTATTTCTTCTGTTGGGGTTGGTTCTTCTTGAACAACCACACGCTTTCCTTTGTCTTTTGGACCCATTCTCGGAGGTAGAACTCTTCCACTTCTTAAGTTGACTTCGTAATTTCTTCGAATCTAGTGTTGAGTTCTTTGGTGTTTCCTCCTGAATCGGAATGAGTAGCTCTTACGGATTATCTTCCAAATCTGAAGGCTCTAACTCTATCGTAATTGGAGCTCCTCGAAACTCACAGATAGATCCGTTGCTTGTTGAACTCTCGTAGCCTCCTTGATGGATGTCTTCTTCGTCATTTTTCTCGTCGAGATCTTGTATGATTTGAGAATTGTTGTTGGTATCGAAATCGACGCCCGGATTGTCGCTAGTTACGTAATCGTTAGAAACGATCAAAACGTAGCCAACGCCATCACCCTTATCATTATATGATCCCACCGAAGTGAGCGAGATAATCATACAAAATCGAGAGGTTCGAGGGATTTCTCCCCCGAATCGGAAACAACTATCTCTAGGATAAGCGGCCCCTAGTCCAGCCTTAGGAGTCTCGGTCCCCTCTTCTTCGTCGATTTTCTTCTTCTCTTCGATTGTCTCTGTCGAGGTGGTTCTTCTATCGCAAGTGATAGTACCGGCTTAACGGGTCTCGAACTACGAATTGAAGCTCGCACCGAAGCGGTTCGGATGTTATCTAAAATCTTCTTCGAAGACCTTGTCCGAGGCGGTAGTCCATCCATCGTTGGTTGCATAGGGATCTATCGGAATGACGGGATCGGTTGAGATAACATTGACGGAACCTCCTTTACGGGGTTCCTTCATGTACTCCTTCGGGATTGTTATATTTCCTTTCCGAAGGTTGTCATTGAGCCAACTTTTGAAGGTAATGCGGTCTTCTATCTTGTGCCCGAGCATCCGATGGTAGGGGCGAAAGTTGGGATCACCTTTCTTGTTGACTTCCTCTGGTCTTTTGGGCTACAGCGGTGGAAATGCTGGAGTTTTCATTAAGCTACGGAACATCTTTAGTGCTTGCTTCATTCTTGAACGGATATTCTCGCTCGAAGCTCCCTCGATGTACGTTGCGGACGAGACGGTTGTTCATGCTTGCGGAGACGACGATAGGTTGGACCGGGGTTCTTTGGTAATTTTGTTGTGGTTCTTTGCGGCCGTTACGGTGGTATTTGCATCGGTTGTTTGCCTTTGTCGGCTCGCTGCAACGATCCGGATTTCTTTTCGAAGGTCTTCACCGGCTACGCTTGTCCGTCTTGTCGGCAAAACTTAATTGCTTCGCCTCTTCTTGCAAGCTTCCGGCCTTGCTTAACAACTTCTCGAAAGTCTTAATAGTGAATCCCTTGAGGAGAAGTGCTTATCGGGCCGTGAATGCTTTTAAGCGAGATGCTGGTCGCATGTTGTTCTTGCGGTTGTGGTTCACACTTCATGCTTAAATTTCTCCATCGAAGTATGTAATCCACTAGAGTTTCATTCGGCCTTTGTTTCTCTACCACTAAATCACCTATAGTGATGTGGTGTTGAGCTCCGACAAATCGCTTAATGAAGAGGCTCTCTAGCTACGAGAATGTCTTCACGGAACCGTTGGGTAATTCGCATACCGGTCGAAGGCGATTCCGACGAGGCTAGCTGACGAGCTGTCGGAAGAGTAACGCATCGCTCCCGCCGGCATTGCAACAGGCGGCACGAAAGTGTGCAACATCTTGTCGGGGGTTCCGGTTCCGTCGAAGGTCTTAAACGAGAGGTGGTAC